>JAPVLO010000224.1:2045000-2670462 GCA_027257055.1 Cephalopachus bancanus
TTTGTTTTTTTCAGGCCTTCAGCCAATTGGATGAAGCTACCCACAGTGGGGAGGGCAATCTGCTTTATTCATTTTACTGATTTAAATGTTAACCTCTTCCAAAAACACCCTCACAAGCACACCCAGAATAATGTGTGACCAAACATCTGGGCATTCCATGGCCTAGTCAAGTTGACACATAAGATTAACCATTACTCTTGCCAAAACAAGTAGAAGACACCCCTAGCCTTTACCCTAAACTTAACCCTAAGCCTGACTCCTAACCCAAACCCTAGCCCTAACCTTAGACTTATCCTAAACCTACAAAAATAAAAAAAGATAAATTTAGTGAAGACCTAATACTATTAAGTCCAGCAGGAATCTATAGTCTGTCTTATAGACTATAGATTCTGGGCCTGAGAACTGCTCTGGGCCTGAGAACTGCTATTATTTCTGTATTTAAAAGGGAGATGACCAAGTGCTGAGGAGTTGTTAAAGATGAACTAATACCATGCTGAGACTTTCACCTTAAAATCATCAGCAGGAATGCCTTTCCCACTGTACAAATCAGCTCTTCAATGCACGTCTGTGTCCCACCTCAAGTTAGCCCCAGTGCCCACCAGTGGGATCTACCCCCACGTGGACCTCTGAAGGCCGAGACTGTGGACCTCTGAAGGCCAAGATCACATCTACATGACAGTTGTATCTCTCTCGGTTCCTCACACATAGGAGTCACTTAATAAACGTTAAATGCATGAAGACATGGCCGGGAACATTCTCTGACCTAGTTGGCGGTTTCTGTCAGAAGCAGAACATCATGACAAAGGAAATGGGACTAGAATGTTAAACCACACTAAAGGTTCCATCTACCAAATAGCTCCTGTGGTGCTTTGGGGCAGGGCTATGTCTAAAGGAATTAAAACATTCAATAGCTCCGGGGCCAGATTAAGACATTCTGAGGCTCTAAAGTATGTCCCACATCATCCAAAACACCAGAATGTATTTTCACAAGCAGAACATTGAACATTTATACCTAAACACAAATTAAAGCTACATATATACAAAACACCATGTATTAAGAGAGACAAAAGAGAGGGACAGAGAAGGAGGAGAAGGCGGAGCGAAGGCAAAGGAGCAATGGAAAATGGGCAAATGAAGAAGCGAGGAGAAAAGAAGAAAGAAAAATGGCTTATTTGAAATTTGATTGTGGCTCTCCCCAGGGTGAAACTCTTCTGTGATTTTTTTTCCCCTTTATAATAGGGGCAAGTCCAATCTCTTTCTAGACACACAAAGCTTTGGATCATTTATATCTAAGTCTACCTCCCTAAGACCACCCAGGTCCCCACAGGAAGAGTCAAAAAATCCATTCCATTAATGTCACCTAGGACTCCCTAGGCTGGGGGAATTCTCAAAAGTAGGTACAGGGCTCCAGGAGTTATTTTCAAATTTTCTCAAAAAATCTAATGGGTATCATATATCCTCCTGCAACAAGACCTGCCAAATTACCCATGGTCCCATAGTGGGGTCCTATACTTACCGCTAATGTTACATTTCATTTTCTCGCCAGTCCCCCAAAGGAATACAAGCTCCTTGCAATTGAGAACCATGCATTTGACTGATATATATATATGTATATATATATATCTCCATCCTTGATGCCTGGCATGTAATGATCCTTAAAAGATGTCTGATGAATAAGTGATCAAATGAATGAATGAAACAAATAAATGTGATACTATACTGTTTCCATTGCATACTTTGTTATATGTGTCTCCAATCAATCAAGATGTGGAGGTAAATTATTTGGAAGGGAAAATCTCTCAAAACAAGTGGAAGAAATAATGAAAAGTGTGCTAGGCGAGAAAAAGGCTGGGAGTCTTACACAATGCATGGATACATTTGTCTCCACACACAAGGCCTAAGAAACCCTCATCTCCCCAGGGATGCTGGGCCCTGGAGACACAGTCGGCTTCTAAGCCACCAGCTCTTAAGACAGTATTTCTCAAAATGAGATCTAGAAGCCACCAGCACAAGAATTTCTGGGGAATCTGTTAAAATGTAGATTCCTAAAACCTATCCCAGGTCCAGAGAGTGTGAATATCTGAGACTAAGTTCTTTGGGTTATTCATAAACATATTCAAGTCTGAGAACTATTGCCCCAAGGGCTCATGGGCAATTCCCATCCCAGCCACCTGCCGCCCAGGGCTGAGGATAGGCTCGGAGCAGCTGTCTCATCCCCACACTCCAGCTGTGAGTGCTCACCCCTCACCTGGGACCCATAAACATTGTGCTGGAGAGAAGACATAGTGAGAACCAAATGTAAATCATGCTCCTCTGCCCTTCTTCCCACCTCCTGCCTTCCCTTAAGGAAGGCCCTGGCCCCAGGGACTGCTCACCGGGTATTTCAATAAACTCCGACTGGCCCTTTATCAGATGGTCCGGTCAATTAGAACTTCATCAGGAATCAATTTGTGAGGCCCAGCTGAGATGTAACTATAGATCAGGCCGATGGCAACTGATTATCCCACTAATGGAATATTCCATTGATTAATTGAGTATTTAAATCTCTCAGAGAGTAGCTGTGCTGGCTGCCATTGTCACTGGATAAAAGGGGTAGGAGAGTGTCATACCATCAAAGAAGAAACCGATGGTTCTTTCTTCATTTAGCAGCTCTCAGCAAAATAACAGGTCTGACTTGGGTTCTCAGAAAGCAAGAGCATTGCAAGGTCTTCAGCATAATGCAGAAACCTCCCACTGGCTGACTGAACCAATCAGGGGAAGAGATGGGTTTAAATTCTTCATTTTCCTTCTAGTCTGTATGCCAAAGACCTCAAAGAAGCACCATACCAGTGCTTCCTTCATGTTAGAATCATCTGGAGACATATTAAAATACAGATCCCTGGGCCTGCCCCCAGTCTGATTTAGCAAGTCTGAAGTGGGGCCTAAGAATTTACATTCCTGATTTGACAGGGTGGCTCATGCCTGTAATCCCAGCACTTTGGGAAGCTGAGGCAGGGGAAATCGCTTGAGCCCAGGAGTTTGAGACCAGCCTGAGCAATACAGCAAGATCTCATCTCTACAAAAAACAGAAAAATTAGCTGCATATGGTGGCATATGCCTGTAGTCCCAGCTACTCAGGAGGCTGAGGCAGAAGGATTGCTGGAGCCCAAGAGGCTGAGATGAGCCAGGACTCCACCATTGCACTCCAGCCAAGGTGACAGAGTGAGACCCTGTCTCAACATAAAATAAAATAAAATAATTTTTTGTAATTTGCATTTCAGACAGACTCTGGTAAAGCTGGGGCCACACTTTAGTAGCATTTATCCACACTTTTATAGACATACATTTCATCAGACAGGGAGGACAGACATTATCTGACACCCATTTTGCTTGTGCAAGAGTGTGAAATTTTAAAATGCACATTATCAATGCCAATCCTGTGTTGACAACAATTGTTACATAGGCATACAGGCTATGTCAACAAAAAGGCAGGTGTATACTACAGAGTTTACTGAGAGCCTGAATTAAGAGTGAGGTTTGGTTTGGGGGTTCCATCCTTACTCCAGTGCTTCTTAGCTGTGTAACTGGATAAGCAACTCAGCTTCTCTGGGTTTGGGCATCCTGAGTCTGAGGATGTTCATTCCTACATCGTGGTAAGAACACACATAAAGCACTTAACGCGATGTTTGGCACATAGTAAAAATGCAATAAACGGAAGCTATTATTATTATTATCCTGATACCCAATACCTAGAGAGGTCTCAGAAGTCAGATTCCCTTTGAGGAAGAGAGTGCTGTCTGCCGAGAAGCAGATGTGTCTGCTTAAGGGTTGGGAAGAGCAGCAGGAAAGCCCCTTTCCCCTGCATCTTCACTGTGCTGGGTCTTCCCCACAGCGTGACTGTGATGGTTGTGGCATGCAGAACCACCGGGGACTGGAACTGAACTTCCCCAAGCAGCTGGCAGATGGAGAGGGGAAAAGGAAAGATAAAAGGGAGTTGGCATTTGTCAAGGTCCTACTGTCTGCCATGCACGTTTTCATAAGTGATCTCCTTTAATCTTTACTGAAACCCAGAAGAATCGATATAATTATCCCCATTTTTCAGATTTGGAAATTGAGACCCTGAAAGAGAAAACAATCAGCCCCAGTCAGTCCACTGGTGGCTAGAATTGGAGACCAGATGTGCTTAACTCTAAGGTTCATGCACTTTCTGCCACACCACACCACATCTCTGTGTCTGTTCAGGTGTAAATGTGAGTCTGTGGGTGATGCTACGCGGTCATGAGACAAGATAGTGAGGAGGTGTACATATACATGCCACACAGGTAGATGTGGGTCATCTGTATTCAAAACACATAGGAATAAATTATTCCAGTCACTCAGAATTCAACCTGTTCCCCTGAGGACTTTTTTAACACTAGGGTCCACATTGTGGAGTACACTCTTTCCCTGACAAATATAGATTGCTCCGCTGGTCCTTAAATTTTCATTTGAGTGACCTACAAAACACAAAGAACGACAGTGGTTCTTGAATTATTTTAGCCTGTAAACCCCTTCAACAAGGGAAAAGATCTTATAAGCCACCTATTGTATAGCTCCTGAAAACTAAAATCATCACCAGAATTAATGGCAGGACCAGCACTGCTTTTGATGAAACACCCACAAGTGATGTCTGATTTTCAAAAACCACCAGTGGTAAATTATTTATCCAGACCACACCAAATTGGGCCCACTATCATCTTATAAAAATTAGTTTTTAAAAAGTGGTGCCCATCAAAACCTGAGGGCCTCTTCTACCTGTGTCTGAGAACCCCCAAGCTCTGATATTACCTTTTTCCCAATGATTTGAGACCAAGTCTTGGAAGGTAATACAAAATCTCAGAGGGTAAGATATTTAGATGAATCTGTCTGTCATCAGCCCCAACTCTCATGAATATACTTTTCCATTTTTTATTGTTGTTTGGGAGCACCCATGAAAGAATTAGTGTATTATTTAGTGTCATATACGGTGCATTAAATTGGATGTTTGAGCATCGCTTCTAAGGAGGCTCATCCACTAACCAACTGGTGACCTTAGACAATTGTCTATCCCAGCCCAGCATGGTGGCTCACATTCATAATCCCAGCACTTTGTGAGGCCAAAATGGGAGGGTCACTTGAAGTCAGGAGTTGGAGACGAGTCCGAGCAACATAGAGAGACCCCGATCTTCACAAAAAATAAAATAGAATAATTAGCCAGGCATGATGGCACAGCCTGTAGTCCCAGCCACTTGGGAGGCTGAGACAGGAGGGTTGCATGTACCCAGGAGCTTGAGGCTGCCCTGAGCTGATTGCATCACTGTACTCCAACCTGGGCACAGAGGGAGACCTCGTCCAAAGAAAGAAAGGAGGGAGGGAGGAAGGGAAGGAAGGAGGGAGGCCAGGAAGGCAGAGAAGGAAATCGTCTACCTCTATCCAGGCTTCCACATCTTCAGTCCTAATGTTCTATGATTCCAAAAGATATTCTCCATTTGACAGATGGGATTTTAAGGGTCCTGTCTTTGCAGTGAGAGTACCTGCCCTACACAAGGATGTTTCTCCGAAGGGTAATTTGAGCCTGAGCAGTCTAAGTATGGCTTAGGCAACTTTTCCATAGCTGGGGAGGGAGAAAAAGGACAGCATGAAAAATTCAAAAAGCAAAGATCAACATTTAGCCAGTGGTGTCAGGCCACGCCCCAGCCAAGCTTTGCAGCCTTCGCCCGTGTCCTGTGTGGGTTCTGAACCCTGCCAACTGCAATCTCATCCTAGCCAGTCCCTGAGCCAAGAAGAGCCAGCCATTCGGCTCGATCAGACCTCCTCTCCACTCATATGAGACTTTAGAGGTAGTCTAAGACTTGAATACCGTCTTCTAGCTGGGCATGGGGCCGGAGTAGCTCCCTGGGCACTTTTAAGAGGGTAATGCTGTAATCTCCCTACCCAGTACACTGACCTTGTGACCTGATGCTTGGTTTCTTGAACCCACTCCAGTTATTATCGAGAACTGAGTTCTAGCCCTAGCTGTTTAGGCTAATTCCTGCCAATCCACGACCAACCCACAACTCATCACTAGGAGGTAGAAGAGCTGGATGCAAAACCCAGAACTCCTTTCCCACCACCAGAAGGTTCCACAAACTGATGGTGAGAGATGAGTTATGATGCTCAGTGATGATGCTTTTGACCACGTGTAACGGAACACCCTATAACAATTAATTGAGAGGAGCACTTATTCACCTAACCTAACAAGAAGATACAGCACATTCAAGGCTCTATCTAGAGGTTCAGCAGTGTCATCAAGGAACCAGGCTCTTTCCTCCTACCCTTCTATTATCATGATGACTGCCGTGGCTCCAGGTATCATATCCTCAACCAACCACATTCATAAGAAGGAAAAAAGGGCATTTTCTCCTCACATGTCTCTTTTAACTAAGGAGGAAAACCTTTCTAGAAAACTTCCCTGTACATTTCCCCATTGGTGAAGATTAGATCCCATTGTCCATACTCTGAATGCAAGGGAATCTGAGAAAGTAAGTAGTGATATTTTTAACACTTATAGTAGAAGCCAACCCTAACAACAGGGCAGAACATAGGGTACAGAAGATATGTCAGGTAGGCAACCAACAGTATCTTCCCTACCTGGTAAGATGGATGTTTAAGGGTGAGCCATAATGTCTCTTAGATATGTGAAATTATTTCTTGAATGAGTTGGAAGTTCTAGGATGGCATGAATATTGAAGAGCCAATTTTGAAATAAGATGTGAAATTCTAGGCAGCAGGCAGGAACGACAGACCCACAGAGCAATGCCTATTGCAGCTGGGGATTGAGTGGTGACAGGGGTCAGGGCTGCCCTGGTCCCCAACTCCTGGAAACACCACTCACATAAGACATGATGGTACACTGGAAAGGTGCACATGTACCCTGGTGCTCATTGGTAAAGAAAGTGTAAGAAGGGCTTGATCCCTAGAACAATAAGGAGCCACTGCTGAACCTTCAACACTACCCCAGGTCTTTGCGATCTCTCTGCAGATCCTCACCTCCTAAGCATCTGCTCCCCACCCCCAAGTCAGTCCTCATGCTCACCTCCCCTGTGCCCATGAATCAAACCTCCTAAATAATCTCTGGTGAGCAAGAGGAAACAGTTATCTTTTGCATCCCTCCTCCCTCACTCCTCCTTCTCACTTCAGGTCCCATTAGGACAAAGGTCCCAAATAAGAAAGCCCCAGAGAACAGCAGAAGACAGATAAATGCAGGTCACTGGGATGAAACTGAGGATGTGTCCTCTCCTATAAGATCTTTTTTGCCATCACTAAGGCTCAGGTTTGCCAATAACCATCCCTACTTGTATTAAGACCTCCAGGAGCCAAAAAAGGGGCTTGCCCAAGGAAAGCTCACTGACTTCTTGGAGGACCAGCTTGTGCCATATACCAGGTGGCTGTTATATTATGTGCCATGTTGTAACTAGCAAAACTGAACAAGCCCCATTAGAGTCTAAAATGGCCCATGATCTTCATGGTTTTTCTCTGCAAACAATAAAAAGAGTTCCCTGTTTTCTCCTATAAGAAGTAGAAGTAAGTTTGGTACTGAGGTATGAGGTACTGAGTGGTGAGATGGGGCTGAGGGAAGGTGATGTGTGTGGGGTGTGTGTGTGTGTGTGTGTGTGTGTGTGTGTGTGTGTGTGTGATCTGTGTATGTATTCTGTGTCTCAACAGAACCAGTCATGAACACCTCAGAGCCATGTGTTGAGTATCCATTGCTCCAACTGCTGTCACCAGAATGTCATGGTTGCCAAAGGCAGCCACAGGATGGACTGGCATCTAATGAGATGACAGCCCCTCTTGTACCCGCTGAGCTTGACATGGTTCTCTCAAGTTACCAGCCTCTCCACCCCAGCAATCCACACTTCCACATGCCATCCTGGGGATAAGCCTAAAGGAGATTTTCATAGCCATGGGCCCCTATACAAGTAAGTCATTGGCTACCTTGGCTTAGTGTGTACACTGTTCCCATGGTCCTCCGACCTCCAAGCAGTAGGTGCTGTCCCCTCCATTTTACTGAAGAGACATCAAGTAACCCTCCCAAGGGCAAACAGCTAATAAACGGTTGACCTGGATTTGGTGTCTGATGTTTCTTACTTAAAAGCTCTTCCTTGGGACAGGAACCCCATTTTCCTTCAGATGGGGTGGAGGATCTCAGGATGCCTGAGGGTAATGGAAGACAGCTGCTTTGCCCACATTTGTCTGGTACATTTTTGTAGCATGAGAAGCTCTCCTCTCCCATAGCAACCACTTGGGGTTTTCAGCTTCTAACCCCATCCTCCAGGACAATAGCAGTCTAGGCTGGGCAGGACTGTGTTCCCACACCCCACTCTAAACTCTTTGTGTTAATAAACCCTGGATCCCACTTCTTTCTTTCCAGCTTCTTGTTTATTTTTCCAAAGAGCACAATAAGCACAATTGATTTTAAAATAAAAATCTCTGGCTTATGTGCAGAGGCATTATTCAGAAAGGTTAAAAATGATGAGGTGGCATTATTTCCCATTATCCTCACTTTGTAACCTTGCAGTTGAAACACCACAAGACCAGGGTGGCCTTCCTTGATGGCGTCACGTGTGGGCAGCTGCTTCAGGTGGGCAATGTGCATGGCAGTGCTTGGGTGTCCTTGACTTGGTACAAACCACAAAGGACAAAGACTTAAAAGTCTGCAGTGCTGGAGGAGGCTGTCTGCACTATCAGGGACAACTCCTTCCTTTGCTAGCAGGGGAATATGAGGGTGGTTCCACCCAGAGAGGAAAGGAAACCTCGGGAATTTGTGAGTCAGTGTGAGAGAAAGCTACACGGAAGCCTAGAGAAAATTCAGTGAAAAGAGGGGAACTTGGCCTCTCCCTTGGGGCAAAGCAAATATTTTCTATATCAAAACGCCCCACCAGAAGTTAAGCCTGTGTATTCCTTTCTTTCTAGTGAATGAGGTTGGGGAAAGACTTCCTGGAAGGACTTAGAAAATCAACCCTGGAAGGGTAAATAAAGTGGATGCAGCACCTCAAAGGCAGAGAGGAATCACCTTTGAGAGGATGAGCAAAGTGGACCTTTGTGTTACGAGAGTCTGAAGAATCTAAGGGAGGGGAATGTGATTAGAGTCTAAGTTCTAGAAGCAGCATATACCTGAACTAGTCTCAACCCAGTGCAGCTGTGCAGATGGAACGACACAACCAGAGGGGCCATCCCAGGATACAACTTCCTTGGGTGTGGATGTGAATGGAGTGGTAGGGAGATGATATGCAGGGTTGTCAAGAAGGACACCAATTTCTGTGGCAGGCAATCATTTTCTCCCCAGTGGAACCTGTTTCTCCCTGTTCTGGACTCCCATCATACCACTTATACTTATGATGTTACACATTGCAGTCTGTCTTGTATTAGTCCAAGTTGGTTTAGCACTACCTTGTCTCTCCCGCTACTAGATGAGCTTCTTGTGGGTAGGGTTCACATCTTATCAATGCCCAATGACCCAAACACCCATCTCCAAGGTCAGCAGGGAGCAACTGTGACTTGCCCTAGGAATTGGTCAGTGGTCCTAATTGGCCTAGATTGGGATGTTTAGAAAATTCAACAGATGATACCTGGGACGGTTAACTGAATACCAAAGGGTCTCCAAGGTAGCATATGCATCAGTGAGTCCATCAAAGTCCAGGATCTGGTCTTCAAACTAGGAGGCTCAGAAACTTGATGTGTTAACACACTGAGCTGATCTGTCAACTGGGGACAACTCATATCAACTGAGTTCTTCAGATGAATATACAAGCTGGACTCTAACTTATTAATTTACACTAAAAAAGCATATTGGCAATGCCTTTTATATTTACAATATATTTTTCTATTTACAGTAATGATCAGGCAGACTAGAATGTCTGGGTCTATCTGAATAGGGCAATCTCTCTTGGTCGAGATTTCCATCAGCATTTAAACATACTTAAATCTGTCTCATCCAAAAAAGAAAACAGACACAGTCTAATCCCCCAGGTCTCACATCCAGTTCCTGTCGTTTTTCTGCCTCTCCTCCCTTTCAGAAGCAAAGTTCTATAAAGAATGTTTCATTGTCATTATCTCAGTTTTCCCACTTCTCACTCACTTCTCAATCCACTTCACCATGGCTTCTATCCAGAAGTGGCATTCAAGATACTTTGTTACCAACAAGGCCTGGAAACCCATTAGCCAACTACAGAGGTTGGGAAAAGTCTAGAGCCTCCTGCTAGCTGGGAGGTTGACTATTACTAGACCACAAGGAGATCTGTGGGTGCCAAGAAAGAGCCAACGGGTTGGGGTGGTGGGGGATCATTTAGGGGACTTGGAGTGGTAGCTATTTCCAACCATTACCTAAGAATTTCAATATCTTAACACTGCATGGTTGTTTCACTAGGCATAGTGTGAATACCAGCCTTGCTCTGACTCTCCACACAAATAGCTCTTGCTAAGGTCATCAAAGACTTCCAGGCTGCTAAATCTGGTAAGACTATTTTTCAGTCTTCATCTTAGTTGATCTCTCAGCTGCATCTGACTCTTTTGACCATTCCCTTCTTGAAATGCTCCTTTCTCTTGTCTTCCCTGGCCTCACACTTTCCTGAGTTTTCTCCTATGACATTGGCAGCTCTTTTATAAATCTCTTTTTCTAGCACATCCCATTCCACCTGGTTTTTGAATTTTACAATTTCTCAATGCTTGGTCTTAAGCCGCCTCTTCTTTCAAGGCTATTTTTTCTCTCTGGACAATTGTACCTGTGCCCATGTCTTCAATTTCAATTTACACACCAATTAAGTCATACTTTATATCACCAGCCTAGAACTTTCCTCTGCGCATGAGCTCTAGCCACTTAAGTGTCTCAAAAGCACTTTAGGAGGAAATATTTATAAAACATATAACTGACACAAAACTTGTGTCCAGAATATATATTTTAAAACTCTCATGTCTTGATAATAAGAAAACAAACCCAATATTCTAGTAGGCAAAACACTTGAATGGACACTCTTACATAAGAAGATATACAGATGGCAAATAAATATGAAAAATACCCAACACTATGTCATTAGGGAAATACAAAATAAAATCACAATGAGATACCTATAGAGAGGGCTAAACCATTCACACTTATTAAAATGGATAAAATGCAAAATATTGACAATACTCAGTACTGGCAATGATGTGGAGTAGCTGGAACTCTTACATATTTCTATTCGGAATGCAAATTATATAGCCACTTTGGAAAGCTATTTGGTAGTTTCTCATAAAGCTAAGCATATATGGTCAGGGGTGGCAGCTCACACCTGTAATCCCAGCACTTTGGGAGACTGAGGCTAGAGAATCACTTGAGCGTAGGAGTCTGACACCAGCCTAGGCAACATAGTTAGATCTCATCTCTTCAAAAAGTTAGCTGGGTGTTGTGGTGCACACCCATAGTCCCAGCTACTCAGGAAGTTGAAGAGAAAGGATTGTCTGATCCCATGAGGTCAAGACTGCAGTGAGCCATGATCATGTCACTGCACTCCAGCCTGACAGAGTGAGATTCTGACTCAAAAAATATATAGATAGATATAGATATAGATATAGGAATAGGTATAGATATATAGGTGCCAAAAATGTATACACATTTTAAGTATGATGTTTGCTCATAAGAGGGCAATAATCAAATGAATGTTAGCATCACCATGCAACAAGCAGGACAAAGAAAATGGTGGAAGCACAGTTGCGCGAATGTCATACATCACATTGCCACCATAATTTAATTGAACTTCAAAAGTCATTACACAAGCCGGGCTCGGTGGCTCAACCTATAATCTCGCGCCTCTGGGAGGCTGAAGTGAGTGGATTGCCTGAGCCCACGAGTTCGAGACCTGCCTGGGCAGCGAGACCTCATCTCTACAATAAATCAAAAACTTAGCTGGGTGTGGTAGCGCATGCCTATAATTCCGGCTACTTGAAAGGCTGAGGCGAAGGATCGCCGGAGCCCAGCAGGTCGAGGCTGCGGTGGCTGGGAGCAGTCACTGCACTCCAGTCTGGGCAACAGAGTGAGACTCCAACTAAAAAAAAAAATTATTACACAGATAACATCTCTTAAAATGTATATACATTTTTTGGCACCTCTTGTGTACACACACACACACACACACACACACACACACACACACACACACTTATCATGTGATTCGGCAATTCTATTCTATTTATTACCACTGTTTGTCCAAGAGAAATAAAAACATATGTCTACACAAAAACCTGTATGTGAATGTTTATTGTGACAAATATTGTAAACAACGCAAATGTCCTTCAACTGGTGAATGAACAAACTGTTATACAGCCTATTTAGCAATAGGAAGGAACAAACTGCTAATACATGAAACAAAGGGATAGATTTCAGATGCATCACACTAAAAGAGAGAAACCTAACTGGAAAAGATGCACACTGGAGAATTCCATTGATGTGATATCAGGAAGAAACAAAGCTACAGGGATAGAAAACAGATCAGGCCCAAGTGCCAGATGAAAACCTGGGGCCCCTTGTTCAAAAATTGTGATGAGTTCCAAGACAGGATGCCATTAAAGCAACTTTGCTTATTTCTTTTTTTTTTTTTTTTTTTGAGTTGCAGTCTTACTCTGTCGCCCAGACTAGAGAGCAGTGGCCGCTCCCGGTCACTGCAGCCTCGACCTGCTGGGCTCCGGCGATCCTTCCGCCTCAACCTTCCGAGTAGCCAGAATTACAGGCATGCGCTACCACGTCCGGCTGATTTTTTTATTTTAGTGTAGAGATGAGGTCTCGCCTGCCCAGGCGGGTCTCGAACCCGCGGGCTTAGGCAAGCCACTCACCTCAGCCTCCCAAAGGCGCGGGATTACAGGCTGAGCCACCGAGCCTGGCTAATTTTGCTTATTTCTTATTCACTTTCATATATACATTCATTCTTATTCATATGTGTCTTTTGTGGGGGGTCTAACTCTTACCAGGAAACTGAATTTTTCCTTTATTAACAAGTTCTGGGGCACCACACGGCAGGGCAAGAGTTCAGGTGGGGGCCCCTGGGCCAGCCTCCCCTTCTCTTTCCACTCCCAGCTCATTCTCACACCACAAAGGGCCTGGTGCCTTCCTGCCTGCAAGTCCTGCAGAGTCAAACTCTCTACAGTTCCAGCACTCTCCCCTGGTACACCCATTGGGGCTACACATGCACACATGGGTAGATCCATTAAGTGGAAGGTGGGTCAGGAACAGAGGCCTACACAGGTCCTTGGAAATGGCCTGGAGCACCCAGGCAGTGTCAAGAAGAGAGAATGAGTTCCCACAGATGTGTCCTCCTTGGCCTGTGTGGAGGAGCAGAGCAGAGGGAGCCAGAGTGCGATGGCAGTTGGGACAGGAGCCTCAGCCACCATGCCTTAGGGCAGTACTGCCATATGCCCCTGCCATGTACTTCCTTCCTACTATGGCAGTTTATGTGCTGGTATATTCATTGAGGGGGAGCCAAGGACTCACTACAGAAGGTAAGACGTGCTGTGCTGGAACATACACACCTGACTGATACTGAATGCCGAGGCTTGTCTGGATTAGTGATGAGGTACGAATACAGGGCATTTTTAAAGAAAGACATAAAAGAATGTTAAAATCATAGGGGCCCAGTCCAACTCCTTTATTTTAAAGAGCAGTAAACTGAGCCCCAGAAAGACCAAGTAACCCCCCAAAGTTGAGCATCCAAGTGGCAGCACCATGACTGGAGCCCAGAGCTCAGAGCATAGCTAACTTGAAATCAAAGTGCTTCTCCCATACCTTTGAATATTTCCAACACACTAACCCAGGGGAGGTTTAGTGCGGGTAGAGGAGTCAGTTAAACTGTGCATGGGCGCAGCAGCCAGAAGTCAGTGTGTCCCGGTACAGATGCTGCCTCTTGAGAGCGGTGGGTACTTGGGGCAAATTAATCCGTCATGGTAAAAATTTGATTTTTCTCATCTGTAAAATAGTGTCATAGTTGGCCTGAATTCACTTGATTTGATTTTTGGAGGACTGAAATAAAATCCATGCATAGTAGTTACCACAGTGTCTGGCATATAGAAGGAAATCTCGATAAATGTGAGTCACTATAATTTTTTTTATGACAGTAAGGAGAACAATATTAGCAAAATATTGCCGGAACTCTCAGGTTTTTGGGAACAGAGGGTTAAACATGAATTGGTGTTGCTTTTATTGGTATAGGAGGAGGCTCTTGAATTCTCAAGTACTGTGTTTATAATTTATTCCCAATGATCTTGTTGAGGCAATTAATTTATATCGCCTCGTTTTCTCTCTCATTAATATCTCTCCCTCCTCTTCATCAGGCACTCAAAACAGGTTAATCTATTTTACTAGTCTTTTCAAGGAACAAGATTTTTTTCTATTTATCCTTTTAAATATATGTGGTTTTTATTTTATTTCATTAATCATTGCTTTTATCTTTATTAATATTCTTCTCTCATTTTCTTGGGGTCGATTCAGTCATTCCTATTGCAAGTTTTTTGTTTAGTCAGAGTCTCACTCTGTCACCCAGTGCAGTGGCATGATCACGAGTCACCACAATCTCACCTCCTGGGCTCAAACAAACCTGCCTCAGCCACCCGAGTAACTGGGACTACAAGTATATGCCCCCATGACCAGCTAATTTTTTTATTTCATATAGAGACAAGATCTCACTATGTTGCCCAGGCTGGACTTGAACTCTTGGACTCAAGCAATCCTCCCACCTCCACCTCCCAAAGTGCTGGGATTGCAGGCATGAGCCACCACACCCAACCAATTTCTCAAGATTACTATATGTAACACCACCCTTTTTCAAGAGGAGGACGGTTTTTCTTCATTAATAGTGAAGGCATTTAAGACTATCAATTTTCCACCTGTGAAAACAGCTTTCACCATTCCTCCTTGATCCGGGGACTCTTACCTTGTTAGAAGAAAGATTTCAGGGCACAATTAGCCATAAACTTGGGCCTTTAAAAGAGTGGTTGCAAATTCAAAGTTAATGAGCTGCCTAGCCGATGTGTTCAAGCGTGGCCACCTGTCTGCAAGGCCTTTCTTTCCCTCCCTGCCTGCCAGTGGCCAGGCCTGCCTTCTCCCCCAGACTTGCACACTAACCCCCTGGTGACCTCCCTGCTTCCAGCTCCTGCTTCGCAAGGTGGTTCCTGTGGTCTTTCTTGTTCACAAATAGTCTCATCGTTCCTCTGCCTAAAGCCCTGCGGTCGCGTTCTCACTACAGGATAACTCTTAGCACAGCACACACGACCCTGTCTGAACCTCTGCCCGCCTCTAACCTCCCAACGCCAGGCACCCTTGTCCTTCACACTCTGGCAACACCAAGCCATGCATGGTGCCCTGCACTCCCTCCTTACTGCATCACTTCATCCCTTTGCTCTGCAGGCTGCCTCTGTCCACAGTGCCCACCACATAGCCCTGCCAACCCCTGCCCTGCAGCCATCTCATCTGAACTTAGGAGCCCCGTGCTACATTCAGAAACCTTCCAGACACTCCCCACCACCCACACATCCACCCCCATGCCAGCCCCCGCTTCCACCCGGCAAAGGGCACTTCAGTTCCCACAGCCTCCTGGGCGTTACTCTTCCTTTTTCCTCACCACTGTGCATCAAAATAATCAGTTTACTTGTTTGTCTGTCACTTGACTATACACCAAAGACGATGTTTTCCTTACCTGAGTCGCCAGCCCCTATCTCAGATGCTGAATCTGAACTCTACTGATGGCATCGCTGAGCCATTGGCCTTGAGGGTTTTGTAGCTTAGGCTTTGGAAAGATCACACACACACATGCCAGGAGCAGATGCAGATCCCCTTCCTGACTTACACATTGCCTCCACATCAGAGAAAGACCACAGTTGGCACCCTCGGGTCTCCACAAGACAGCGGGTCCTCAGTGAAAGGCAGTACTTTTGCCTTTTCATTGGGGCAGATGGAGTCAGTTAAGGGGTTTAGTTTATACTGGGCAATTTATATTTGGCAAGAACTCTTTATGGGGAACTTCCTTTAATCCTACAAGGTATGATTCCCATTTTCTGTAACAGCAAGATCGAAGCTTAGAGCAGTGCTTTTCATAATGCATTTTCTGACTCAGTCAGTCTGAGTTGGGGCCTGAAAATCTGCATTTCTGAGAGGATCTCAGGTGTTGCTGATGCTGGAGTCCGTGAATTTATCTTTGAGGGCTTCAAGAACTGGGTGGAGGCTGCTTCCCTTATTATCATATGACCTTGGAGGGCAGTACTACTGAACTTTCTACAGAGGAAATGTTCTATAGTCTGTGTTGTCCAATTTGGTAGCCACCTGTAGCTAGTGTGACTGAAGAACAGAATTTTTTATTTTAGTTAATTTTAATACACTGAAATTTAAATACCCACAAGTGGTCAGCGGTGGCTGCCATATTGTGTCAGTGCAGCTCTAGACAAAGCCAAAGGGAGAAAGGGTCAGAGCAAAGAGTTGTAGGGGTTGAAGAAACAGCCCTTCCCCCACAGCAGTCCAAGGTCTGGAAGCGCTCCCAGTGGCTGGATTTCAGCCAAGGTACAAGAACCACACTAAGCTTCCCACCAGCAGCTCAGCCAGGACTCAGGCTGAAGCTGCCCATCTGAGCGCTGAGAAAAGAAGAAAAGTGTGGGCAGGCATGGAGGCTCACACCTATAACCTCAGTACTTTGGGAGGCTGAGGCGGGAGGATTGCTTGAGCCCAGCAGTTCGAGACCAGCTTGGGCAACATAGCGAGATCCTGTCTCTACAACAAATAAAAAATTGGCCAGGCATTGTGGCACACATCTGGAGTCTCAGCTACTTGGGAGGCTGAGGTGGAAGGATCACCTGAGTCCAGGAGGTCAAAGCTACAGTGAGCCATGATGGTGCCACTGCACTCCAGCCTGGGCAACAGAGTAAGACCTCAACTCTAAAGAAAAAAAGGCAGGAAGGAAGGGAGGGAGGAAGGGAGGGAAGAAAATTGTTTTACAGCAGTTGTCCTTCCATGAAGCCACCTCCCTCTCCTGAGTGATATCTAGAGGATAGGTAAGCAGCAGAGGGGACAAAGGTACAGTGGAGCTCAGTGGCCATCATAGCCTCTTGCTAAGGCTGGGGGCAAGACTGTTACTAAACACGTTTCTATGTGCCAGGTGCTGTTGTGAGCACAGAACATCGGGTTCATTTTGACCAGGCACAGATCGGTTAAGAAACTTGCCTGGGGTCATACAGCTTGTGAGTGGCAGAGCTGTGATTCAAACACTGGAAGTCTAACTCTGACAAAATGCTAAAATTGTGAAGGAGGTGGTCTTTCTGACTTGGAAGCGATTGCATTAAGGCCTGTAGGCTCTATGGCATCCCAAAGGAGCCTCCATCAGGATTCTTGGGGCTCTTAGGCCATTTGCTCTAATGAGATGGTAGATCCTGGTCAGGACTGGTTTGTGAGATGGATGCCTTTATCACATCATTAGAGTCAGGATGCCAAGAGCCTGAGGTGGGACCTGGGCAAGCTCTCCTCCCCTTCTCCTCCACTCCATTGGCCCCAGTCCTTATTGTAGACACGAGTCCACTCTAGCCTCATCTGACTATCTCCACATTGCGAAAAGGATCCCAGAGAAGAGAGAGAGAGCTGGGTACAGTGATAACTACGGGGTAGAAAATTCCCTTTCACTCCAACCTTGTACTGTAGGACACAGGTCAGAGAGAGGGTCTCTCACCTGGCCTCATTTGGAGCCACCCTCAAGAGTGCTCAGGCAGCTGCTGGCCCTTTAAATGCAGCCAACTCCCACAGGGCACTCTTAAAGCTCACTTCATTCATGAATTAAGTCCCTGACATCCCATATCTGTATGATCAATATGTTTGTTTATTAGCAGCAGCTGCTGTGTTTTAGCGAAGGCAGCGAGCCCCCGTGAGAGGGCTGCTGGTAACCACAGAGAGGGGCCTGGGACAGGGAGAAGAAAGGCCGCCTGTCGGCAGCTGGGAGCTGGGGCTGGATAGGGTTTCAGGGTAATGGCCCTTTAATTGAAATCACCGGTTCAGTAGGACTGGTGTAGGGAGCTGTGCTGATGGTCCCTGGCTGTGTCCTCCCCCTTAAAGAGGTATTAACTGGTGGGTGTACGCCCAGCTTCTGGCCTAGGATAGCACCCACAGCATGGGGGGAGCCGGGGAGCCAAGGCACCATGCTGAGGGGAGGGGGTCTCGGGTCAGCCGCTCTCTCAGGATGTTAAACCCACCCGCCTGCCCTCCTGGCCTGGTCCCAAACCCAAGCTCCACCCGCTTGTCCCCAACCAGAGTTCAGTTAGCCTTAGTGATTCAGGAACCTCTTTCCTAGGCTGACTTATGCTTTTCCAGAAGAGAAAAGGACTCATCGTTTTCAAGTTCTGATATCTCCTCTGTGTTGATGATTCAGGGTCCCCACCTCTCGTTCATTTGTGGTGCTGGAAATTCAGAAAGCAATCCTGCAATCACTACACCATTCATTCACACATGCATTTGGAAGACATTTCATGGGCAACATCTGTATGCCAAGAACCATGCCAGGTACTGAGAACACAAAAGACAAGCCTACCAGGATCTGGCTTCTTGTGGAAATAGAACAATGCCAACATTGACAATACAAGAAAATCACAGCTTCATGGGGAAAATATGTGAAGTGCAGTGGGAACATAGCAGGTGAAACCCATAAGTCAGGAAGACAGAACGCAGGAAGCTGGCATTGGACCTGAGAAACTCTGTCCTGAACTCCTACAGTAAACTTCCAAGGTCATAGAAATTTGTGGTATCTCCTAGACCCTCTACTGCAGTCTGAACTGGTAGGTATCCCCTATATCCCATAATGTGCACTATGTACCACAGCCTGGCAGACTACGCAGTGGCTCTAAACTGGAGGTGATTTATCCCCCAAGGACATTTGGCCATGTCTAGAGATGTTTTTAGTTGCAACAACTGGGGTGGAGGCATTTAGTGAATAGAGGCCACTAAACATCCTATAATGCACAGTATAGCCCCTCGTAGTAAAGAATGATCTAGGCCAACATTATCAATAATGCCAAGACTGAAAAACACCAGGTTATGGTGACCTCCTCATGTTTTATTCTGAGTGAGATGCCAACACTAGCACCTTCACCCTTTCCTGAATTATTTCCGAACTGCCGTCCTCAACCCATCCATCAAACCTAATTCCATCATGGAACCAGCCGGTCTTGCTGTCTAGCACAACGTCTACATTGTCACCTTGACCTTTGATGTAAAGTACCATTTTCCATGACAGGATCCTGACTATTCCCACATTAACCCCCAAATCCTCAAATCTCAGGGCTACCCTCCTGGAAGGTGTTCCCAATGTCTTCATCCCATCTCCGCAAACACACACTCACTACTGCTCCTGACCTCGTTCTCTTGCCTCCACACCACATCCAATTTGAGGTGTGGACACATGGCTAAGACCACTACTCCCCTCGCTCTCTCACTAGAATCCCATTCTCCCTCTCATTCTTCAGCCCTACCATTCACTGGGCATGAGCACAGGAGCTCCTAGTACACAGATAAAGGTCAGGTAAATAAGAGGTCTGACAATTAAGTTCATTAACTCATCCCAGAAAAAGTGCTACATAACTCATGACTGAATATCACTATTGTCACCTTCGAAGTTCTCCCTTTGAGAAGCTAGGCACCGATGCCAGTGCCTAGTCCACTCGTCAAAGCAATTTTGGAACTCTTTTTCTGGAATGGCCATTAGAGCTGTTGTCGTATGTCATCAACATGTCTTCCTTTCAAAATTTCTCTTCAGATAAATAAAAAGGTCATTGGGAGCCAGATCAGGTGAGTAGGAAGGGTGTTCCAATACAGATATTTGTTTACTGGCTAAAATCTCCCTCACAAACAGTGCTGTGTGAGCTGATGCATTGTCATAATGCAAGAGCTCTTTCTGGACAGTTTTTGCACATACCTTTCTCGTGTCAAGATTTTTCAGTTAAGATTTTTCTGTTTCTCTATTGATGCTTATTTGGTTTGCTATGCTTCTCACAATCAGCTGACAATTTTGATGCTCAGCTTGATGGATTTTTGCAATGTTTTAGTCAGTTCTGCTCGTTACTGGCCATCCTGACCTGTCTTCATCAATGACACTTTCTCTCTGCTCAGAAAAACATCTAATCCATTTTTACACTGCGGTTTTATTCATGGCATTATCCCCATAAACTTGAACTAACATGTCCCTGATTTCACTTCCACTCTTGCCAAGTTTAATGAGAAACTTAATGTCTGTTCATTGCTCTAATTCAAACTCTGACATTCTCGCAATGACAGCTCTGATGGTCGTTCCAGAAAAAGAGTTCCAAAATTGCTTTGATGGGTGGACTAGGCACTGGCGTCAGTGCATAGATTCCCAAGGGGAGTACTTTGAAGGTGACAGTGTGGTATTCGGCAACGAAGTATGTAGCACTTTTTCTAGGATGTGTCTGTGAACCGAATTGTCAGACCTCGTAGGCATCATCAGTGTTTTCTAGCACTGACTTAGGGTATACCTGAACCCAAAAGTTCTGAATAACTTCTGGCATTTATCTCATTGAGATGTCTTAATATCGAAGATGCCAAGAGATTCCATCCTCCTGCTTCTTTCTGTACAGAATGCTCAGTGGAGAATTCCAGGTTATCAATAGTCTTCTTACTGTCCCTGGCCAATCAAAAAGATCTTATTGTTGCTCTTGAACTTTATAAACCAAAGATGAGCTGGAGACCATCATACTAAGTGAACTGTCATAGAAACAAAGAACCGAATACTGCATGCTCTCAAGCAGGCCCTGATCACTGGACACATGAGCACAAAGGTAGGAATTACAGACCCTGGACACTGCTAAAAGAGGGATGGAGGGAAGAGGGATAAGAGACACCCAGCAACACACTGGGTACCAGGTCCACTATTGGGCGAGAGAGGGCCCACTAGAAGTTCAAACCTCAATTGCGTGAAATTTACTTATGTAGTAAATCCTCACATGTACCCCACAACTCTAAAATAAAATTTTTGAAAATAATAAAATAAAATAAGCCAAAGATGGCAAATAGCAACCTCCAATAATTTGATGGTAGCTTCCTGAAGTAATGTATTGGAAGGGAATCCTGGATAGTAGGCACAAAGAAGCCAAGGAGGGGGTCCTTTAGGATGTGGTATTTGGGGGTCTTTGATCATTTCCCCCTCCATCCTTTGACATATTTCAGCTTTGATTCCACCCTCACACCCTTATTCCAGCTAGGCAGATGGTCCCAATCCCTCCTGTTATAAAAATTCTGGAACCTTAACTATTTGAGGCCAAAGTTCAGGAAGGAAGACAGTCAAGATCAATTAGCAATGTTTTCAAATACATAAAGGTGAGAGGAGCAGGGGCTGCTGTGCCAGATGTTTGTCATTCTTGGGCTAAATGAAAAATGAATTATCATGCATTCCCCGTGCTATTTTATTAGCAGGACAGTGACTACAGCTGACAGTCAGTGTCCAGGTCTTCATGAGAGACCCAGCTGAGGACTGAGATGGATTGCATTCTAAGTGAAGCTGACAATGCTTCTTGTTGGTTTTCACCTGTGGATATGTGCACAAAATCTGTATGGTGATATAATTAGACAGTAGAACTGTCTTCAATCTGCAAATTTCAATGACCCATTCATTGGAGATGTGCCAAATCTGTGACTTCGTTTTCTTGAATGTCAATGCACATGTGCTTTAGAATATCCTGATAAGAAGGGATTTTGAAAGTCCCTGAGGTCCAAATCAATGACCTACCCGGTGTTTGAATGCACTCTCCAACATTTTGCCAAGTTGCCCCAGGTTTTGTCTGAACAATCCACAGATGAGCCTTCTGCTCAGTGCAGCCCATTCTGACTAAGCTCAGCCAGAAGCTCTGACTGGTTAAACATCTCCCTTAAAGGCAACAAAATCTCTAGACCTATACTATCCATCTTTCAGCCCCATTTCTCCCCTTGAAGACCCTCAGAACAGTCCATTTCTTCAACCATCTCTAGATAGCATTGGTCCAGGGTTTGGCAATCCAAGGCCCTGGGCCAGATATGACTTTCCACCTTTTTTTGTAAATAAAATTTTATTGAAATTTTATAGTCATCTGCCTATGAATGCCTTTAAGCTTCAATAGCAGATCTGTGTGACAGGGACCATATAGTCTGCAAAGCCTAAAATATTTACTATCTAACCTTTTTTTAGACAGGGTCTCACTCTGTCATCCATGTTAGAGTGCAGGTGGTGCAATCATAGTTCACAGCAACCTCAAGTTTGAGGGGGTCACAAGAGCTACCCACTGCAGCCTCCTAAGTAGCTGGGACCACAGGTGTGCCACCACACCTGACCTTTTTTTAAAAAAATTTTAATTGTGGAGATGGCGTCTTACTCTGTCGCCCAGACTGGTCTCGAACTTCTGGCCACAAGTGATCCTCCTACCTCGACCTCACAAAGTGCTGGGATTATAGGTATGAACCATCACACCTGGCACTGCCTGACCTTTTGCCAAAAAAAAAAAGTTTCTAATCTCTGCTGTGGACTATAACTTCTTCAGTGCTGTGCTGAACAAACCCAGCTCTTGCTAGTGATCACTATAGGTCTTTTCACCTTTCTTATCCTGATCACTCCCCTTTTTAACAGCTCTCATTAATTTATGTTCCATTTTTAAAGCACGATCCCAGAACTGCGCTCTTGCAGGAGCTGGGCAAGACTCATCTCTCCTCTTTCTTAACACCATGCCCTTCTTTCTGCAGAGAAAGATTACATTCACTTCCTCATGGCCAACAGTCGCCGCTGATTTACAAGGTGTTCCCTGTTGACAACAAAATAGCACCACCATTACTAGCTAACATTCACGGAGAACTTGCTATCAGCCAGGCCAGTGGTAAGTATTATGTATCACTGCTTTGACTGTTTCTACCCAGCTAACCTATAAGATAGATCCTATTATTGCCTGCATTTTCTAAATGAAGAAATTGGAGGCTCAGAATAGTTCAGTAAATACCCAGGGTCATGCAGTTCACAAATGACGAGGTTCGATTTCAAACGCAGGTCTCACTAATTCCCAAACCCTTCTTACAACAGCTTTCTCCTGCCCAGTACTAGGTCTCTGTTGGCTTACATTTGGTTATGGTTCCCAGATAAGTAAACCTTGACTTTGACTTGACAATTTAGCTCAATTGCATTCATTCATTCATCCAACAAATGACCTGTTGAGAAACTACATGAGCCAGGTCTTGTTCTAGAAGCTGAAATAATGGCAGTGAACCCTATAAACAAAAATCTCTGCCTTCATGGAGATTGTCTTTTAGTGGGGTGGGGAGAGTCATACATGAAATAAATGAGAAAAAAGTCAAAGGTGAAAAGTGCTATGAAAAAGAAGAATTAAGCAGAGTAGGAATCACTTGCTGGAGGGGGAGAGGGTTGCAGTTTAAAGCAGTGTGGTCAAGGTAGCCTTGCTTAGTAGGTAACTTGTAGGAGGGGAAGGCTTAAGCCATGTGGGGACCTGGATGAAAAGTCTTCTAAGCAGAAGAAGAAGAAGTACAAAGACACAGAGGCAGGGCAATAGCTGGCATATTCGAACAGTGGCAGAGAGACCAAAGGATCCAGGGAAGAGTAGCATGAGGTAAGGTAAGAAAGGCAGCAAGAGCCAGGCCCTGCAGTGGTTGAGGTCCCAGTGAGGCTTTGGGTTTCACTCTTAATGTGAAGGGAAGGCTTCAGAGGGATCTGAGCAGAGGGGGCACATCATCTGACTTAGGCTTTAAATGAATCCCTCTGGCTGTGGGATTGAGAATGGACTTTAGGGGACACAAGGAGAAGCAGGCAGAGCAGTTCAGAAGCTATTGAAATACACAGAAGAGAATAGCACAGAAGAGAGATAGATGACGGTGATTTCAACCAGGGTCCCAGCAGTGGGTGTTGTGAGGGAATCCCGCCAGATTCTTGATATATTTTGAAGACAGAGCAACAGGGATGCCTCCTGGATAAAGGATGTGGCCTGTGAGATAAAGAGTAGAGTCAGGAGTGCCAGCAAGATTTCTGGTCTGAGCAACTGAAAGGATGAAGTTGCCTTTAAATGAGATGGGAGAAGACGCCATGAGGAACAGGTCTGGAGAGGAGAATCGCAAGACCCATTTGGGCACATGAAACCTGACATGCCTATTCAACATCCAAGTGGAGGTGCTAAGTGACCAGGTGGCCATAAGAGACTGAGAGTTCAGGGAGGATCTTTTTGCTCAGGCAGCCCTTCATTTATTCACAGTCATTTATTGAGTGCCTACTTCAGTTCAGCACCGTTACAAAGGCATCAACATGTTCCCAGTGAAAAGAATAAACTTGTATTTGGATCAATACTAAGTGTCACATCCTACTATCTTAGGCTATTAACAGCTTTCTCTCCTCTGTCAGCAATGCTGGCACCCCCTCTACACACACACACACACACACACACACACACACACACACACACACGGGGGGGGAGGAGAGAGAGAGAGAGGCTCAACACCACAGAAGGAGGGAGTCTCCTCAGAGGAGACTCTGGGAGAAGAGGAAGGGCAAGGATGAGGCAGGCACAACCTGGACTGACGCAGAGAGAGCTCCTCCTTAGGCCTCCCTGCTTCTGTTCTCCTGCTCTCCAAAAATGCTTAGCTCCTGCAATTCCGAAAACACTCCCCACCCTCCTGGACACCTCATTGCACAGCCTGGTAGGGTACCCTCTCAAAGAGGAATGACCCAGAGGCACCTCTGTCCAAGGAAAGTATATGGCCTCATTTTAGGATGGCAGTGAGAGAAGATCCCTATGGTCTTAGATGACATCCTTCCCCCGCACCCCCTGCCCCGTTTAATTATGGCTTCTGACAGAGAGGGCTCAGCTGGTACAGAAATCTGCACTCCGAACTCACTGACACAAAGGTTCCAGACAGACAAACCTGGGGAGACTTTTCCCCTGGACTTGGGCTGGAAGATGGAGACTTTTTTAATTAGAATTTGTTATTAATGGGAAATACTGCAAATTAAAACTAGGCCTCCTCCCTCTCCCTCCTGCTTTCCCCACTATATTTATCTCTGATCTCAATTAGAAAGTTCAGGAACTCGCTGCTGAATAGAATTTGTGGAGATGAAAGCTTTGGAGACGCCAGGAGGAGGGTAACGATGTGGATGGAGAAAGTGGGAAGTGGAGGTTTGGGAAGGAGCTAGGAGTATAGCTGAGACAGGGTGGGAAGTACTTGGATCACACTTCGGCGCTGAGCAGTAAAATGTGCCCTGGAACTGCCCCCCAGGAAAGGCCTCCTCAACCTTTTCTGTCTCTACAACTGGTGACAAATATCTCCACTCCTCTGAGGGGGGAATCACGAGTCATTAACACATTGGTGAGATATCAGAGGTGGCTACACTCTGCAAGGGACTGTATTCAGGCAGCCTTAGTGAGACCTTTTATTTGGTTTGGTGTATAGATTTTCAAATGGGAGCCAGTCTTATTTTTCCCAATTGTAAAGATAATGCATCCTTGCTATTTTAAAAACTCATACATTACAGATAAAGTTAAAGAAAAAATTATTTGAAATCTCACCAACCTAAAGGCCTACATTGCTAATAGTTTTGGTGAACATCCTGCCTGCTATCCATCTCTGTCTCTCTCTTTCGCAATTTCATATCTCTGGGATAATGCTATATATATCAAATGTCCTGAGGCATGCTTTTCCCTCAACAAAATATATTGTGAGATATCTTTCTATATCAATCAACATAAATCTATGTCATAATTTTTAATGGCTATGTGGCATTCCATTATATGGGTGTATCATAATTTATTTAACCAGGCCCATCTTGGTGGTCATTTAGGCTGTTTCCAGGCTTCGTTCTCACACACAGGGCCGTGCCTTCCCATTAATACGGCTGAGCTGGGACCTTCCAGCATCACTGCCTCCATCCATTTGCAACTGGACCGTGACTCCCAGGGTCCAATACTGCCACCTATGGGCTGGAAGACCCCGGAGCAACAGCATTTGCACAGCCACCTCCTTGTCTACTCAAGAAACTATTTAAGGTGTAGGTCCTGCAACCCCTAACGTTCCACATAGTGGTCTAGGGCTGCGGAAGGCTGCTTGATCAGAGAATTTAGAACAATAAACAAACCTCTTCTTGTGGGTTAAACCCTCAGAGGGACCTTCAGATGGACAATAACCAAGTTCAGCACACTCAATATGGTTTGCTATTATTAGTCCTCCAATCATGAGAAGAGATTTGGAAGCACGATAATGATAACCTAATTCTACGGGGGGGGGAAGGGAGGGAGGAAGGGCTAAAAGAGCTGGTCAGCCCAGAGTAAATACTGACGCCTTCCCACTCTAGCTATAGGACAGAGGGCAAGTGACTTGGCCTCTCTGAGTCTCACTTATCTCATTTGAAAATGGTAGTAATGATATATGCCTCGCAGGGTTGTTTTGAGCTTAGACATAATGTATTGAGATAGTCAGAACTTATTAAGTGTAATGGTAGCTTTAATAATAATTATTGGCGTGATTAATAATAGCAAAATATTAACAACAATTTATTAATGACAGATTTCTCTTTATCATGCTTCCTGCTGGTCTTACAGGGAATATGTACAAGACACAGTCTCTGTTGTCAAGACAGGCGCAAATCTATCCGTAGGCAACTCTCCCAGGAAGTGATCCTTCCAGAGGCACAACGTGGCTGTGGGGGAGGCAGCACAGAGAATAGAATGAAAGAAACATGCAGCACAATGAGGAAAACTTAGAAATCAGGGTAGAAAGGAACCTATGGGTCTCGAGGTCCAATCTCCTGTTCCCACGCTTCAATCAAAAACCCACACAGGTCTGGCCTGTTTGCCTCACTCCTGGGATGAGTCACAACCACACCAGGGAGGCAGACTTCCCCTCTGCCAACAGCTCGAGTTAGAAAATTCTCGTGCTCAGAGTTGGGGAAGCGCTAGGGCAGCTTGCTAGACTGTCAGGATGATTAAATGCAGACCCGAAGGAAGAGAGATTGTGGAGGCGCAATGCAGGTAAGTGGCCGCGGTCTTGGGTGGTTTGGGTTGTCATCTGCCAAGGGCAAGGACTGGTTCAGATAACCCGATGACCTCCTCACTACACTGGCTTTGTGGCCACATTTTATACACATGTTGACCATGACCTGTGCTTCCATCCCAGGCTGAGATCCAACTACTGCTGAGGACCTCAGAGCACACTCATGATAGCTGGTGTGATGCTGAGGGCAGAGCAATGAGTGCGGGGAATGGGGTCTCTCTCCTCCATTCCACAGCCATTGCCCCAATTCAGACTCTTCTTGCCTCTTCTATAGGGTAGTATGACCATTTCCAACTGGCTCCAGCAGTCTCCCCTTCCCAATCCAAGTCTTTCCCCATTCCACTGCCAAATTAATCATCTACTACTGCTACTCCCCAGCTCAAAAACCATCATAGCTCCCCGCTGCCTGCACAAGGAAATTTGAGCTCATCAATCCAGCATGCAAAACTCACTATATCTGATCCCAACTCGCCTAGTTCTTCCTCCTCTCCTTAATGACACATGTACAGCTCCCAATACTTGACTCATGCCTCCCCACCTCCCTGTCTTTGCTCAAGTAACACCTGCTGTTACAATCTCTGTCCTTCAGATCCCCACATGCACAAAGGCTACCCTTATTCAAGGAGACACATTTGCTGGTCACCCATTCAGAAATAACCCCTTTCCTCTGGCTTTCACTTGTATCTTTCAAATGAAAGTTAGCAGTTTAAATCATTTGTAATTATTTATGATTCTAGAGTATGAGCCTTGAAGACTCATCCCGGAAGACAAGGACACTGTCACTCACATTTGTCTGAACATCACCATAACAAACAATGACTTCTGACTGATGGAGGTTCTGGACATTCTCTGAGTCTCAGGTCACTCTGTGTCTTTCATCAACTATGTGTCCTCAACTAAGTTCCAATGGAAGGCCTCAGTTTTCTCATCTGTAAAATGAAGCTAATGATACCTTCCCAAGGTTATGTGTGCATTGAAAAGCTAATGAGTGCATCCCACACTCCATGCTGAAAGTAGTGATTAAAGGTGAAACTTACAGAGGGAACTCCAGGTAAGGTGTGTGGGATGGAATGAAAGTGGGGGTGTTTCTGCTCTCTCACTTGTTATCTGGATGAAGTTCGCTGCCTTCACAAAGCTGGCACTCCGGAAGGTGGGGTTGGAATTAGTAGGCCTAGAAGCTTCATTTTATCTCTCTCCTGAAAACCCCTATCACTCAGAAAGATGCTAGACCCCACCCCTGCCTCCACCCCTGGAAGTTCAACCCTGATTGCATCTCCCTAATCCCACCCCCATCGTTTTTCCTCCCTGCAGGCCCCAGGCCCCACCTGCCTTCTGCTGGGGGCCTTGGGCTCCCCAGGAGGCTACACCAAGGTGCTCAGTCTCCTGGCCAAGCAGTTCAGACCCCTCTGTCTGCTAATTGCTCAGTGCTATCTCTCCCTCTCTGTAAGGAATATCACTGCCAGCAATTAGCACAAAGATCCTTTCCCACTCTAGTTAAGATCCCGAGCTGTGGTTAAATGCTCCCAGATCCTATTTAAATGATTTCAAATGCAATTCATTCTGACTCATTAAATAATCCCATGGATGCCTTTCTTTGCTTTTACCACCTCAGAAACCTCTTTCCAGAAATGAAAAAATAAGTGTGGAGGGGTTGAGCTAGATGCAAGGAGAGCAGCAGCCTGGTCTGGGAGAGAGGAGCAGACTTCTGTCCTGTCCTCTTCATCCATCTCCTTGTTTTGCATTTCACTCCCTCCCTCTGGCTCCCACTCGGCCCCCTCCTGCTCTCTCCCTCCACCCTTTTCTCTCGGAAATGACTTCACCTGACAGCTATGGATTTAGAGCGTTTTTTGCCAATTACTTATGCCCAGTGAGAAAATAGGTTTTTAATGTCTGTCCCTGTTCCGCCCGGCCTGGCTACCTCACTGTGAAGCCAGCCCACAGCCCTCGCTCCCTGAGCAGCCGGCGCCCAGTGCCCTCGCTGCCCAGCTGGGGAGGACAAGGTGAGGACAGCTGGAGGGGCAGAGGCGCCATCCTCTGGGGCAGCACCCTTGCTACAGAGGGTGTCACAGCCTGTGAGATCCGAGTGCCCTCATCCCCCAGCTCACCACATACCCATTCGCTCCTTCTCCATTAATTACCCAGAGTTACCAATGTGTGCCAGGCCCCTAGCACACATTTCCCTTGTCTTAGTATACTAAATCCTTGAGACAATCCAGTAAGAGAGATGCTATTATTACGTTATTTGACAGAGAGGGAAATGAAGGATTCAGAGAAGCTCATCTTCACCCAAAATCACATAGCTAGTAAGTGCTTCAGTGGGAACTCGAGCCTAAGCACTGTCGGTCCTTGAGAGACACAACCCCTCCAGTCACTGTCTTGTTCTTGGTCATCTCTTACCTGCACAGGGCCCTAGCACACCTGGGAAAGCCTTGGTCAGCCAGGGTTCCTGCGATACCACAACTCACATTCTACTTGGGGACACAAATATTTCCACTATGTGTTTTGTAGCATGGCACAGGGTCTGGTGAAGTTTATGACTGAGGTTTGTGCAAAGCGCTCCAGGAACTCAGGGAGAAGAGCCCTCCATTCCGCCTGGGGGAAAGGGGGGGCAGGTTGGGAAAGACAGCCTGGCATCCAAGTCTTGAAGGCTAAGGAGGAAATTATCAGATAGAGAAGGGAAGGGAAGGGCATTCCCAGGAGAGGGAACAGCACGAACAAAGGCTTGCAAGTTTGAAAGGGCCCAGCGTCCTTGAGTGACATCCTCCCAGGCAAGACACAAACCCTGAGTGTGGCAGGGGATTTGTTGCATAAATATTATATGACTCCAGACCAGTGGTTTTTAAATGGGGGAGATTTTGCCTTCTAGCAGACTTTGGGCAATGTCTGCAGACATTTGTGATTTTCACGACTGGGTGGAGGGGGAGCCACTGGCATCAAGTAGGTAGAGCCATGGTTGCCAGTAAACATCCTAAACTGTACAGGACTGCTCCCCACAACAAGGAATTACCTTGCCCCCAAATCTCAATTGAGCTAAGCTAGGGAAACTCTGATCTAGAGAAGGAAAGTTCAAAGCATTCAGAGGAAAGCAAAATCAATTCTAGCTGAAGAAATCAGAAAAGGGTTCATGGAGAAGAGACATTTGAGCAGGTCATAAAAATGGGAGGCTGGGCTTATGCCTATAATCCCAGCCCTTTGGGAGGCCAAGGCAGGAGGATCATTCAAGACCAGGAGTTTGAGATCAGCATGGACAGCATAGTAGACCCCATCCATTAAAAAAAAATTTTTTTTTAATTAGCTGTGTGTAGTGGTGTGTGCCTGTAGTCCCAGATACTCAGGAGACTGAGGCAGGAGAATCACTTGAGTCCCTATGATCACTCCACCGCACTCCAGCCTGGGCAACAGAGCAAGACCCTATCTCAAAAGAAAAAGAAAAAAAAAGAAAAATGGGTGGGGTGTAGACATGTGGGGACAGGGGAAAAACATTCCCAGCAAAGGAGAGAACATGAGCAAGGCCTAGAAGGTACAAAGTGAGGTGTGTGTTCAGGGAACTGTCCACTTGGCTGTGTAGAGCTTTCATGAAGACATGGTAAGAAAAAAGGGCTGGAAATGTAGTGTCAGGTTACATCACTGTGAGCCTTAAAACAACTTAGAATGAGTCAGTAAAGCAATGGGGAGCCACAGAAGGGCTTGGAGCATCAAGAGACAGGATCAGAGATGCACTTTAATTAATCGGGCTTTAATTAATTAATCAGCCAGTACAGGTAGAGGCTGGAGGAAAAGAGACCAGTGAGGAGGTTGTTCTAATGTTCCCAGCAGGAGTTCCAGTCAGCCTGAGCTTGGATAGCAGCAGTCTCACTCCACTCACCAAACTGGGAGTTTACCCTGAGCCAAGCCCAGTGCTGAGCATATAATACAAGACTGAGCATCATTTCACCCAACAAGACAGTTCCCTGGGAGACACAAAAACCAAGCTCCTGTCAATTAATTTAAAATTTAAATGTAATTTGACATTTTAATTTGTTAAAACAAGCACGCATTACTTTTGTAATTAAAAATGTAAGGATCTTTTTTAAAATGGAAACCAAAAATTATGCAAAAAGATGTTATTACAGTATTTTTTGAAAGAACAATGTGTTTGTGATCAGGGGATCACCGACTACATGTCACACCCTGCACTGGGTGTTTTACATGAAAAAATAGCTATTTTCTTTTTTATAAGAAAAAAAGAGAGAATTTGTTTTGAAGGGCTGGCATACAGTAGCTGTCCAATAAGGTGTGTTGAATGATCTTATTCATGTCAATTAGAATAGAAGAGCACCTGGTTGAGACTGGGCTTGGGTATATCCATATTCACAGTTGAGTGCTGGGCCAGCCTCCAAAGTGAGTCGACTTGGGCAATGGGAAGTGGGACTGGAGCTGCTTTAACCCCTCCTGCCCTAGATCAGGTCCCAGAAGATCGGGGAGCTCAGTCTGTGGTGGGGGAGTCATGACCCAGCAGGGAGTCAGGAGACACTAAGATGGGACCCAGGAAAGGTAAGAGAGATAAAAGCTTTCATGAAGCCACCAAGGCTTTATTAAATGAATACCATAAAGCTCAGTGTTGGCTCTGAAACAGCAAAGTCTCAGTGGCATCCAATAATAAGCATGTCATTCTCACCCATGAATTTGTGGGTTGGCTAAGGGTGGCTCTGCCCTGCATGTCCCTCTTCCGCCTGGGCCTGGTGAGCCAGCTGGGCACAACAATGACAGAAGTTCAAGAGAGCAAGATCAGTTGCATAAGGCATCCCAAACTCCTGCTTGCATCACATCTGCTAATACCCAGCAAGCTGAAACAAGTCGTGTGACTTAGCCAAAAGTCAAGGATGCAGGGAAAGACACTTGCACTCTTGTGGAAGGAATTACGAAGGGCAGAGGGCATGGGTGTATGCAGGGGGAGAGGACGGAGAGCAGTCATCAACCTGCAGTCTCAGCCCAACAACCACATGCAATTTCTCATCCTCATGCCAAATTTGCTTAAAACGGGCCCTGTTGTAAACAAAGAGGAGCTTTTTTGTGACAGGTGAATGTTCTCTCTCCTGAGACTCTGAATGGGGGAGTCACAGAAGGAAGTAGAGTATAAGTAAGAACACGAGCCTCTAAGCAGGAAACCTTGGGTTTTTTCAATGTTCTTGATGTGCAACCTACCACGCTTCACCTTTATTTGGCATTTACCTCAATCTTAACCCTTGGGCACTGCTGACCAACTCCTTCTTCCTGAAACTGTTTTCCCTCCTTCCAGAACATCATTCTCTTACTGTTTGCATCCTGCCCGACGCCCAGACAGTTCTTCCTGGTTTCATTTGATGGTTTCTTCCCTGTCACTTGCCCTTGAAGTACTGGTGTTCTCCAGGATTCTGCCTTGGACTTACTTCATTTTCCAGTCTACACCATGGGTGACCTTCAGGGTACCTATAATTCCAAGAACAGTGTGTGTTTACACTTATTAAATTTTTCTGTTTGCATACTTCTAGATTGCAGGGCAATGGGTTTCATGATTGAAGGAGTTCATGATTGCCCATAGCTCACCAACAACTGGTCTGCACTTTTCCTGGTCAAGTCTCATCCTTTTTCACATCTTCCCCAGTGGCTCCAAATCTTTATCTCCACCCAAACCTCTCACCTCTTCCACCCAAATACCCACTTAGCCCTGCAGGCAACATCAATCCATGATGGAGCTCCAAGACAGAGCTCATTATTCCCTTTCCTCATAGACTTCCAAACTCAATGTCATTATACTGCTCTATCCCCATTCCCTGACTTCACAAAGCTATGTCTGCTTTCTGTCTTGCCTCCCAATTTTTTCTTAAATCCATACCTTCCCTTCTATACCAACTACTCTGTGTGACTGTGGGCCCCAACATTTTTCTTTTATTTTTTCTTTTTCTTTTTTTTTTTTAACTCTGGATATAGGGTCTCACTCAATCTGTCACCCAGACTGGAGTGCAGTGGTGCAATCATAGCTTACTGCAGCCTCAAACTCCCAGTCTCAAGCAATCCTCCCAACTCAACCTCCCAAAGCACTGGGACCACGGGTGTAAGCCACAACTGGTATTTCTTATCTGATTACTGTCCCAACTGGTTTCCATGGCTCCAGTCTCCCCAGCCCATACTCCACCATGACATTCAGTGATTCCTTTTAAAGTCCAAATAAGAATGTGTGAATCTCCTGTCTAAGAGGTACCAAAGGTCGCCCATTACTTTCAGGGTAAAGTCCAAAGTTCTTAGCAGGGCACAGAAACTATCATGAGCTAGTAGTCGGTGCCTACAAATCCAGTCCCTCTCCTAACAAGCACCATGGCCAATCATTTGCAGATTCCAAAGCATACCGTGCTCCTCACCTCTGGGCCTTTCATGAGCTGTTCCCTTTACCCTCAAACTTTCATTTCCCTGCCCAACTTCTAGTCTTCCTTAAAGTTTGAAATCCAGCATTACCTCCTCCAAGAAGCATTCCTAGCTCCAGATCAGGTGTGTCCCCTTCTCTGGGGAAGTGCTCCATAATTCTTTATTGAATGAATAATGGATGAATGGATAACATGTTGGTTTTGTTTCCTGTGATAGTAGGTAAATCTTGTAACTCCTGTAAGTATTGATTTCCTCATCTACAAAATATAAATAATAGTCTAAATATTAAGTAATACTGAACAATGAGCAGTGGCCCATTCACACAAATGAAAATCACATAATCAAAAAGTGTTGATCAAAACGACATAATAATATGGGAAACATATGATGATGTTAAGGTAAAAAAAGCAGGACAGAAAAACAACTTGATTACAAGTGTATAGAAAGAACAACTGCACACACACACACTCACACACAGCAAAGACACATGGCAAGACATGTATCAATATCTGTCCTTGGGCAGTGTAACTATGGGCTGGTGACTTCTTCTTCATTTTATATTCCTTTATTTTCCACATTTTCTTTCGAGAATGTGCATTGCTTTTATGATAAAAAATTAAACTTTATTACCAAAAAGAAAAAAGAAGAAAGACGTTTCTAAGAAAAGAACCCTGCATCCTCCTCACTTGGCAATGTAAGGAATGCCTCCCAGCATTCACAGGGAAGGAGCTCATAGTGTCCCTCAGGTTCTTCTTACTCCCTTACAAAAGCACATCCACCCCACTCCATCCCTCCCACTGTGCTCACAAGCGGTGCTGGGAGGCCAGGTGCATGCAGTGAGGACACCCATGAACATGAAACCTAGAACAAACTCTGTCCCTGGTTTTGTGAGGAGAGGAGAAAATGCCTTGAAGGCTCAGTTACTTCCTGTGGGCCAGTAAGAGGGGAGACCAATGTCTTTCTTGAAATCTTTCTGTGTGAGAACAGACTTCTGGAACCAGCTCTTTGGGACTGCTCATTTTCTTTCTTTCTTTTTCAAGTAACAGCTTTCAAGTTTATTCAAAGCTGTTTTAAATTTCTTTCTTTATTGAAGCATAATAGATGTCCATAGTTTCAGGGTCCATGTGATAAGTTCATACATTCATATACTTTGTAAAGATCAAATTAGTGTACTTGGGATATCCATTGCCTTAAATATTTGTCTTTTCTTTATGCTAGAACCATTCGAATTCTTATCTTCTAGCTATTTTGAAATGTACAATAGATTATTGTAAACTATATTCACCCTACTGATCTATCTAACACTGGGTATTATTTCTATCAAAGTATATTTGTACCCTTTAATCAACTTAGCGACATCCCTCCCTCTCTCCTTCCCTTCCCAGCCTCTGGTAACCACCATTCTCCTCTCCACCTCCATGACATCCACTTTTTTAGCTCCCACATATATGAGAACATGTGACATTTGTCTTTCTGTCCTTGGTTTATTTCACTTAACATAATGGCCTCCAGGTCCATCCATCTTGCTGCAAATGACAGGATTTCATTATTTTTTATGGCTAAATAATTTTCCATTGTGTATATATAACTCATTTTCTTTACCCGTTCATCTGTTGATGGGCACTTAGGTTGATTCCATATTTTGGCTGTTGTGAGTAGTGCTACAATAAACATGGAAGTGCAGATATCTCTTCAACATACTGATTTGCTTTCTTTTGGATACATGCCCAGTAGTGGAATTGCTGAATCATATGATAGTTCTATATGTAGTTTTTTGAGGAGCCTCCATACTGTTCTCCATAGTGGCTGTACTAATTTACACTCCCACCAACAGTGTGTGAGGGTTCCCCTTACTGTACATCCTTGCCAGCACAAGACTACCCATTTCTATTTCCAAGGTCTCAACCTCTGTCTTGCCTCCCAGGCCTCATTTAGAGTTGAAGAATTGCTGGATTGGGGATATTGCTCTGACCCTCATTAAAAGATCTTCCACAAAAACTGCATCCTCATTTTCAGCTGGTGGGAGCAATAAATGATACAATCTTCCTGATGAGCCCTTTGGCAAGATGAGTTTGACCTTTTTGTCCATGTATAAGAATTTATTCAAGCCAGGCTCAGTGGCTCAGCCTGTAATCCTGCGCCTTTGGGCGGCTGAGGTGAGTGGATTACCTGAGCCCGCGGGTTCAAGACCCGCCTGGGCAGCAAGACCTCATCACTACAATAAATCAAAAAATCAGCCAGGGGTGGTAGCGCATACCTGTAATTCCGGCTACTTGGAAGGCTGAGGCAGAAGGATCACCAGAGCCCAGCAGGTCGAGGCTGCGGTGGCCGGGAGTGGCCACTGCACTCTAGTCTGGGCGACAGAGTGAGACTCCAACTCAAAAAAAAAAAAAAAAAAGAATTTATTCAGGAATATGGTGGGGTGGTTAAATTTTTTGCTTTCATTTTTAATTGACACATAATAATTATACATATTTGTGGTGTACAGTGTGATATTTTGACATATGTATACATTGCTTAATGATCAAATCAGGGTAAATCTATCACCTCAAATGTGTGTCATATCTTTGAATTGGAAACATTCAAAATCCACTCTTCTAGCTATTTGAAAATACATAGTAAATAGCTATGAATTATATTCACCCTATAGTGCCATGGTAATGATTAATATTAAGCATCAACTTTAATAGGCTAACTGATGCCCATTTGGTGAGTAAAACATCAATTCCAGGTATATCTGTGAGAGTGATTCTGGAAGAAATTAGCATTTGATTCAGTAGACTGAGCAAAGATCCGCCCTCACCAATGTGGGCGGGTATCATCCAATCCGTTGAGGGCCCCAGTAGAACAGAAAGGCAGAGGATTCTTATGGAGATGAGACATCCCTTTTCTGCTGCTCTGGGACAGAGTTCCTGGTTCTCAGACCTTTGGACGCCGGGACATACACCAGAACCCCTCTCCTGCCAGCAGTTCTCAGGTCTTGGGACTTAAACTACATTACTAGCATTCCTGGCTTTCCAGCTTGTACACTGCATATCGTGGGACTTCTCAGCCTCCATAATCGCGTGAGCCAATTGCTATAATAAATCTCTGCTTATATATCTATCTATATCCTACCAGTTCTGTTTATCTGGAGAACCCTGATTAATACATGTGACAAAAGACAAAACTCAAAAATGTTCATTTAACACTGTTTATAATAATAAAATGGAAACAATGTAACTTCCAAAATAGAGATTGATTAAATAAATTATTATAGAATTAGTAAATGGGTTACCATGCAGCCATTAAAAAACAAGTTAGGGGAATAACTAATTACACAGAAAATGTTCAGGGAATATTATTAAGTTAAAGAGTAGATCACAAAACAGTCTATACATATGATCCCATTTTGCAGTATATATAAATGCATCCTAAATGTATCTATAAGCATAGAAAAGAGACTGATAGGATAAACATAAAACTGTTAGTGGTTATTTCTGAGTAGTAAAATTTCAAGTGACTTTTTTCCTCTTTTGGCTCGTTTCTATTTTCTACATTTTTTGCGATTAGTTTGGATCACTTTGGCGATGAGAAAAAAATATTTTAAGAGCTTTATCTTTGACAATCTTCCAGTTCTCTTGAACCATCAGATTTCTAAGTTCCATGCTGCGGACTGGACATCTTTTCTTTCTTTCTCTTTAGGCCCACCACCTTAAGGTTTAGGAAGTGTGTCTGATTATGCCCACCCAGGCTTATCCACTCTAAGATCATGGAGTTTCCCAAAAACTCAAGTTGTTCCTTCTTCACCAACCAATTTCTCCTTAGTAGGACAAGGACTGAAGTAATAGAAGTATATTTGCATCATCCTCTCCTCCAACAGGAGATGAATTTAACAGTAAAGAAAGTCAAGCTACTAGGTGCATGGAATTTCTAGTTGGTTGGACTTCCTTATCCTAGACTACCATAATACTTGTGCGGATTGTTGAAACCACCCACAGGGGCAAGCAGAGGCTAAGATTCAGTCCTTGTTCTGCTCATTAGACCTTGTGCCTGGTGTAGGCTCTACCCTTTAAGACAGAGGGGGACTTTTCATTCATTCCTTCATCCATTCATTCATTTGTATATTAGAGACAGTGTCTCACTCTGTCACCCAGATTGGAGTGGATCATAACTCACTGAAGTCTTGAACTATTGGACTCAAGTGACCCTCCTGCCTCAGCCTCCCAAATAGCTGAGACTATAGGCATGTGCCACCATGTCCAGCTCTTTTTTTTTTTTTATAGAGAAGGGGGTCTTGCTGCATTGACCACGTTGGTCTTGACTTCCTTACTTCAGGCAATCCTCACACCTTGGTCTCCCAGCAGGCAGTTGCTTTTTAAAATTCACTAGGTGACCATCCTCTTACCAACCTTGGCACCTATAAGGCTGAGTCTCCCTAGAGAATATGTTTTTCTAGTTTGCACAAATGCACTCTAAGCTAGCAGTGGACATGTCCCCACTGCAGTCTGCACTAAGAGGCCAATATCGATTTCCTCCATTGGCTCAGGTGGCTCCCACAAAGATATCAGATCTATTCCTTTCTTCTCTAATCTTCTATAGTCCAGTCTGCTTCTACTCCAAGTTTCTCTGCCCTCTCTTGAAGCAACCAACAGTCTTGCATTCCACCCCATGGAGCAGCAGTGAGACATAGCTCAGTGGTTCCCAACCGTGACCACACATGATAGTCATCTGAGTGGATTCTGGAAGTCCAGATACCTCATCCTCACCTCAGATCAATTAACTCAGAGCCCCTGGTGTGTGACCCAGCTGTGGTTGAAAAATACTGGCTTACTAGAAATAACTTGAAGTTTAAGTAAATAAATAAAAGTAAAGGTCTGGGTTAAGTGTCAGTTTTTCTGCTTGTCACCATACAATCTTGGATAGTTTACTTTTTAAAAGCCTAGTCTTTAAAATGTGAACCACCAGATCAATGTTTTCCAACAAAATTTTTGTGCAAACTGGTCATCCCTATAAATATTCTATCATTGACCCCAGAATGAGAGATAGAAAGAGACACAGCCACTGGGACCAAGGAGGATGGGGAGAGGAGAACAGGTATGAAGTGCTAAACATCCGGCTCACCAACCATGAACCAGTGGTTGGGAATTATATAGGACCAATTGCACCCTGAGATTCCTTTATTCTCTACAAATTGGTATTCTATACATGTGTGCAAAGCTGGCAGGAAGACAAATCTCTGTGCTTCCACGTGGCTCAGAAGGGATTGTGAGTTGCCTAAATATGATGCCATTTATTTTTTCCAGATTCAGGTCATCAGGCTCAGAGAATTTGCTATTATTGCCATTTCCTCCTCACACTATAATAAGCCCTCACTTGCCAGGCACTAAGCATAACTTTTCGTTATTACCAGTCATGTCCAACCAGTTGGCTCTGCTGAAAGTCCAGCAAGAGAAATAAAGTCAACCGTCCAGATAATTAAAAACCCTTCAAGGATTCTTATCCTTGATTTACATCTTGTCCCACTTTTCCGGCCCGAAGCTTCTGTAAAGACAAGCCACACGCCATTTTCCTCCACTGAGCCATCCTGCCAGGTAATCTGATGCAGTAGAAAGAATGTTGGGAAGAGCTGAGACTTGAGGCTGAGACAGAGCTACATCATGTCCTCCTTGCTTGAAGAAGCACACTTTCCCTGAACCTCAATTTCCTCATTTGTAAAATGGGGATAATAATATCTGTTCTACTTTCCTCACAAGGTTTTGCGAGGCTCCATTGATGCAGTGCAACTGAAAACAATTAATAAACCCTATTATTTTAGCCAAATTTTCTCCTTAGATCTGCCTAGCCTGCTTCCTCCCACCCTCAGACTGGGTGGTTCACTGTGACCAACTTCAACTCCATCACTCTGGCCATGCTCACTGGCTGAGGGATGGTCATGTGACCAAAGTTGGCCAATAAGCCTCTTGTTGGTTCTATTGAGGAAAAACAATAGTTATTTTTCTGCTGGAAGCCATCTCTTCTCCACAAAAGAAGAGGAGGTCCCAACAGTGAAAGTGACACAGAGGAAAGCAGGGAGATGTTTAAAGATCGATTTCTGATGATGTCGTTTGAGCACCTGCATCAAATCAGTCAGTCGTTCTTTCATTCAACAACTAGTTATTAAGTTTCTCTTAATATTCCATGACCATTTTCAACTTCTTGCCAGTTGGTGATAAAAGAAAATCCCTATCCTCATGGAGCTTGCATTCCAGTGGGCAACCCAGGTAACAAACAAACACTACATAGAAACATAATAGACAGGTAATGATAAGTTCTATAAGAAAAAATTACAGCAGGGTAAGGGAAGACTGAGGGGAGGTGTTATTTAGAGGAAGTGACTGAATCTAGCTTTACCCCTTGACTTTCAAGCCTCATGAGCCAATAAAGCCTCGCTGGATTAAGTTGCTATCGGTTGCCACCAACAGTCCTGATGAATACAGCGTTACAAATATAAGGACTAGCAATGATGTCAATGATGATTGTAACAGCAGCACAAAAGTCTCTTGAGGAAGAACAAGATCACATCTCTGGGAATCCATGTCTAAGATATTTTGACAATAAAATAACCCATGGACAAGAAGTTATCAAAAGATTCCTAAAAATATTCTCCATGGAATTGAGAAAATACAAGGGGCATTCCTCTGGACTCATCCGTTTGGGGAGGGGGGCAAAAAACCCAGAATTTATTTATAAAAAGTTGTGCATTTATTCTTACATGTTTAAACTTCAGTCACCTTCAAATTACTCTCCATTTGATGCAATACACCTATAAAGACACTTTTCCACTGCTCAAACAATTTTTGAATTCATTAGTTTTGATGCCTTTTAGTGCTTCTGCCACTTTTTGTTTCACCTCCTCCACATCAGCAAAATGTTTTCCTTTAAGGATGTTTTTCATCCAGAGAAACAAGAAAAGTTCCTGGGGCAAGATCAGGTGAACAGGGAGGGTAGGGCACCAGGGTCATGCCATTTTTTGGTCAAAAACTGCTGAACACTCAGTGCCTTGTAGACAGGTTGTTTGTATAAATCACCCATCATGAAATGGGAAAACACACCAAAAGAATCTCCCAAAAAATTCACTGAAGCTGAATGCCATCTCTCACAATGCTAGCTGGTCCACTGATGTGAGTGGGTTCCCAGGATACTTACCTAGTGGGGGAATCCTGTACAACAAGGGGCCCGCCCTCTAAAAAATAATTCTGAGGTTTTTGGAAACCCCTCCCCTTGTACCCGTTCACTAAAAAGTCAGAAATTTAGCTTTTAAAAATGTGTTTTGAAAGTTAATGACACGGTGCGTCGAGTCAAACAAATCATTCATCTGGTCGTCTGTGGCCAACTGGCTAGAGCAATATTGCCAGGACTGACACCTATCACTGACGTGGAGTTAGGGGACACTTTAAAAGCATTAGGAACTTGTATGCCTAATCCTGAATTGTACCCCACATCTTTAAAATAAAATAATTTTTTTAAAAAGATGGTAACAATATACTATTAGGTAACATTTTAAAAAAGTGTTAAGAAAATTAGAAATACTGAAATTAAAGAGCATCCAGGCTTGGCACAGTGATTCATGTCTATAATTCTAGCACTTTGAGAGACTGAGACAGAGAAGAGTTTGAGGCCTAGAGTTTGAGTGCAGCCTGGATAACAGAGCAAGAACCCATCTCTACAAAAATAAAAATGATTAGCTAAGTCTGGTGGCATGTGTCTGTAATCCTAACCACTCAGGAGGCCAAAGCAGGAGGATTGCTTAAGCCCAGGAGTTCAAGGCTGCAGGAGCTTTGATCACAACACTGCCCTACAGGCTGGGTGATAGAGCAAGACCTTATCTCTAAAACTAAAAATAAATCTTAAAAAAGAGCATCCACCACCAGTACTCACAGTCAGCTGACTTCCTGAAGTTCTTATAGGATAGTTAGAGGCTACTAGTGTCAAACCATGACCTTGCTCAAGGTTATTGATGGCCAATCATCAAGGGCGAGTAAGTAAATGTCCAATCATATCATCATTCCCAGAGAAGTTTTCTAAGTTTGAGTCCTTCCATTTTAAACTCCTAACACTCAGAAAATTTTCTAATGCTTCATAACTCACCCACTCACCCGCCCTCACCTCCTCCCTACAGGCAGGCACTCTAGAATTCTGGTGTGGTGACTAGGATTTAAGGGATGCCCCAGCCATGGGAGTTTTCCCAGTCTCGGTTCCCCAAAGGACATTAAAACATCCTATAGTGTTTTGATGCATAGAATGTACACCAAATAAAGAAAAATGTGAAACTGGAACTTCCTCATTGTCCTCCCAAGCTGCCACACCCACACTGTGAATAATATTCATCTTACTCAAGATGTGCACAAGCCAAGATGAGCCTACTCAAAAAATAAAACAAGTGCTTCAAGCCTTCCTGTAGCTGCTGGAATTTTCTCATGTTTCTCTTCCACAAAATGTAACAATTGCTGAGACACTGATTTACCTGCTGGGAAAAGGTGTTCGGTATCCCTGAACGAGACAGCATGAGGATCCTTTCTAGAATGTCAAGCAGGTGTTGTCTGCTGTCACTGCACTGGTTTGAAGTGTTGCACACTAGGACTGAAATGAGCTTTGCAAAGACAATATTCTGTCAGGAGTGCTATAATCATGGCTTTGGCCCATTTTTGCACCAGAATCTTGATGCCAAGAAACATTTGTGATCTGCCAGATAAATCTGTATCTCAGCACTTCACTAAAAATATTGGAACACTGAAGATTACATTTTTTTAAAAGGCTCTATGGTCAAGCAAGTTTGAGAAACACTAGGTTAAAAAAAAAGCTTTAAGTGATAATACACATTGGTTAATCACACTTCTAAATTATAATGCATATTGTAAATATACCAGAGTGAGGTATGACAGAATTCCTGAATTTATTTTATCACAGATTTTTTTTTTAGGTGGGAACATTTATTAGCAGTCTACAGGGCACAGGACAAATCAAACCATAGCATTAGCAGGTAGAATTCTTTATCCCAGACCCTGGGGATTCAACACAAAGGAATAAATGAGACTCTTTGAACACACATGATGGAAAGAGGTTAAAAGAGATAATTCTCTGAATTTAAACGTATGATTAAATCTAACAAATTATAGATTTAAAAATTTCTCTACTTATGAATTTCCAAGTTATAAACTTTTATATATACAAACTAAACAAAGCTACAAAATGAGATCACAGGAACTCAGCCTCCACCAATAGATAGAGATGGTTGTATACAAGTTTCTTTCAGTAATACAGTCATGCACCACATAACAAAGTTTCAATGATAGACTGCATATCTGACAGTAGTCTCATAAGGTTATAATAGTATATTTTTACTGTACCTTTTCCATATTCAGATATGTTTGCATATGCTGAGATACAGGAATACCATTGTGTTACAGTTGCATACAGGATTCAGTACAGTAACATGCTATGCAGGTGTGCAGTCCAGGAAGCAATAGGCTCTACCATACAGCCTAGGAGTGTAGTAGTCTCTACCACCCAGGTTTGTGTACATAAACTCCATAATGCTTACACAATGATGAAATCACCTAATGACACATTTCTCAGAATGTATCCCCATCATTAAGTGATGCATGACTGTAAGTGACAATCTTTCTGGGGTTCTACTTAGTTTTGAGGTATTTTGCAAACATTATTAATTCCATTGTGTCCAGTAAGTACAAATGCAGTAAAAGTTTTAAAGTATTGAAATAAAAGGTGTTGCAATTATAGTGGAAATGAAGGAAGAGACAATAAAAGATAGAAAGTGCTGAGAAAAATTATGCCTTCTGCTCTGTGTGCGGTGATTTATTCCAAGAGGAGGCATGGTTCGAAAGAACAAAGCACCCAGCATGCCACCTGCTACGCATACACTAGCCTTGATAATCAGCAAGGGAGGATGCAAAAGGACAAACACAGAAACTACACCAGTGACTGCAAGATCCACCTTCATATGGGCTGCCCATCAGCCAGATATTAATTCAGAAGAGAGCGGGGACCTTGCTCAAGGACCTAAGGGCAGAATATAGTGAAAGTGCTGTTGCTGACATGTTCATTCATTGAGTACCTATTTCATTGAGTGCCTACTATGAGCCAAACATCAAGCTGACTATTGGGAACACGTTAGTAAATCAGATGTAGTTAGTCCCTGCCCTTGAGAAACTTACAACACAAAAGTATAGAAGTGCAAATGTTGGTAAATGCCATGAAAGAAATGAAACAGGAACAGGGATAGATGCAACAGAAGCAGAGGTGAGGTGGGTGGTGGTGTTGAGATGGTTCTTCACTCCAGGCCCTCCAAATCTGCACATCATCAAAGTGGATGAGGACGTGGCATGTGAACTACCTTGGTATCTTGGCAACTGAGGCATTCCATGGGATGTGGGTGAGGGCAAGAAGGAGTTACTGGTTCTTTAGATTTGCCTAGTACACTGAAATGATCTGCTCTGGAAAAAAGATGGCCCATAGGCTGGGCGCAATGGCTCACACCCATAGTCCCAGCACTTTGGGAGACCGAATTGGGAGAATGATTTTGAGGCCAGGAGTTAGAAACCAGGCCTCAGAAGGCATTTCTCTAGCTAAATTCAGTTAAACATTTCCTCAGTTCTTTAGTGACAAGATATGAAAAATTACTTGTGAGTCTGTGAATCCAGAGGGAACAAGGAATATTTCCACTTAATCTGAGTATGAGTCCTTTGAAACTTTAAAACCAGATGTTGCTTCTTTATGCTTATAAATATTTTATGGACTTTTTTTGTTGTAGTTTTTTGAAGAGACAGGGTTTCACTGTGTCACCTAGGCTGGAATACAGTGGCAGGGTCATGGCTCATTTCAACCTCAAACTTCTGGCCTCAAGTGAGTGATACTTCCAAGTAGCTGGGACATGTGTGCACCACCATGTCAGACCAATTAAAAATGTTTTTTTGTAGACACTAAGTCTGGCTATATTGCTCAGCAAGTGTTAGATATGAGTAATTTAAAACTCCAAAATTAATAATGACTTTAGAAGATAGAATTTTATTTCTCTCGCAACCAAAAATTGAGAGATGTGTAGTCCAGAGAAAATACAGTAGCTCTGCTTTACAAAATCCGCAAGAATTCAGGAGCTTTCTCCCTTGTTGCTCCACCAAGAATGATCCAAAATGGTTGCTAGAGCTCCAGTCATCAGATCTGGATTCATAGACAGAAGAAAAAAAGAAGACCTTCCTGTCTTCAAAGAAGCTTCCTGAAAGCTACACTCATCACTTAACACATACCTTTTTTGGCCAGGACTAGTCATTTATGCACACCTAGCTGCAAAGAAGATGGGGAACTTATTCTCCATCAAAAATAGATACAAGGGCTGCCTCAGTCAACAAGCTCCATAAGTTACTTGTTACCAGTTTCATCCTCCAGTCTTCATGGCTCTGCTTAACTGTTCTTCATCTGTGTCCCTAACTCAGTTCCTTTTGAAGTTCTGCTGTCTATGAGAAGTCGTATCTCCTTCTCTGGGGGGAAACCACACACTGTGATTTTGTCAGAGCCAATAATTGCCTATTAGGCAAAAACCCAGACCCTAGAATATATCCTATGCATTATCATAATTTATCTAGATTGCAGCAGCTTACGCGTCACCATTTAACACCTTTGTGTCTGCTGTCCTATGGATTAAAGTCTTATAATTTTTAGAGGGTTTCAGTAAAGGAACAGGAAGGGAGGTTTTTTAATGAAAAAGCCACATCATGACATACATAAGCTTGGAAGCACTTTACTCACTTATGATCCTGCTATGTTACTGTCCCTAAAATTCATGTATTGACATCTAATATCCAATGTGATCTTATTAAGAGGTGGAGCCTTTGGGAAGTAATTAAGTCATGAGGTTTCCAACCTCCCAAATGAAATTCGTGTAACTGCATCAGACCAATCTGGTTCAGCTTTTATGTAACAAAGGTGTGAGTTATTTTTCAGTTGCCACGGACCTCCAGGTAGAAGGTCACATAATCTGAGCACACCCAGATGAGCCAAATGCACAACCATAGGGGAAACATAAATACTCGGACTGAGGAGCAGGGATTGAATTAAGAATCAGACATTATATGGCAGAATCCAGGATGCAATCAGATTGAGCCCTGGTGTCACCCCATGGCAGGATCCAATAAGATCATGACTCCCACCATCACATCATTGCAAGATCCAATCAGATCACACCTTATTATCCTTTGCTTGTAATACCTGCCCCAATCTCCACCTCAGGAGTGTTTTCTCCCATCTCCTTGTCAGTTGACTCACATTAAAGCCCTTTTCTCAAAAGCTGGTGTCATAGTATTGGCCTCTATGCACATCAAGTAGTGAGCCCATCTATTGCTCAGTAACATTATTATCCTTTTAAAAGAAGCTCAAGAAAGCTCCCTTCCCCCTTCTGCCATGAGAGGACACAGAGTGCACCAACAATGAGGAATGGTCTCAATAGGCATTGAACCTGCTGAAGCCTTGATTTTGAACTTTTCAGTCTCCAGAACCGTGAGCATTAAATTTCTAATGTCTATAAATTACCAGTCTAAAGTAATTTGTTAATGCAGCCTGAAACAGCTAAGACAGACCCCAGAAAATAATTATTAGCATGCAGAATTTCCAAGTTTCACCATATCACTTGACACCTGTCTCTTGAGCACCTGCTATGTGTCTGACACTACTTTAGGCACTAGGCATAACAGCAGAGCACAAGACAGTCAAGGTCCTCATAGTGCTTGTATTCTGGTGGTGGAGAGGGAAACAGTAGACAAGCCAACAAATCAATAATGTAATTTCAGATAGTGGATAAGGGAAGAGAATGACTGGGATGGGTTGGAGACTATTCTCATAGGATGTGACATATTATGATTGACTAATAATAGTAGCTAACTCTTATGCAAACTTACCATGGAATAGGCATTATTTTAAGACTTTAAAGACTGGGCTCAGTGGCTCAGCCTGTAATCCCAGCAATATGGGAGGCCGAGGTGAGTGGATTGCCTGAGCCCGCAGGTTCAAGACCAGCCCAGGCAACTTGGCAAGATCTCGTCTCTACAATAAATCAAAAATTAGCTGAGTGTGGTACCGCACACCTGTAGTTCTGGCTACTTAGAAGACTGAAGTGGACTGGCTCATGTAATCCTCACAACTGCCCACTCAAACACACTGAGCCTTTGCCTTGCTCAAGGTGATAGAGTTGGGATTTGAGTCCAGGCAGGCTGGCTTCAAAGTTCTTACTGTTAACACTTCGTGAGAAGATCTCCAGAATCATTAGAAGGAAGCCACATTAAAAACCTGAAAGAAAACATTCTAGAAAATGAACTAAGCGAAGCTAAAGGTCCTGAGGCTGGACAGAGACAGGATGTTTGGAGATTCACAGGAAGGTCAGCATGACTGGAGGCAGGAAATGGAAAGTGTGAGAGAGCCAGAGCCGAAGTCCACTGATGAGGCAGGAAATGGAAAGTGTGAGAACACCAGCCCAGTAAGGAATTGCCAGCGATTCACAGGAAGAAGCAGGTCTGCATAGAACCTTTTTCTTGCCACTCAGCCTCTCTCAGTGTGGCACTGCCCTGGAGATGCTGAGCTCTCAATAGACACCAGATCTACTGATACCTTGATCTTGGACTTCTCAGCCTCCAGAAATAAAAGTAAATTTCTGTTTTTTAAGCTACCCAATCTATGAGAATTTCTTATACCAGCCCAAGCTGACTAAGACTGGCTTCTTAGAGAAACTGCCTGAAGAATTCAAACCAGAAACACAGGCTATCCATCCATGATGACAACTTGTATTAAAAAGTCACCCACATGTTTATTCCATGAGAGAAACATCACCTTCTATTTCACCCTGCTACTTGAAAACCTTCAAAGGCTTCCATTCCTATAAAATAGAGCAAACTCTTTCATTGTATGCATGACTTTTTTAATGACTCGGCTTTCCCCCACTATCCAGCTTCTTTTCCCACCATTCTCCATCATATCCACTCTTCTCCTTCATGCCAAATGCTTTACTCTTCCCCAAACTCACATCCACTGGTTCAGGCTGTTCTCTCTACCTGGAATGTCTCCCCACCTTCCCAAGAACTCTTTGTCCTTCAAGCTCTCTCTCAAAATCCACATTATCTGCAGAACCACCTTCAACTCCCCAGGGCAGAGTTGGACACTCTTCTCCCCCAGCCAAAGAGCTACTTGCACATTGTGCTGTAATTAATTGTTCCCCAGTTCTCTCCTCTTTTTATTTATCTTTGTCCTTCAGTAGAATGTTAAAGTTCTTATAGACTTGCCATGTGTCCTGTTTGGATTATTTTTGAATATCATTATATAGGTTGTATTGCCCTTGTGAGTGGAATTTTTTCTCTATTATAGTTTCTAATTAATTATGATTGATATATTGGACTTCTGAAGTTTTAATTTTTATTAATCTAAGCACATGATGTGAAGAGTCATCAGATTCAAAGACTTTTCTTAAGATAAACATCAAACTCTGGGTCTCCTTCTCTGCTACCTCCTTAACCCATCCCCAAAGACAATAAATTTTAACACTTTTAGATTATTCTTTCTGGTATTGTTTTAGTCCATTTTGTGTTGCAATAAAAAAATAACAAGACTGAACAGTTAATAAAGAAAAGAGATTTATTTAGCACAAGGTTCTGAAGGCTGAGAAGTTCAGGGTATGGCCCTGGTTTTGGGGCTGCATCACAACATGGCAGAGAAGGTCAAAGGGGAAGCAAACATGTGCAAAGAAAGGAAAACCTGAGGGTGGTCCTAGCTTTATAACAACCCACTCCTGTGGAACTAATCCATTCCCATGAGAACTAATCCCATCTTGCAGGAGCAAGACTTCACTACCTCGAGAACAGCACCAAACCATTCATGAGGGACCCATCCTCATAGCTTTAACACCTTCCACTAGGTACTACCTCTCAATACCACCACACCGGGGAGTCAAATTTTAACATGAGCTTTGATGGGAACAAAGAAGCCAATCCATACTTAATTCATGCCAGTAGCCCTAAATACCATGCGTATACTACTATCTCTTTATTTACAAGAATTATCTTTTAACTTCCCACTGAAGAAGAGCACTAGCTCTTTCCTCTTCCTTTCCCTATGCCCCACCAATACACATACTTCCTGTATTCAGTTTGCAGGGTTGCCATAGCAAAGTGCCACAAACTGGGTAACAAACAACAGAAATGTATTGTCTCATGGTTCTGGGCACCAAAAGTTCAAAGTCAAGGTGTTGGTTTCTTCTGAGGACTGTGAGGAAGAATCTGCTCCATGTCTCTTTTCTAGCTTCAGGTGATTTGCCAGCAATACTTGTTACTCCTTGGCTCATAGCATCATAACTCCAGTCTTCACCATGATGTTGTTACTGTGTCTCTGTCTTTCTCTCCAGATTTCTCTTTTTTATTAGGACACCAGTCATAATGAATTTGAGTTCACCCCAACGCCCTCATCTTAGCTTGATCATCACAAAGAATTTATTTTCAAATAAGGTCACAGTCATAAGTACTGATGGTTAGGATTCCAACATCTTTTACAGAAGATAATTCAACCTGTAATGACATTTTTTCATGATTATAATTATTTCATATTTACATTGTATTGACTTCATATTTACATTGTAATAAACCTGTAGTTTATTGACTTCATATTTACTTTGTAATAAACCTGTAGTTATTCAGAAATGAGCCATGTAGTAAACTATAGTTTCATTTACTATCCTGAATAATCTTTTGTTGTCCCTGGAGTTAATACTTATCTTCTATTTTGTTTGATTTTTTTAATGTTCTTATCATCAATTCAACCAAAAACTTTCTACCAATTGTCTAAATCATTTCTCATCACTGAGCTGTCTGTCAATTTTATCTTGATCCTCAAGCCTTCTGCCCTACTCTAATCTGTTTAGGTTGCTCTTTGGAGGATGTCCCTTCACCATTGTTCTGGATGTTCTCTTTTTTTTTTTTTTTTTTTAGTCAGTCTCACTCTGTACCCCAGGCTGGAGTGCAGTAGCATACTCACAGCCACTGCAGCCTCAACCAGCTGGGCTCAGGCAATCCTTCCACCTTAGCCTTTCAAGTTGCTGGAACTACAGGCGTGAGCCACCATGAACAGCTAAGTTTTTTGATTTATTGTACAAAGTCTTACCAAGCTGCCCAGGATGGTCTCAAATTCCTGGACTCTGGCAATCCTCTTGCCTCAGCCTCCCAAAGTGCTGGGATTACAGGCTTGAGTCACCACGCCCAGCCATATTCTCTTTATTTTCCATTTTTTAAGTCAGATGTCTTCTTTTTTGATAATTACTCCTTTAATTTCTAGAGCATAGTCTCAAGTAGTTTCCTAAGAAAGGGTGTGTAGGTGGCAAATATTTGAGACCTTTTATTTCCAAAGATATCGATATTCTTCTTTCACACTCAATAGGTAATTTGTTTGGGTATAGAATTGTAGGTAGGAATTCCCTTCCCTTCAAAATTTGAATAGCATCATTCCATTGTCTTCTAGCTTGCAACTTTGTCTGAACCATTTCACTCTCTAATCATGTGTATGAACCTATTTATTTCTCACAGAAAACTTCTAAGAGTTTCTTTTTGTCCATAGTTATGGTAGGCAGGATTCTAAGATGACTCCCAATAAGTTACACCCTTGTACAATATGAGGTCAGAAATTGGGATTTGCTTCTAGTTGACAAAATATAGCAAAGATGATGGAATTGTCACTTCCTTGATTAGGTTACATTTTATGGCAAATATGATGGAATGGTCGTTCATATAATTATGTTATATAACACTCCATCTTTTTTTTATTTTTTAAAGATGTGGGGTACAGTTCAGGATTAGGTATATAAGTGTTCATCATGCAAATAAAGTTTAGCCTCCCTTTGGTCCCCACCTTGCCTGGTTTGAGATCAGGTAGCCTTATTGATGTTGTGCCCCCCTGCCCGCCCCCACCCTGGCAGTATCCTGCTACTGCCAATCTCTTTGTTATAAATATTCAGGGTCCACTTATTCTCTTTGTTTCTGTGATAGATCACTGATAGACTCTAAATCCATCCAAGTTGCTGTGAAGTCCATATGTTTGTCCTTCATTATGGCTGTGTAATATTCCATTGTATATATGTTACCACATTTAAGACTCAATCTTCGACTGAAATGAGAGGTTTTCCTGCAGTCTTTGAAGAAGTTGATACTTTGTGAAAGGGTCTGTAAAAGGACAATGTGGCAATGTGGCAGGGTGATATTTAGGAGCTCAGAATAGCCCCTGGCTGACAGTCTGCAAGGAAATAGGGACTCCAGTCCTACAACCATGGAGATTGGAAGAGGACCCCAAGCACCAGATGGAAACACAGCCTGGACTTTAGCCTTGTGAGACCCTGAGTAAAGGACACAAGATGTGAGACCCTGAGTAAAGGACACAGGATCATACTGTGTCCAGTTCCTGACCCATGGAAACTGTGCTATATTAAATGTATGTTGATTTGAGCTATTTAAGTTTATGGTAAGTTATTACACAGCAATAGAAAACTAGCACAAGTACAATAGTGTCTTAAAATTTCACAATTAAAAACATTAGTGTTGGGATTATTTATGTTCATATTTTATAAGAAATTTTCTTGAATTATTTAATTGGTGATTTTCACTTTTGCTGTTTTATCTTTCTGCCACTTTTATCATTCAGATATTGTATGCCCTAGATTGAAAGTCTATAAATTTTTTTCTCTTTGCACTTTGCATTTTTCTTGTCTTTTTTATATACTGTCTGAGAAATTTTCTCAGCTTTATTTTCTAACTCTTCCATTGAGGTTTTTATTTCTGCTGTCATGATTTTAATTTCTAAAAGTTTATTTTGTCCTCTGAACATCTTTTTTGAATTGCAGCATGTCTTTTTTTCATAGAAGCAATCTCATCTCTTGTGTCTCTAAAGATATTCATGATAGGCTTTTTTGTTGATATATTCTCCTCCTTACAAAATCTCTGCTTCCTCTCTGTTGCATTTTTCTGTCTGCCTGCCAGCTCGTTTGGGTTTCAGTATTTTATATTAGAATCGTTCCTCAGATCTCTGATGATCATATTTAAGAGTGTGGGCCTAAAGCATCGGTTGGAAGCTCTGAGCCCAATGATTGTAAGCTACACTGTCAAGAAATAGGACTGGGCCATTTCCCACTTGTTAGGTAAGTTTCTTCAGTCTCTCTTCTTGAGCTACTCAGATTTCCCTATACGTGATTTTTCCAATTTCTTGCTAGGAAGTTAAAGATCAGTGTTCTGGGATAAAGAAGGGCACAGAGTAGGGGAGAAAGCTTGGGAGTCTCCACATTCAGTTTGCATTTAGTCATCTTAGTCCCTCTATTTTCAGTGTGATTCCCCTGACTTCAGCTGTGCCGGGTGTTCCCTGTTGATGAATCCTCCCTTTTACAGACTCTTTAGATCATAACCTCTTGTATTTTGGCTGGAGCGGTAGGGCTTCCTACTCAGCAGCAGAGAATGAGGAAGCGGATGGAGGAGTCTAACTGCTTTTCTTAAATTATTATTGTGGCAAAATATATATAACAAAAAATTTGCCATTTCAACTATTTTTAAGTGTAAAATTTCATGGCATTAATTACATTCACAATGTTGTGCAACCATCGCCACTATTGATTTCCAAAATTTTTCATCTCCCCAAACAGAAATTCTGTACCCACTAGACAATAGCTCCTCAATCCTAAATGCTCCTGAAACCACTTTCCACCAATCCTCTTTATTCACACCTCTAGTTCCAAAAGTTTCTGGTGCCACCGATGTCTAAGCCTTTGGGGATTCTATGCTGCAAATTTGGTTGGTTCTTTTCTTTCTCCACTTCTGGTTTAGGACTCTTCTTTCCTAGGTCAGCTACATATATTATGATTTGTCCATCTGCTTTCTAGCTTCCAAAATAATGATGTTGTCTCCTTCTCATTCTCCTCATCCTTGCAGAATTAAGATTTTAAAAAATAATCATTTACTGGTAGTTTTAGTGGAGTTTCAGGACACTATGAATTTGCATGACTGTGCCCAATCCATAATTTTTACCAAAAAGTAGGTTGGGTATGTAAATCAGCTATTTGACAACCTTGCCAAATGTTTATTTTCAACTGGTTTTTAGCTGATTCTCTTGAGTTAAGTAGATGATCATATTGTGTGCAAATAGTTTGAAGACTTCTTGCAGCATGGCCTATTAAGTTGATGCAGTTCTCCCCTCCAGCTACAAACACATAAAAACACTTAATATTGCTTTTAAAATATGACTGCACATGAAAGAAAGAAAGAAAGAGAAATGTCATGATGCCAGAAATCAAAACAAAAGTCAGAGCTCAAAAAGCACAGGAAAGTAATGATCACCCACAGAGGGTTTGGGGTCTATAGGCCAGGGTTCTAACACCCACCCAAGTATAGGAGATGTCGCCTTGGCCCTTGAGGTGGGTTAGCTGGAATTGAGCTGAAACAGGTGATTTTTTTGTGTCCCATGTCATATTTCCTCGGCCAGCCTCTGATTTCTCTGAAGATGTGTCCCACCTCAAGCATGTACCTGAGAATAAGAGCCAACACACGTGAGTCTGGTAGACCAAAGTAAGTTGTTTGGAAGGGTTTTACATGGCATGTTTATAATTCATGTTTCCAATAGATTCCAGTGACTGCCGTTTGGAGAGTGGATGTTAGTAGAAGCAGAGAAATAGGGTTGGGAGGGCATTGTAATAGTCAGGAAAAATGTTCTGCTTATCTATTGCTACGTAACAAACCACCCAAATTTAGGAACACTAAAACAATAATAATTTTCTTATGCTCATGGATCCTGTGGGTCAAGAATTCAGAAGGAGTGTAATGAAGATGATTTATCTATGCTCATGATGTCTGAAGTCTCAGTTGGGATGCCTCAAATGTCTGGGGATGATCTAAATGGCTGGGAACTTCAAAAGCTAGGCTTACTACAACTGTTGACTGAAACACCTACATGTGCACCTCTTGGGCTTCCCCACAGCATGGCAGCTCGGCTGCAACTGGGAGCCTCCAGAGTGTTCCAAGAGAAGCAAACAGAAGCCTTTTATGATTTGTTCTGAGAAGTCACATAGCATCACTTCCACCATGTTCAACAGGCTAAAGCAGTCCCAGGCCCATCTGGGTTCAAGAGGAACAAACATGAACCTTACCTCTTAATGCAGACAGTGTCAAAGAATTTGATGGCTGTATTTTAAAATGCTAAGGAAGAGATGATTGTGGCTACAAATCGAGTGGAGATGAGGGAAGAAGACAGATTCAAGAGACATCCAGGAGTCAAGCAAAGAAACTTGCTATAATTACATGCTGGAGAAAGGAGGTGATATAAAAAAAGATGAATCATGAATGATGCCTAGGATTTTGACCTGAACACTTGAGAAAGGAGTTGTCTCAGGTTTTATTTCATTCAAAATGAAGCGTTTAAAAATGATGTTTTTGACCATCTACAATATACAGACTCTGTGCTTGAAATGTATAATTTTTTCATTTAATCTTTAAAATCACCCTGTGAAGTAGGTATTTCTATGTTCATTTTTCAGATGTAGAAACAAAGATCCCAAAAGTAAGCTACTTGCCTAAGGTTACAAAACAAGTGAGTAGCAGAGCCAGCATTCAAACTTCAAAGACTCTTCTCTTTCTACTCAGCCATCCTGCTTCCCAAAGAGTCACTGAAGCTCAGAAAAATAAAGTAACTTAGCCAAGATTGCACAGGAAATGACAGAACTAGACTTAAAATAAGTTCTTAAAAACTCCTGCTCTTTCCAGTACTACCTGCAGTTGAATCCCAAGACCCCTTCAGTCAGAAGAAAGTGGGCTGAGAGAGGGTACCAAGACCCTCGTGGCCCCTGATGCTCCCTGGATGTCCTAGGCACATGGTGATGCTCTTTGAATGATGCTCTTTGAATGTCATTAAATGACTTGACCTACTCCCTAAAAATTGTCCGCAGATCATCCCACCCAGGGCATGGTGTTATAAATGTTCCTTGAAGACAAAAGAGGTATGTGAGTGTTTGCCCAAGGGAACAGTGGTATCATCAACTTTTGAAACACAAAAGAGAAGATGTTTGCTTTGCTTAAATCTGGAATCATTGATCGTCCACATCAGGTGTCTTTGATGCTGACAGCAATCTGTAATTGTTGAAAATTAACACTGAGGTAGGAAACAGGTTAAAGAGGCATGAAGTGAAATGGAGGTCTTAGATCAGAATACAAACACACTTTTTGTCTATCCTCTTTCTGCTCAGGAGATGAGGTTTGTTTATTGTCTTTCTTCTGCCAGAAGTTACGTTTCTTGAATTAGGCTTATCTACCATGTGTATTCAATCATTTTAGGGTTCGTTTAGACCCTTAAAAAAGGTCTAGAGTATAGTGGGTCTTGAAAAAGGACTTGTTGAGTAGATGAGTTAATAACCTAATTCTTAATTCAATAACCATTGGTTAAAATCTCAGGTGCTGAATCAGTTGCAGATCTCCCATTCCAACTGCTCACCATGTAGACCAGGGTAACTTCAGTCCAACAGCAGCACAGGGTTTAGCGATGTCTGGCATGCTGCCTGGTGGGCAGTCCTCCATCCACTAGCCTACTGGTGCCTCCATGTGGCTGGCAGTCCGCAGACCAGAGAGTGCCAGAGACCCAGACAACCAGTTCTGCAGCCTGGAGCAACTGGGGCACCTCCCAGGCCAGCCTAGCCCCCTCCTGCCCCACCTGCCAACCAGCCTCAGCCTCTTGTCTGCTGCGGGCACCAGTCTTCCCACCCAGAGAAATGACTGCCTGGGTCACTTGATTCGATGGGGGGCGAAGGCTCAACTCAGGGTACTTGATAACCTTAGACAGTCACAGAAGTGAAAAGAGAAAGCAAGGGGAGGAGGAGAGGAGAACGAGAAAGAGGAAATTAAAAACGGACATTTGTTTAGAAAAGAAATGAGTTTCTGGGGAAAAAGAGCCAAGGACAAAGTGAGAAACTCTTCCTTCTTTTAATGGATATTTCCCAGACATGTCAAGTTCTTCTCCAGAAACTTGACTAAGTGGTAGCCAAGCAATTCTCATGAACTTTGGAGGCAGACCGACCTGGCTTGGATTCCTGACTCTGGCACTTGCTGGCTCTGTGACTTCCACAGCCTCTCTGAACCTATTTTCTCCCCTGTAGAACAGGAAAATAACTTGTAGGCTGGCTGTGAGAATTCAGTGAGAGACTGGGGGTGTTTGCGGTCTTGAGCCCCTAAGAGATACTCAATAAATATGTATTTTTTTCCTCTTCTTGCTCTCCCACTAGATCTATCCCCTCCCTTTGTTTGGACTTTTTTTGTTGTTGTTGTGGATTTTTTTCTGTTCTCACCACCTCTCAGAAGGATCTAACCCTGGACTGCAAGCTCAGAAAAGAAATCCATTGATGAAGGCCACCTGTGATAAATAAGTTATTACACCCCAAGCTAGCAGTCAGTTGAAGATGTTCCAGGGCACATATCTGCCTTCAGTGCTGCAGCTCAACCCAAGAGTCTCATGATGAGGTAAACAAGGGAGACAGTGCAGGGATGGGCCTCACAGGGTGTGGGAGGAAAAGGGGACTGTGCAGCTTCAGAATACACAGCTCCTAAGAAAGGAAGCGAGTGGGAATCCCTGCATTTAGTATGTGCTCATGGCAAGTGTCAGATAGAGGAGGCCCAGCGGGCTGACGCTGGGGTGGCCATGAGCATGCCACTGCACTCCAGCTTGGGTGACAGAGTGAAATGCCGACTCAAAAAAAAAAAAAAGAAAAGAAAGAAAGGAGGAGCAGAGGAAGAAGGAGGAAAAGGAAGAGAAGGGGTAGAAGGAGGAGAGGAGGGGGGAAGAAGCGAGGAAGAGGAAAAAAGGAGGATACGTAGGAGAGGGCAGAGGAGGAGGAAAATGGAGGAAGAGGGAGAAGGAGGAAAAGGAGAAGGAAGAGAAGTAGGAGAGAAAGAAGGAGCCGGGCTCGGTGGCTCAGCCTGTAATCCCGCGCCTTTGGGAGGCTGAGGTGCGTGGATGGCCTGAGCCCATGGGTTCGAGACCCGCCTGGGCAACTTGGCGAGACCTCATCTCTACAGTAAATCAAAAAATCAGCCGGGCGTGGTAGCGCATGCCTGTAATTCCGGCTACTTGGAAAGCTGAGGTGGAGGGATCGCCGGAGCCCGGCAGGTCGAGGCTGCGGTGGCCGGGAGCAGCCACTGCACTCCAGTCTGGGCGACAGAGTGAGACTCCAACTCAAAAAAAAAAAAAAGGGAGAGAGAAGGAGGAGAGGAGGAGAAGGGAGGAAGAAAGAGGAGGGGGTAAAGGAAAAGGAGGAGAGAAAGGAGGAGGAGAAAGAGGAGAACAAGATGGCAAGACATGGCCAGGTGAGTGGCTCATGCCTAGAATCCCAGCACTTCTGCAAGCCAAGGCAGAAAGATTGTTTGAACCCAGGAACTGAAACTAGCCCGGGCAACATTAGTGAGACCTTGTCTCGAAAGAAAGAAAGAGAGAGAGAAAGAAAGAGAGAGAGAGAGAAAGAGACGGAGAAGAAGGAGAAGGAGAAAAAGAAGGAGGAGGAGGAGGAGGAAGAGGAGAAAGGAAAGAAAGAAAAAAGAGAAGAGAGGAAAAGAAAAAGAGAAGAGAAAAGAAAAAGGATGGTGCATATACAGGTGCAAGCCTCTAGGATGCTCTGGGCAACATTGTGGGGCAGAGAAGTCCTCTCTCTAGTCAGATGACTGGCTCCAACCCACCTCCACTATCCTGTCTCTTTTCCCTCTCTGGACTTGGTCTTCTCATCTGCAAAGCAAGGGAGTCGAAAAAGGGGGCTCTAGTCCCTCCCTATGCTCTGAGAGTTTACCACATAGAGGCTCCTTCTGTCCAGGACCCCAAGCCATGATGCCAAAGTGAACTTAATAGTGTGCTGGGTCTGACCCAGAACAACTGAAAAAGTAGGGAGGCCAGGGGTGCACATAACACAAGGCATCGCTTAGCAGTAGGTGTAACCGACCCACCACTGACAGCGGGAGATCTGAAGCTGCTGGAGACTCTTGGGCCTTACACGTAAGCCTTGTGCCAAATCTCAACTCTGCTTTCTTGTGCCAGGGCCCTCTTCTTACTGAGAGGCCAAAGCATTCAAGGAACTCAACCTCAGGCCTTCTGTTTCCATGCCTCGGAGATGGAAAAGACCTGAGATTAGACTTGGAGCGGAGCAGGCAAAGGAAGCCAGCAGCCTAAAGTGAAGAAGATAAGAAAGGTAATAATAGCTGCCTCCAGGCATTTGTGGAGCCTTTAGGAGAGATGCTCTCACTTCAGTCTCCATAGCCCCGTGAGGGAGGTGCTGTTATTATCCTCACTGTGCAGATGAGGAAACTGAGACTCAAGCAGGTTAAAAAGTCCATCTGTGATGAATCAGGGGGCGGCAGACCTGGGACTCCAGGCCAGGCCTGCTGAAGCCAAAGCTCGACCTCTTAGCTGAAGTCCTCTGTCACTATGTGATGTGGAAAGGGAGCTATGAGAGGACGGGTCACACCTGTGAGTCCTGTGCAGGGACAGACACCACGCATTTCCAGGTTTGATGGTAGGGCATTCAGGGAGGCAGCAGGGAGAAGTGGTTGGGTAGGCTGTGCCCTGGACCACACCTCGGAGGACTAGGAACTTTCTGGGAGGAACTTGGGAGTAAAGGTGGTCAGAATATAAATGTCCCTAAAATTCTATGGATGGGAGCAGTACCAGACAGGTTCTCTCTTTTTTTTTTAACTACCCCAAACATATTTATAGCGCTAGCAATAAAACTCCAACTATACCTATATCTAACCCAACTTTAAGCCTTAACATAACTTCAACTCTAATCTTTACCATAACCATAATCATAACCCTAACCCATCCCTAGCCCTAAATTTAACCCTAATGCTACTTAAAACTAACACTAATCCAAATTCTTATCTACCCCAAACCTACAATAACCTTACCACAACACTGCCCAAATTTAACTGTAACATTATCTTTACCCAAACCCAACCATACCCATAAATTTAACCCAAACAAAAACAATAACCCTAACCCAATCCCTAATTCTAACTTTAACCCTAAACTAACCCTAATCCTAACCCAAACGGACTATACCCTAACCTTAACCCATAACCCTCACCCTACCCTAAGCTGAAGCCCTAATTTAACCCTAAAGGTCATTTAACCCTAACCCTGCCGTAACCCTAACCTTAACTCTAATCCTACTCTAACGTTAACCTGAACCCTAAAGTTAAATTTAAACCTAATCCTATACCTAATTCTAACCCTAAGCCTACCCTTACCCCTAACCATAACCCTTAACCTAACCCTAACTTTCAACCACACCCTACCCCACCCCTAACCTTAACTCTACCCCTAACACTATGTGTATCTTGACCCCATCACCTAACCCTAGCTTTAACCCAAATCCTAAACTGAACCCTAAACCTTAACCCTAACTTTAGCCCTATCCCTAAATTTAACCCGAACCTTTACCCTAACCAGCACCCTAAAAATCCTAATCCAATGCTATCCCTAACCCTAACCTTATTCCTAAACCTTACTCTAAACCAGGGGTCTCCAACCCTTGGGCCACGGACCAGTACGGCCTGTTAGGAACTGAACTGCACAGCAGGAAGTGAGTGGTGGGCAGTGAGCGAATCTGCATTTGCATTTGCAGTCACTCCCTATGTCTCACATTACCCGCCTGAACTCCACCTGCTGACAGATCAGTGGCAACATTAGATTCTCAAGGAGCAGGAATGCTATCGTGAACTGTACATGTACAGAATCTAGGTTGCATGTTCCTTATGAGAATCTAATGCCTGATGATCTGAATTGGAGCTGAGGCAGTAATACTTGTGCTGGGGAGTGGCTTCAAATGCAGATGAGCATTAGCAGTGGGGCTTGACCAGTCAGGTTCTTTGATGCAGACAGTAGAAGCCCCTTGGGGTTGGTGTATCTTATACAAGAAAGGGATGTCTGGAAAGGAGAGCATAAGAACCCATGGGAACCCTAGAGAACTTGGTAGAGGCCATCCCTGGGTTCACCCCAGGAACAGGCTGATGGGGACCCTGCTGATGGCCTCTCCCTCACCCTGGCACTGACACCATGGGCTCTTCTCACTCTGCTGTAGCGATGATCTTCAACGTTCTAGGTCTTTGCAGCACTTCTTCCACATTCACAGATCCAGGTAGCAACCTCCAAGGATCCAGATGAAGAGGGGTGTGTGTGTGTGTGTGTGTGTGTGTGTGTGTATATGTACGTGTGTGTGTGTGGGGGGGTGTGTGTGTGTGTGTGTGTGTGTGTGTGTGTGTGTGTGATGGGGATGGAATATTTTAAGACAGGAAGTAACTGGCACCCTTTGCCCCCCCACCCCCATGATAGGAGGTGGGCTCCTGCCTCTCACCAAGATTCTCTCAATGCATGAATCCTCCCAAGTGAAAAAGCATCTCTGGCTGGGTGTGGTGGCTCATGCCTGTAATCTCAGCACTTTAAGAGGCCAAGGTGGGAGGATTGCTTGAGCCCAGGAATTTGAAACCAGCCTGGATAACATTAATGAAAGTTTGTCTGTACAAAAAATTCAAAAAAATTAGCCAGGCATGGTGGTATTACTCAGGATACTCTAATGGAAGGATTGCCTGAACCCAAGAGATTGAGACTGTGGTGAGCTATAAGCATGCACTGAGCTACAGCCCGGGCAACAGAATGAGACTCTGACTCAATAAATAAGTAAATAATAAATAAATATTCAAAAATAAAAAGTGGCCAGGCTGAGTGGCTCAGCCTATAATCTCAGCACTTTGGGAGGCTGAGGCGAGTGGATTGCCTGAGCCAGCGGACTCAAGACCAGCCCGGGCATTTTGGTAAGACCTCATCTCTACAATAAATAAAAAAATTAGCGGGCTTGGTAGAGCTCGCTTGTAGTTCCAGCTACTTGGAAGGCTGAGGTGGAAGTATCACCGGAATCCAGCAGGTCGATGCTGGGGTGGCCATGAGTATGCTACTGCACTCCAACCTAGGCAACAGAGTGAGACTTCAACTCGATAGATAGATAGATAGATAGATAGATAGATAGATAGATAGATGATAAAGCATGTCTTTTTAAAAAGGGAAAAAAGCATGTCTGGATATGGGGTAGCCAAACCAAGGCCATTGTCCACATCAGAGCTGAACCATCTGTTTATCCCAGCTTTTGATGGCTACAGAGCTCACAAAGGACTTTCTCAGACAGTCACTGTTGTAAGGTAGGCAGGGCAAAGATTGGAATCTCTGGCTGTGGATAGCAAAACTGAGGCTCAGAGAGATGGTGTGGCTTGCCTATTGTCACCCACTAACTGGTGTGGAGCATGGATGAGGTTTTCCGGGTTCCAATGCCAAGAGCAGTAACCTGGCCTGCATTCCACACCATGCCTGTCCTACAACAGATGCTGACACACTATCTTTAGTCATGGGTCCCCAGAACTCCCTGACACAACTGCAAGGGGCTTCCTAGAAAACCTAGCTATTCACAGTCCCCAGCAGACAGGGAAACCAAAGTGCAGCAGAAGTCACAAAACACCTTTGGCTCCTCTGTCTCTTTCTTCTGAAAAGCTCAGTCCCCTTCCCTGAGACCCTCTTCTCCATCCTCCCTAAAAGCTGAGAAATGACACTGAGGTCAGAAAAGGAAAGTCACCCGCCACTGACTTCCTCAGCTTCCTCCATTGAGCTCTGTGGTTTGTTCCAGGATTCAGTGCCAGACCGCCCAGAGAGCAAATGTCCACTTCTCACATTGGGTGGGTGACCTTGGCATGCCATTTCAGCCTCAACCTCAGTTGTGTCAAATGGGTAATAGTAAAATGAGTGTCCACTTCCCAGTGTTGTGGTGAGATTCAACAAGGTCAGGATGCACCAACCCGTGTAACTATGATGTGTGGGATTATTACTGTAGCCGGCTCATGGACCAGCCTTACTTGGCTTACAAATACAAACATCGTTGCTTTTTGTCTTATTCTCAACACTGATCTCCTTTCTCTGCCCATGATATATTGAGCAGGAGATATATATATGTATGTGTGTGTGTGTGTATGTATATATATACACACACACGCATATATATGTGTGTGTGTATATATATATATGTATATATATTCCCTCTGGTTATTTTCAGATATTAACAGTTTTTGTGTGTAGTAAAAATCTGGAAACGGCTGATAGAAAATCTTCAGTCTCTCATCTAGCTGAAGATTCTCCTTCCCTTACGCCAAGAACTGCACTGGAGGAAACATGGCGGCTTTCTCCATTCTCCTTGTCTCATCCTCTGCCCCATTCACTCAGCAGCTTCAGGTTCATCTAGGAATAGGAAAGAGGACTGGGAGAGAGGAAAAATAAGGGTCACAGAAACTCTCACTGACTGATGTGATCTGCTGGTGGTGCTTCTGCGGGGGTTTTAGGAACCCTGCCCTCCCCCTTTGGGGACTCCCTCTGCACGGTGCCCTGATGCAGGGAAGTACTCTCGGGTGATTCTGCCTCACCTCTCCTTCCAGAACTCACATCCAGTGGCACAACTTACACAGCTTCTTTGTGTTGGGGGAGTCATCTTGTATGGAGCCCTTTCCAAATGGCTCCAATCTCACCCTCTGAAGGCACAGAAAAATCCAGCTGGAATCTGGAAGGGCAAGCCTCTCCCTCCTCACCCTGTCTCCGTATTCTGACCAGACAGGTAGCTCAATTCAGCTGCAGCCTTTAGAGACTTTCAGGCAAGCATCAGTCCCACTCCTAGGCCCTCCAAATGCTGGAGGACACTAACCATATCTCTCAACAAAGCTCTCACTGCATTGCACCCAGCGTCCTGGAGTTCACAGGGGTCCCTCCTCTCAGCTGTAGAAGAGTGGCAAGCTCCGTCTCCCCATCCTGTTTAGTATCCTGTTGCATTATTATCAGGCAGGTTGTATAAGAAGCCATTTTAATAGCCTATCTTTAACTGGAGTCAGGGCTAAGTTTACAATATCACATAGGAAGGACACAAGGAAGCAGCAAGCTTCCCGGAGAAATGAGTACTCACAACTGTTCTGCCATGACCAAGAGCATCTCTCCAGACAGGATCCATGGTCTGAGCTTGGCCAGACTGGGTAGACAGACGAAGTTGACCTCCTCTTCCTGCCAGGAAGTATTCTGTGCCCAGAAGCAGAGGTGGTCCCTGGGCTCTGGCATGTGAGGACAGAGAGTGGGGCTGGGGGCTTGGAGATCCCAGAAGTTGGGAGAAAGACATGCAGGGAGCTCAGGCTTCTCTGCCCCAGCATACCTGGTGGTCTTCACGGAGGGGCCATGCCCAGGGTCCCAGCTGTTTTCCTCCTAAAGAGCAAAGGAGGGAATAGGGACTGAAATAACAATAGAATAATGATGATGACGATGACGATGATGATGATGATAGCAGCCACAATTTGCTATACTCTTATCTTGAGTCAACAGAAGTTACATGTGTTGTCTCATTTAATCTTCCCAACAACACTCTGAGGTGGTGTGGCAGGCAGAATGATGGCCCCAGAGATGGTCACATTCTAATCCCTAGAACCTGTGAATCTGTATGTTACATGGCAGGGGGTAGTGGGGGAGGGTTAAGGTTACAGATGGAATTAAGGTTGCTAATTAGCTGACTTTAAAACAGCAAAACTGTCATGGGTTATCTAAGCACTTTAGGAGGTCAAGGTGGGAGGATCAGTTGAGCACAGGAGTTCAAGACCAGCCTGGGCAAAATAGAGAGGCCCATCTCTACAAAAAATCAGAAAATTAGCCAGGCATGTTGGTGCATGTCTGTAGTCCCAGCTGCTCAGGAGACTGAGGCAGAAAGATTGCCTGAGCCCAGGAGGTTGAAGCCACAGTGAGTCATGATCATGCCACTGCACTCCAGCCTAGGCAACAGAGTGAGACCCCAACTAAAAAAAAAAATGGGAAAGATAAAAGAAGAAGAGTACCAGATTGGTGCAATATGAGAAAAACCAGACCAGCCATTGCTGCCCTTAAAGATGGAAGGGGCCATGGAACAAGACATGAGAGATGCTGGAAAGGGCAAGGAAACATCTTCCCCTCTGGGGATTCCAGAAAGGAGCACAGTCAAGAGACTGGGCCTCTCAGATCCATGCTGGTGTGGAAAGAACAGACACGAGGCTTCAGCCTAAAGGAGTAGGTACTTGTCAAGGCCATTGTTGGAGGAGTTCTTCTGGGAGTAGGCAAGAAGCCCAGTTGCTAATGTCATGGAACAAGGAAAATTGTTTTACCAAATGGCACCAAAGAACCTCTTAGAAAGGACGTATACTTGTGAAAATGCCATCAGTTTCTTAGGTGGAACAATGTGGGATCCAGGAGGACTGGGCTGGGAGGAGATGACAAGGAGGCGGTTAAGCTCCTTAACACACTAAATGCAGAACTTAGATGTCGGGACGAGAAAAGAGAACAAGGAGCAAGAAAGTCTAGAAACATCACTGAGGCTTGAGTTATTAGACATGACTGAGGGATGGGGAAGAGAAATATTCCATAGCAAATGATCCGTTTGCAGTTCTGTTAAGTCCCTCCCCTCAATGTGCCCTCAAGTCACAAGAAAAAGTCTATTCTGTGTTTCATGTGAGCTTAGGTGGGGAGATGTGAAAGTGTAAAAAGGTGGGCCAAAAAGAGCCTGTCTTTCTCATCTGGGTTACAACCAAGGTGCTGATAAAAAAAACCAGGGTACTAAGTAGATGGCAAGAATGACTAACTCCTGCAAAATTCAAGGTGGGGAGCTAGCCTGGCCTCCGCCTTCCCCCAGGACAAGTCTGCATTTGGGTTCATTTCACCTAGTCCTTAAGTCTCAAACTTCCATGCACAGTGAAATCACCTGGAATTCCTGTCAAATCTCAAATTCCTGGGCCCCGCTCCCTAAAAGTCTAGTTCAGCAGGTCTGGGAGGAGCCCATGAATTTGCATTTCTAACAAGTTCCTAGGGGATACTGTGCTGCTGGTCTGGCAACCATTCTGTGAGCAGCACTGCTTAAGAGACAGGATGATCCCAGTCTCCAACAGTAACCTCTGGACTGTTCTTTCCTGCATCTTTCTCTCTTGCCGGAAAGCCCAATGTCCTTACAGTGTGGAGAATCCTGTAATACACAAGCCTTCTAGTCACTATTTACTGCCACCATATCCAGAAAAGCAAGGAGGGCCTGGTGAAGGATGGTCATTGGGTCCTCCCCTCAGACCCATGTTGAGCAGCTGGGCTAGTTCTTGGATGGATGAAAACGAGAAGCCAGCAGGGCTCGGTGGCTCAGCCTGTAATCCCGCGCCTTGGGAGGCTGAGGTGAGTGGATTGCCTGAGCCCACGTGTTCGAGACCCACTTGGGCAACTTGATGAGACCTCATCTCTACAATAAAAATCAAAAATTAGCCGGGCATGGCAGAGCGCGCCTGTAGTTCCAGCTACTTGGAAGGCTGAGGTGGCAGGATCACCGGAGCCCAGCAGGACGAGGCTGTGGTGGCTGGGAGTGGCCACTGCACTCCAGTCTGCGTGACCAAGTGAGACTCCAACTCAAAAAAAAAAAAAAGAAAAAAGAAAATGAGAAGCCACCAGAAATTTTCCCACCACTCAGCATCCTATTTGCCTGTTGACTTATCCATCCTTTTGACCTAAGCCATGAGCTCCATGAGTACAGGATCAGGCAACATAGTAGGTAAAGTAATCAATGCTTGGCAGGTGGAGAGGATAAGTGAATTACCCCCCTTAAAGTCCTGAATAGGGCAAACATTCCCTCAGGACCAAGGTGGGCAGGAAGATGGGGAACTGAGGATGAAGGCAACAGGGTGGCCCCACAGTCAAGGATTTCTCCCCTACAGACCCCTAAATCCTCCCATCTCCAGCCTCCTCTCTCCCTTAGCAGAGCCTCCAGTGCCTCTGGGTGCCTATTCCCAACCTTAGACCCAAGAACTCAATTGTGCTGGCAAAGATGGAAGATGCCACCTCTTGGGAAACAAAGAGGAGAAGCAAGGAGGGGCTCTGACCAGCGCTGGGAGATGAAAAGAAAGAAATAACATCTCCCCAGGGCGACGGAGGCTGACTTGGAGCAGATGATGCAGAGTTTGTGAGGGAGGCTGTACCCCCAGCCCCCCAAGCCCTTCACCACTCTCCCATTCTGCCTCCCTCCCCCACCACCGGCCTCCTACTCGGAACCAGTGACTAATTACATCGCATTTCTCTTTGACTTGCGTCACCCAGCAGAGAGTGTGTGGTTGTTTTTACAGCTTATTCTTTCAGAGATTCTAAGTGACATTTTTAAATGCTCTTCTCCTGCCTTGGAGCAGCACAGCCTCCTTTACTCTCTCCCCCTCAATCTCTCTTACTCTCCCCCTCACTCATTTTCCTCTTCTGGGAGTGGCAAGAATAAGAACAGTTCAGAGGGCAGCCCTCCCAAAACAGCCAAGAGGTCTTCCTGCTCCCTGGTCCTTGGGAGATACTGACAGGTGACAACCATCAGGAGGTACCCCTACCCTGCAAGAGAAGTGGCACACTGAAAGCTACTCTGGGAAGCTGTCCTTCCTCCTGCCTCCCTTTCTCTTGTCTCCCTCCCTCCCTTCCTTCTTTCCCTCCCTCCTTTCTTCCTTCCTTTTTATACCTTTCTCCTACCCCTTCCTTTCCTCTACCTCTCCTTTCTTCTTTCCTTCTTTTCTTTCATCTATGATCATTTTCTGAGGACCTGCTAAGTTCCAGCCCCAGGTATGAAGTAGCAAGCAAAAGAGATGCAACTTCTGCCATTTAGGTGATGGGTAGAAGGGGAAGTCCGTTGTCGTCAATGAGTAAACTGGCTAGTATAATACAAGAGCCATATCTTATACTCTGGAGAGTTAAAAGGGTCATGGCATTTCATAAGGTAGGCACCAAACCCAACCTGGGGAAGGAAAGATGATCAGAGGAGTCTTTCTAGAAGGTGGTGTTACAAATGAGGATGAGATGTTGTAGAAAGGTTGATTAGAGAATGGACACACTAAAGCACACACACAAAAAATCATCATGGTTCACATACAGTAGGAAAAGCATAGGAGTGAGACCTTGGTTGGTTCATTGCTAGCCACAGGCTAGCACTTCTATTTGTAGTCTCAAGTTTCCTCCTCCATGAAATGAGGAGGCAGGGCTGGATCACCTCTAAAAGCTTCTCTTACTCTAAAACCCTGATGGGATCTTCCATCATGAAAGAAAACAGGCATAGTATGACGAAGGAGTGATGTACAGTGAAAGGGACAAAGGGCTTGGAATCTGAGGGCCTGTATTTAAATCCAGACCGTTTGCTACCATGGGATCTTGGGCAAGGCAAATAAGTGACTTAAACCTCAGTCTCCTCATCTGTAAAATAGGGATAAGAATGCTACCTGTCACACCAGATTACTAGTAAGATGATATGAGATAATGCATTTTCAAGTTTATATTGAGCACAGAGTGACTAAGTTCTGAGCTACCGTTGCCAGGGGAGTATCTTTTGGCCCACACAGAATGTTAAGGAAACTCTTTTTAGTTTGAATTTCAAGCAGAGACTCTTCCTATCAAAAGAAAGTGGGTACTTAAAACCCCAAATCCCAATGGTTAGAGAGTATGGGAGTACAGCCACTGCTGATTTCAAAGGGCTTTTTTTTTTTCCTGCAGAGAAGCCCCTGATGGTAACAGGAAACTGTAACATCACAGGACCCTCCCCAGATCAGAAAGACTTCCCCTTCCAAGGGTCTCAAATCAAAAAGCAGTCATCTCAGTGCAGAGCAGACCATGGAGATGAGAATACAGAGGGGCACCCAGAACAAAATCCAAATCAGTCCACAAATCCACTGAACTAAGAGGCCTCACCTGCTTCTTAGTAAGGAGGTACAGAGACATATCAGGACCACCCATACTGTCTCCACCTGTGGAGATCCCTGGTCAACTGTCACCAGGGTGAGCTCATCCCAAAAAATACTTTGGACAGCATCCAAAAGTCTCTGATTGAAGAGTTCTTGTTACATATGCACACCTGGGCTAGAGGACCCCACCTGACGATTACAGTCAAGGGTCCAGTGCCAAGAGGGAGCACAGCCAGGTGAGCCACTCCCTTCCCGAACTCTATCTGGGAGTGCACTGCTATTACAAAATATCTAGCATAGGGTTTGGCACATGACTACTCCTCAAATGTTACTTGAACAAAGTCTTACCCATGTCTGTTATTTGCAAAGTGTTTTTTCATTCATTATCTCCTTTAATCCTTATGATAGCCTCATAAGGAAGTTGGTATAACCATAGTCATCATGGTAGCCAAGAGTGCTATTCACTAGATATTTCCAGTTCCTCTCCTTTCTGAGCACATGGTAAAATCACACTTCTCTGTGCTCTTAGAGTTAGAGGTAGTTATGTGACCTGCTCTGACCAATGAAATGTGAAGAGAATGATGTGGTTACTTCCAGTTGGAAGCTATAAAAGTCACAATGTACCTTCATTTGCCCCACTCTCCCTGTCTCACCGTCACAGAAATTGGCAACATTTCTGATGTTAACTACTTTATCAGTCTGACTCCTCAGAATACAGACACCATGTAGCAGAACTTTCTGTGGATCCAGGATGGACATGAAACATAGATAAATAGAAATAAAATTTTGGTGAGAAAAGCAGCTGATATTTGGGGGTTATGTGTTACTGCTGCATAAGCCTATGCTGACTGAGACATGCAAATCACAAATTTTTTAAAAGCCAAGGCTTAGAGAGGTGAAATGAACTAAGTCACCTTAAGTAGCATAGCAAGATAGTGGCAAAACCAGGATTTCAGGGGTGTTCTTTCTGACTCTGAGTTCAATACTGTAAACCTCTTTTGAATCTTGAATTCAGCCTCTTTGGGGACTAGAACTACAGAACTTCTTTTATCTTTGTCATCAATCCCTATTCTCAGTTTCTGCCTAAAAAAACACACATACACAAGACGAGTCAGTTCATAAGCATCCTCACTGGACTGAAGCTTCCAGGAAGCTAGAAATTTCTCAGTTATAGTCAAAACTCTTGCAATCAGTAAGAAGATATGACTCTCTACCTCAGTTTCCCTTCTAATAGCAGAACAAGCAAAACAACTTGGGAACTTGGGTCACCAGCCCTTTCTACTCTTCTGTTTAGGGCCATGAGAGGAGAGAAGTACAAGCATTCCAGAAGAATTAAGCAATGGCAGAGGTGGCCAAAAGTCCTGCCCACAAACAATCACATCCACATTAGCCCCAGACCAGGCTGCCAGGTAGTGCCTCAGAAGTCTGAGAATTCTGGAAACAATTGTCAATGGAGCTCAGTCATTGGTGACAAGAGGTGGATGAGGCCTTAGAGGTACAGCTATGTCCAGTACAGGCTGTTCCTCTAAGAAGAATAGATCCAGCTTCTTCACGTGGAGATAAAAATAGCTCAGAGTCACTGCTCTTTGCTTAGGCTGCTGGCCTAAACCTTTTAACTGAGGACTTGGATGCACCGCACAGCCAACCTCACCCAAGCCCAGACCTGCATAATGGCCTCCTGGGCAGCCCATCAGGCCTGTGGTCACTACACAATGTCCTTCATAAGCGCCTCTGAGCTTGTTCATAGTACCTGCCAGGAATTAAGTACTCATATAAATAATAATTCTTATTATTGGCTGCATCAATCATCATCATCATCATCATTTAGAAGATCCAGACTTCAAATCATTTTATGATGTCTCCAAACTCTTTCTTTCTTTTAAATCTCAACAAATTCTTCAGATCAAAGTTTCTCAAACTTTGATGAAAATTAGAATCACTTTGGGAGTTCTTTGTTTTTGTTTTTGTTTTTGAGTTGGAGTCTTACTCTGTCGCCCAGGCTGGAGTGCAGTGGCACACTCACGGCTACCCCAGCATTGACCTGCTGGGCTCAGGTGTTCCTTCTGTCTCAGTCTTCCAAGTAGCCAGAACTACAGGCACATGCTACCATGCCCAATAGGAGTTCTTAAAAAAATGCAGATGCATGGGTTCTACCCTAGTCCAACTAAAGAGTATACAGGTCCAGTATTTGGCATTTTATAATGCTTTCTGGATAATTCTAAAATACCTCCTAAGTTTGAGAACCACTGACCTAAATGGAAGAAAATTTCATAGTCACTCATCTACCCACCTACACCATAATACTCCACTCTCCTGTGCATTGGGATACAGTCTCTAAAGTCTTGGTTCTCCTGCCTTAAATCCTGGAGAACTAATCTCAGGGATCAGTCCTCCCTGAGCTCCCTGGGAAAAGTGGTGTGTGTGATTGCTGGTATGTACAGCTCCTAAGATGGCCCATAAATTCCATTCCCATAGCCTGGTTTCACACTCTGTGTCATCCCCCTCCTTGAATATAAACTGGATTTACTGACTCACTTCTACCAAATAGACTATGGCAGAAGTGACGGGATGCCAACTGTGGTTGCCATCCTGGGAACCCACTCTTGCTGTCACATGTGCTCCCTCTAAGGAAGCCAGCTGCCCCAGTGTGAGCTGCCTTGTGGAGAGGACCACGCAGCAAGGAACTGACATCTCTCACCACCATCCAGCAGTGACCTGAGAGCTGCCAGCAGCCATGTGAGTGACCTTGGAGGCAAATCCTCCCACATCAAGCCTTGAGGGTGACCATAGCTCCAGCTAACCTTGATTATAGACTTGAGAGAGACCGTGAGCCTGGGGAACCTGGATTCATTTCTTAACAATAGAAATTGTGAAATGTGTAACTGCTCATTACTTATTCTTTAGTAAGCCACTAAATATACAGTAAGTCACAAATATAGTAAGTCACTAAATTTGGAAGTAATTTGTTAAGAAGGAATCAATAACTAATAAAATTATCCCTATAGCTAGAGCATTGTGGTAGGCAGAATAATGGTCCCCAATTGCAACCTAAACTCTGGGACCTATGAATATGTGATTATGTTACAGCATGGCAAAATGCATTGAAGATGTGAGTGCGTTAAGGATTTTGAGATGGTTTTCCTGGATTATCCTGGTAGGCTCAGTGTCATCACAAGAACACTTAAATGGGGAGGAGAGGGACAGAAGAGTCAGAATCAGAGATACAACATCATGAAAAAGACTTGGTCAGACATTGCTGACATTGTATAGAGGAAGAGACCATGACCAAGGAATGTAGCCTCTAGAAGCTGTTTGCTCTAGAGCCTCCAGAAGGGATGTAGGCTCTAATGAAACTTTGATTATAACAGGGTGATTTCCATCTCAGATGTCTGACCTTTACAAATGTAAGACAATAAATTTATTTAAAGCCACTAAGACTGTGGCAATTTGTTACAGGAGCAACAGGAGACTAATACATGCATGAACAGGGCAGAATTAGAAAGTTTCTGCAAAAAAGATCAGTGGTGACATCTCTGTAGGAAGCTAGACTTTGGTGAATAAGGTCATTGGGACGAAGCAATGGGGTTCATAAGAATAAGGATGACATCACTAGTTCACCCCCTTAGAAGAAACCAATTGGAGTAGTTTGGTTTCCCAGCCCAGAGCATTCACCCAACACACTGACCAGCTGTGCCACCTATGTAGAAGCACGTCACAGACTAACCCCTTTGGAGAGTTAATGAGGGCAGAGGTAATGCAGGACAGAGACAATGCCACTTAAGATGTCTATAGTAACAACTTCAGGGACTAGCCAGGCAGAGAACTGCCCACCCAATTCTCAACTAGCCTTCCTACTAGTATCACCCACTACCATCTCCTTCCCCACTCTCAACTTCCAGAAAATAGAGGTTAGGTTAGAAAAGTGGGATCCGGTCTGGGAGGGACTGAGGACCTCCCAGACCAGACCTCAAGGCCACTGAGATTTCTACAGCCAAATCTGACTTTATTCAAACACGTGATCTCCTCATCCTAGTCCCAGACCACCCAGGAGTCTACCTACTAGATTTCTATTATTAAGATTTCTCACTTCACATATTCAGCCTAATTTTGTCCCCAGTTAATCGATGTTGTAGAAACTGAGATTCAGAGAAGTTAACCAATTGCAAAGCCAGGACTGGAATCCAGATTTTCTGATTCCAATCCTACACTCTGTCCACCAAACCACACTTTTCCCCACTTTTAGCAAAAGAACTCAAAATAAAATTTAATCACAAAGGCTGTGAGACAAATAGGACAAAGTTCCAAGGCTGGCTCAGTCACAGAATTGCTGTCACTTCCCTGAGTCTCAATTAACCCATCTCGGAAATAAAGATCTAGTAGGGAAACATGAGACAGAGTTTGTGATAGTGTGAGAGAACTGAGGAGGAACACAGAAATACCAAAAAGTGAGTAGCCACCCCCACCAAGATTTCCAGACCCAAAGCTAGAAACCACGAGAAAGAAAAAAAAAATTCTCCGAAGTTGTTTTTTTTTTTTTTTTTCCACAACAAACTTTGACAACTGGAATGTGGGTGTGAGCACTACTTTAAGGGTTTATAAAGTGACACGTGGATCACCTGTCAGAGAGCCAGGACCGGAATGCTGGTTTTAATTACACCGAATATTGCACTTTCTTATGCAGAGGCATAATCAATTATCTTATTTAAAGGCATTACGATAATGTGTGTGTAAAATGGAGCCATTCCCTGTATTGCATTAGATTCTGCTAATTATAGGAGAATGTTTGGAGCTAAAATGTCAACTTGTCATCCGGATGGCTTGTAATTCAGGATTTGCATTCATAGACGGGAAGGGAACTCTGACAAAAATTGCATTCAGCTCCAGCTCGTCTGGCCTCCGCCTCACCGACTCCAGCAGCAACCCAAGTCCTGATCTCTGCTCTGCCCCCACTCCTATATGCCACAGTGGGCTCTTCATCCTCTTCCTTTCCCCAAAAGGGCAAGATGGGGAGGAAGGGCTGCAGAAGCAGGATCGGAGGGCAGCAAACCACATCAGCTACAAAAATGGAAACACATGATCCCTGCTGAAAACCTACCCACTCTCCTTTCTCATTTTCTTCCTAGTAACAGAGATTCCAAAAGTGGTTTTTAGAGCGATGAGTTTCCTAAGAACTCTTTGGCTTTCTTGAAAGTATCAGTTGGAATTAATTCAATTTAACAAGTATTTTGTGAGCACCTACTGTGTGCAACATGCCAGGGATTTGGCGTAGATTGCCCTGGTTAATAGTGTGGGCTCTGGAGCGGACATTTGCATCAACCTCTAGGGCTTACTAGACATGCACACTGTGAACCAAGCTAACTCCCTGTGCATATGATTCCTCGTCTGCAAAATGGGAATAGTAGGATCATTATATCTCATTATGAGGATGAGACAGATGATGTCTGTAAAGTGCTTAGAAGTAGCCTGATATCAATTAAGCAGTCAACAAACCAACAAAGAGCAGTTGAAAAAACTGCTCATTATAACCATGACCACAACATATGACAGCTCCAGGGAAACAGGCATTCATCGAGAAAAGGGATCCCCTGCCTGCCCTTCCGGGGTGGTCACACTAACACCCTGCTTTCACACAGCCACATCTTTATAGCAAGTGGTTTCACCTACCATATGTGATTTTATCCTCCCCAAATTGATATGATTACCTCCCTCTCCTCGTAATTAAAAGGACCTTTTAGAGCAATGGGGTGAGTGGATTTCCTCTTTCAAAATGACCTGTCTGCCAAGGGGAAGTGGGAATAACAGCCCCTCTGGACAGAGGAAGGTTTATTTGCAATGTCTCCTTCCCCGCTGATTGAATTCTCACTCTCCAGCCTATCTTTCCAACTCTACCCAAGCTCTGGCACACTTAACCCCAACCTACCATGAGTGTGAAAGACACAGGCTGGGATGTATCAGGAACCTCTTCTCCAATAGCAAGTAGATGATGAAAACAGCCTACACAAGATGGCCAGCATCAGAAAGCCAAGGTCAGCCAGGGCCAGGATGAGCTAAGGCCAAGGTGACCTCGGGAAAAGGATTAAGACTCAGCCTCCCAGCTGGGCACAATAATTTATATCTATCATCCCAGCACTTTAGGAGGCCAAGACAGGAGAATTGCTTGAGTCCAAGAGTTCAAGACCAACCTGGGCAACATAATGAGACCTTATCTCTACAAAAATAAAAATAAAAAATTTAGCCAGGCATGGTGGTGCATGCCTATACTCCCAGCTACTCAGGAGGCTAAAGAGGAAGGGTCGCATGAGCCCAGGAGGTTGAGGTTGTGGTGAGTTGTAATTGTGCCACTGTACTCCAGCCTGGATAACAGAGTAAGATCCAACTCAAAAAAAAAAAAAAAAAGAATAAAAGATTCAGCTTCCCTCTCCACTACCTGAGTACCATTCCCTGGCCCAGTCTAGGCCAGTTAGCTGATTCCCAAGCTTCCTCTCCTAGTACTTAGTCCTTCTCCTCTCCCTGCCCCTGCTCAGGACCCAGGCCAACTTCCTTACATCTGCTTGCACCTCAGAACTCCCTGGACTTTCATCTGACTGCCCAATGTTCCCAGAAGTTCTCCTCCCAGATCAAATTCCAAGCCTCCATGCCTGACCTCAGGGCTCGGTGACTTGGACTGTGTCATTCTCCCGGGCTGGATAGCCCAACCTTATGACCTGGCCTACCTGGACATGCCCTGTTGCTCTTAAGAGTTCTCAGTATAGTCAGATCAACTACAACCAACTCAAAACTAACCACCTAAGGCACCAGCTTTTCCCAAAGGACTGTCAAGACCAGGTTACGTCACCCTTCTCCCTCCAGCTATCACCACCATCTTTTTTCAACTGCTCTTCGACTTCCAGGAGACCAGTGACGTTCAGTCGGTCTCTGCAGTTCCCAAGGAGAACAGTCACGCCCTCTACTCTGTCTTCTCTGGATTTCACTCTTTTAGGTTCCTGGTGCCTGAAAGCAAAACCATATCTAGGGCACCCCTTTTCCTAAAATTAGGCTAGGCTCTTAATCTCCAGCTTTAAGCTTCTTGTTTTGACTTGCCTTTACAATTTTGTCTTCTCTAAAAATACTACATACCAGAAAAATATTGAATGTTCATTATAGAAAACTTGAAATGTACAAAAAAAGTAGACGAAAGGGGTGAAAAAATCATCAGCTCATCTTTGGCCAGAAGGGCAAGGACATTAGCTTCTTCTTGAGTTTTATAGATAGGCCTTTTGAGATGAAATCAGAACATAGATTGAGATTTGAAATTAGCTGTGACTTGCAGCACTGTGGTGGTGTGGAATCCACTGATTAACGAAGCCCACTAATATTCCCCAAACAGAGGATTTCCTGAGGGTCTAACCCCATATACACTGAATCTTTAGGAGGTCTTGCAGGGATGGCTGACTGGGCTGTTACTTCAGCTACACCTCACTTGAGTCGCTGGAGAAACCCCTGCTGTCCACAGTCCTGTGTCCCTAACCTCCATTTCAATGGCTCCCTGCTCCAGCGAGCCCTACATCTCCAGCTCTGGCCCTGGCCTCTCCCCTCAGCTCAACTGCCTCCAGTGTCTCCATCTCACACCCAACTGCTCAAAGTTGAACTCACTCATCTTCACCCTTCAGACTTGCTCCTCCACCCCCTCCTCGGCAGCATTGTTTACTCATTCACCCAAGCTGGCAATCTCCGAGTCATCTCTGACTCATCCCTCTTGCTTGATCCAGTCATTCATCAAGTCCCTTTGTTTTGTCTCTGAAATGTCTTGCACATCCCTCCTCTCCTCTCATCTCCACCACGGCTGCTGAATAATTTCACACCTCCTGGCTGTGGAAACTGACCTTCCTAACCGACCTCACTCTCCCTTCCCAGGCTCGCTGGCAGTTCCTCTCTTCCCAGGCACTGTCCTGGGCACGTTTCACTGATGTAGCTCCCAAGGACAAGGTACTCATCGTTGGCCCTGTACTACATCTGAGAATTCAAGGCTCAGAGAAGCTAAGCATTTTAATTATCTACTAATAAGCAACGAAGCACCCCAAAACTCAGTGCCTTGAAACAATGGTAATTTCTCAGTCTGTGAATTTATACTCTTATTGGTTCTTTGGCAGGTCTTACCTGGGATTATTCATTCGGCTGTAGTCATCTGACAGCTTGACTGGGGCTGGAAGGTCGAGGATGGACTTGCTCACACGTCTGGCAATTAGTATGGGCTATAAACAGGGCACCTTGGTCCTCCTCCACATAGGTTCTCACCTTCCAGGAGGCTACACAGGCTTCCTTTTATGGTGGTCTCAGGGTAGCATCCAAGAGGGTGGAAAGCAAAAGCTGCAGGGCCTCTTAAGGGCTAAGCTCTAGAACTCATTCAATAACACTTCTACCAGGTTCTGTTGGTCAAAGAAGCCACAGGCAGCCCATTATCAAGGAGATGGAGAAATGTACTCTGCCTGGTGATAGGAGGAGCAGCAATATCTTGCTGCAAAAGGGTGAGGACACAGGGAGGCCTGATTCATTAAGTACCATTATGATAAGGAGCTACCACACCAAGGAACGTGTCCACAGTCACACACTCAACTTGAAAATCCCAGGAACTGGGTCTTCTGAATCCATGCTCTCCCATGTTCACATTTGTTGCCAGATCTTCTTCCCGTCAAGAGGAAGCCAGCAGTGGATGGGTCATTAGGACTTAGTCATAGTGATGACACTGGCCACTTGAGCTGTGCTGCTCTTGGTCCTGCATGAAAGTGGCTGTCAACTGGACCAGCATCACCTCGCCTTCCAGTATCTCTGGCTGTGACAGCAGCAGTTCATCCCACCTTCCTACTCACCCCGTCCAGCTTGGCTCCAGCAAGCAGTATAATGCAGGACTCGAGAACTCCCCCAGGTCCCCAGCCTCCATTAAGAAGCTGATTAAAATTTGATGCTCCCATTTAACACCTATTAGCAAACACAGTGCCCTTCTGTTAGGAGAGAAAACTTGGAAGAGGGGCCTCCCCAGCTCCCAGCAGCACCCTTAGTGCCAGGGTAGCAACCATTAACTGGAAGATGGATAAAGAAGAGGTGGATGGGGTAGAGAGGGAGGGAGACGTGGGGTTTACACATCACTTAAAAAGGACCAGCTCTTCCTGAGCCCTATAGTGGAACTGGGACTTTGACTACTCAGTGCAAGTGTCCCCCACTGGACAGTGGTACTGGGCCAGAGATGAGAAATTGGCATCCAAGAATCTACAGCCCTAAGAGATTGTAAGAGGCCACTGTCGCCACTCCCCACCCCCACCCCTCCATGCGCACCTTTCTACCAGGCAAAGTCTAAATTGTCCAAGACCATGAGAAGATGTGTCATGGGAATGAATGAATGTAACTGGGCGATAAATGCTCTATATTGAAAGAATTGGATCTCTACTCCCAAGGTCAGCTATGGGAATATCCCCAAAGGGAAGGGGGTCTGAGAGGAACTTTGGCAGTATTCCATCTCTTCCTTCCTAAGCAGAATGACTTAGGGGCAGAGCACATCAAATGTAGGGTAGGAGGGAAGAGATTAGCAGGCAAATGTTGACTGAGCATTTACTATGTGCCAGTCCCTGACATGAGTGGGGCTTACACAGAGCAGGAAACAGACTCTCTACCCTCAACTAATGTATACTTTTACCAAGATCACAGGTGCACACACACCTGCAGTTAAGTAACAATACAAGGTGTTACTTCATTTTTTAGAGATGGGATCTTGTGCTGGAATGTGGTAGCATAACCATAGCTCACTGCAGCCTTGAACTCCTACTCAGCCTCCCGAGTAACTGGCTCAGACATTGGCACAAGCATGAGCCACTGTGCCCAGCCAAGGTGATATTCAAAGGAGCATAGAACTACGATTTGGGTCTCAAGCTTGTCACTCACCAGCTGTGAGAGAAGCTTCATAAAAAGCTAATTCAAATTGTATGCTTCTGGTTAACATTTAGCAAACACAGTGCCCTCCTGCTATAGCAAAAAGAGCTCAAAAGGAGGTTTCTCTGGTGATCTTGGAGGCCACGGTGGTGGCCATTAGGAGGAGCCTAGCAAGGCACGTTTGATCTTAAGCCTCAGCATCCTTATCTGAAAAATAGAGATGACAACACCCATCAAACAGGGTTGCCATGAAGACCGGGTGATAAGATGCATGTGAAAGCATGTTGTTGCCCGTGGCTCTCCAAAGTCACAGCCTTGTGATTACTATGACAAGGGTTAGGAGATGAGTCCCCAGCCTTCTGCTGTGGAGCTTCCTGGGTTCACTGAACTAACATGGAAATTGGGACATTTAAAGTTTTGTCAGACTAGCTTTATTCCCCACAAGGCGCCCCTCTCTGAGACATAAGGTCCTTCCAGTCCTCCATAACCATGGCCCTCACCACACCCCATAACAAGAGTTTCCACAACACAACCATAATCATCCTCAAGGGAGCTGGGTTGACCAGGAGCCCCATGAGACCCTTGCCCATCACTGGGATGTTCCCTCACCACACTCACCTCACCCCCTCAGAGTCTCTGGTTAATTGATGGCTCTTATCCCTGGCTCCTCTGTTGGCCTTTCCTCTATCCTGTAGTCTTTTGCTTTAGGACTCAATGTCCTTGGCTTCCCATTGAAATTCTATCTTTCCTTTTTCACCTAGAACAAGTCCTTGGAAAGCCCCCGGAAGGTACTATAGACTCCACACCATCACAGGATCAGGAGGCCTGGGCTAAACAGAGAAGACCAAAGTGGGGCAAGAGCCCGGCAGCATTTTAAGAACTGTATCTCCCCGGGGTTATAGAAAGAGGGGGGCTTCTTAACAGCTGTGCCTTGTTGGGGGTCAGGGAAGCAAAGGGGTTCTATCAGGGATGGTACAAAGTGGACTAGGAAGAGAAAACTGGAACCACAGTGGCCAGGCCCTCCCTGCCAGCTGGGGACCCAGGTGTGCTCTGTAGACAGGAGCAATCCACAGAAAGTTGGGCACTTTCGAGCAGTAGAGGGATGGAATGGAATTAACAATTTGGAGAAGGCTCCCTGGCATGGGCTTTTCTGAGAGAGTAGCTTTATGTGAGGGTGATCGGAACCACTTCCAAGGTCCACTGCAGCATCCCCCAACCAGATGGGGGCTTCAGAAAGGAAGACCGCACAAAAGGCAGCACCGCTGTTTGCCAGAGTCTCTCTCAGCCACAGATATGAAACCTTGCTTTGGAGTCAAATCCAATCTAGGGATGACCAACTCACTCCTTCTGTCACCCAGCTCCTTCTCACCTCCCCTGTGCTCTCTTCCACAGACTCCAGGGCGACCAGGCTACCATAATAATGTCCTTCCGGGCTTTGGGCTCTCCACACTTACAATCTGCCGCCAGTAGGGCAGCTTGTTGAAAGAGATTGGAGTTTAGAGCCATTAACCCAGGATCAGAGTTCCTCTTAGTCACTTACGGGCTGTGCAGCCTAGGACAGATTGCTTAATCTTTCTGAGCCTTGGTTTTCTCCTCTGTAAAGTGAGAACCATAAGCTCCCTTTGCTGGACAGTGGTGCTTATGTTATGTATATAAAGCTCCTGTCAAGTCAAATAAAATATAGAGACCAATCTCTAAAGTTTAAGCTTTTTTATTTGGGAAACAAGAATTGCAACTCAGGGTATACACACGGTGGTCTCCAGTATGTCTGAGGAACAAAGAGAAGGTTCCTTGGGAGTTTTATTAGGAAGAAAAATGTTATCTATTCCTTTTAAAGAAAGCTCACTGGCACTAGAAGAAGCTTTTGGGAGCTGGCAAGCTCTGATTAGTGAGTGACCGTGGGAGGTAAAGCTAGTCTCAGAGTCACAGCAAGGCATTTCAGCAACTACTCAGTAAAACCGATCTTAAGGTTACAGCAGGCCATTTCAGCAGCAGGGCTTGCAGAGAATTCGATTCTTAGAGCAGGTGCTTTCCCTGGTCCCTGACTCTGATTTACTTGGGTATGACAAGAATGACCCAATTGTCTCACACCCCTGGGCCAGTACCTGAAACATAGTGAGCCCTCAATAAGTGAGAGACCCGCCCCTTATTCTGATACATCACTAGATACCCATTTGTCAACAGGGAGGACACATATAGATAGCACTCCATCAGGACTCTGGCCTCAGAGATGGTCTCCCCTTCTCCCTGCCCCTATATCTTCTGGCTCCTGTCCTCACTGTCTTTGTTCAGGTTCTATCGGTCACAGGCTAAGAAGGGTTTGGGCATTTTTAAGTATTGGAGACAAAAATCAAAAGAATAATATGATTACGCGAAATTCAAATTTCATTGTCCTGAAATAGTTTTATCAGAATACAAATGACGTGTGCCTATAGTCCCAGCTATTGAGGAAGCTAAGGCAAGAGGATCACTTGAGCCCTGAAGCTCAAGATCAGCCTGGGCAACATAGCAAGATTCCAGCTCAAAAAAAAAATGTTCAAAGCTTGCCAGAAGTAAAAAGAAAAGAATATAAAAAATAAGTAAAAGAACACAGTCACACACATTCCCTTAGGTTTTGTCTAAGGCCACTTTTGCACTATTACAGAGTTGAATAGCTGCAACAGAGCCTACATGACCCACAATGTCTAAAACATTTACTCTCTGGCCCTTGACATAACAGAAAACTTCAATGATCCTGGCTCTGTGATGCTACAGCTTTCAGTTCAAATGTTTCTTGTACCAGAGCTTTGTCTTTTCTATGGATAATGAGTAACTCAAGAAGAGGTCTTTTCAACCCTGATTCTTGGGCCTGTCCCAGTCCCTGGTAATAGTAGATGCTCAATTAATTTTCTGTTCCCACTGGAAACACCTCTTCAATGGTCCCAGTTCCCACAGGCAGGCAGGGATCTGGTAATGCCCATTTATCTTTGTCCCTCCAGTATGGGGTCTGCAGGAGACATTTCCTGAAGCAGAGAACAGACATTACTCCCCCCTCACAGAGATAGAAACCACAGCCTAACAGAGTAAGTTGACTTGCCTAAGATCATGCAGTTAGAGATGCAAATCCAGACGTTTCCCTGCACCATTGACACTACCCCCTGTCTTGTCTAAGCATGGTCACCATGCAGAGGTGCTAGGAGAGCCCCTCGGCACAGGACCTGAAGCAACTCCCCAGGAATGTTTGTTGCATGGGGTTTATAAGCAGCATTTGTCTAATAAAGTAATTTCTGAACACCTCACATCCCCTAATTACTTGTCACAATAATGTGAGGCATCTCCCTGCATGCTTGTTTTTCCCATCGTTGGCACAGCTCGGGAGCTCCTGGGCCTTGGAGGCGGAGATAAATATAGCCGCTCATTTACTCACCAGTTGGGTTGCCTACATGCACAACAATACGCATTGCCACCTCGACACGTGCAGAACCCATGCACGCGCACGGGGAGTGCCACTATTTGGACAACATGGCATAACTGATACTTCCCAGGCCAGCCCTGACTCAAACAGTGGCACAGACTTGACCAACATGGCACCAACTGACCAAAACTGGGACCCTTCTTTTGGGGCTCCCGGGAGGCAGATTTGGGTGTACTATCAGGAGTAGCTTTTCTAAGTGATGAAACACTAGCAAGGGCATTTTTCACTAGGGGAAGACAAGTCGGCTCCTGAGTTCCCCAAAGGTTCTAAGTCTAAGACAGTCTGAACTTAGAAATGTTCAACCCATCTCTTCAGCCTCCAGGAGCTCAGGTTGGAAGCACAGAAGAGCTGGGTGGGGCTGAGTGTGGGAGGAAAACAGAGCTCTTACACAACATTTCTGCAGTTATCCCCAAATTCAACCCGCCACTCTTTATTTAGGGTCTGACACCGGGTCTGTCCCCACCTCTGCCTCTCAGGAGAATCGGCAGCAGATCCATGATGTGGTGACATACATGGTCTCAATTCTTCCCTTTCTGTGTCCACATTCCCATCCTTCCTCATCCACCCCTTCTGACTCTCTAACTCCTAGTATGCCCTACTCAGCCTTACTCAGAGCCTTTATTTCCCCCACATTATGGTCTGGAGGCCCCAGGTAAAGCACTCCAAAATATGTGTGTGTGTGTGTGTGTGTGTGTGTGTGTGTGTGTGTGTGTGTATGCGCGCGCGTCCCCGTGCGTGCTTCCTATTACATATGTGTAGTCTAACAGAACTCTTTCCAAATTTTCTGGAAGACAATCCCACCCCAGTATCTTCTAGACCAGTAGAAAGCTACTTCATTTAGGCAAATTCTCATGCCTCTCATGATCTTGCTCAGAGGGTCTCTCTTCCTTGCTAGGTTCTCGATACAGAACTGAACTATCTGGTCAGGTGATATTTGGTCAGTTCATCCCAGATGGGGGTTCATTCCTGGGGTCATAGGACTCCCCTGCTCTCTAACATCATTCTGAGAAACACCAGGGCTTGTGTGTATTGTGTGTATGCACAGCACTTAGAGCCCTGTTGTCGTGGGTGCAGTATGACACATTTGTCAGACATGAAGATTGATTGGAACAAGCTTTGGACAAGCTGACAATTAATATCAACTGAAACAGATAGAGAGGCTGGGTCTCTACAGTGTCAACGTCTACCTTGGAGACTCCTCAATTCTCAGCACCTCTGCTCAGCTGGACCTCTGGGTCCAGCTGAGTTTTCCCCAGTCAGTAGCTTTTTCTCTCACTAGTTCTTTCAGAAAACTTTGCTTTATTTTTGGGGGGCATGGGGGCTCCCTCTATCACCCGGGCTGGAGTGCAGTGGCACAATCATGGCTCACCACAGCTTCAACCTCCTGGGCTCAGGTGATCCTTCCGCCTCAGCCCCCCAAATAGCTGGAACTAAAAGCATGTGTCATCATGCCTGGTTAATTTTTTTATTTTTTGCAGAGATGAGATCTCGTCTTTTTTTACAATACCCTCCCCCTTTCCTTCTACCCCTTGACCAAGCTGAAGCTTCCTGACGTGTCTTGGCAAGCCTAAAAATCAAAATAGAATAAAGAATGAGCTCAGCTCAGATTGAAATGGCATCTCTACTGAGAGTTTGGTATGTAACCTGGTACAAACCAAACCTCTTTTGGGCTCAGTTTCTTTATCTGTAATATGGCGATTATTACATCTACCTCTGATAGACAACTGTATTTTTGCCTACCCAACAACCATTCTCCCATCATCTGGTGTCAATACTATGATCTTCCTTTGAGAACCTCATGTCATTTTCACACCTAGTCTATTTTTAGATAGGGCTTATCCCTCATAGCTGCAAGTGGGCAGATAGCCCTGGGTTGGCCACTGAGGATACTATAAACTCTCTGGCCACAGTGATTGGTGCAGGAAAGGTCATGTGACCCAGGAAAAGTCAATGATAGCCAGCCCTGGGATTTTTGCTAAACCTCTCTTTTCTATGGAATTGCTATAAAGGTAAAATAGAAGTCTAGCACTACTGATGGCCATCTTTGCCACCACATGAGGTTTACCCATCTGAGAATGAAGCCAACATAGAAGATAGAACTGAGAAACAGAGAAATTCCTAGGACATAATTTAAGGTCCTAGACCTAGCCACGTCTTAAGTTCATCCTTGAACTTCCCAATGACATGAACCAATAAACTTCCTCTTTAGTTTAAGCTAGTTTGAGTTGGGTTTCTTTCAGTGGCAGCTAAAAGTCCTGACTAATACACCACCTCAGGGCTCTTGTCAGAACCAAATGAAACAGCATATACAATCACCTAGCAGACTGCTGGCACATAATAGGAACTCATTAAATATTAGTCACCTTCCCAACAAGAGGAGGCAGGGAAAAGTGCCAGTGGACACAAGACTGAGAACACAAGAAAGATGTATAATCAACAGAGCGAGAGCCTGGAGGAGCCAAGAAGAGATGAGATCAAAGCACGCGGGAGAAACTTGGCCTGATCAGAGAAAGGGATGCTTCTTCCTTGAAGGCAATGGGAGGAAACCCCGGGAAATGAAGAAAGGCTGAGGTGAGGAGGAGGGATATTGGGAGACCTCACAGTAGGCAGTTTATTCTCCTTGAGGCTGGAGTTGGGGTCCTCTGCAGAGCGACACACATGGTGGCTTCAAAGGTTTGGGGACAGCAGAGAAGGGTTGGAGCAACAGCTGTAACTACAGGAGGAGCATGGGAGGTTGCTGCATAGCACAGGGCCTGCTGCCCTGACTTCTGGGGACCTAATCTACACAGAGTCATGCCTTTTTTCCTGTAACGTTTCTTTGGCCTTAATTCTATATACCATGTGGTTCTTGAAAAGGGGACACTGCATTGTGAGGCCCAGGAAAATAGCTGGGGGACCCAAGCCCAGGAACTCCCACCCTTGAGACATACAGCCCTTACTTGAGGAGGATGCCTACTGAGTCCAGTCTTCCACCTGTCCTGATTCTGCTAGAAAAAGAGGAATTGGTTTATGGCGGGAGCCATTATTCTACTTCAGCTCTGTCTGTTCTCAGGGGGCCCGCTTGCCTGCAGTACTCTCCCCTATCCAACACACCTAAGACCTACAGCCTCACTACGCACCACCCCTCTGCCTGAGGTCACCTAGCGTAATCCTACCCAGCTCTCAAGGCCATGCTCAAGGCAAAGTGTCCTCAAGGCCTGGCTCATCTCTCCTTCCTTCCTCTGAATCAGAGGTTGGCAAACTTTTTCTGGAAAGGTCCACCCAGGACATATTTTAGGCTTTCTGGGCCATATGGTCCCTGTCACAACTCACTTCTCAACTCTGCAGTTGTGGAGCAAAAGCAGCCACAGACAACTTGTAAACAAACGAGCATGGCTGTGTTCCAATGAAACTTTACTTCTGGACACTGAAATTTGAATTTCATACAGCATTTCCATCATGAAATATACTTCTTCCTTTTTTCTAACCATTTAAAAATGTAAAAGTAATTTTTAGCTCACAGGCTGTATTAAAATGGGCAGTAGAGCAGATTTGGCAAAAGGGTCATATTTAAAACCCCTGCTCTAAATAATAGCAGCAATGGCTGCCATCTGTTAAATTCCTGCTCTGCACAAGATCTTCTACTTCTGTTTCCTTATTTAATGACCATTTCAGCTTTATTAGGTCGGTAGGATTATCCCCACTTTCTAATACAGAAAGTTTCAAAGAGTTTCTGTGACTTGCCTTAGAATATCCCACCCACCAATGGGCCAGCTGGGGTTCTGGGTCCATCTGCCCCTGAAATCTTTCTTTCTACTTCACCACACTCTTTGCAAAGCCTCTCACATCTTCTAAGCCCTCCTCCTTGCACTGCCTCCTACTGATCTGACTTGTAGTTATTTGCAATCTTAACTTCATTTTCCCACAGAGGTGTAAGCCATCCGAGGGCAGGAACATGTCTAATTTGTCCCCCCCCTTGCTGCCTAGCCCCATGGCCATCCCCTGTTAGTCTCTCCTCTCTCCCCCCACCCCTCCTTTCTCTCCCCTCCTTTTCTCCCTCCCTCTGCTGCCCTTGTCGGCATCTCCAGAGCCTGCTGGCACCTGAGTTATTTCCGGGGTCTTGTAAACTTTCTTTAACTTGGAAAGCCCAGAGTGGTGCTAGAAACCAGCAGTGCAATTATAGGGCTTTTAAACTGCCAGGCTCCTTTGCATTCATTTCCCCCAGGGGCCCCTCAGAGGCCAGGATTGTGTTAGATTAAGGAGGGAGGAGGTGGCAGCATTCATCTTCGTGGGGCAGAGTGAGTTTTTAAGCTAATGCAGCAGCTTGCTAGGGTCCTGAGAGGAGGGGCAGCTGGGAGCATGGCTCTAGGCTCCCATGATAATGGATCCAGGGTTCTATATCCCAAAGTTGGAACCTAGAAGTGGCCAGAGTTGGAGGTCTCCACAGCACCAGGGACAGCTAGGTGTAAGGTACAGAGGTACAAACCTCAAAGCTAAGTCCACCTTCTTGGCAGAGAAGCCTGGAACTGCTCCTGTCTGCAACCCTGGTTGCCTCTCCAGGGAGGCACCTGGAGCCCTGGGCACATGTCTGTCCATCAGACGGCCCGTGACATTGCAAAGCTGTTTTTGGCTTGTGTGTCTGTCTTCTTCCCCCACACGCCAGCGTGTAGCTTCTTGAGGCTCGGAGACTGTGACTTGATGTCCCTGGAGTGGGTGCTTAGCCAATGTTTGCTGAATGAGGAAATTGTCCAGGAGAGGCAGATGGGGTCCGCAACACACAGGGTAGAAAGGCGTTCCCAGCGCGTCTACTTCACATAGGGCCTGGTGGATCTTACTTAGGCCCATAGTTGTTCAACAGTTCACCACAGTTCTGAGGAGGGAGAGGGGAAACAGGGCATGGTGAGAGATGGGGACTTTGGCAAGGAGGTAGCTGGGCCCTCCTCTTGGCTCAAGCCCACCACACACACCCTGGAACTGCTGGGCTGATACGGCCACAGGATGACCACTCTGCTCCACCAAGAGCTCAGCCACCCCCAGGGCAGAGATGAGAAGTTGTTCCTCCCGTCTTTGGAGCTCCTTTCCTGAAAGCATGGCATGTCAGAGCTGGAGGGGACTTCAGGGCTGCTCTAGGCCAGCCTTCTAAACCAAAAATGCAGGAAACTGGCTGGGCATGTGGCTCAAGCCTATAATCCCAGCACTTTGGGATGTCAAGGAGGGAAGATTGCTTGAGCCCAGGAGTTTGAGACTAGCCTGAGCAGTAAAGCAAACCTTGTCCTTACAAAAACTCAAAAAACAAAAATTAATTGGGCATGTTGGCGCACCTGTAGTCCCAGCTACTCGGGAGGCTAAGGCAGAAGGATCACCTGAGTCCAGGAGGTTCAACCTGCAGTGAGCTATGATCATGCCACTGCACTCCAACCTGAGTGACAGAGCGAGACCCTATCTCTCTCTCTCTCTCTCTCTCTCTCTCTCTCTCTCTCTCTCCCCCTCACACACACACACACACACACACACACACACACACACACACATACACACACACAAAGTGCAGGAACCGATGCCCAAAGTTCTGATGTGTTGCCTCCTGGTACTCTGACAGGATTGCTGAAAGTGAAGTGAGAAGACCTCCCAGGCACTGTGACACTGGGAGAGATGCTCTTTGCCCCTTAGGGTTTGCCACTCATCTTTCAAAGGAAGAAAGCCTTGCCTACCTACAGAATTATCAAGACCATTGGTCGGACCAGCTCCGTAACCCTGTCGGGTCCTCACAGAACATGTCTGGGTGTGCGGATAACCAGACAGCCTTTCCTGGGTCTATCTGTCAATCAGAAGCAGCTAGGGGTCTTCTTATAAGCAAACTTCTGGGTCTTGCCCCTGATGGTTCTGCCCCCATGGGTCTGGGGGGGCCCCAGAATCTGTTTTTACCAGTCACTCAGGAGATGCTGAGGCAGCCACTTCAGACCACTGGGAAGAGAAGACTCTGGATTCACTTTTTGACTGATAAATGATTAACAGCCTAGCAATGCCAAGAGATACAATGCTAAGAATCTGTCCTTCCTCATCTGTTCCTGGTATCAGCCATGGCCAGCACCCAAGGTGTGGAGGGTGGGGTACCGAGGCCTCTCCTTAAGTGCTCCCTGGCTGGAAGGGCAATGTCTCTTGGAAAGATGGAGCAGGAGCCCCACTGAAGCTGCACCCCTGGGGTGACTGAGTGGCCCAGCTTCCTCCCTTGAGGGCTCTGCTCACGTGGCAATTCATACCCCCCACAATGAGGACAGCCTAATCCAGTGCAAGGTCCTGTGCTGGGTAAGTGAGAAAGGAAAGAGGAAACCCCTACTAAGCATCTCTGAATTGGGTCTCAGTGAATACTCACAACTATCCTATCAAGTGGCTATTATTATCCTATTTTACAGATGAAGAAACTGAGGTTCTGAGAGGCAAGTGGCTTCCCCAGACCATCCAGCTGATGGACACCAGTGCCCAGAGCCTGTAGTTTCAGACCTAAGACTGGTATTCTCAGCTTCCCCCCATGGCCTGAGGCTGTGGTCACCTGACTGCAGAGGATGGCTGCAGATTAGATGTTTCCCTCCAGGGGAGACAGCCTTGTGGACTGAGAGATAGCCAGGAGGGGATGAAGAAGGACTATGGGTTCTAATCCCAGTAGAGTCCAGAAGGATACTATGCAGATCACTCCACTTTGCCAAACCCCTGCCACCAGGCCAAGAGGAAGATTTTGTTGATGCAGTGGTACCTCACCCCATCCAGCCATGGATCAGGGGAACAGATAGGGCTAAAGTGCTAGATGAAAGCCCATTAATAAACCTCCTGGCAAGGCCCAACCTCAAGCTGCACAGGGGTGCACCATTTATAAATCTCTGCTGCGTGGAGCTTCAGCACCACAGTCCGCAGGAAAGGGAGGACCTGAGTGGCCTGCCGAGAGGCCTGGAGAGGAGGCTGTGGGTGTGCTGAGCCCTCTGAGGGACCCTGGAATTTCTCCATGCCCCTACACACTTCTCTCCAACCTCAGCAGCAGCAGAAGCTGTGGAAGATACCTGGCTTCTTGTCCAGAGCACCCAGGTCTCCTATGCCTGGGAAACTTTGCAGCTTAAGGCTGAGGAATGTCCCTGCCTGGAGCTCTGGAGCCTCAGGTAGGGGTCAGGCTGGTTTTCTCATCCAGAAAATGGACCAAGGGATAGCTAAGATCCCTTCCAACTCAACTATTCCAGGATGTCATTCCAGGATGCCCATGAGAATCTAATTGTGAGACTTATGCTTCCTGTTTGGAAGGGTAAGAAACTTACACATGTGGAACAACTGTCGAGATCCAGGCACCCTGCACACTCTACTTCAGTGTATCCCTTGATAACCCAGCAAGATAAGTCTTACCATGATCCCCATTTTGCAGAGATGAAAACTGAGGTTCACAAAAGCAAAATAACTTCCCTCACAGAGCGATTAAATGGCAGACAACCTCTTAGGTCCTTTGGGAACACAGCAAGATAGGAGCAAATAAGCATAACATAGAGGTATGATTCAAACTCAGCCTTCTGGGCCCAGAAAGCTCCCGTGTTGTCCCATAACATCTTCCTTCATACCAATGGTTCTCAACAGGGGTGATTTTTGCACCAGACGACATTTGACATTTTGGGTTGTCACAGCAGGAGAGAAGGGGATCTACTGGCATCTAGTGGGTGGAGGCCAGGGGTGCTGTTAAACATCCTACGATACACAGGACAGCCCACAACAAAGAATTATCTGGCCCCAAAACATCAACAGGGCCAAGGTAGACAAACCCTGCCCTAAAGCCCCTGCAGACTGAGCAGACCCATGCCCCAGGCCCTCTGCTGTGTGGCACCTCTGAGGCAGGGCCAGAGAACTCAGGGAGTGATCTCTGAAGTGACCTGTGGAACACTGGGTATAAATGACTGTTGTGGGGCATGTGGAATGGGGGCAGGGAGTCTCTCAACTTTTCCTGTCAAACAACTTTGGGGAATCAGTAGATTTAACAAATCAAGATGTCTTTATTGCAGGACATCTCAGTGTGTTTATTTGTGGGGTGGTCAGTTTTAGATGCCCATTTTAAGCATGAATGTAGGTGTTGCCATGAAGGTATTGCATGGACGTGATTAAAATCCATACTTCAGTGGTTTTACGTAGTGGAAATTATCCTAGATAAGGTGGGCTGGCTTGATTTACTCAGTTGGAAGGCCTTAAGAGCAGAGCTGAGTTTTCCCTAAAGAACAGATTCTACCCGCAGACAGCAGCTTCACCCCGTGCCCAAGAATTCCAGCTGACCTTGGGACTTCAGACTTGCCCAACCAGCCCCCACAATCCCATAAACCAACTCCTTGCAACACAAATCTTCATACGTATCTCCTACTGATGTGTGTCTCTGGTTGAGCACTGCCTGGTAACAGTTTGAATCATGTCCCCCAAGAGTAGAATATAGATAACTTTGTGACAATTCTCAAACTGATGTGGCCATCTCATGAGGAGCATCTCATGAGCTTCATGTTCAGCAGGTCTCTCTCTGTGGCAAATACTGACATAAGCAAACTGAGCAAGTCAATCATGAAGGAACTTTAGCCCAGCTTCAGAGGCTGGTGTTGGGAGCATGACCGTGTGTTCTTCCCACTGTGGCCAGGGGGCCCTCACCACTACCGTGTCATCTGCCAGTTACACAGTCCTAGCTACTCACAAAACACGGCCTCCATGTGAATGCTGGGGTCAGGTGAAACTCACTGTGATTGACACTTCTTGGGTCCAGCCCTTTGCTCTTGGTCCAGGCCCTAGGCTAATAAGCTCCAGCCCCTCAGAAAGGGCGCAAAGACAAAAGAAGGTGATTTATGCAAAGTGCCTGGCACACAGTGGGTGCTCACCCAGTGCCAACGCCCTCCTCTCTCCTCCCCTCTGACGACAAGCTGTGCTAAAACAGGCCTCCTACTATATAAGGAATAAGCAATGTTTTAAAACCACTCAAAATGTGCAGCCCTTGCCAAAAGATGCTACGGAACTCTCCCTAAGCCCATGGCCCACCCTAAATTTAACAGGCCCATGTTTACAAACCCAAATCCATGCATCTCAGAGGCTCCCACACATAGCCCAGCTGTCCTTCCCAAGAATTCCGTTTGGAGAGTCTCTGGCAGTGTCACCAGCAGCTGGTGCCTCTCTGGGTGTTCCTGACACTCAGCCTAGGCCCCAGGCAGCTAGGCATGTATGGAAGAGAAAGAGAATCAGAAGACCCTTCTGCCACCTGAAGACCACAGGACCTCAAGCTGGCGCACTCAGGCCGGAGCTCTGAAACCAAGACGTGAGAAACCCTAGCAGCTGAGAGCTGGGGAGTGGAGCATAAGCCGCATCTCTCCAGAGTTCCTGGCTTTTCCCATCTATCTATCCTGCACTCCCTGTATGCACTCACGCTCGCACACACACCCAGGATCTTACCTTCCTACGACTGAGCTATCCTGAAACAGTCCAATCACACTGAACACAGCCAATACCCACTCGGCAGGACAGAACACAGGTTGATGCTCTCAAGCACACACAGCTTTGTGTGCAGAGGAGATCAATACAGCCCTCCCTTGGATGCTCTCCGCCCTTCCTTACAGCACCGGTTTTCAAACTTTAAGGACATCTGAATCACCAGGACAGCTTGTTAAACTAGAAATCGCTAGGCCCACCCCCAGAGATTCTGATTCAGCAAGTCTGGGATGGGGCCCAAGAACTGGCATTGCTGACAAGTTCCCAGGTGAAACAGATGCTGTTGGTTCAGGGGCCACACTTTGAGGACTGCTGCTTGACACCTCAGAGAAGCCAAATCAACTGACTCCCCAATACCTGATGAGAATCGCATCACTGAGTGAGTGTTGGGGGCGGGGCAGGTGCTGATAGTGGTGAGGCCTGCCAACGCCAGGCTTTCTGACAGCTGCAGGAAGTGACAGTTGACAGCCCGAGAGCACAGAAAGAGACAGCAAACTATAAAAAGCAGACACAAAAACTCAAAAAGCAAAGCAATCTGAAGCCATCTCAGCAGGATAAAATTGTTATATACCCCAAATAAATCCCAAGGAAGCCCTCTCTGCAAACACTATATAGTCACGAGAATCACAGCAAAGACCCTGAAATATGATGAAAGTTATACTTACACTGCTTGGGAGGGCAGGGAAACATAAAATTAATTTTCTAAATATCGACATCTGATTTGTTGGCAGTAAAATCATCTGGATGTTTAATGCATAATAAACTTGGCAATATGAAAAATTTTTCTCTGTAGACTAATTTATTTATTCAGTTAGCTAGAATTTTACTTTGTGTGTACACCTGTGTGCATGCACCTGTCTATATGTGTGCACCCACACGTACACCCAGGTATGTTTTTTATATAAATGTATTTGTTACCACTAATTGCTACCATTCTCAGGTCTCATCTTAAACATTATTTCCTCCTTGACCATCCAGGTGATGTTAGGTCTCCCACTAAAGCTTTATTAGTTGCGCTGCCGCCTCTTTAACTCTATCTTTCTCTCTAGATGGTGAGGAAATAGGGTCATGCCTGCCTTTTTTCCAGGTCTTTTCATGCCTTAATAGAGTAGAACATAGTAGGCGCTCAGCAAACAATGTTAGTTGACTGCGGAATATTCACATACCTGATGATTTTCCTTCACGCGCTCACAGTGCCCCAATACACCCACACACACTATCTTCTTTACAAAGGCAAAGAAAATGTAGGTCAAGGAGCATGAGTACATGCCAGGAGGCAGCCCCATATTCTGCAAGCTAGTGTAAGTTGTGCTTATTTCTGTTAGCAAGAGATCACAACAGCCCTCTGGAGAGAACACAGTCCTCTCTCAGCTCCTGGTTTTAATCAGAATTTGCATATTCTGGGCAAAGCAGGGACGTGAAGGAGGGTGCAAACTCAATTAGATGGTTCCTCTCCAAGTCTCCACCTCTTGGCTGTTCCTAATGAAGCCATCTCCTGTCCCTCCGTCCCCCACTTCCCCCACCAATACACACACCCTCCTCATTCTCTCACTCCAGACTAATCACCCTGAGAAGGACTGGGCGCTGCACTCTGCCCAGAACACCAGCAGATAGAAAGTGAAGCAAAAAACCTACTGAAGAAGAGAAAACCGTGCTTTCCATAATTGATTCATCTGCCTGTAAATAAAGAGCATTAATGAGAATCAGCCTGAGCTAATCATTAGCAGGAACCCCCTATGGGCTAGTGAGGGGAGGCAGGGAGAACAGGCTCCTGCCTCATAAAACTGATTGTATTAGCCAAGCAGGATTCAAGGACGTTGGAAGGCTCCCAGCCACACTCCCCAGCCTGACAAGCCCATCTTCCTCCCCCAGCTCCACTGTAGCCAGTGAGCCCATGAATTCACTTCCTGAGAACGCTGCAGAACTTCCCAAGTTCGTGTGGAGCCCCACTAATACAGACATGCAGCTGTGGAATGCAGCAGTGGCTGCCACAGCCCATGAAGACCATGCCCCTCATTTCTCTTATGGCTAGATTAAGATGGTCTATGATTCTCCACCACCGCCCCCAAAACTTCCATCCAGAAGTTTTTTTCAAGGGAGAATTCAACTTTTTGAGGCAGTAGTTTTTCTCATGTATCACCAGTACCCAGTGGCTCATTTCCCAAGCAGACTTTCTTTCCCTCTTGTAAGTCAGGATATACTAGATTATGCTGTGGTGACAAACTTCATAAAATCGCATGGACTTTCAGTGACAAAGGATTGTTTACCACTGTGTCGTCACTGGTCAGTTGTGGCTGTGCTTCAAAAATGGAGCTGAAGAAGCAGCAGCCTCGACTAGCGATCACTGACATGTGGCCAGAAGGAAAGTGATTGCAGCCAAAGCACATGCTGCTCTTACAACTTCTTTATTAGCCAAAGCAAGTCACATGGACATTCTTCAGTTCTAAAGGACGAGGATGGACAATTCTCCCTTTAAAAAAGAGCTAAAGAGAACGACACCAAATGTGGGTGAACACAACCTACCATAACCCTGAACTTTCCAGGTTTTTGTCATTCTTATCAAACAGACCAACACCATCCATAGCATTGTCACCCTCGGCACTTTCATTCTCCATCATACCATCACTTTCACCAACCTCATCACAACTGCATTAATAACATGACATCATTATCACCACCTGTCTTAACCCACCTTCCCTGGAGAAGAGATATTGCCCACGGGAGAGGCTCATGTGCAAACACTTTATTGGGGAATGCAACACCAGGAAAAGAGACTGAGGTGGGGAAAGAGGGAGAGCAAATAGAAGGGGATGTTTAATAGAAAGAGGCTGTTTCATAACAAATGCAACTGACTATTTAGTCTTGCGGATCATCTTCAGATCTTAATTGTTGGAGATCATCTGTATCTCTTAAACGAACTATCATTTGTGAAGAGGGATGGAAAAGAATTTATTGGTTGCCTCTTTCCAGGTCCCATTTCTCACTGGCCAAAGTCAACTCTATCAAGCAGTTACTCCGTTGCTCTTCTGAGATGAGTAAACTGGCCTCACCAAATAACCTTCTGAGATGCCAGATTTTCTGGGGGCCCAGGGTACTGGGCCATTGATTGATTTTATGCGAGTCTACCTGCTAGGATCCTCCATGTATGGTGGTGCTGATAGCAGTGACAGCAATCTGGTTTTACTGCTGTAGGAACAACAGTGTGAGATCTTGTTAAGGCTGTTCAACTGGAGAGCAAGACAAGTGACCACAGCTAAGATAGAGGAAGATGTGGCCACACGGACCTGAGGTGGCACACAAACTAGTCCAGTACAATCCACCCCTTTGGTTTTTCACATCTACCCATGCCCATCTGTTATATGGGTCTTATATCAAAACAAGATACTTTTAATCCTTCCCTAAAAGAGGAAGATGCAAATCCAAGTATTCAAGATGGTGCCATGTTGCATTCTCCTGAAAAGATTTAAAGAAGGTATCTTAGTCAGTTTTCTGTTACCTTAACAGCATACCATAGAGTGGGTAATTTATAAGGAAAATAACCTTATTTAGCTCACAGTTCTGGAGACTGGGAAGTCCAAACCTGAGAGGCCAGCATCTGGTGAGGGCCTTCTAGTTGTGTCATAACATGGCAGAGGTCCTCATGTGAAGAGAGGGCAAAAGCATGTCACCTCAGGTCTCTCTTCCTCCTCTTATAAAGCTACCAGCCCCAACATGGGAGTCCCACCCTGATGACCTTATCTAATCCTAATTACCTCCCAAAAGCCCTACCTCAAAATAGCATCAACATATAAATTTGGGGATTGTTTCTAAAACATGAAATCTTGGGGACATATTTGAACTGTAGAAGAGGGTTAGTAAACTAAACTTGTACATCTGTACTATTGCAGCTAGTACTGAGATTGTTTTAACTGATATTCATCATCGGTCTCATCCAGCATCCATTTTGACGGCTCTGTGTTACTTCTCTGGTGGGACGATCCAGACCTTCATCCCAAGGGGTCTGAACCCTCAGTTTCCTTGATCTTATAGAGTCATCATTGTTAGATCTGTCCACTGGCATGGTGGCACCAAAATATGCCCCCAGTGAATCCTCTCAGTTCCTAACATACTCTTCCCAGTTCCCATTACATAGCACCAAACCTAGTCTCTCACAGTAATCCAATTCAATTACTACCCAGTAATTCCTTTCTTTTCCTATTGGTTTCACTGTCATAAGAACCCCAATATCGCCAAGTGGTAAATGCAATTTCTAGTTAAGTGGAAGTCTTATTGTGCTCCCTAAAAGTCACAATTCCCTTCAATCAATGAGCTTTGGTACTACAAACTGATATAAATCTGGAAACTAGGTGACGGACCATGATTCCCCACTCTGTGGATGACATCAACTGCCCGAGTTGGCAGCTCTTTTTCTGCATCTGTTGAGTTATTCTTACAGTTTTTCTCCTTTATTCTGTTCATGTGGTGAATTTTATTGATTGATTTTTCAAGGCAATCTTGAATTCTTGAAATACACCCCTTTTGGACATGACATGTTATTCTATGTATACGAGGGACCCCAAAAAACCTGAATTATTTTTTGAAGGGCAGGCCCCTTGTAGTATAGGCTTCCCCTGATAGAGAAGTATTCTAGAAACCTATCGGCAGTGTACCAGCTAGCATTGTTGTGAGAGGCTGCATTCGGCTTCAGTGAATTTTTTTGGAGATTCTTTCAGTAAGTCTGCCCATTTCATGATGGGTGATTTACAAGCACACCTGCCCACACTGTGCTGAGTGTTCAGCAATTTTTGACCCAAAATGGCATGACTCCCATGCCCTACCCTCCCTGTTCACCCGATCTCACCCCAAGTGACTTTTTCTTTGTTTTCTCAGATGAAAAAAGTTCTCAAAGAGAAACGTTTTGCTGATGTGGAGGAAGTGAAACAAAAAACAGCAAAAGTACTAAAAGGCATCAAAATTGATGAGTTCAAAAACTGTTTTGAGCAATGGAGAAAGCATCTTGATGGGTGTATTGCATCAAAGAGAACTTTGAAGGTGACTGAAATTTAAATATGTAAGAATAAATATACAATTTTTATATAAATTCCTTTTTGAGGGAGTTCCCCCTCATAAATACAAAGAAAATCACATCGAGGCAAATCATAGTCAAACTTTTAAAAATCAAAGATAAGGATAAAGATAGCAGCCAGAGAGATTTGTACAATACATGCATGGTGAAAGTGACTCAAATTCTCACTGAATTTTCATCAATAACCCCAGAGACCAGAGGAAACTAAGAAAACATCTGTAACGTGCTGACTGAGATAAAAGGTCATCCTAGAATTCTATCTCCAGTGAAACTAATCTTCAAAATGAAGCTGAAATAATGACATTCTCAGATAAGAGAAAACTGAGATAATTCATTGCCTATGCTACAAGAAATGCTCAGAACCCTTCTTTAGGGAATTAACATCACATGAAAATTCAAATCTTTAGGGAAAAATGAAAAGCTGTGTAAATATAAAAACTTTCCCACAAAGAAGACTCCAGGCCCAGATGACTTCACTGTTGAACTCTCACAAGGATTTAAGAAAAAAAATAACAATCTTAAAAAAAAAAACCCTTTTTCAGACAACAGAAGAGGAAGGAGGAGCGTGTCCCAATTTGTTCCTACCAACAGTAACAAGGACATTAAAATATATATACATATATATATAGAACAAAATGTTCAAAATATCCAATCCTGAGCAAAATATTAGCAAATCAAGTATAGAAATATACAAGGGGGACCCAAAAAACTCTGGAATTTACTTATTAAAAAATCATGTGAGCCGGGCTTGGTGGCTCAGCCTGTAATCCCGCGCCTTTGGGAGGCTGAGGTGAGTGGATTGCCTGAACCCGCGGGTTCGAGACCCGCCTGGGCAGCGAGACCTCATCTCTACAAAAAATCAAAAAATCAGCCGGGCGTGGTAGCGCATGCCTGTAATTCCGGCTACTCGGAAGGCTGAGGCAGAAGGATTGCCAGAGCCCAGCAGGCGAGGCTGCGGTGGCCGGGAGCGGCCACTGCACTCCAGTCTGGGCGACCGAGTGAGACTCCAACTCAAAAAAAAAACAAAACATGTGTTTATTCTTAAATGTTTAAACTTCAATCACCTTCAAACTACTATCTGTATAATGCAGTACTCTTATTGATACACTTTTTCCACTGCTCAAAACTCTGTTTGAACTCGTCTCGTCAATTCTAATGCCTTTTAGTGCTAGTGAGGGAAGCCTGTACTACAAGGGGCATGCTCTCCAAAAAATAATCTCATTTTTGGGGGCCTCCCCTCCAGTTTTTCCTGGGGTGCACTGATCTTTTTTAATCTTTACATTTATGTCTTCACAAAATGGAAATATTTAGCCATTATATTTTCAAACTTTTTTTTTTTTTTTTTTTTTGCTTTCTCTCTTCCCTTCTAGGATTCCAATTCCACAGATGTTAAACCTTTTGATGTTGTCCCACAGGTCCCTGATGTTCCATTCTGCTCCATTCTCTTTTTTATTTCATCATTTTTAGCTCTCTACTACAAATTATAGAATTTCTAGTCATCTGTCTTCTTCAAGTTCACTGACTCTTCCAACACCTCCATTTTCTTTGACTATATTCTATTTTATTGATTTCTACTGCTATCTTTATTATTTCCTTTTCACTATTAATTTTAGGTCTAGCTTACCCTTCTTTTTTTAGCATCTTAAGATGGAAGCCAGAGCATTGATTTTAAACCCTTTTCTTCTTAATATAAGCATTTCAAGCTATAATGCTTTATCTTCAACCTAGAAATTTTTATATCGTATGTTTTTACTATCATTTAGTTCAAAGTACTTTCTAATTTCCCTTATGATGTCTTTCATGACCTATGGGTTACTTATTAGTATATTGTTTAATTTCCAAATATTTGGAGATATTCCAAATATCTTACTATTATTGATTTCTAATTTAATTTCACTGTGCTCAGAGAACATACTGTGTATTATTTCAATCTTTTGAAATTAATCAAGATTTGTTTTATGGCCAAAAATATGCTCTAGCATGGTGATCGTTCTATATGAATTGGAAAAGAATTGAGTGTATATTCTGCAGATGTTATGTATGTTGTTCTATAACTGTCCAGTTAGGTCAAGTTAGTTCACAGTATTGTTCAGATTTTCTTTATACTTACTGATGTTTTATTTACTGGTTCATGAATTATTATGAGATGATATTAAAACCTCCAACTACATTTGTAGATTTTTCTTTTTCTCCCTTTAGTTCCTGCCTTAGTTTATTTTCTGTTGCCATAACTGAATACCTGAGACTGAGTAATTTACAAAGAAAAGGAATTTATTTCTTACAGTTCTGGAGACTGGGAAGGTTGAGGGAGCACATCTGGTGAGGGTCTTCTTGCTCTGCAGAAGTCCTGAGGTGGAACAGGGCATCACATGGTAAGGGGGCTGAGTGTTCTAGCTCGGGGCTCTTTTCTCTTATAAAATCTACATGGCCTCATCTAATTCTAATTGCCTCCCTTGCAATCATGATCAGTCCTCCACATCCGTAGGTTCCACATCCATAGAATCAACCTACCACAGATCAAAGATATTTACTTAATTATGTTTGTACAGACTTTGTTTCTTGTCATTATTTCCTAAACTACGCAGTAAAACAACTACTTACATAACATTCATACTGTATTAGATATCATAAGTAATTTAGAGATAATTTACAGGATATGGGAGGGCCGGGTGTGGTGGCTCACATCTGTAATCCCAGCACTCTGGGAGGTCAAGGCAGGAGGATTGCTTGAGCCCAGGAGTTGGAGACCAGCTAGGCAACATAGCAAGATCTTGTCTTTACAAAAAATAAAATAAAATAAAAATTAGCTGGGTGTGGTACCATGCACTTGTAGTCCCAGCTACTCAGGAGGTTGAGGCAGGAGGATTGTCTGAGCCCAGAAGATCAAGGTTTCTGCGAATCATAGTCATGCCACAGCCTGGGCAACAGAGTAAGATCCTGACTCAAATAAAATAAAATAAAATAAATGGGATGATGTGGAAAGGTTATATGCAAATATTGTACCATTTTATATCAGCATCCATGAATTTAGTTCTATCAGCAGGGGGTCTGGAACAAATCCCTCCACAGGTATCAAGGGGCAACTGTGCCATAGTTAGATTCCCCTCACCCCCACCCCAAATACTGTGACAGTGTTTCAACATGAGTTTTGGAGGGGACAGACATTCAGACCATAGCAGTTCCATCAATTTTTTCCTCATGTTTTTTGCAGCTTGTTATTAGTTGCATACACATTGATTGTTATGACTTCTTAATAAATTGGCCCTCTTATTATTACAAAATGTTCCTTTTATCTATGTAATCCCTCTTTAGGTTGTCTGATATTGATTCGTCCATATCACTCTTCCGCTAACACAATTTACAATTTGTATGTTTTTGTCTTTAGACTTAAAATGGGTTTCTTCCTCAAACTATAAGAATCTTAGAAGAAAACTTAGGGAACATCCTCTTCGACATTGGAATAAGCAATGAATTCATGACCAACTCCTCAAAAGCGAAAGTACCAAAATCTAAAATTGACAGGTGGAAACTTATCAAGCTAAAAAGTTTTTGCACAGCAAAATAAGCCATCAAGAAAGTAAAGAGCCAGCCCACAAAATGGGAAAAAATATTTGCAAGCTATACATCTGACAAAGGCTTAATATCCAGGATCTACAAAGAACTCAAAAGAATTGACAGGAAAAATAACAACTCTATCAAACAGTTGGCAAGGGACATGAACAGACTCTTCTCAAAGGAAGACATCCAAACAGCCAACAAACATATTTTTAAAATGCTCAGCCTCACTAATCATCAGAGAAATGTAAATCAAAACTACAAGGAGATACCACCTCACACCAGTCAGGATGGCTATCATTAAAAAGTCAAAAAGCAACAGGTGTTGATGAGGCTGCAAAGAAAAGGAACTGCTTCCACACTGTTGGTGAGAATGTAAGCTAGTTCAACTTTTAAAAGCAATGTGGCATTTTCTCAAATAACTAAAAATTGAACTACCATACAATTTCACTTCTGGGAATATACCCAGAGTATATCCCAGAAATTGCTCTACAAAAAAAGACACCTGCACATGTATGTTCATTGCAGCACTATTCACAATAGCAGAAACACTTAACTAACCCAGATGCCCACAGAAAGTGAACTGGATAAAGAAAATATGACATATATACATGATGGAATACTATGCAGTCATTAAGAAGAACAAAATGGTGTCCTTTGCAGCAATATGGATACATCTGGAGACCATCACTCTAAGTGAACTATTATGAAACAAAAAACTGAATACAGCATGTTCTCACTCATAAGCGGGCCCCTAAACATTGGGCACACGAGCACAAAAGTGGGAACAACAAAAGCTGTGTACTGCTAAAAGAGGGAGGGAGATAAGGGACACACAACAACCCATGGATACCATGTCCACTACCAGGGGAAGAAAGGGCTCACTAGAAGTTCAAACCTCACCTGCACACAATTTACTCACGTAGCAAATCCTCACGTGTACCTCACAACTATAAATTGAAAAATAAAATAAAAATGGGTTTCTTTAAGATGGCATATAGTTGGGTCTTGGTTTTTCATTTCTCTGGTTATCTCTGTCTTTTGATCAGAGTGTTTAATATTAGTCCTTGCACATTTAACAAATTGCTTGATAGATCATCAATAAATTTTATCATCTTATTATTTTTTGCTATTTGTGCACTATTTTGTTTTTTGGTTTTTTTTTTATTTTGCTTCTCTGTTCTTCCTTTTCCTAATCTTTTTTGAGTTAGTCAAATGTTTTTTAGTATCCCAGTCTATCTCTTCCATTGGTATTTCAGCCATATTTCCTTGCATTATATTTTGGTGGTTCTCTTAGGATTACAATATACAACCTTAACATATCACAGTCTTTTTTATTTTTTTTTTATTTTTTTTATTTTTTTGAGTAGGGGTTTCACTCTGTCGCCTAGGCTAGAGTGCAGTGTGCATGATCATGGCTCACCACAGCCTCAACCTCCTGGATTCAGGTGGTCCTTTTTGTCTCAGCCTCTGAGTAGCTGGGACTACAGGTGTGCACCACACCTGGCCAGTTTTTTAATTTTTTTTGTAGGGGCAAGGTCTCACCATGTTGCTTAAGCTGGGAAAAATTAGACTTTTGTTTGTCATATATGTTGTTAGATGTGTTCTTCTAAGTTTTGGTGGTCTTTTAATTTTATTAGTGTTTAAAAATTCATAAGCAATACATTTGACTACATAAAAATTATTTCCATTATGTGAAGTAAAATGAAAGCCAGACACAAAAGGATAAATGCTGTATGGGTCCATTTATGTGAGGTACCTAGGCTAGTCAAATTCATAGACAGAAAGTACAGTAGAGGTTACCGGGGGCTGGGGGAGCAGAAAGCAACAAGCTATTGTCCAAAATCTACAGAGTTTCAGTTTGGGAGGATGAGAATGTTCTGGAGCCAGATGGCAGTGATGATTGCACAGCACTGTGAATGTACTTAATGCCACCAAACTGTACACCTAAAATGGTTAACATGGTAAATTTTATGTTCTGTGTACTTCAGCACAGTAAAAAAACTTAAATCTTTCAAGGAAAAAAAAACCACAGTCTATCTTGAATTAATATTATGTTATGTCACATTTTAAAACCTTATAACAGTAATATTTCATTTACTTCTGCCACTTTTTGTGCCTTTGTTGTCATATATTTTTCTTCCTGCCTATTATTTTCTGTCTGTATATTTTCTTCTACAATACACATTGTTACTATTTTCACTTTAAATAACTGTCTTTTAAAGAATCTTTGAAAATAATTTTATATTTTCCTCATATTTTTACCATATCAGTACTCTTCATTTCCTCCTATAGATCCAGATTTGCATCCGGCATTTCCCCCTTAACCTCAAGAACTTTCTGTAGTATTTTGCATAATGTAGGTCTCTCAGCCTTAATCTATCTGCCATCTTTATTTTGCCTCTACTTTTTTCATTTATTTTGCCTTCATTTTTGGAAAATTTTTACACTGTATATAGAATTCTAAGTTGACAGGTCTTTTCTTTCTTTCCAATGTTAAATATGTCACCTCGTTCTCTTCTGGAATTTTTTTTTTTATTCTAAACATCATCCACCCCACCATGCTGCCTTTTTTGAATTGTTATCTTGCTACCTTTAATATTTTTTTCTTATCTATCTTTTTTTATTAGTTTGACCATGTATGGTTTTCTTAGTATTTATCTTTCTTGAAATGTACTTTACTTTTCAGGTCTCTAAATGTTTTTTAATAAAATTTGGAAAATTTTGGTCAATATTTGATCAAGTATTTTTATACCTCATGCTCTTCTTTCTCATATTTCTGGGACATCAATTACATATATTCTAAACTCCTTCATGTTCCTTTCAATGAATTAAGGAAACTCTATAATTTTTTTGTTCAATCTCTCTCTCTCTCTCTCTCTCTCTCTCTCTTTCTCTCTCTGTTCAAATCATTTTTATTGACATGTCTTCAAGTTCACTCACTATCTTTTCTATTCTGTCTAATCTGCTGTTAATTCCATTCAATCAAACTTAAATTTTTGGATACTTTATTTTTTAGAGTTAGGATTTACATTTGATTGTTTTACAGTTTTCCTCTCTCTCCTGAAATTTCCCTTCTTCTAATCTACCATAGTCACCGTTTCTTACAGACTCTTTGAGACCTTCATCACAATTATTTTAAAGTCCTCATCTGCTAAAATTGGAATCTGGACCAACTTTGGGTATGTTTTTATTGGCTAATTATTTGTTGTTTATGGATTCCATTTCCCTGTGTCTTCGCATGTCTAATAATTTTTATTACATCCTGAGCATTGTGGATAAAATGTTGTAGAAACTCTGGGTGCTGTTACCTTCCTTAAAAGAGTATTGACTTTTATTCTAACAAGCAGATAAATTACAGGCAGATAACTTTGATCTTATGGAGTTTGTATTTTGAGCTTTGTTGGGATAGGTCTTCTCCATTTTTTCCTTATCCTAAGGAGTAGTTCTTAGTCCTTGTACATGGTCCTTCCTCCTAGAGTTTGGTCCTTCTGGTGTTTTCAAGTCCCTATAACTTACCAGAACTTAACTCTAAATTGTGTGTCCACAGCACTGGAGAGTTGCTGTGACATCTGATTAATAAGAACTTTAGAATTTTCTTCTGGAGCTCTTTGGACTCTTGCCCCATATCTTCACAATGTAGGAGTCAGTTAAGGATTTGAGGGAAGATTGTATATAGATTGAGGGGCTCCATCTCACATGACTCTCTTTTCCTGGATATCTATCCCCCTCAATTTTCAGCCACTCTAGCATACTAGATCTCCAACTTCTGTCTCCTCAGTCCATTAGGAATTCTGCATTCTGATTGAGCTCTATTTCCTTACATTGATCGGACAGGAAGTGCCTTCAGGGAGAAGACAGCTAAATGTGGATTTCACCTAAGGTGTTTCTCCTATTTCATAGGTTGTAGCTCCTCCATTTTCTGCCTGGTTTTCTTATCCTACTGTGCCTTCGAACAATTATTTTCAGTGTTTTGCCAAGAATTTAAAATTGTTCCCAGACTTCTTTGCCACTATACTATGCAACCATGTAACCAAAAACTATGTGTACTCCCCTAAAGCTATTGAAATAAATAAAAATAAAAAATAAAATTGTTGTCAGTGGGCAAGTTAGTCTAATATAAAGTCCTCTGTCTTTACCTGAAGCCAGAAACATCTTTATTATACAAAGTGAGTAATGTCCTAGTCAATTCTCTGTATACCTCACTACTTAAAACCCAGCTCTCCAGATTTCTGTCATTTATTTGATGAGTGTCCAATGCCCTTCCAGGTAAACCCATTTTGGTTTAAATTAGCCATAGCAAGTTCTGTTATTTACAATCAATGCCTAGCGTTTGTGTTGACCTGTATGTTACCCAAATCCTGACTTCATGAATAGCATCAAAGACCTCTCCACAGTTACTAGACATACGTGGTTCTTCAGGAAAATATCATCCCAGGTCACTGCCATTTTTTTTGCTTGGCTTAAAATATTTTAGTTGTGTAATGATCATATTTCTGAGCATGGCTAAGTATATTCCTTCTTGATACCATTAGTCATTTTACCCCCTGGTTTGGATACCACTTCACTATCCCTTTCACCCTGCACCCTTATTGGTCAGAATTCCTCTCTTTTACATCAGTTCTGAGGGTCTATAACATCGTCACCAAACCATCTGCCTCACTCTCCACCCCCATGCACACCATACACATGCCCATGCCCACACACAGACACACACATCTTCCATAACCAGTGAAGGCAGAAGTTCCAAATTTTCACACCCTTTCCTCCCAATGACAGGCAGAGAAGAATTCCAGACAATTAGCGGAGGAGAAAAAGAGATGTATTTTTGGAACATGATGTATGACACCAAAGGCAGAAGTCAGGAAAAAGAGAATATTGTGTAAGCAGGGAAGCTGATCTGGGGAATTCCAAGGAGTCCTCACAAGCTCATGTGGTTGTGCATTGTCCGATCATTCTCAGAATTCCAAAGGGCTGCACTTGTTAATGAGTATGTTAATGATCCTTCAATTTACTCAGTGAAGACCAAATTCATAAAACATTCATGTTCCATTATACAAGATTTCTTCTGTCTGTGTGAGGTGGATCTTTCTCTCCTGGGAGAGGCTAAGAATGGAAAATTGGCAAAGTCTCTTTCAAACTGAGTTCCTGGATTACTCTTCCTGTTAAAGTCAAGAAGGGATAAAAAGAAGGAGAATGTGTTTTGGTTGTAGGCACACCTAATTTTAAGTCTTCATTGAGCCTCCTACTGGTTTCATGGCCTTGGACAAGTTGATCTTGAATAAAAATATAGCTAATATGTATGAAACATTAAGAGCTGTGTATTACTCAGACACTTTCAAATCTTTATTTCATTTAATCCTTATAACTACCTATTGAGGTAAGTACTGTGGTTATTCCTATTTTGCAGAATGAGAACACAGCATTGTAGCAACATGTTATCTAAACCCTACTGAAGTAGACTGCTTTTAGTCATGGTGTTTGACCCTTGACTTCATGAGTTTGACCCTTGGCTGGGTAGCAGGTAGAAACAGCAGTAGGATTTCAGATACAAACCACATTTTGTGGTTGGACATATATTCTAGCTGTGTCATTTCTAGCTTTGTGGCTTTTAAGCTTGGGTCCTGGAACTTCTAGAAATTCTATAACCTTGTTAATATACTATATTTATTTTCCATTGCTGTGTAACACATTCCCTAAACTCAATAGCGTAAAAAAATACACAGTTGTCTCACACTTTCCATGGATCAAGAGTTTTGGCACATTTTAGCTAACTCCTCTTCTCAATCTCATTTAAATCATGGCATCATTCAGTTGTATTCTCATCAGAGGACTTGTCTAGGGAAAAATCAACTTCCAAGCTCCCTCAGGCTGTTGGCAGAATTAGTTTCCTTGTGGCCATATGACTAAAGATTCTGTTTTCTTAACTGTCAGCCGGGGACTACTACCAGCTCCTAGAAACTACTTTTGGGGTCCTTGCCACATGGCCCTCTCTACAATATGACAGGTTGCTCAACCAAGGCCAGCAGAAGAGCATTGACTATTTCTTTTTGTCCCTCTTAAGGTATAGCCTTATTAGATTAGACCCACTTGGAAAAAAATCTCACTTTTGATTATTCACAGTCAACTTATTGAGGATCTCAAATACAGCAGCAAGATTCCTTTTGCCATATGATGTAACACAATCACATGATGTATTGTCATATGCAAAATGTCTGCCCACACTCAAAGAGAAGGATTAGACATGTATACCAGGGGGAGAGAATTGTGGAGATCATCTTAGTATTCTGCCTACCACATATACTATTTTAGCTTCATTACTGCTTAAACTTGGCAAAGTGGATTCTGCTGTCTATAGTTCAATTCTGAAAAAAAACAGCAAATAATATAAGTAATTTATCTTTAAGTAAATAAGAATACAGAATGGAAAGGCTGTCAAACCTGATAAGGTAAGGATATGATATTGCTAGTCTATAATACCTATTGACAAATTTGTTTAAGTATCACTAGTATCTAATTGAAATGAAGAACATAAAATGAAGACTTTGGTGGTCAGAGTGGTAGCTCTGATAGAACATTATCAAAGGCTTGTGGAATAAAGGGACTGTGGAGTAGACTAGTGATCTATAACTGCACTAATAAGCTTAGAAGATAAAAATTAAAGGCTGGGACTTTACGTTTTCAACTTGAGTTATGGTTAGAGAACCAAGGAGTTTCTATGACTACCCAGAAAGAATAAACTTCATATTTCTAGCAGGGCTGGTGTAGCAAAAATCAGATTCAGAGCCTAGTGCTGTGGTTTGCTGAATTGCATTGGGATTTGAACCAAAGCCCTGCCACGTCTTTTTAAAGGGTAGTCGTTAGGATACAGTAAGAACCCCCAAGAACTGGAATAGTGATATTTTTGGAAAATCAAGATGACTCTTAGTACCCTAATCTCCAAAACCCATTGAACTTCCTCCTCCTCTGTATCATGAAGCTGGCTGTACCTTGTGTGAAAACACTGTAATGATTTTACCTGAGATAGTTACATTTTAAGGATTTTCCTTATTACCCATATCTATGCTTTCATTGCTACCAGACCTATAATGAAGATCAAATAACAACAATGTTCTTCTGGAGGCCAATTACAAAGTTATACCTAGCAGAAAATGACCAATGCATCAAAATAAATGCTGGAATTTTGTCTCTTATATTGTCAAAAATATGAGGAGGGAATTCTACTTCCAGGTAAGATGGTGTAAGCACACCGTATTCTGTATCTTCCAGTGAATATACATGTAAAACATGGGCAGAATGTGAGGAGCTATTTGAGATCTCTGAAAAGGAAATATTAGAAGATGGGGAATTAGACCAGAACTAAAAGAACCACCGAACTGATGGTGAGTGTTCTAATTTTTCTCTTATGTCTTCCAGCGGGGACTCAAGGAAAGCAGAAACACAAAAGTGAATACCAGGCACGGACAGAGAGATCTCAGGGAGAAGCTCCTTATTTCTAACTCAAGGATCAAGAAGGGGAACTCCTAATGCTCAGAGAAAGTGGGAAAATCCTCCATTTTTTATTCCTCTTTTCCCCTCTTCTAATCATTCTCACACTCCAGCTCCCAGGCAATCTCATGGGATAGGAAGCTACAGCAGAGGTTCTTCAGACCCTTAAACTTTGAAGACGGAAACTTTCATCTCCAATTGGAGAGCCATAGACCCAAGAGTGAGATAAACCCTATAACATTTTTGTCTCTCTTTTTCCTTCTATCACTTGGCTCCAAAATATAGGCATAGTTGTGGGACTTGTAAGACAGAGTGAGGGTGTCTGTGGTGCCAGTTTTTCAGGTAGAGGACCGAAAGAAGAAACACCAATAACCTGGAAAGTTCCATAGAAATCAGAGAGAGAGAAGAGCTCAGAAAAAACTGTCCTATAACATTGTTTATAAACTGTGGGCTTACCTCTGAGCTTCACATGTGTGGACCTGACCCTAAACAACATACAAAGACTGAGACCTTAGTCATAGGTTAGACCATTGCCCAGGTCCCAGACTGGTCACTGGGTGATTTGCAAGTGAAACAAAATCAATTACTACTGAAAAGACTTTGAAAATCCAACAGATATCGAGACTACAACTCACAGAAGTTTGGTTAGAACTTGCAGCTTGGACAAAATTGGGTCAATTGCCTGCTAAAACAAAAGAGTCAACATTTTCCATAGGATTTAAATAAGGCCCAGAATCTCCTAACATAGTATTTTAAATGTTCAAAGTACAATTCAAAATTACTCAGCACAAGCAGAACCCAAAAAAATCTCAATTCACATGGGAAAAGACAATCAACATATGCCAATCTGAGATGTCACTGATGTTGAAAATATCAAAGACTTTAAAGCAGTTATTATAAAAATGCTTAAGAAGTAAATATCTACCAAAATAAAATGATAGAAAGCCTCAGCCAATAAATAGAATACATTTAAAAGAACTAGATAAATTTTAAAACTGAAAAACAATTACATAAATTAAAAATTCACTGAATGGTTCAATAGTAGAATTGAAAGACTCAACAAGATAAAGTCATCAATTACCCCCAAATTGATTTATAGTTTAATATAATTCTAATCAAAATCTTAGCAGAAACTTTTATAGATATAGACAAGCTAATTCTAAAATTGAGATGGAAGGCAAAGGAACTAGAACAATCAAAACAATTTCAGAAAAGAATGCAGTTCAATATGAAGACTTACTATATAACTGCAGTAATCAAGACAGTATTGTATCGGCAAAGGGATAGGTATTTAGGTCAATGAAACAAAATTAAGAGACTAAAAAACCAACACACTTACAGGGATAACTAATTTTTATAAAGGTGCAAAACCAATTCAACAAAGAAAGTCTCTCTTTCAACAAATTATGGTAGAACAATTGGACATCCATGTGCAAAGAAAAAGGAACTTAATTTTAAACTTCACAACTTATTGAAAAAAACTCAAGATGGATCAGAGATCTAAATGTAAATCTTAACACTATAAAACTTTTGGAAAAAGACATAAAAGAAAATCTTTGTGACCTAAGTTAGACAACAGTTTTTTAGGTGTGGCACAAAAGCATGTTCCTTAAAGAAAAGTTGACTTGCTGGGCTCGGTGGCTCAGCCTGTAATCCCGCGCCTTTGGGAGGCTGAGGTGAGTGAATTGCCTGAGCCCGCGGGTTCAAGACCCGCCTGGGCAGCGAGACCTCATCTCTACAATAAATCAAAAAATCAGCCGGGCGTGGTAGCGCATGCCTGTAATTTCAGCTACTGGGAAGGCTGAGGCGGAAGGATCACCGGAGCCCAGCAGATCAAGGCTGCGGTGGCCGGGAGCGGCCACTGCACTCCAGTCTGGGTGACAGAGTGAGACACCAACTCAAAAAAAAAAAAAAAAAGTTGACTTTATCTAAATTACAAACTTTTGCTCTGTGAAAGGCATTATTAAGAAAGTGACAAGCTACAGTCTGGGGGAAAATACATGCAAATCATATATCTGACAAAGGACTTCTATCCAGAATTTTTTTTTAACTCTCAAAAACTCAACAATAAAAAAAACAGATGACACAATTTTAAAATGCACAAAATATTTGGACGAAGAGGATATGTGGGTGGCAAATTAGCACATGAAAAGATGTACATCATTAACCATTAAGGAAACACAAATTAAAATCAGGATGTGATACTACTGTACATTTATTAGAAGGACCAACCTAATATAGAAAACTGACAATACCAAGTGCTGACAAGAATGGCAAGCAACTGAAACTCTCATACATTGCTGGTGGAAAACCGGTTGACAGTGTCTTATAAAGCTAAACGTACAACTGCCATATGACCCATTATAAGGATTGAAATGAATCCCACTCTCTAAAGAAATGAAAGCCTACAGGGTCACACAAAATCCTGTACATGAAAGTTTATATAGGAGCTTTATTCATAATTACCTAAATCAATAAACAACCAAAATGGCCTGGTGAACGGGTAACCAAATTGTGGGACATCCATGCAATAAAAAAGGACTATGGGTAGATACCAACAATGTCTCAAAGGTTACATACTATGCGATTTCACTTTTATGATTTCTCAAAATGGCAAAACTTTAGTGAGGGAGAACAGATTGATTTCTGGGGATTAGGAGTAGGATAAGAGTGTAAATAGAAAGAGAGCACAAGGGACTTTGTTGGGGTGATGGAATTGCTCTCTATCCTGATTGTGGTGGTAATTACACAAATCTAAGTGTGTATTAAAAGTCACAGAATTACACACCCAAAAAGAGTCCATTTTGCTATATATTCACTTAGAATTAAAACAATATTTATAAGGAATGTGTGTGGGAATAAGGTCTCATGGACCAGGATCAAGGAAAAAGGGACAAAATTTTAGGTCAGGTTGAATTTTCAATGTGTGAACACCTACCAGAGATTCTAGATTCAAAATATTAACTCAAGCAACTGGAAAGACTTCTATTTATTTGCTTAGTTGATGGGTTGAAAACTAAAGTTAACAGGAACATATATGAAGTTCAAATGCTAGAAATCAGTTGATATAAGATAGTGGAAATAATCCAGAAAGATGGAGAGGTAAAAATTTAAGAGATATATCTTGTATTCATAACCCTTGCTACAAAAATAACCCCTAGATTGTTCAGAAGACAGTCTCTTCATCACAGTAGTGAGAAATACAAGGTAGCAGACGCAGCAGCATCTTTTCAAATCACATTAGTAGCTATGTGCTATAGGTAGAGTATAAAAGTAGAAGATGTTGCCATTGTAATGAGCTCCTTGATTTGAGTGGCAATGATGGAAACTCAGGATGACAAAGGTCTACTAGGTGTACTCAACTACCAGAGAAAATGTAGATGGGATTATCCTAATAGGTAGCAGGACCAGCAAAACAAACAGAATGTTTGTTTAGGGATCTTTGGAGAGAATGAAGCTTCCATGACTGGAATAAATGTGCTACCTTCTAAGATTCTACTTTATGTGCATGCCTCCACCCACACATAAGCTAGACTTGGTAAACAGAAGATTTATTTGAGCCACCATTATAGAGACACACTACCACTCACCCAATTCCCAAACCTAAATCAGTTCAGAGAGCCAGAGATTTCTCATTGAAAAGGAGATTGGGTCCCTTTGGAAAAAAGAGTTATGTAACAGCATCACAGCATGTATAAATCTATCACCTGACTATTACCAAAAGCACATACAAATATTTTTCAAGATACATGCACCCTGGGAAAAAAAGAAATACCTAGAACTTTTGAGGATAACTTGACCTCAGCTCTGAGCTAACACTAATCCCTTGTAACACATAATGTTAGTATGGCTCACTGTTAAGGTAGCGGCTTGTGGAAGTAAGGGTCACATGGAGTTGGCCGTGAGTCCCACCATAGTTATTTCACCAGTTCACGATTTAGAGTTGAAATAAGTAATACTCAGACACGATTAGAATCCCTACGATAACTCTATGACATTGAGTAAAGATAAATATTTTGTAATAAGAATCAAGTGAGGCCGAACTCGGTAGCTCAGCCTATAATCCCAGCACTTTGGGAGGCCAAGGCGAGAGGATTGCCTGAGCCCATGGGTTCAAGACCCACCCGGGCAACTTGGTGAGACCTCGCCTCTACAATAAATCAAAAATTAGCCGGGCACAGTAGCACGTGACTGTAGTTCCAGCTACTTGGAGGGCTGAGGCAGAAGGATCGCAGGAGCCCAGAAGGTCGAGGCTGTGGTGGCTGGGAGTGTGCCACTGCCCTCCAGCCAGGGTGACAGAGTGAGACTTCAACTCAAACAACAGCAACAAAAAAGAATCAAGTGATAGTCCCTGGAATTCTCTTGCCTAACAAAAAAATCTTTACAACATTCCTGAGGGCATTATAGGGACTAATTCTACTATCGAAGATTAAAGGCAAAAGTCCCATTTAATTATCCTGTTTTGGTCTTTGTAGAAAATATGAATGTTAGACAATAATAGTAGTTTATTGTAAGTTTAATGACTCCAATTGCAGCTGCCATTCCAGATGTGTTATATTTACTGGGTAGTAATTAAGCATGGACCGTGGCAAATGATATTTGAGCCACGGATCTCAAATATGGGCTTTTCTCTATCCTAGTAAACATCTTCAGAAGTCCTTTGCTTTCACCTGGCGGAGAGAACAATCCACCTTCACCTTTAGGTGAAGATCAAGGGCACATTAACTTCAGACTCTGTGCAACATTTAGTCTACAGGGACCTTGATAAACACATCTTTCCATAAAACATCACATGGGACTACTAAATTAATGACATCATACTGGTAGCAGCTGGTGAACAAGAAGTGCCAAATCTTCTGGTTGCTTTGGAGAGATATGCTTGCCAGGTTATGGGAGATAAATTTTATAAAAATTCGGGAATGTGTCCATTTCATGGAGTTTCTAGGGTCCAAAGTATAACGTGGCAAAATAAAAATCATATGTTGCACCTTACCTGATGCAGATTTGGAAGCAACATAGCACATTTGATTGTACTACCATGCCAATGCCACAGAGGAAGAGAAGTTTCTATAGTAGGCCAAGGGTGAGTGCAAAGTTCTGCCACTAGACATTCATGACTTGGTAGATCTGTGACTGTCTGAGAGCCATGTAGAGCCTGTGGTCAACCTCAGTACAAGAGCCAGAGTTAGGACATCAGGGGATTTGAAACAAGGCTCCTGACTTATTACTACTCCTGGCAGAGATGAAATGTCCAGGCATGGTAAAACTGGTGGTCTTGCAACTGAGCTGCCCATTGTGAATGGGGGATTGTCACCAGCATTAAGGTGTATCCAAGAGCACTTCATGATCAGATGAAAGTGATATATCATGGATAAACTTAGCAGGTCCCTAGATACAAGAAAATTGCATGGCTCATACTCCCAGCATGTCTATTCCCTCCACATTTCCATCCCTTCTTCAACAAACACCTATGACCTTAAGACATGTTTCATATGACCAGTTGATTAAAAAGGCAAAAACTAGGGACTAGTCTTTAGATGACTCTGCACACAATATGGAGATATCAGATACAAATGTACTGTGAGCTCACATAGAGGCAGTCCAACAGAATAGTGAGAAAAAGAAATGTAACCCAGTGGGCAGACTTTTGTGGGTATATCTCATGCTCCATTTTCTTTGAAAAGAGGGATGCCCAGGGGTGTGAATCTTCTAGGACCCATAGTCTGTGGTCCATTGTTTGAACAGATTTGGTAACAAGATTGGAGGATTGGTGACAAGCAGTATTGGAGAGGAGGTAATGTGATGAACCTCTCAAAATAAAAAAATGTGAGAATTATTTTTGATTTCTACAGAAGAGGAAGCTCACAATATTTGGGTGGATAAAACAAGCTGTTCTGTGGGTGTCAGGAACTCTTTCCTCGGCCACCTCTACATTTACTCAAAGGACTCATGAAAAATGTGGCCATAGTGACAAAGATGGATGTTATGCATAGTCTCAACAACATGGACTTCTCCTGCCCAGGATACCTGCCACTGCTAAGCACAGAACTTGCCATGGTAATGACCACCTGGGATTCCTAGACAAGACATACACTCTGAGAAAATAGCCTATCACCGTTGGGCAGATTGATTGCGTTGGAATCCTTCTCCATGGAGGTGGCAGTAATTTGTTCTTACTGGAACAGACAATTATTCTAGTTATAAATTTTCTTTCTTGTGAGCAGAACTGTGTCTCCCCAAAATTCATTTGCACAAGCCCTAAACCCCAATATCTCAGAAAGTGATTACATTTGGAGATACAAACTTTAAAGAGGTGATTAAGTTATAGCGGGGCTGTTAGGGTAGACTCTAGTCCAATCTGACTGTGACCTTATCAGAAAAGTGTATTTAGACATACAAAGAAACATCAGAGATGTGTGAGCACAGAGGAAAGGACATGTGAGGGCACTGGCAGCAACTGTCTGAAAGCCATGAAGAGAAGCCTCAGAAGAAAGCAAACCTGCCACACCTTGATCTTAGACTTCTAGCCTCCAAAACTGTGAAAAAATATTATGTTGTCTAAGCCACCTGGTCATTATAACAATGCAGGGCAAACTAATACATCTACCTTTCCCACCATACAAAAACTGACAATTAAGTTCACAAACCCATCCTAGAAAAAAGTGATACATACCTCATTGCTGAATATCACTATGGTCACCCTCAAAGTACTCCTCTTGGGAAGCTATGCACCAATGCCAGTGCCTATTCCATCCATCAAAGCAATTTTGTAATTCTTTATCCTGGAATGGCTGTCAGAGCTGTCATCGTATCACCCTTGATGTCCCGAATGTCATCAAAATGTCTTCCTTTCAACATTTCCTTTATCTTTAGTTAAAGAAAAAAAGTCACTGAGAGCCAGACCAGGTGAATAGGGAGGGTGTTCCAATACAGTTATTTGTTTACTGGATAAAAACTCCCTCACAGACACTGCTGTGTGACCTGGTGCATTGTTGTGATGCAAGAGCTCCTTCAGGACCATTTTTACACACACCTTTCTCATGCCAAGATTTTCAGTTAAGATTTTCCTAATTGTTTCTCTATTGATGTTTATTTGGTTTGCTATACTTCTCACAATTAATGGATGATCTTGACACATAATTTGACAGATTTTTGCAATGTTTTCATCAGTGCTGCAATGTTTTCATCAGTTCTTGACTTCTCTTCATCAATGACGCTTTCTCCGTCCTCAGAAAAACGTTTACTCCATCTGTACACTGCCGTTTTCTTCATGGCATTATCCTCATAAACTTGTACTAACATGTGCCTGATTTCACTTCCACTCTTGCCAAATTTAACAAAAAATTCAATGTTTGTTCACTGCTCTAATTCAAGCTCCGACATTCTCGTGACAGCACACAAAAACATGCAACAATAATGAATGCCACTCAACAAGACACTATCACACATCTACACAAACACAGCTGTGAAACACTGATATACCAAGTTATAAAACCTTACCGACTGTTGTTGTTTATACAGTGCTGCCAATGTAAATGCACGGTGGCAAGTTCGCGAACTTAATTGTCAGACCTCGTATTTTTGAAATCACATAATTTGTAGACTTACTAAATAAATACCTTATTCAGACTGTTGACATCTCTCATGATACTGTTTCTGACCAGGGAATTCATGCATGGCAAAAGAATCATGGTGATACACTGATATGCATAACCTTCACTGGTCTTCCCATGTATTCGATCATCCAAAAGCAACTGGCTTTATAGAATGGAGGAATGACTCACTGAAATTATGGCACCAGTGTGGAGACAATACCTAGTGAGGTATCGTCCTAAAAAATATAGCATATGCTTTAAGTTAATGACTGCTGTTTCACCCCAAGAAACAAGAGGTAAAAATGGGAGGATCTCCTCTTATAATGAAAGCCAATGAACCACTTGCTAAATTTTTGCTTTTGCTTTCTGTGGCTTTGGGTTCTGCTGGTTCAAAGCCTTTGAACCAACAGGAGGTATACTTTTACCAGAGGACACAATAACGAGTCCATTGAATTGGAACCTGAGACTGCCACTCAGATATTTGAGATTTGTCATTCCCTGTTGGACAAAGTGACTGATCCAGATTATCAAAGTAGACTGCTGTCACACATCTGGGCAGAAATGACTATTTCTGTAAACCAAAAGATTCTCTGGAGCACCTCTGAAATTGCCATGTCCAGTGATAAAAGTTAATAAAAGGTAACTTTTAACCCCATTCAGGCAGAGCCATTAAGTATTCAGATCACCTGGGAATGAAGGGTAGGTCACCCCACCAGATAAAGAATCATGGCTCACTTGCTGAAGACAAAGAGATCAGGAATGGGGTAGGGGAAGGACATTTTAAATACTAACTGCAGCCTTGCGACCAGTTGCAGAAATAATTTCCGTAGCACAGATGTATGCTATCCTCGCTTTTTTTTTTTTTTTTTTTTTTGAGTTGGAGTCTCACTCTGTCATCCAGACTAGAGTGCAGTGGCCGCTCCCGGCCACCACAGCCTCGACCTGCTGGGCTCCGGTGATCCTTCCACCTCAGCCTTCCGAGTAGCTGGAATTACAGGCGCGCGCTACCACGCCTGGCTGATGTTTTGATTCATTGTAGAGATGAGGTCTCGCTGCCCAGGCGGGTCTCGAACCGTGGGCTCAGGCAATCCACTCACCTCAGCCTCCCAAAGGCGCCGGATTACAGGCTGAGCCACCGAGCCCGGCCTATCCTCGCTTTCTTTTATGCTTTCTGTGTCATGTACATATTTATGTATCTTTAATACTTTGTTTTGCTTTTCTCTACTATTTTATGATGTCTGTGTGGGTGGTACTTAATCTTATAATTTAGTCCACAGGCTACAGAATATCAATAAGATATTATGACTGAACTAGGAGAGAAATGACGATCACCCAGGAAACCTAAACTCAGATCCAGATGAAGCCACTAATGAATCTTTTGGTCCTTCCTTTTGGTGGTGTGTATTTTCATGTGTACGAGTAACAGTCATATTCTATTAAGCAAGCACAGGTTACTGTAACTATTATGGTTGGTAATAGAAGCATGAAAATAGGGCATATGTTGACAGTGTGCAGCAAAGGGGTGGATTGTAGTGATATCTTCAATTTTTTAACACTTACACACTATAAATCCTGACTTTCCAAGACATAATCTAAAAATTGTATTTCCCAGCCATCCTTTTCAGTAAGGTATAGACATAAAAGTAGCTTCCTTTGAGCAGACGCAGTTTATGACTTCAAAAGCACAAGGGAGAATAGTGAGGTGGATAGTGAGAATAGGGAGGTCAAGCACGTGTGAGGTCACAGGTGGTTGTATAGGAGCTGTAACAGAGGTTCAGTGCAGAGGAGATCCAGTCTGCTTTTCTAGAAGTTGAGCAGCAGGTCATAGCATCTGCAGAATTTTCAGATGGTAAAATAAAGTCATCAAGATTTTACTGTATCCATCCCCACTTCCAGACTTTGCTTTCTTCTGCATTGGACTCCTTCTTAAGTAGGTTCTTGTGGCTCCTGGGAGCTCTAAATCCAATGGGAAGAGGGTTTCTTTTTCCAATAATAATTTTTTAAATCCCTGGATTAAATTTCATTGACCAGTTTGGGTCACATACTTGGTCACTGAATCAATTGCTATGGCCAAGAGAGTGGAATCTGCCAGGCCTCGGTGATATGTGTGCCCTGAAGAGTGAGATCAGGATGAAATCTGACAGGGAGAATGGATCCTTCCCAAGTAGTTCATCACCCAAAAGCAATTGGCCTTACAGAATGGAGGAACAACATACTGATGTTATGGCACCAATGCAGAGGTAACACCCGGTGAGTTGTAGGTATTGCCCTACAAAATACAGCATATGCTTTAAGTTAGCGACCACTAACTTAAGGGTAGTTCTCAAACCAAAGTCAGGATGTTACAAAAGGAAAGAGAATGGATGATTGGGCAGGCAGAAGCAACAGTTGTCCACCGGCAGGAAGTTCTGGGTCCTCTCTTGGGCAGCCAGTAGGATGGTGACTAAGACAGCCTGCAGGTGGGAGCCTGACTCTTCTTGCCTTCTGACCCCAGCAGCACTTTCAGTTTGCTGGACTAAAATTCCAAAAGTCTGGTTTCCAATTCTGATGCCTGTGAACTTGTGAATTTCCCTTAACTTTTTTGGGCCTCTACCCTCTTTGGTGTTGTGTGAAGAACTAATAAAGACTGCTTTGTGAAGATGCAACAAGATAAAACACACAAAGTCATTTGTGACATCTGGAAACACTCCATAAATGTAATGTGTCACCTTTATTGCTCCAAGGAAACCAGAGATGACCTGAACCTAGCTCATCCCATTGATGATGGGCAAATATGGGAAACTGAGGTAGATGGACAATAATATGATTGGTAGGGTTTAGATTGGAACCCTTGTCAAATGGCTTTCACTACACCAATAGAACCAGTTTCTAAGCTACCAACCAAAATTTTCTGCACTCTTCCTCTTCCCTGAATAAGAGTAAAAATAGCCAATGAGCTGTGACCAAAGGCTTAAACTGTAAATATGTTTGACACAGAATTCCTCACTGAGAAAATTTCTTCTAGGGAAGTAATTGGATAGGAAAGCAAAGATTCCTGTAGAAGAAAATTTATTGCAGCAATTATTGTGATAACAAAAGTTTGAAAGTAACTGCCCCGCAATAAAGGATTGATTACATAATTACACAGATTATGGTATTATCTCTTCAGTGGCATACTAGGAGTAAAATGATTATACGGATATTATATAGAAAGAGACCCAGGATATAATAAATGAAAAGAGCCTATACAATATGATCCCGTTTTTGTCAAACAATCAAACATATAGATGCTTTCATATGCATAAGGAAAGATTGAAAAGATACACAATAGAGTTATGTCATACATGCATTTAACTTTTCTAAGTTCATCTCTGTGCACTCCACAAGATATGTGGGGGTGGGGGAGGGGCAGGAAGCAGAAAGAGACACACACACACAGAGAATAACTTGAACAGTGCAAGAGATCTGACCCGACACTCACTGAGCACAAGTGACATGGAGACACAAGACTGCTGAAGTTGCAGTCCCTCTGAGTTCCCACTAGCCTACCAGAATGTGAGCATCCTCCCATACTGAGTATGATGCTAATGTTTCAAGATGTGTATTTTTTATACAACCTGCCCTCTAAATGCCAGCCAATTACTTTTTTAGGGTTCAACCAAAAAACAGTGCTCAAGTCCAAGCACAGAGAAAAAAAAGGCTGGGTTGTGTGAACCGAAAGATGACATATCGTCTCTTAACGTGGCACATTCCTCAGGAAGTGTCCAGTGTGATTTTTCTCACCAGGGACTGACTTTAGATTCTGACTTGCATCTATGGTTGACAAGACGCTCCTCCCCAACAAAATGAGTAAAGTGGTAACCTCTGGGTGAAGCTGTTTCCTTTTTCTTTGTGACAACCTGTATCTTTTACTTTCCCCAAATGAACAAGTAACATATAATATATTTCTAAAGAACAGACCCCCTGTTCTAGTGGGTACTTGACTGAGTACCCTCTAGAAAGTTCCATCTAGGGATCGCAGCTTTGCCAGCCCACAAGGGCAACTTCCTGTCAGGGCTCTGCAGAGCCCTCTGTCCTTCCATCTTGGCTGGCAAGGCTGCTCTTACCCCTTTTCTTGGCTCTTATCAACGAGGATCTCTGTGGGTTACAGCATTAGACCAGGCGGGGCAGCACTGGATGGCTGCAGGGCCCTGGGTGCCAGGCAGCTTGGGGCCATCTCAGCCCATCGCTCTTGGACTCCATCAACCCTTGTTAGTCCTCATTACCAGCCCGAGCCCAGACAGGCTGCCTCCACGCTGGGTCCTTGATTTTTCTATTTTGAGAGAGTTTCTCAGGCCAAATCACCAAATCAAGTTATGCCCCTGACATCTTAGGCTTGCAGCGCTCTGACAGTACCCATCCCTTGTGAGCCATCCTCAGCCCCTACAAATTAGAGATGGTCCCCACAGCAAATAAACCTATCCTGGACCTCCAGCAGCATTTATACTCTCTCTCTCTCTCTCTCTTTCTGTCTTTGTTTCTAACTCTCTCGCTCTTTCTCTCTCTCTGTCACACACGCGCGCACACACACACACACACACACCCACGCTCATATATACACAAACACAAACCAGCAGTCTCACAAATGTGCTCTTTCACCCATACTCATACAGATAAGCATCCTCAATCATAGAATCATGAACACCCACATCCAGGGGTCTTCAGAGGTCATGACAGACCCACATCACTTACAGTTTTCCAACATGTTCAAGAATGAGAGAATAGCTGGGTATGGTGACTCACACCTATCATCCCAGCACTTTGGGAGGTCAAGGCAGGAAGACTATTTGAGCCTAGGAGTTTGAGACAAATCTGGGCACATAGCAAGACTCCAAGACTCCATCTCTACAAAAAACAAAAACAAGTAAGCAAAAAAAAAAACTATCCAGGCTTGGTGGCTCAGCCTATAATCCCAGCAATTTGGGAGGTCAAGGCAAGTGGATTGCCTGAGCCCGCAGGGTTTGATACCAGTCTGGGGAACTTGGCGAGGCTTCATCTCCACAATAAAATAAAAAATTAGCCAATCATGGTAGCACACACCTGCAGTTCCACCTACTTGGAAGGCTGAGGCAGAAGGATAGTCAGAGCCCAGCAGGTCGACACTGAGGTGGCCATGAGTGTACCACTGCACACCAGCCTGGGAGACAGAGTGAGACTCCAACTCAAAAAAAAAAAAAAAAAAAAATTTAGCCAAGCATGTGGCACATGCCTGTAGTCCCAGCTACTCGGGCAACTGAGGCAGAAGGATCACCTGAGTCCAGAAGGTCCAGGCTGCAGTAAGCTGTGATCATGCTACTGCACTTCAGCCTGAGTGATAGGGTGAGACCCTGACTCAAAGAAAAAAAAAAGAATGAGAGATTGCTACAACCACATTCCAAAATTTGTAGCTGTTTTAAATGTTTACATTTAACAAATTACCATCATATGTTTTAAATGCCAGATAATTGTGTTATCCACAAAATAATTATAGGATTTATGAACTATTAATTCGTAGGACACGGCAGGCAGCATGCTTTGGTAATGCAATGTGCTCAGGGCTGGATGATGAATGTCCTCCCCTCTCCATCTTGTCAGCTTATCTTTTGGACTGCGTGTGTAACCTCATTTGGGAATGATATCGAGAGCCCACATCAAAAGCCTTCTGTGAGTGTGAGGCCCAGCCTGTGACTCCTGTCAACCCCTGAGTGCACACACACTGGCAGGGCCCTGAGCCCACACACACTAACATCCATGCACCCACCCCATCTCCCAGGAAGGCACCAGTCCTGGGACTCGTTGGTAACCTCGGTGACCTCTTGACCATCATTGGAATGGTTCAGAGCTGGGAAGGACCCTCTGTGTCATCTGATCCAGCCCCTCTCAGGACAGAGATTTCTCCTACAGGCCCCCGGAGGGTTGGCCACCCAGCCTTGACGCAAGCCCTTTCAGATGCTTCCTGACATGGCAGCCTGGACCAGTCCTGAGGGGAAGGAATGTGAAGCTGGCCATCATAGAACTTCCGCTCATCAGCATCCTCCTCCCCTTCCATATAGCTGCCCTGGGACAGGAAATGAACCATCACCACCCATTCAGCCTGCTCTTCTCTGGAACAAAGGGCTTCTGTTCCTTCCATCTGTGTCTGGAAAATCATTGCCTATGTACACACCCACATATACACAATTACTTGCTCACACACATATACACTCACATGCTCACAACCATACATGAACACACACACTTTGAAAGACTGTGGCTTTCAGGGCACAACCCTGACCTTGAGATGTAAACAAGATACAGTGTGAAGCCCTCTTTCATTCCATTTTAGTGGTGGCTTGAAAAGTCATTTGTCCTCTGTGAGCCTCAGTTTTTCCTGTCTTTAAAGTGGATCCAAAACCAATCTGCTTCATAAGTCGTTGGTAGGATCAGATTGAGATTTTTTCTAAGAGCATCCAGCAAAGCACCCAGCACAGTTCCTTTCCTATTGTCCTATGCTTTGGGGAGATTATTGGACTGGCCACATCTGGTCCACTCCCACTGAGGACAAACACCAATTCAAACATCCAAACACAAGATAAGGTCACTATCATCCTCAGTCTGGATGTTAGCAAATGACAAATACATTGGGCAAAGTGGAGGCTGGCCCTGCCTGCCTCACCTTCTGCTACTGTTGGGAGGTGATGAATTTTGTAGGAAGTGATGAATTTTATACCCTGTGGCATGTAAAAAGTTTTGCATTTATAATCTCCCTATATAATGTACAATGTAGTGAATTTGTAACCCCAGGTGTTAGGTGTTGTGCGGTGATGTCGCTCAGCTGTAATGTGCTTCTAGGAGGGGTCTCTAGGAGATGCCTTATTTGGACTGGAATGCACACTCAGGAGGGTCTCTAGGAGATACCTTATTTGGAAAGGATTAAGTGGCTACATTAAATTAGCTAACTTGCTCATTCTGCTTCTGTAAACCCCTGCTGGCATTATGTGATTGGCATATTTGAATTTCCCAGGCTTGTGAGGTAATGTGATTGGTATATTTGAATTTCCCAGGCTCATGAGGTGTGCGGGCTCTGACCTATTTAAGGGCAGCCTCTGCCATAGCTTGGGGCCCTTGCTTTGTCTCTGTGTATCTGGAGAGCGGTCCTGGCTGGCTGAACCTTGGCTAATAAACCTCTCCCTTGTTAAACTGTGTGTCAGCGCCGTGAATTAAACACTCAGTCCCCACTCCATCTGGGGGCTCGTCCGGGATTCCCCAGTGCTTAATTCACAGGTTTTAAGCCAACCAGCCTTGTGAGCTTGCTAGCCTGCAAACTCCCAAATAGCTGAGTCGTCCCTGGCAGGCTCACAATGCCTTTTGCAGCCCTCAGAGAGATAAGTCAGGTTCTCATTTTTGTCTTGCCTTTGTCTGCTTTTGTCTGCAGTAGTGCGCACTCTGGGTTAAACTTGCAGGAAAGCTGGACCCAGCAGTAATTCCAGAGTCCAAGGTCCCAGTGAGATGTCACTGGGTCCTCTGGTTTGGAACCCTGAACGGCCAACCATCGAATAAGCCAGGAGCTGAAATAGGATCTGGAGCTGAAAGAGGCTCAGGCGGCCGACTGGTGGTGGATGGGCTCAGTGTCCATTGTTTTGGTGTCCCTTGTTTCCCGTTTGGAACTCAGAGCGGCAGCAGTTGTTGGATAAGCCAGGAGCTGAAGTGGGCTCCAGAGCTGAAAGAGGCTCAGGTGGCCGACTAATGAATAGGCTCAGTGTCCAATATCTCCCAAGGACTGTTAGGTCCTCCTACACTGCGTGTGTCTTTGTCTCATTGTGTCTTGTGTTTGTAACTATTGTAACCCTCATTTTCATTGTTGCAGTTAAAGGTATGGGACAGCAGGGGTCTAAGCCTCGTATCACATGGAGCTGGTCTTACATCATTTTAAGGATTTTCAGGATGCTGCAGAGCAGTCGGGAAATCTAGTGCTTAAAGGGAAACTAACCACTTTCGGCTACCTCGAATGGCCTAAATTCGCAAACTGCAGCTGGCCACCAGAGGGCACTTTCAACCCTCAATTGCAGGGAGAGTCCAGCAAATTGCCTGCCGGTACCACCCAGATCAGATTCCGTACATCATTGCCTGGTACATTCTTATCCTGCAGCATCCAGCCTGAATGAAAAGGCCAGGACTATCTCTTCTCATGTCTTAACCCTACAGGAAGCTAAGCCCCCCATCCTCCAGCAACCACCAAAGGACGAGGAGAACCCCCACAATATCCGGTGGCGGGACAAGGACAGGGCGTTCAAGAGCAGGGAATTCTTAGCCCGGCTCATACTAGAAGTGGTTCTCCCTACCAGGCCCCTCCTGGCCCAACAAGCCCCACTCTTAACCGGCCATCCGCCGAGGGTCCAAGAGCCCCAAACCCGGACTCAACTACTGAGATCTTGGAAGAAACTCCGGCGATTCTCCCTCTGCGGCAAGCCCTGGGGGTAAATGTGGGTGGGACGGGACCCCGACACTTTATGGTTTATGTCCTTTTTCTACTAGTGACCTCTACAATTGGAACAGGACCTAATTGTCACAGCCACACATGCGATAGAGGCCCTTCTCTGGGGGGCAGCAGCAAAATGGATTTCCACTACCCAGCTCACCCACTATCAGGCATTGCTTCTCAACCAGCCACGTATCAGGTTCCAACAAACTGCCAGTCTAAATCCCGCCACCTGTTGCCGGCGGGGACCTGCAGCACCTATGACTGCATTGAGCTCACTGAGTTCCTCCAGAAGCCGCACCCGGACCTGACAGGTGTTCCTTGGCCAGAACCAGAATTAACCCTCTGTACGGACAGCAGTAGCTCCATGGAAAATGAAACCAGGTATGCGGGGGCAGCAGCGGTAACACTGCAGAACACCGTATGGGCCCAGCCCTTCCCCAAGGGACCTCAGCCCAGAAGGCAGAGTTAAACACCTTGACAGAAGCCCTCAAAGCAGGCACAGGAAAGACTGTCAACATTTATACTAACAGCAGGTTTGCCTTTGCAACTGTGCATGTACATGGGACAATTTACAAAAAAAGAGGGTTGCTCACCGCTGAGGGAAAAACTATAAAAAATAAAAAGAAAATTTTAAACCTCTTGGCGGCAGTCTGGGCTCCAGAGAAGGGGGCAATCATGCATTACCCAGGTCACCAACAGGGAAGCTTAAATGAAGCAGTCGGCAACAGGAAAGCGGATCAAACTGCCTGAGGTGGCATGCCGCCGCACTGCCTGCTGGCACTACCTCCTCCGGTACTGTGTAAACCACCAGTTTACACGGAGGAAGATTTCTGTATAGCACAGAAATTAAATGCGACCACAAATTCGGAAGGATGGATGCAACTCCAGGACGGGAGGACCTTCCTCCCCCAAGCCCTAGGGCACAAACTCCTACGGCAACTTCACGAAGGTACTCATTTGGGAAAAACAAAGTTAACTGAACTCATAAAAAAGGAGTTCTACTTGCCTCACCTGGATCAGCTGACCCAAGAACTCATCCAAGGCTGCATACCATGCCAACAGACTAATGTCACTAAGGTCAGTGTATCTACTCCAGGAACCCGACACTGGGGAGTAACCCCTGGGAGACATTGGGAAATAAATTTTACAAAAGTAAAGCCAGGGCAATATGGATATAAATACTTGTTAGTTATGGTAGACACTTTCTCGGGATGGGTCAAGGCTTTTCCTACAAAAACTGAAACTGCGTCTGTAACAGTTAAGAAACTTTTAAACGACATCATCCTGAGATATGGTCTACCTATCTCAATAGAATCAGATAATGGGCCAGGCTTTGTCTCCAAACTTACAAAAGATATAGCAAAGGCTCTGGGAATAAATTGGAAATTACACTGTGCTTATAATCCCCGAAGTTCAGGACAAGTAAAAAGAATAAATCGAACACTTAAGGAGACCTTAGCCAAATTAACCCTAAAAACCAGCGAGGGATGGGTGACGCTCCTTCCCTATGCCCTCCTAAGGGCAAAATGTATCCCCTACATCTTAACTACTCCAACAGCAGTGAAGGTCAGCAGTGTCCATCCCTGAATCCATCATTCCCTACTAAAGAAGGCAGCCCCTCCCTAGACTAGTGAGGAACTGCCGATGAAATGGAAAGTCATCAAGCCGGCCGCCGAAAAAAAACCACTAAAAATAAGACTTTCACGCCCCGATTTCCTAGGTCCATCATGTAATTGGAGGCAACTGTGTCCCACCTTCCCAGGGAGGCTAGTAGCCCTCCTTATTCTTTTTTTTTTTTTTTTTGAGTTGGAGTCTCACTCTGTCGCCCAGACTGGAGTGCAGTGGCCGCTCCCGGCCACCGCAGCCTCGACCCGCTGGGCTCCGGCGATCCTTCCGCCTCAGCCTTCCAAGTAGCCGGAACTACAGGCGCACGCTACCACGCCCGGCTGATTTTTTTATTTATTGTAGAGATGAGGTCTCGCTGCCCAGGCGGGTCTTGAACCCGTGGGCTCAGGCAATCCACTCACCTCAGCCTCCCAAAGGCGCGGGATTACAGGCCGAGCCACCGAGCCCGGCTCCCTCTTTATTCTTTTAAGCCTTCCCCAATGTACAACATATTACCTTCCCCCGCAAAACTCTTCATGGGGACTGGTAAACTCTATTATTGAAACTGTAGTTTCCACCTATATCGGGAATGGGCCACCGGCCTTTAAATTTAACCTTTGTAGCCTGTGGCCCAATTTAGCCATAACTGAGTATAATTACCGCCTGGCACTGAGCGGTTCAACCCATTGGAAGAGGGGCTGGAAATGCATTTCCAAGGACATTGAATATAAAAAACAGGTTGCAGCGTATAACTTCTATGCTTGTCTGGCCGTTGCCCAAAGCCAATGCCATAAGACAGGGCACTTTCATTGTGCTGAATGGGGTTGTAAAACACTTTCCCCTTGGAAAACTGACAACCCTTTCATATGCCTTCAAAGGCAAAGCAGGGCGCCCATTTGTAATCAGCTTAAAACATGTAACCCCCTAAAACTCACTAGTATACAATGGGATGCTTATGGCATCCAGAAAATATGGAAAAAGGGCAGAGCATGCGGACTCAAACTGTATGTTTCAGGAAGGGACCCTGGAACAAAGTTTGCCATATGAAGAAAAGTTATACCCCATGTCCTTTTCCCCATGGGGCCCAACCGTAATCTCTTTCTGCCAAACCCTCAGGCAAGACCTCAGGCCCTCAAACCCATTCAGAACAAGCCCAGGTCAGTTAATTTAACAACTGTTGCTGCAACCTCAAAGCCTATTGCAACCTTAAAACCTATAAGACCAACTGTTACTCTTCCAATTATCCCACTTGGAAACAAAAATCTTTACCTCCCTATGTTAGCAGCAGTCCATAGGCTGGCCATTGCCACCCAACCAAACTTGGCCAGGGACTGCTGGCTGTGCCTAGACCGCAGCCCCCCATATTATGTGGGGGTGGCCGTAAACTCCTCAATAAGTAATACCGGGGGGCACATACAAGTTCTTAATCATACTACTACCCAACTCAGAGGATTATGTCCATGGGGACAGAATCCTGCTCTCACCCTGGGAGATCTCCAAGGGCAAGGAGCCTGTCTCCACACTTCATCTTATAACATAGAAAGCTCCCCTTATCGGGAAGCTTATTTGACTTCTTCCAAAATAAATGCCTCCCAGCTGGGCACTCCTGAAGGCCTTAATACGGTTGTTGCACCCCCCACTGCCTGGTTTGCCTGCACACGGGGTATAACCCCATGTGTCGCCCTAAAGCTCCGCAAAGACAGCTCTGAGCTCTGTGTTTTGATGCACATATTGCCCCAGGTGTATATTACTGAAGGGCCCGCAGGATAAAAACAACTTAAACTCCAGAATTTTAAATGAACCAAAAGGGTCCCCATCCTAGTACCTATCCTTATAACATTGGGAATCACAGGATCGGCCGCCATGGAGGGTGCTGCGCTGGCCGTAGGAAATCAAAATCTTAAAAAATTAAGCAGGCATGTTAACGCAAATCTGTCTAACCTTAAAACAAGCATATCCCAATTAAACAACAAGTAGACTCTTTAGCTAAGGTGGTGCTCCAAAATAGAAGGGGACTAGACCTCCTGCTCACAAAAAAGGGGGGGGGCTCTGTGTAGCATTTAAAAAAGCCTGTTGCTTTTACACCAACAGGTCCGGAATAATCCGGGAAACACTCGCCCTGGTTAAAGAGAATATTCGCCAAAAAGAGTCTAAAAGACAGGCTTCAAAAAACTGGTACCAATTCTTATTTTCCTGGTCCCCTTGGCTCGCAACCCTGGTCTCAGCCATTGCCAAACCTCTGCTCTTAATCCGAATATTTGTAACCGTGGGGCCATGCCTAATTCAGTGTCTTCTAAATTACATAAGAAACTGGCTAACAACCACAAACCTAATGTTACTAAGAACCCAAGTTAAGTCCCTGCACAACGAATCAATGATTTGACTCTAGGAACAACTCAAAGGGGGGAATGTTGGTGATGAATTTGTAGGAAGTAATGAATTTTATACCCTGTGGCATATAAACAGTTTTGCATTTATAATCTCCCTATATAATGTACAATGTACTGAATTTGTAACCCCACATGTTAGGTGCTGTGCAGTGATGTCACTCAGTTGGAATGTGCTTCCAGGAGGGGTCTCTAGGAGATGTCTTATTTGGACTGGAATGCACATTCAGGAGGGTCTCTAGGAGACACCTTATTTGGAAGGGATCAAGTGGCTACGTTAGATTAGCTAACTTGCTCATTCTGCTTCTGTAAACCCCGCTGGCATTATGTGATTGGTATATTTGAATTTCCCAGCTTGCGAGGTGGGCGGGCTCTGACCTATTTAAGGGCAGCCTCTGCCATAGCTCGGGACCCTCGCTTTGTCACTGCATGTCTGGCCAGCGGTCCCAGCCGGCTGAACCTTGGCTAATAAACCTCTCCCTTGTTAAATTGTGTGTCGGCGCAGTGAAGTAAACACTCGCACCCCACTCCACCACTTCCACTCCTTCCCTATCACCTACTTCCATGTCTTGCTGAAACACCCACTCCTCTCAGCCCCTGGTACCTCCCTTGACTTCACTTCAGCTCTCTCTGACTGGAACATCTTCCCCATCATCTCCCAGTTCCTCCCAGCTCCAGACCAGGGAAGGCTTTCTGGAGAAGGTAAGCTCAGGGCTCAGTCTGGAGGGATGAGCTGCATCACTGTTTATCTGCCCAACTCCTATTTCTCTCTCCACACTAGTGCATGCCTTCTCCCCAAGAAAGCTTTTGCTGATCGCCTCACCTCACGCTAGTTTAGATGTGCATCAGTTAGCACTCTTTTATTCTGTTTGTGATGAGTGGTTTTGGTTTGAGGTTGAGATATTTTATCAGCAACTGGGTGGTGCACTCAAATTAGATAATTTAGAAGAGTTTACCAAAGGAACTGTTTTCAAAGATGTTAGCAGGGTTTAGGGAAACCAAAAAGAGATAGTGTTACACATGGGAACAGAGGGCAACCTTAACCACCACAGGCCTGAGATGACAGGAAGAGCAGTTAACAGAACCGGAGATAATGCAGCTGTGTGGAGAGAAGGCAGCAGGTTAGGGTGGCTAATGCCATGTGCTAGAATGATATTAAAATAATAATGCTCGTTTAATGTTAGTATTTTAAATGAACACTTTTAGCTGATGTTTTTAACACGTTTATACATATTTTGCATCTAAAAGGTATTAAAGTTTTAGTTTCACTGATTATTTTATATGAATTTTAATACTTAATAAAAAACCAGTATTAGTGATAGCATTTCAACATCGCACAAAATACTCAAAGTATTATTTTGTTCTAATATTGAAAGTCTACACTCTTTTGGTTGTAAGTGATAGGAAAACCAGCCCAAACCGGCTGAAGCAAAGAGGGAATCTGTTACTTCACATGTGTAGAAATTCCAGGGCGTGGGCTAACTTCAGGCCTGGCTTGGTGCAAGGGCTTAAACAATGTCAGCAGGACCTGAGTGGCTCAGTCTTTCAGCCTGACTCAGTTCTCCTCAATGAGTCACTTTTATTCTCAGTCAGGTCGTCCCTTCAGGGTGCCAGGGGACTGCAGCAGCTCCAGACCTCATACCCATTCAACTCCACATTCAGTAGTGAGGGTCGTCTTTCCCGGAATCCTCTGACGGCCTGCTGCCTCCCACTGGCTCTGGTGGGGTGTCACATCTGTGGCTACAGATCCCTGTGGCTCAGATCCCTGAGTCTTGAGTTGTGAGTCCCAACCGCCCTTGGTGCCTGGAGTGGGTTCAGCGTCTCTGAAACATAAAGATTGAAAGGGTAGTTTCCCTAAAGCATAAGAAACTACCCCAAGAAGGGAGTGCTGATACTGGGTGACAAAACAGACACCCTCCTCATATAATGCCCCCTCTGTGCTTCCATGGAATCCTAGACTTCCCTCTTAAATGGCTCCATTCATGCTTTTTTTTTTTTTTTAGCCAGAATCTCACTCTGTCACCCAGGCTGGAGTGCAGTGGCAGGATCAAAGTTCACCACAGCCTCAACCTCCTGGGTTCAGGTGATCCTTCCACCTCAGCCTCCCAAGTAGCTGGGACTATAGGTGCACATCACCATGTCTGGCTAATTATTTTATTTTATTTTTATAGAGACAAAGTCTCACTATATTGTCTAGACTGGTCTTAAGCAAGCCTCCCACCTTGGCCTCCCAAAGTGCTAGGATTACAGGCATGAACCACTGCACCTGGCTTTTTCATGCTAAAAAAAAAAAAAAAACTTAGACAATTCCTGGAGGACAGAGACAACTATGTATTCCTAGTTCCTAGCAAATGCCCAGCATTACATAGTTGCTCATTAACTGCATAGAGTGAGCATATGTTTAGAAGTTGTAGGTGAGGATGGCTTGCCTAGAGACTCTCTGTCCAACAGTCTGATGGGACAAAGTATTTTAGTTGCCTTCTGCGTTCTGACTATAGATTTCAGTGTGCCTAGGAATTGCCTGGAAAGCTTTTTTAAAACGGATTTCCTTACTAGGCACAACGGCTCACGCCTGTAATCCTAACACTTTGGGAGACAGAGGCGAGATAATTGCCTGAGCCCATAGACTGGAGACCAGCCTGGGCAACTTGGTGAGATCTCATCTCTACAATAAATCAAAAAATGTGCAGGGCATGGTGGCATGCGCCTGTAGTTCCACCTACTTGGAAGGCTGAGATGGAAGGATTGCCTGAGCCCAGCAGGTCAAGGTTGCAGTAGCCATGACTGTGCCATTGCACTCCAGCCTGGGCTATGGAGTGAGACTCAAACTCAAATAAATAAATAATAAAACAGATTTCCCGGCCCAGCCTCCACAGCTTCTGATTCAAGTGTTCTGGGTGGGGCCTGAGAGACTGCATTTCCATCAAGCTTCTAATTGCTGCTGATGCTTCAGGTCCTGGACCACACATCGCATAGCACTGCTCAAGAGGACCTACGAGTGAGACCCTGAGCATCAGGGAAGAGTGTTGTGCTGGCCAAGAGTCAGGCTACCCTTCGTGATGAAACATGTGTATTCAAATGGCGCTCCAGTGACTGCTATATTAACCAAGGTTTTGCAAATGGCTTTGCTCGATGGGGCTCGTAATGAAAGGAGTAGAATTTTCAGAACTATCTGGTAAAAGATTTATTCAATTAAAAGTGATTCAATTTTTAAAGGTATCTGTCCCTTCGTGAAGGCGAAGCCATGCTTTTCTAATTAAAAGCTAATTACTGGCTAATATGCAGGTCTCACTGCTTTGGGCACAATGAGACAGAGGGAGAGGCAGCATCTGGTGGCTGTGCTTCTCCCCATCCCTCAGAGTGCAGGTTGAAGCCTACACCTAGTGTCTCCATTCATTCAACAGGCAGCTTAAGCATTTTAAGAGGAGGATTCAAAGGTACTGACCATGTCACTCCCCTGCCTGAGACCCTACAAAGACTCCCGATTACATTGGACGAAGAACAAAATCTTTAGCATGGCCCATGAGCCCTGATCAGGCTCCTCCCCACCTTTCCAGCCTCATTTCCCAGCACTTGCTCCCTGACTGGGGGTCAGCTGTCCCAGGTTTCTCTTTGTTGGTTCCTCTAACGCAGCGGCCCCCAACCTTTTTTGGCCTCAGGGACCAATGTGGTTGGAGACAATATTTCCACCGAGACAGGGGAAGTAGGGAGTGGGGAGTTGGGAGTGGGGAGTTGGGAGGGGGGAGCGGGCACGCGAATCAGGCATTAGATTCTCATAAGGATCGGGCAATCTAGATCTCTCGCATGGGCAGTTCACAACAGGGTTCCAGCTCCTGAGAATCTAATGTCTCTGCTGAGCTCACCTCCTGCTATGTGGCCCATTCCTAACTGGCCCCAAGTCTTTTAAGGACGGAATTGTGTCCCCCACCCCAAAAAATGCACAAGTTAAAGTCCTAATCCCTAATGTGACAGCAATTGGAGAAAGGATCTTTAGGACGTAATTAAAGTTAAATGAAGGGGCCTTAATTCAATAGGATTGGTGTCCTTAGAAAAAGAAGAAGAGACACCAGGGACACTCAGATAAAAGGCCAAGTGAGGACACAGGGAGGAAGCTTCACCAGAAACCAACCCTGTTGCCCCCTTGGTTTTGGACTTCCAGCCTCCAGACCTGTGAGAAAATAAACTTCTCTTGCTTAAGCCACCTCATCTGTGGCATTTTTATATGGCAGCCCTTGTAGACTATCACAAAATCCTCTTCTGCCTCAAAGCCCTCACACATGCTGTTCCCTCCATCTAAAAGACCCTGCCAACCCTCCTACTCTCAGTCAGACAGACTAATTACTGCTCATCCTTTAGGCCTCAGCTGAAATGTCACCTCCTCAAGTAGACTTTCCCTGATTACTCCTCCCTCAGACTGTTCTTTAGCGAACCCATCAATGAAACAGATTTTAGATTACCAAAACATACCCAAATACAAATGAAAAAAACAAAGCTCATGATCAACACAACATTTTGAATCTGTAGAACAAAGGATGCAGGACTCAACAAATTATGTTGGGATAAACTGGGTCTCTAACTGGAGAAAATAAAAGTTTGGTCACAACCTTATTATTTATACCAAAATTAATTCCTGATGAAAAAAAGATTCAAATGTGTAAAATAAAACCACAAAGTTACTGGAAAAGTTTTACATTCTTGGAATAAGAAAGTCCTTTTTAAAAGTATGATACAAATCCAGAAACTGATATAAAATATTGATTATTTTAACTTTTTAAAAATATTATTTATGAAAAAATGATAAGCAGAGTCACAAGAGTAACAAATTAAGGAAAATATTTGTAACATATTACAGACAAAAGGCTAATTTCTATTATATGTAAAGAGCTTCTACAAATCAATAAGATAAACAATCCAATAGGAAAATGTGGAAAAAATAAAATAATTAATAGCCACTGAAATAAAATGGATTTTTAAACACATAAAAAGATTTGCAAATTAAAATGTGATACGATTTCTACCTATTATGTTAGCCAAATTGATAAAGCTTAATAACAGATTGTTGGCAAGAATGTGAAGAAATTGACACTCTCATTCATATGCACTCTCAATTCATGTGACCTTTATGGAGGAAATATACCATAATATTTGAAATGTGCAGAGTTTTTAATCCAGTAATTGCTATTCCAGAAAATTAGCCTATGGATATGCTTGCACATACGTGAAATGACATATGTATAAGAATATTCATTGTGGCATCGTTAAAAACCTAAAAGACTGGAAACAAACTAAATACCCTTCAATATCAGGCTGGTTAAATAAATTGTGTTACAATCCATACAACTGAATATTACACAGCCTTTAATATGAATGAGGAAGCCCCCATGAACTGACGGGAGCATGCTCTAAGATACGTTATTGCGTGGAAAAGCAAGCTATTGAAGAGGGTGTCTGCTAGAATGTGTGTTTAAAAATAAAAGAATATGCCTGCATATACTTATATGTGCATTGATTAACTTTGGAAGGAAACGTAAGGGACTGGTAACCAAGGCCACCTTCCAGGAAGGGAACTGGGAGGGGCGGGAGACTTCTTTTTCACTGCATAATCCTCTGTAACTTTTGAATTTTGTATGTACTATGTATCAAAATGAATTTTTGATTAAGAATAAATGAATTAAAAGCCATTTCACAGTGGGAAAATACCAAAAGGGAAAAAAGTAAAAACAAAATGTTACCAGTGATTGTGTGGCAGTACTTCACTTTTTCTTTGTATTTTTCTATATTTAACTCTATTTCTTTAATAAGCATGTACTGATTTAAAATGCGGGAAAGAATCATTTTTTAAAAGCACCGGCAGAGTCACTAATCAGCATCTTTCCTGTGGAGTCGCATGTGTTCCCAGCTGGAGATGGCATGAAATCCCCCAACCACATCTGTTAATCCTGAGCCATCCCTGTAAAGACCCTCTGAGCCGCTGCATGTGGCTTTAGGGAACCAAGTCATCCCAGCTGCTTCATTGGTCCCACTCCAAGCAGGCTAGGGGCGGGACCTGTGCTTAAATGACAGCAGAGCTCCGACTCCAAGAGGAGGGGAGGAGGCACTGCAGGCCCCTGCAAACGGAAAGATCGCAAAAAAGCAGTTAGCATTTGAACAGCGTGTTGGAGTGTGCCAGAAGCATCTCAGAAAACATTTTACGTGATTCTCACAACTGCCGTGAAATGTAGCTCTGATGATTTCCCCGGCTACATGTTCTAAGGTCAGGAGTTCTGTCCAGATCTTCTCGTTCTAAATGTTAAATCTTTTCCACATAATTAAGTTGCTGTGGTGGACACTCACTAAGCTCACCAGAACTGAGGTCTTCTTCCTGGACACATTGCTGGGTAACACCTCCTTGCCTTTCTTGCAATTAAATGTGCTCATTGAATTAATCACATCTTTTTAAGTCCAATTTGTTTGGTTGTTTGCTTTGTTTTGTTGTTGTTGTTGTTGTTGTTTTCTTTATTTCGATAGCATTGGGGGGTACAAATAGTTTTTGGTTACAATGGTATAGTGGCAAAGAAGTCCAGACTTTAAGTGTATTCACCACTCCTACCTGTGCACATTGTACCTGATAGGTGATTTTTTATTCCTCCACCCTTTCTCCCTCTCCTCTTTCTGAGGCTCCAGTGTCCATTACACCATTCTTTATGCCTTTGCACATCCTTAGTTCAGCTCCCACTTGTAAGTGAGAACATGTCGTGTTTGGTTTTCTGTTCCTGAGGTAGTTCGCTTCAGATGATGGTCTCCAATTCCATCCAAGTTGCTGCAAAAAACATTATTTCATTCTTTTTGACAGCTGGATAGTATTCCATGGAGTATATATACCACATTTTCATTACACACTGATCAGTTGATGGGCATTTAGGTTGACTCCACATCTTTTCAATTGTGAATTGTGCTGCGATGAACATGTGGGTGCAGGTGTATTTTTTATATAACGGCCTCTGTTCTTTTGGGTAGATGTCTAGTTGTGGAATTGCTGGATCAGATGGTAGATCTACTTTAGTTCTTTCAGAAATCTCTGTACTGACTTTCACAGAGGTTGTAGTAATTTACATTCCTACCAGCAGTATATAAACATTCCCTTTTCACCACTCCCAAATTTTGACATCTAGAACCTTGTCAACCTTGTAGTAACTGCCCCTCTCAGGGTCAGCAGATTTCCAGAGATAGTAAATGACTCTCCTGAGAGCACATCTTCTATATGCAAACTAACCAATCCAAAGCTCACACCCTCAACACCTCTTTTGACAACCTAGGACACTATTCCTCAGACCTAATCACCCCAGAGCCAGGGATCCGACAACTAGGGGCAGCCCCCACACCCCAGAGTCCCCCAAAATTATTTAAACTAGCTGATTCTAAACCTGCTTACCCCACAGGTTTTTCTGTGGTTCCCTCTACCTCCTAACTGACTACTTCACCGCTCTGACCTTCTTTCTGTGTGGCCCACTGTGGTGTGGTGTGCCCCCTCCTTTTGGGAGCTGTCAGTAACTACCTTTTCAGTGGCAGGTGCCTCCTGATCCATTGGCCTTGTCATACCTGGATAATCATAAAACTCACATTTTAATATAGCCTTGAGGCTGAATTTCTAGCCAGTGGAATGTGAGCAGAATTGCAAGATGTCACTTCCAGGGCAAGATGTCACTTTCATAGGGCTGGCCTATGAAAGCGTCCCCATGCAGAATTCTCTCTCTCTCCCTCTCTTCCCCACCCACCCCCCCAGCTGGATATAGGGAATCCAGCAGAATATTTGCAGGTCCTGGGGATGATGGAGCTCCAGAATGAAAGGAGGCTAAGTGCTTGAGTAACCACATGAAAAGTCACCTGCCAAACACCCATACAACACCAACATCTGAGCAAAGAGTGAACTTCCATTGCATTAAGATACTGGACTCGAGTTTCTCTGCTACACCAATGAGACCACCTTGACTTATTTAATTGCCAAAATGTATCTTTGGTTACTTCCACCTCCTCCCATAGCCCTGCCTGACTCTCAGACTCCTGTCCCCAACTCCTCTCCATTCCCCCCAGGGTCTTGGGGGAATGTTCTAAAGCTCCCTTCAGATAGCCTAAGGTCCCCTAGAAGAGTATCCTGTTATATTAAGTTCAAATTCAACCCTATAAATGTCTCCTAAGCACCTACCATGTGCAGGGCACAGAACAGGATATGAGACCAAAGATCCCAGACCTATGGGAAGGCTGGATAACAGATACTGAAGGTCAGGAACTGGGCTGGGTCCAGGGATACAGGGAGGAATCAGACAGTATCTTCCATGTTGTATAACAGACTCTCCAATTGCTGGGGATGCAGGTTTCAACATCAAAGTAAAAGAAGAGAAAGGAGGAGAGACAAAATTGCCAAGATTGCAATTGACACTCAATAAACCGGGACAAGACTAAGTAAGGGCCCTAACGGGAGACCAGGGAGCATCTTGAGAACCTGGGGTCAAGCAAAAGGGAAGCTTCGGGGATCTAAAAAGCGTTGGTGAGAACACTGGAGAGTGGCAACACTTGTGTTTTTGAAGAAGACCCTAGAAACACTGGCCTTCTGTCCCTGAGATTAAGCCTCTGTTATGGATACCCCAGAAACATCCAGCGGCTCATCCCTCCTCAGTGTCCCTCATCAAGTGAAGCAGCATTTGTGTCTACAGCTCTGGTCTTGGGCCTTGGGCCCACTGGACTGATGAATGAACCCAGATCACAGTCACACAGCCCTGGGAGGCACACGTACACACTCAGCCAAATATGCAGGGCTCACTGTGAGGAGCTGGAGTGGGGGGGAGGCAAGCATATATGAGACACTGTCTTAATCAAGCATCACTTGGCTGCAAGAAATAGAAACCTCCCTCAAACTAGCTCAACTAATAGAGGGTTTTACTGAAGGGCTACCAGGGAAACTCAAAGACATATTGAGCAAGAAGTGTAAGTAATTCTCATGGGAGCAGGAAAGTCATCCAGGGCATCTCTGGCCCTCTCTCTCTCTCCTATTTCTGGGTAGTACAATCATGTTTTCAGTTATCTCTGTGCTGAACTAGGTGCTATGATTCTGGTTTATGCATAACTTGGACTTTCCATGGGCTTCCATGGGCCAGGCTGACTCGGCTCTGACTCCACAGGGCCTCCCAACTCAGCCTCTCAGTCCACCAACTCATTCTCTCTGAGTCTTCATTTCAAATTACTGAGAGAATTGATCTGATCAAGAAACTAATCAAATTAGGTCATGTGTCCAGTCCCGGTCTAATCAGCAGGGAGCTGCCCCTTCCAGCAACTAGGAGCCCTGTTGGATAAATAAGTAGAATGTGTAAGCAGAGATGCAAACACACTCACACAGCCACTGCAGACTGGCCTCGACTCTCTAACAGATCAGTCTGCTGGGAGATCTTGTCTTTCAGTAAACTCTCCAACAAGGAAATGAAAGTAAGGCATCGACCCTATTTTCCAGAGAGAAACAAGCAATGAGTTCAAAGGAGAATGCCCGATGGCAGGTCAGGAACTCAGCTGGATTCCTGCGGGAGCAACTGACCCAGCTTCACACAGACCATTCTGTATCTCTCACTGGCTGTCCAAGGTTTGTTACACCTGAGTCTGTGACCCAAAACAGGCTTACCACCTTCAGCCTTGTCATCAGAACCTCCTGCTGGACTCTTACGTGAGAAGAATGCCAACTTAGAGGCATCTTCATGACCCAGACCAAAAAGCACCATTCCTGCTCCCTAGGAGCTTACTTGCCAAGACATACTACACTGGTCTAGAAGCACCTGAGAAATCACAATGTGAAAATACAGAATGGAAACAAAATGAGTCCATGGCGGTAGAAGGAGGGCTGGACTACAATTGCAGAGACCTGGTTGCTTATCCTGACCCCAAAACTAGCTCACCAAGTAAAGATGAACAAGTTACTTCCTCTTCCTGAACCTAGATGACCTCAATAGCCTATCCTTCCAGCTCTGACCTTCTTTGGCTGAGGGACATTGTGGACTGAATTAGTGGGGTGGTATGTAAAAGGGAAGATGGTTCATGCTTTCCCCACTTAGAAAAAAGTCTCTGGATGAAGTCAGTTTCCAGAATTGGTTAAAAGAGAGAAGGGAGAGAAGCAGACAACAATGAAAAGAGTTTTCAGGCCTGGGGTGTTGGGAGAAAGGGCTGGGTCACTGTCATAGGACAGGTACATCTGGCTGAACAGCAGATGGGTGTGTTGTTGAAAGATTCTGGTCCTGATGTTGCTTCCTGGTCTTCAGCAAATGTAGGTTGTATATGGAGGAGCTGGAGTAATAGGGGTAACCGTAAGGTGAAATCCTTGCTTTGTGTAGTCTTTTTTACAGGGCCTTGAGGAGCCTATTGGAGGATTCTTCAGAGCATCCTAGGGTGAGTTAGGAGCATTTCTATCACAAAGCATAGAAACTTCACCCAAATTATCTTATGCCAAATGAGAATTTAGTATCACATATAGCTGAAAAGTTCAGGCGTAGTGTTGGTTTCAGGTATGGCTGAATACAGGTGCTCAACGAATATCACCAAAGCCTGGTTCTTTGTCTCTAAGGTCTGCTTGCTCTGGATAAGAATCGTTCTTAGAAAGGCTCTCCTGAGGCAGGGTGTGTTGGCTCACGCCTATAATTCCAGCACTTTGGGAGGCCAAGGTGAGGATTACCTGAGTCCACAGGTTCAAGACCAGCCTGGGCAAGTTGGCGAGACCTCATCTCTACAATAAATCAAAATATTAGCCAAGTGTGATGGAGTGTGCCTGTAGTTCCAGCTACCTGGAAGGCTGAGGTGGAAGGATCACCTGAGTCTAGCAGGTCGAGGCTGCAGTGGCCATGAGTGTGCCACTGCATCCAGCCTGGGCAACAGAGTGAGACTCCAACTCAAAAAAAAAAAGAAAGGCTCTCCTGATATAACACAAGATGACTTCAGCAACTCCACCACATGCTTCCAGGTTTAAGTCCTACAAGAAAATGTGAGTCTACTTTTCCAGGATACTCAAAAAAAAAATCCCAGAATTGAATCTCATTAACTCTGATTGACCTAACTTGAGTTATACACTAGTTCCTAAACTGATCACTACCAGCAGGGGAATGAAATACATCGACTGTAGAAGCCTGAGCCTTATGTAACAACCATGAGGCTGGTGGAGAATTCTACTCCACCACATGGGCTGAGAGAGAGGAAGAGGTGAATCCTCAGATGAAAATAGATGCTTTTACCAGAACAATGGCATAATGGATGTTGGAAAGCAAATAACCCGTGATCACAACAGCAAGTTTTCCTAAACTGGGAATATTGCTAAAAGTGCATTTCTACTGCAGATGTGGGAAAGACCTCATCACAGCTATACACTGATATATCTTATTCTCTTACCAAGGAATGATTCTTACTCATTATTCTACCCCCCAGAGTGCCTAATATAGGGCCTGCCTGGTACACTGTAAGTGCTTAATATCTTCTTCTTAGATGGAATTGAATATCTGCAGTGGAACTCATCACAATTAGCACTGCATACAGCATTTTATATAATTTACCAAACACTCATGTATCCATTTTCTAGTTTCATCCTCCCAAAAGCCCTGTCAGAATGACATTATTAGCCTCATTTTGAGGATACGAAAACAGAAGATCAGTGACGCTAAGTAACTCAGCAACTGGTAAGTGACCTGCCTGGCTGGTAAGGGTTGGAGCAGAGTCTCAAATCCAGGACTTCTCAGCCTAAAGTATGAGGCTGTTTCCATCGTGCAGCCACCCAGTGGAGAAAGCAAAGGACACCAACACCAGGGTTCAGGTCCCTGCTGCCCTAGCCCAGAGAGATTCAGCCACAGCAAACAACCTCCCACCCACTAAGCTGGCCTTCTTTCGTATGGATCTAGAGATATTCCTGTTCCCATGTCATGTGACCTGAGGGCACAGAGCCAGGGGATAAGAGGGGGCAGGAATGAATGAATGAATCAGTGCATTTAATTTCCCTGCTGACAGGAATGAATACTGAACAGAGCACTGTGGTGCCAAGTGACTTGATTGATCGTCTGCCCATACCTCCAACCCCTGATGCCCTTCAGGCCTCTACTTGAGGCTGGGATCATGGCTGAGCTGAGCCGAGTTCCGAACCCCATTTATTGACATATAAAATCCAAAGGTTTGTTTCCCCAAGGTTCTGCTGAGTCTGCATTTTTTTAATAACGACTTCCAGCCCCTGAAAAATATGCCTGTCCATTCAGTTACTGCCTTTGAAAGAACTGATATGTTTTGGAGCATTTGTTTACTTAATATTTTCAAATTGAATTTGGAATTTTTACAGCATTGCTATTAAATATGTGTCACCTATTTTGAACTGTATATAAAAGTGTTTATAAGAACAGTGTGCATTTTCCAATATTTATTTAATCTTCTAAATTAACCTTTGAATTTCTGCAAAGTGCCTCGTTAAACATGTCACTTCTTTTTCTCTTAACACAGTGCATAAAAATACTCATAAGGATTGCATTGTTTTTGAGCATTTATCCACTTAGTCAAAGATAGCTATATGGTTGTGTATATTTATTTAATTAAATGAGGATCTTAAATTTCCAAGAAGGGTAAAAATAACTAATCAAATATAAGAGTCTGAGAAGCCACAAAGGAACTATTTATCCAACTTTAGAGAAGCAATAAAATAAACTCTAATACTGATATGAAACAGTCACAAGAAAGCTGGCCAGGGGCCTGAGATGGAGAAAAAAGACTGGAAATTGGGGAAAGAAAATACTGCAGAACTGCCAAGACAGAGAGATTTCCTGATATTAATCATCAACAAGTGAATAATCAGCATGGTTAAGCCAACATAGGAACTATGTAACCAATATAAGCATTACAGTGAACACGGACACTGTTCACCTTTCACTTCCCATGTTGCCTTCATATTCAAAAGAATAGGTTTCACTGGAAGTGACTTCTCATGCCTGTAGTCCCAATACTTTGGGAGACCGAGGCAGAAGAATTGCTTGAACCCAGGAGTTTGAGACAGCCTAGACAACATGGCTAGAACTTGTCTCTACAAAAATTAATTTTTTCTTTTTTTTTTGAGTTGGAGTCTCACTCTGTCGCCCAGACTGGAGTGCAGTGGCCGCTCCCGGCCACCGCAGCCTCGCCTGCTGGGCTCCGGCGATCCTTCTGCCTCAGCCTTCCCAGTAGCCGGAATTACAGGCATGTGCTACCACGCCTGGCTGATTTTTTTTTTTGATTTATTGTAGAGATGAGGTCTTGCTGCCCAGGCAGGTCTCAAACCCGCGGGCTCAGGCAATCCACTCACCTCAGCCTCCCAAAGGTGCGGGATTACAGGCTGAGCCACCGAGCCCGGCTCAAAAATTAATTTTTAAAAAATTAGCCAGGTGGGGTGGCACATGCCTGCAGTCCCAGCTACTTGGGAAGCTGAGGTGGAAGGATCATCTGAAGCCCAGGAGGTCAAGGCTGCAGTGAGCAACGATCGTGCCACCACACTCCAGCCTGGGTGACAGAGTAAGACTCCAATTCAAACAACAACCATCAGCAACAACAAAAACAGGTTCCTGGTTTTCTCAGTGATCAGCTACAAGCCCCAGTGTAAAACTTTTGATAGGACTTCAAACCCTAGAGAATGATTCACTCTGTCAAGAGTTCATTCATTGGGCTCATTAAGGGTTATATTTGAGAAGAATAAGGCTAACTGTTCACAATGTAATGGATGCAAAAATACAATTTTATAAATGGCAGGTAAGATCTGTTGGAATGAAGTACGTTGCACTGGGTATAGCCTATTTCCCATCACCTCTGCCCCTGGGGCTGAGCTCTACGTTTTTGTCCTCTGACATCTCAATCAGTGCCTCAGGATCTCACTGGGATTGGAGAAAGGTGGCCTGTCATGATGTCCAGGGCATTGGGGTTACACACTACATTGGACTTGGTAATTTGGACTCTTGGCTGATTAGTTTCTCCAAGTGCGTGTGTATATAAATACACACACACAACCCTGGCAACCTCGGTTCTTTCATTCCTCCTGGCAGGAATTCCCATCCTAATTGCTTTCAAGGGAGGGCTTGCTGCAATCCACAGACAATGGCCGTATCAAAGAGCTTACTTGGTTAGGCCGGCTCAGTGGCTCAGCCTGTAATCCCAGCACTTTGTGAGAGGTGAGTGGATTGCATGAGCCTGCTGGTTCAAAACCAGCCTGGGCAACTTGACAAGACCTCATCTCTACAATAAATCAAAAATTAACCAGGCATGGTAGTGCCCACCTGTAGTTTCAGTGACTTGGAAGGCTGAGGCAGAAGGATCACCAGACCTGGGGTGGCCATGAGTATGCCACTGCAAAAAAAAAAAGCCTAGTTAGTCAGTCAGTCAGTAAGTTAGTTTTTGTGGTAGAGTCTCACTATGTTGCCCAAGCTGGTCTCTAAATCCTGGACTTGAGTAATCCTCCTGTCTCAGCCTCCAAAGTAGCTGGGGTTTTCACCAGACTTATCCAGCAGATTCTTAACATTTTTCTTTATCATAACACTTGTGAAAGATGTGAAGAATACAAGCATGACATACTCCCTAAGTACAAGCTGATCTTAATAGAAATTTCAAATCTTTTTCAGGGAAGAAGATATTACAATAATTCACAGCTACCCCATCAGTAACCGAGAATTATCTTAGATTGGGGCCACAGACTTATGGCCCATGGGTTAAAAGCAGCCTAGCCAACAGAAGCATTTCCTTTGGTCTGAATAATATTTTTTAAATGTTTGATTTTTTTTTTTTTTTTTTTTTTTTTTTTTTGCTGCCTTGAGCGTGTAATGATTTTACACAAAAAGAACAATGATCTGGACTTCCAGTTATAATGGACAAGGTCATTAAAAACAATTATGCCCACAAGAACAATGAGAAAACATCAGATAAACTACAAAATTGTGTTTTGTAAACCCACCAGAGAGCTGAGAATGCAGAAATATCTAAATAAACTAAATTCTAGAGAGAGACATAGGCAATAGAGACCAGTGGCTGCTTTTATCCAGTGGATGTGGGCAGACAGAGAAACAAACCTGCAATACATGGGAGTACTTTTCTGAATTAAGGAGAGCCAAGGTTAACTTGGAGCAACCATAACAGCTGGAATAACAAATTAAATGTTGATTGAGCCCTAGATGTCATTCACTGGCCACAAATTTTTCCCCATAGTGCGCAGTAGCATACAGATGTGGGCTGGAATGCAGAGCAAGAGCTTTCTCACAGAAGGAAAATCTGGAGGCAGGAAAGGAAATTAAAGGGAGAGAGAGATGGGAAGAAACCTAATAATCATATACTACTTCAATCCCAAGAAAGAAGCTAGATCCCATCCTCAAGACATTTTGGAAATCATTGGTTTCACTGAATGAAACTATTATTTTTACTGCTGAGAGAAGATCTTAGGGTAAATATTATCTACTTCAGTTCTACTGTTCTTTCATATACAACATCTAGCTTATGATCCAAAATTCCAATAACTGCAAGGGAGAATGACAACTATAATCAAGAGAAAAATAGTCAATAGAAGCAGACCTACAGATAATGAAATTAACAGACAAGAACTTTAAAACAACAGTCACAGATATTTTAAGTTACTGGGAAGTAAAAATATAATGAATAAAAAGAGAATTTCATCAAAGAAGCAGAAACTCTAAAGAAGAATCCAGTGGAATTTCAGACCTAAAAACAAGTAAATATCTGAAAAGAAGGAGTATGAACTAGACAAAGCAGAAGGATCAGTAAACTCAAAACTCAAAACTAGGTCAATAAGAAAAATTGCAAAACCTGAAGCACAAAAAGAAAAAAAAATTTTAAACTCAGAATGTAGCATCAGAGGCTATGGAGGGTAAAAAAAATCAAGCAGTGTAATACAAGTGCAAGTGGAGTCCAAAGAGAGGAAAAGAAGAATCGAAGCAAAAGAAATATTTAAAGGGATAATGACCCAGAATTTTAAAAATGTATGAAACATATCAACCCACAGATCCAAGAAGCTCAGTGAATCCTAAATACAAATAATATTACATATAAGCACATTATAGGCAAATCACTAAAAACCAAAGATGATGAGAAAGTCTTAAAAGCAAACAGAGAAAGGAGATATTAAATTTAAAGGAATAACCATGAAATTCACAGATATATAGCAAAACTTCTCTACAGAAACAATGTAATTCGGGAAATAATGGAATGACATTGTTTAAAGCTGAAAGAAAAAAGCTGCCATTGTATAATTCTATAAACTGTGAAACATAATTCAAAAATTAAAGCAAAATAAAGACATTATCAGAAAAACAAAAGAAGAAAATAGTCACTACCAGTAGACTGAACAAAAGAAATACTCAAAGGATACTCCTTAGGCAGAGGAACAGATAGAGGCCAGAAAGAAACGAAAAGCACAGGAAAGGTGTAAATATACTTATATACTGACTATTTAAAGCAAAAAATAGTAATATTGAAATGTGGGGCTAATATCATGTCTAGACATAAAATACATGAAAAATAGCACAAATGGTGGGAGAGAAAATAAAATAAATCATACTTTGCAAGAGCTATATATTATTCAATGGTTTTATGCTAATTAATACTAATTACATGATTTATTAAGCATCAAAAGTTAAAGATGCATATTATAATTTCTAGAGTGAACATTTAAAATCATATAAAGAATTATAATTTAAAAACCAACAAAGGAATAAAATGGAATCATAAAAAAATGCTGGATTAATTCAAAAGAAGGCCAGAAATGAGGAATGTATATACAAAATGAGGTGGGACACATAAGAAGAGGGCAAACTTAAACCCAATCATATTCTTTTTTTTTTAGTTGGAGTCTCACTCCTTTGCCCAGGCTGGAGTGCAGAGGCACGCAAGCTTATGGCCACACCAGCGTCCACCTTCTGGGCTGCAGCGATCCTTCCACCTCAGCCTTCCGAGTGGCCGGAACTACAGACGCATGCTACTACACCCGGCTATTTTTTATTTTTATTGTAGAGATGAGGTCTCGCCAAGTTGCCCGGGCTGGTCTCAAATCCGCGAACTTAGGCAATCCACTCACCTCAGCCTCCCAAAGTGCTGGGATTACAGGCTGAGCCACCGAGCCCGGCCAAACCCAATCATATTCTTAATTATACTAATCGTGAACACACCAGACATTCACATTTTTTTAAAAAGACAGAGATTGTTTAGATAAGGAAACAAGCTCAGATTATGCTATTTGCAAGAGACGTACTTTGAATATAAGGTCATAGTTTGAAAGTAAACAGATTTTAAAGAAACATAACATATAAATGCTAATCAGAGGAAAGTTGGTGTGGCTATATTCATTTGTATAAGACAAACAGACTTTAAGGAGTGTTACTAGAAATAAAGGGGACATGTTATAATGAAAAAAGGGTCAATTCAGCAGGAAAATTAAGTCTTAAATGCATATGCACATCATAACAGAGCTTCAAAATATATGCAGCAAAAACTAACATAAAGGAGAAATAAACAAATCCACAATCACAGCTGAAAATTTTAACATACCCTCTCAGTAATGGAGAGAAGAAGTAATCAAAAAATCAAGAAATAGACAAAAGATTTGAAAAACACTATCAACTACCTTGACCTAATTGATATTCATAGAAAACAATATCCAACAAATACAGAACATAATTTTTGTTAAATCCACATGGAACTATCACCAAAATAGTCCATGTGCTGGGACATAAAGAAAGTCTACATAAGTCTCAAATGGCTAAAATCATATGGAGTCTGTTCTTTAACTATAATGGCTAAAATAGAAAGCATTAACAAAACATAATCTAAATAAAACATAATAATTCATACAACACAAAATACAAAATAATAATAAGACACTTCAACTAAAAATAAAAAAGAAGGGCAATGAATTTTTTTTAAATCTTAAAAAACAGGCAGAGAAAAGAAACATTAAATTTAGAGGAATAACATGAAATTTACAGATTTATAGCAAACTTCTCAACTGAAACAACGGAATTCAGAAAATAATGGAATGACATCATTTAGATGCCAAAAGAAAAAAACTGTCATTCTATAATTCTATATACTATGAAAACATAATTCAAAAATTAAAGCAAAATGAAGACTTTTCAGAAAAACAAAAGAAGAAAATAGTCATCACCAATAGACTGAACTAAAAGAAGATACTGAATGGCCAACGCATTTTTGTAAAGGTGCTCAATATTTATTCATCAGGGAAATGCAAATTAAAACTACAACAAGGTACCACTTCATACCCACTAGAGTGGCCAAAAGTGCTCACGAGGATATGGAGTCACTAGAGCCCTCATATTTACTAGTGAGGGTAGAAATTGACATAACCTTTAGGGAAGACTGTCAGTTTCTTTCCTTTTTTTTGGAATTGGAATCTCATTCTGTGGCCTAGGCTGGAGGGCAATGGCATACTCACAGCAATCCTTCTACCTCAGCCTTCCAAGTAACTGGAACTACAGGCACGTGCTACCATGCCCGGCTAATTTTTTGATTTTTCATAGAGACAGGGTCTCACCAAGTTGCCCAGGTTGGTCTCGAACCCCTGGGCTCAGGCAGTCCTTCGCCTCAGCCTCCCAACGTGCTGGGATTACAGGCTTGAGCCACAGTGCCTGGCTGGTCAGTTTCTAATAAAGTTACATACACCTATCTTAGGGCCCAGCAATCCCACTCATATATATGTATCCAAGAGAAATTAGTGCAAGAGTCCACACAAAAGACTTACACATGAGGGTTCGCAGCAGCTTTATTCACAATAGCCAAAAAGTGAAAACAATCCAAATATCCTTCAGTAAGAGCATAGGTAGACAAATTGTGGTATTTGGTACTACTCGGCCATAAAAAGGAATGAACTGCAAATACATGCAACATGGAGAAATCATAAGAATACTATACTGAGCAAGACAAGTCAGACAAAGACACAAAAATACACACTATGAGGTTTTATTCATAGGAAGTTCAAGACTAGACAAAGTTCATTTATGGCTATAGAAGTCAGTGGTTACCTTTGGTTGGGGGGCAAGGTGCCTATTGACTAAAAGGAGAACAGGAGATCTTTCTGGGTGGAAGAAATGTTCTCTTTATATGAATGGTGGTTACATAGGTAAAAGGTATACTATGTGAAAATTCATTAAGATGTGTTTTATTGTGTGTAAATTATGCTTCAAAAATAAAACCCCACATATACCTGGTTTCTTTGGAAAACATGAGAAAATTGGGAATTACCAGGCTCACGCTCCCACATGGCCACAGCTGGCTAGGAGAACGCACATGCCACTTCACCACATACCCCACCACTCTCTGTTGTTCATCCCCAGCCCATCAACACTCATTTCTACTACCTGCCTGTCTCCATACTGCCCAGATCCAACCACCTTGGCACAACAGTCAGGCTGGGAGTCCTATGTGAGGACACCATAGCAGCCACTAACTCAAACCGCCAGCTAGCCGACTAATCAGACTCTTGTTTTCTGCCTTGCATTTGGAAATAGGTCTTCTTCCTTCATACTGAGCCAACAACAATTCAATGGGGCAGGAAGTCTCAAAAGAGAACTCCTGAACTTCTGAATAATAAAGACTGCTCAAGCAATTAATTGGAAAAATAAAAAGAATCGTGACGGTATTTGCATTCCAAGCTGGTAAAGCAGGTCATATTGATTACATTTTTTAATCATTTAAGCAAATCATGTGCAAACTCTATTTTAACAGAGGTAAACACATTCAGAGACTGGATACGGGACTCTACTTCTGTCTCATGGTTGTGCCGGTGGACGAGAGTCTTACAAAGTAGCTGACCGTGGTGGGCCAGGCATCACACCCACAAGCCAGGGCCACTCAGCTTTTGGACCTGGCACCTTTGGGGCTGCAGACCTGTAATACTCATCCAGTTTGTCTACTCCCTGGCATATCCTTGACCAATCAGAATTGAAACTGGCCAAATCATGGAGCAGGGTTCTCCTAATTCTTTCAGTTAATCGTTCAGTGGGAGGTCTAGGAAGATCACTAGGGAAGGGGCTAGAGTTAACAATAGTAGGAAGACTCATAGGGCAGTGGCTATTGACCAACCAGTATGGACATTTTATTTATTTTTTTATATGTTATATACATGTGTGTGTGTGTGTGTGTGTGTGTGTGTGTAACACCACTCTTGTCACCATACTAGAGTGCATTGGCCCCGTCAGCCTCAAACTCCTGGGCTCAAGTGATCCTCCCACCTCAGCCTCCTGAGTAACTGGTACTGCAGGCACATGCCACCATGCCTGACTATTTTTTTCTTTTTCTTTCTTTCTTTTTTTTTTTTGTAGAAACGAAATCTCAATATGTTGCCCAGGCTGGTCTTGAACTCCTGGGGTCAAAAAATCCTCCCACCTCGGCCTCCCAAAGTGCTGGGATTATAGGTGTGAGCCACCATGCTTGGCCCATTTTCAATATTGATTAAGCAGTCTCATCATCCCAGTGGGTACTGGGCCACAGCTCTGCTGAAACTAGCTTATACCAATTCTTGAGAACCAATTGTGCATATCTCTTCCCAATCCTGCATTTTGTGACACCACAATGGTGACTTAAAATTAGCCATGGTGGGAATATTTACACCATGGAAAGCAGCAAGTACTATGAAAGAGCACACCACCACCACCACCCCCACACTTCCAGGAGCCTGGTTACCACACACCATTGGTAACGACTAAATATCGGCTACAACCCCATTCACACTCAGGACAGCCTCTGGGTTCAGGGACTTTCTAAGGGCTTTAAATATAAAGATTCATTTAATCCTCACTGCAACCCCATAAGGTACAACCTATTAGTACCCTCACTTTACAGATAAGAAACTGACGTACGGAAAGGTCAAGTGACTTGCCCAAGGTCACACAGCTACTAAGCAGCAGAGCCAAGTTCAAACCTGGCAGACAGGAGTCAGAATCCATGTGCTTCACCCTATGTGACACTGCTCCTCTTCTCTTCTTCGCCTTTCAAAAGCCTCAATGGGCTATGGACTTTCTGTCAACTATGAATGTAGAGTCCAAATTATCAGCTACAGAAAATCTGACTTCCCCTTGCTCAAAGACAGGGAAGGTCCCAGGGTTTCAGAAATACACTCCATTGCTCAGGCCTCGCTTCTTCAAAAGAATGGGAGACATGTGCATCTAATCTTGAGAACAATTTCCCTCCCAGCACCCCAACACCAGAAATGTGCTAATAATGCCTTCTAAAATGCCAGGTTAAATTTTCACTCCAAAAACCAGCAGACCATCCACATGCAGCATGATTGGTTTTCTGCCTCCAGGCTCTAGCTGTCCCGCCCTGTCCTGCCCTCTGCTCTTGGATAGAGATACAAACCCTCCTGGCCTTCCAGGTCCCTTGGAGAGTACTGGCCTAGCCACAGGCATCACAAGCATGTAGAGCCCCGGCCTCAGCCCTGCACAGGGGTCTGAGCAGGCCTCTGGGAGGTCCTGGCTAGAGGCATCAAGACCAGATGGCCGGGGAGATTACAATTTGGTTTCCACATAATCCACAAATTTGGATGAGCTCATTTCTTCGTGTGCATTATCTTGTAATCCCAGGGAACGCTGTGCAGGGCAGAGCCTGGTTCTTCCCGCCTCCACGGGCCCCACCATGCTGGGTAATCCTTGCTCTGCTGGACGAGGCTTCTGAAGGCCAAGCAGCTATGCCAGAGGGCCGAGGAGACACTATCACCAGGGCAGTGCTGGCTCGCTCCTCAGTAGTCTGGTATTTGGGGGTGGAGGAGACTCCTAGGCTTCCAGCAGGTACCAGGGATCTCACACTGGGGCCAGGCAGATCCCATAAGGCATCTATGCAAAAGGCCAGGCTGGGAGTCAGGACTCCTGGAGTCTCCATCTTTGCCTCTGCTCCATGTGAGGTTTAAGAAAAGTGACTCTTCCTCTCTGGGGAAGAGGTGGAGGAAAGTGATTTAAAGGGGCCACCCTGCTTCTCCGGTTGCCATATGTGAGCCCAAGGCCCTGTCAGGAGCTGCTGACCAGATAGAAACACTCACAACCACCCTGAGGCAGGTGTCCCACTTAATTGACTGCCTCCAGTACCTAGGGGTGTCCCTCAAAAGCCTGGCGCCCTGACTCATGAGGACTAGATTTAAGTCCCAACTCTGCCCTTTACTAGAGTGGGACAGGGCCAGGCACTTCAATTCCACAGTTCAATGCTCCCTTGGTCTGTCAGTTAGGAATATTTACATGACCTGCTTTCTCCCGGCATCTTGTGAGGATCACAAAAATTAGGATGCTGGACTATAGGAAGAATCTAGTATATCAGCTGCTCAAAGCAAAAATGTGTTGCATTGAATCAAATACACGGGAAAATACTTGGATGCTGGTGTTATGACTTTTTTCCTTGGCTCTGTCTACCCTTTCCAATTTTACCTCTCCTGAATTCACACACCCTTTCCGTGACTCTGCTTAATCCTATTAGCTCATCCTAATGTGTTAATGACTTGGTTGGTGACTTCTGCCTCCCAATATAGCTGCATGCTTGCAGTGGCCTTCAAAGCCTTACCACAATTTGTAATAGGCAGATGGCTACTCGGTGGTACTCATGTGCCAGGAGGCACTGGGGAAGGGGGGTGACGCAGGCTTTTCACCTGGAGTGTTCAGGCTGTGGATACATTTGTGTGTGGTGCCTCCTTGTGGACCCCACATGTACCGCCTGGGACCCACGGGGATCACCAACATCTATCAACCCCTGGCAGCCCCCACAGGGGGTGTGGATCCAACTTTCTTATGTTGCCAGTGAGGACACCGAGGCCCCTGTGGGGGTGGATAACTTGTTCCCAATCAAGTTCCTTAGGTATGTTGCGAACAGAAATGTGATCGGTACTAGTACCTCATAATTTTATAAGCAAGATGCTGAAGCCAGGAGCAGCTTGCCCAAGTCAGTTTCAGAGTAGGAAATTTCTATTTGAGGACCAGCACTCAGACCATAAATCTAAATCTTTATGGAGGGAGAGATAACCCCATTCTTTCCCATTTATCCCAAGTAGAGCCAGTCCTCTTGTCTCTGAGGCCACAACTGACCTACTGATGCAAAATCTGGTTATGCATGATGCCTCTTGAAGTTTCCACAAAGGCCGGACTCGGTTGAGGGCCGTTCACTCTCCAGTCCCCAAATGGGCTTTGCCCAAGACGACCAGGGCCCCCTGTCACTGCTGTGATGTGTAATCCGTATGGAAGGGGCTGAAGATGTCCCTGAGTCACCCAGTTCAGGGATTCAGGGATACAACAAGTTCTGTCCTTGGAACAGTGAGGGTGGCAAGGTTGTCACTGTACTCATTCACTCAACAAGTACTGCAAACTCTCTACCAGAATTTGATCCAACCAAGATCTGGCCACCATTGGAGGAAAGGCTGGAGGTCAGGGAAGAGCATATTCTAAGGGGAGGTGTGGGTGCTGGCTGAGCATCAGGTAGAGTCACTCATGCCAGGTAGTTCAGGAGCAGAAACTTAACACAAGGAACTAGTTACAAGGGTGTCTGAAAGATTAAAAAGTCCAGAGGATGGTTAGGCAACCCAGAGATTTGCAAGAGTAGAAGCTACTGCTCCCCTAGGGCTGAGGGGACAGAGGAAGGAGAAGGCACACCCAGAATCCTCAACCCCTGCAGGAATTTGAATTATGAAGTAGGCTGCCAGTGAGCCGAGATTGCAAAGGAGCTGCTGCAGTTGCTACCCAAGCAGAAAATAAAGAGAAATGCCTGGCTCCTCCTCCCTTCAGTCTCTCAGTGGCCCCTCTTATTGGCCAAATCAGCTGAAATCCAAAGCACAGCAGGAGAAGGCCAGGGAATGGATCTGAGAGCAACAGGCAAATGACCCGAACAGCACATGAGGTGAATGCTCAAGAGTCCACGTGAGATGTGAGTGTTCAAGGACGTGCACATGTATTATGATATTGGGTTCTAAGGTGTGTTAGCAGAGTGTTCATGTGTGCATTTTGGTGTGACCGTTCAAGGGTGTATATGTACCAGATGGATATCAAAGGTGTGTGCCTGTGTGTGCAGCGAACATTCAAGGCTATATGTATGTGTGATGAGAATATTTCAAGCTCTTGGTGTTGTGTGTGTGCTATAAATGCTCAAGGAGGTGTATATGTGATGTGAATGTTCAGAGGTGTGTGACGTGATGTTCACTCCAGGGTGTGTGTGTGTGTGTGTGTGTGTGTGTGTGTGTGTGTGTGTGTGTGAGAGAGAGAGAGAGCGAGAGAGACAGACAGACAGACAGACAGACAGGGAGAGAGAGACAGAGAGACTGTGTGAGACTGATGAGAAAGATAGAAAAATACAGTGCACAGAAATGTTCCCTATATCATGATAAAAAAAGGTGGACATGTCTTCGTTGGGAACAGACACATATGCTAAACTTTTCAAGTTCATGTATGCACAGAGAATGGTGAAAAGGATGGTGTTCAGAGAAAGCTGTACATGAAATGATTATAAGAAACATAAAATTTGTTTTAACGAACAGAATTTTCATCCAAATGAGCTTCAAAGTAGCCACCTTAAGAAGTTAAATGCTAGGCTGGGAAGGGTGGTTTATGCCTTCACATAATCCCAGCACTTTGGGAGGTCAATGCAGGAAGATCGCTTGAGCCCAGGAGTTCAACACCAGCCTAAGCAACATAGCAAGAATTTGTCTCTTAAAAAAAAAAATTAAAAAATTAGCTGGGCATGGTGGCATGCAGCTGTAGTCCCAGTTACTCAGGAGGCTGACTCAGGAGGATTGCTTGAGCCCAGGAGTTGGAGGCTGTAATAAGCTGTGATTGTGCCACTGCACTCCAGTCTGGATGACAGGAATCCTAACTCCAAAAAATAAATAAAGTTAACTGCTTATTGTATTGATGCAGTCATGGCCCAGTGAAATTTTTGGACCTGCTTTGAGAGTCCATCTATAAGCTGAACAAAAAATCTGCAATCATTACTCATGATCACATATTCTTGTTGGCAGAGGCTAGAATGACCCAACGTAATCACTTAATCACTCCCATTGTTGGCTTAAGAACTCCAAAACTCAAATCTCTATAAAAAAAAAAAAAAGGTAATTTGTCACTTTTGAGGCTAAGCTTCCTTTGGGTGTGTGGATTAAAACACAAGCTTCGTTGCTTGGTAATTAGCTGGTGTAGGTGGGAGCATGCAGGGAGCTACAGAAACAACCAGGAACCAAAGGAATACTGTAGAAATTAGATTTACATCATACACACATTTGACTTTTATGAATTCAAACTATTATAACAGGATTTTTTAAGATGAGACAAATAATACTGTAAGCAATGTAGGCATTTTGGTCCACTGTTCTTTTCCACGACTCCTGCTCTCGAATGAGCCCGAGATGGGTGAGACGAGTCCATCTTGGATTCCAAATGTCTTTCTTTGTGTGAGCATCTCATGACATCCGGTGTGATTCAATCTCTTCAGTCTCCCAAACTGCCCCCAATTCAAGCCTTTGGAGAGGGGCAGAAAGAGACCTGCAGCCAATTGTCCTTGAGGACAAGTATAGGAATCTTAGTATTTTATACATCATGGCCCCCTAAAACAAAAGCCAACTGGTTAATCTTGTGCTCAACCAAATAAACCATGATTGGTTCCATCACTGGAGGAAACACTGGCCATGTTGGATTCCCCAAGAGACCTGGCTAGTCACTAATGTGATACCTTTCTAGGGGATATTTCCATGGTAACTTTGCCAATACATGATTTCTGACATATGCACTGACTTTAGAACCCAGCCCCCAGATAAGTGTGACTCCACATAAGAGATCAGAAAACTCATTCTCCTGTCTTCAGACAAAACTACTCTTGGGCCGTCTTGGATAGTTAAGAGCCTGAAAAGCTATAGAATAATTCCCACGTGCACAGCCCTCTAGCCCCACACAAGCCTTTTCAGGCCTCTCTGGACTCTAGGCACACACTTCCTACCCTTCCTTTTCCCTCCTACTTCTCAGAGGCCTGCCCTGAGCCCCTGACAGAATGTGTGCAGCACACATTCCCTTGGCTTGTTGATGGGCCTGGTTCTGCCCCCACCCTCGGCAGGAAACCATCAGGAGGACGTTGGCCAGGAGTTGTGTGATCACCATTTTCTCCCCTGAGCTTGGCTGTAAAACAATCTCCTCCACAAATATTTGTCGAAGGGCAACTGGAATGTTTCAAGAATTCTCTTTATTTTAGGTTTTTTCTTGTCACCAGGATTTACTGTCTTTGAGAAAATGTGACGAGGTAATAGACGAAGAACCTAAGAAGGACTAATCTAGTGGACTACATAGGATTGACCTTATTTTTTATGACATTGGTTCTCATTTTTAACACTCACAGATTCTCACCCACTGTAACCAGTTAGCATTCCCAAATTATGCTTTAACTGTTGATCTTTGTAATAAAAAGTAGCGTGTTATTTCACTTTAATATTTAATAATCCTAAATGTCAAGGAATTCTTCCCATGTGTAACTTCTCAAAATTCTTACTGCTGCCTTTTTAAGCTTACTTCCTCTAATTTAGACAAAGACAACTAATCAACATCCCCTGTGTAATATGCATACTTGAAGACCATAACTCTCCACCTTCTCTTCTCCAAGTTCAATAACTTCAGTCCTTTCAGCCTCATCATTCTCTACTCTAAATCCTCTTCATTTTCTTGCAAATTGTCCAGTTCAGGCATCTCCAGGGAGGGGTCCATGAGCCTGCAGTGGATTGCCCCTCAATGACCATTTCAGGAATTCTATGATACAATGTCCAGGCAGCATGGGGCAACGGGTGACTTTAGATCACATAGCTCTGGGTTCAAACCCTGGCTCCACCACACATTGATTATGAGACCTTCACAGAGTCTTTTCACCTCCCCAAGCTTGTCTGTTGATGTAGAAATGGCAAGAGTAAAGATTCCCACACAGGGGTGACATAAGAATTAGATGAGGCAGACTATGTGAACAGGCGAAATACTCCCAGCACATGGAATCCGAGTCCCCTGCCATCCACCAACGCCTCCCTCCCCAGCCCCCGGCCCCCCGAAGACACTGCTTCCATCTATAGCACTCCCTAGTGCTGATGCATGGAGGCAGAGATGGCCACAAGTGCCCTGCATCTGTCTTGGCTAGCTGCCTGCCCTAAGCCCCAGAGGACCCCGCACTAGAGACGCTACTCGGCCTAAGGTAAGCAGCTTCTCCAAAGGCAGTGGCCTAAGGCCAGGCGCCTTGAAGGTTTCCAGGGACGGTCTCTCTACTTCCAGAACGGAGTGGATGCCAGGCAAATTCTGCCACCTTGTGGTGCTCCTGCATACGAGCCCACTCCAGCCATCATGGAGTCCCAGCGAACCTCCTGGGCCCAATCTGACATCTTCGTCTGAGAGTGCCCTCTCTGCTTTCTCAACCCAATCTATCCCAAGGTTTTCTGACCTAAATGTGTACTTCTCAAACCCCCTAATCCCATGGTGTTCTCAACCTTATCAGCCCTGTCATCCCCAAAGGCCCCTAGACTCGAGGGTCCTCATCTGACCGTATTAGGATAATTTTCCCCTACTGGGCCAAGGCAGAGCCTAGGGATCTCTCTCCTCCCACCTCAGCAACTCAGCAGCCACTTGGGGCCTGGGTGTCTGATACTTCAGCGACCAACACTGTGTCTGCGCTGTCAAAGTCTTTGAGCAAAACCTGGTGCTGGCTTTTCAGGCCCACTCCAAAGTGGCTCAGGGTGGAATGGCTGGGGTGTGTGCACATGCACATGCACCTGTTCATTGCATTGGACTAGTAATGCCCTCCCTGGCCATGCCCATCCCACCTCACAGGGGACCTCTGAGCTCTAGCCACTCAGCAGTGATTCAGCTGTCTGGACCTGTCCCTGAGCCTTCTGCAGCACCTGTTCTGGGAGAGGAGCACTTTCCTCCCTCACTTCGTGTCTTAAGCACCGAAATTCCAAGGCAGGTGAAAGGTGACGGATAGTCTGAAGTGACTGGCCATAATCCAGGCTCCACAGGCTTCTAGAAAATAAAGCCGAGAGGGGCGGGGGCTGAGGCTGCCCTGAGATTTCAGGCAAACAGGCTTTATCTTGCTGTGTGTGTTAGCAGCTTAGCGATCTGTGAGCTTTCAGTAATTGGGTTGCTGACCTTTCGGCTGCACTCCTCTTTCCCCTGCTGGGGTAATAGAATGGGTCAGCAAGTCTATTCTGTTTTTAGTGCCCCATAAGCCTGTGCCTAATGGTGGCTCTGGATTTCCTGGCCCAGGGTGGGAAGGGGCTAACATGCCCAACCAGCTGGATGTAGTTATGCGACTGACCTGCCACACACCCATTTTGAGATCAGCTGATGAAATCCATTAATGTCTAAATTACTCAAGTCCCTTTCCAAATAGGTCAGAAATGCTTGGTTGCCACAATGTATAACCTAGAAAAGGTGAGAATGGGAGTTGTAAAAGCTAAAGATGATATGGCTAAATTCAGGAGCAGAATTTAGAAGCCTAAATATGTTAGAAGGAGGGAAACATTTACTGAGTGTTTATGACAAGCCATGCATGGTGCTAAGTACTTTCACATAAATTATCACATTACCTGAGAAGTAGTATCACCTTCATTTTACAGATGAGAAAGATTAAGTTAGAAAGGTGAAGAACTAGCCTTGTACACAGGTCTGGGTCTGAACTCTGATGCTGCCAATTACCTGTTTTTAGTGCCCCATAAGCAAGTTAACTAACTTCTATGAATCTATTTTCTTATCTATCAAGTAGGGTAATGATGCCTCCCCTGCAGGTTTAAATAAAAATGTACCTTTTAGGTAAAGGCCCTCACACTGTTCCTGGCACTCAGGAGTCATTCCAATGTTATTAACCATGATCGTAGTCATAACTTAACTGAGGTCATAAAACAAATTCAAACCCAGGTTTCTGACCCAAGCCCAGTACTCCTGGGGAAACGAGCTGATTCACATACATATTATCTGAGGTTCTGTTCGGCACAGGTTGAATATCCCTAATCCAAAAATCCAAAATCTGAAATGCTCCAAAATCCAAAACTTTTGAGAGCCAATATGACGCCACAGGCAGAACATTCTACACGTAAGTACTTAACACGAACTTTGTTTCAAGCATAAAATTATTAAAAATATTATATAAAATTACCTTCAGGCTACATGTATAAGATGTACACAAAACATAAATGAATTTGGTATTTAGATTTGGGTCTCATCCCCAAGATATCTCATTATGTATATGCAAATATTCCAAAATCTGAAAAAATCCAAAACACTTCTGGTCCCACACATATGATAAGGAATATTCAACCTGTATAGGAGCCAGACTAACTAATTATCCCATAAAGTGCTACGTGCAGAAGTATACAGAAGGTACAGCAATGACCCTGTGGGAGGTAACCCTTGAAAATAAGTTACCAGAAAAACAAGTTTGTAAAGAGGGCATTATTTTCCCTGTAGAATCAGCAAAAGCAAAAACCAGGAGACTGGAAATCATGTGGGAAAGCAATGACCAAGTCAGGGGTGGTGGGTGGCTAAATCTAAGCCTTTGGGCGATCCTTATAGTCAGCGGAGTGGCCTGTTTTACATGTTATACACACACACACACACACACACACACACACACACACACACACACGGTGGCATTTCTCATCTGAGGTTGTACAAACACACCTCAAACTGGAACTCCTAATCCCCACAGCAACACACACATTACGCTCTCCTCCCACGCTGAGAACATCACCTCTTATTTTGTTCCCTGGCGATCTTCCCCCAAAGGATACACTAGAAACAATTTTTTGGTCATGTTTGGCAGCTAGTGGAAGATTCAAGCTGGCACTTGGCAAATACAGTCATTTCTACGCTAATGCTAAAAAATCTTGCATTCTGCAATATCACACTCCAAAAATAACAGAAAAGGAGGTTGGGGCAAGTCACTCAAAACCTATGGGATTTTGTAGCCAGAACAATAACAAAACAGAATCAAGCCTAATGTTGATGCTAATGCAGTGAAAGCCCCACCACGTTGTGCACCAGTCCCTGGAAGCCTTAAATCCTGGGGTTCATGCTGTTTCCTGAGATGTAGGTCCTAGCAGAGATGAGTTCTAGCAAAATTAAAAACGTGATGCATGCCTGTAATCCCAGCACTTTGGGAGGCCAAGGCAAGAGAACAGTCTGAGCCCAGGAGTTCGAGACCAGCTTGGGCAACTTGGCAAGCCCTCATCTGTACACTAAATCAAAAAATTAGCCTGGTGTGGTGGCACACACCTGTAGTCCCAGCTACGTAGAAGGTTGAGGAGGAATGATCACCTGAGCCCGGCAGGTAGAGGCTGCGGTAGCCATGATCGTGCCACTGCACTCCAGCCTGGGCGACAGAGTGAGACTCCTACTCAAAAAAAAAAAAAAAAAAAAAAAACTTAAAACAAAAAAAATGCAGGACAGAGGCTTCTTCATCAACTTTTTAAAACACAGTGGGTTGAGATGCCTTCACAGCTTCTTCCATTCCACTCAGTTTTTTCCCCAGACAGCTGACCATAGTGGAGAGGCTGGCAGTGATTCTTAGTGACTAAATCTGCCCCTGCTTGCAATCAAGGAAGGGACCCCTACAAAATTTTCAGCTTTCTTTCTTAAGGTATTCAACCTTGTCCCTGATCAGTTCACATTATTAATATTCTTAGGAAAATCTCACAAGAAAATCTAACATAATTTGGGGTCATCCTGACATTTACTAATTGCACATATGCTATTACCCACTAAAGAAATAATGTTGTAACAAACAGACTGTCTTGTGCAAGGTACATGGTTATGAAAATAGTCGCTACTTCACCCGGTGTTCCCTTCCCTTCTAGGTTACAGATGCAGGCCCTAAGAATATGCAGTATGGGGCACACACAACTCACTCCAAGATTCAGAGAGACAAACTGCATCTGGGTCCGAGAGCTGTACCCAGGCTTCACTCCAAAGGTGCCATTATTGTTCATGGTCAGCAGCCTAAGCCAGGGGACAGCTCTTCTCAATAATGAGGGAAAGCGAACACATGCAGGAGAAAAGGGGGAAGGAGAGGAGTATCAGGCCTAAACCCCTCAATGGTGATCACAGATGGCAACTTTCCTAGGCCAGAAACAGGAGGCTACACCCAACACAGAAATAGTAATCCCCTCTCACACACTCATATCACACAGTTCAGTCATTAAACCCAAAGGCTGTCTGAGAGGAAAGTAGGAAGCATCTGCTGGGATCCAGGACTGCAGATACACTACTGAGACCACTGTTTGGGGCAGAGAGAGGCACGCCTGATCACCTTACTCTCTTCTACCCATTTAGCAAAAGTTTACTGAGTGTCTTGCATGTGACAGGCACTGGGGACTGGTGGTGACCCAAGCAACACACTAAAGCACCAGGAGCCCCAACCCGGAAGCAAAAGGTCAGCATTCTCCTTTGGTACAGTCAGCACATGCAGTACGACCCTAAGCCAAGTCACAGCCTGGCCATGGTTCCTCTACTGTAGAATGAATGAGATAAGCTGACCATGCATATTTCCCATGACAGTTCCAAAATAGGTAAGACATGATTAAATTCTTCTTAAATAAAATGCTTTTAGGAAAGGAGGGATTATTTCCTAGGCTAGATTAAAACACCTTCATACCAAGGGAAAAGGTAAGGAAGAACAAACTGGCAAATGGTTAAGTAACCATATAGAACTAGTGTTTTGCCCTTCCCAAGGGACTAGAAGCTTTCACAGAACTCAAGGTGTTTAGGAGGTCATATCCTTCTATCTCCCTGGGCCCAGTAAGCCAGTTGCCTCATTATAATAAAATACTCAATTATCAATTTGGGGAAAAAACAGAAAGGCATCCTAAGAGATGGTTCGCTCTTCACTGGTAGAAGCCAGTAGTTTTCAAAGGGCAAATCACCTGAGACCAACACACTAATAGACTCATTTATTTCTCAGAATTTAGTTTGGTGCTTGATACTACCCACAAATGTGGGACAAACACAATGTCCTTGAGGCCCTCATCCCATTCTTGTCTGAACATTGTCCACAGGCAGCTCAGCTCATCAGAGGTCCAAAAGAAATTTCCGAACCTGGGCCAGATATTTGGGCTTCAAGTAGTCACCCAGCTCCTCCTTACTGACCCACACATGCTGGCCCTTCTTCCCGGCCTGGGAAAAGTCTCCAGTTAGTAGTAATGCTTTGAAGAAGAATACTTTGGCCCCGAGGTTACTCTCTGTCCGCATTGCCTGGGGGAACTTGAACTTGTAGTGCCCACAGGGCGCATTTCCTAGGAACTTGGCTTCCATGTTGTTTTCTGAGAGGGGAAAAAAAACAGAATTGGAAGAGAAGGATACATGGATCTGTTTACTCTGGCTCCCAAAATCATAGGGGGTGTCTGCAAAATCTGGGTCTAAGGTAAAAGCAAACTGCAAGAGTGAGGACTAGGGCCATTCCTGAAAAGTCTCCCCCTTCCCAATCCAAATGCTTCCTGGCCATTGAGTTCAGACTCACTGGGTTCATTCTCATATGCCAAGCTACTGCTTTTAGAAAGGAAGTCAGCACCACAGTTAATATAACACTATCTGAGAGTCAGAGCACCAAGAGTCCACATTCATTCAGTCTGTCCCTAACTGAGGGACCAGGACACTTGATCCTTAAAGTAAAGTTAATTCATCATAAACAAAGTTAAAAGACAAAAACAGATGGGTAGACAATATCTGTAGTCTGTAACTAAAGGTTAATAACCCCAACCCAGCATTGAAAAGGAAAGAAAAATGATGGACTAATTACTAAGAGACATCTGAAGAACTGGCTAGCTAGATGCAAAAAATAAAGCTAGGTCTCATGCTCAGTCCTCACATCAAAATGATCCCATACAAATCAAAGATTTCACAATCAAAATTTTAAAATTTCATAGAAGATTTGTTCATTCTGGAGGATGGTTTCATGGACATTTAATATTTTCTGAATTCTTCTGTATTTTTAAATTTTCACTAAAAAAAATTCCATAAGAACATTAGAAGAAAATGTGGGATATTTTCTATACCTTAAGAAATTATTTGACAGGGGAAAGCCTTTCTAAGCAAGAAACAAAATAAAAAAAAAGAAAGAGAGAGAGAGAGAGAGAGATTTGTTGACACAAAAATTAAGTCTTTCTGTAAGGAAAAATGAAGCACAAGAAAAGCAAAAGACAAACTAGAAAAAATATTTTCAACACATTCAACAAAGGAATATTTTTAAGATACAAGAAGCACTTAAAAATCAATACTCAGGAGGCTGAGGTGGGAGGATCACTTGAGCCCAGGAGTTCAAAGCCAGCCTAGACAACATAGCAAGACCAAGTTTCTAACCAAAAAATTTTAAAGAACCAATGAGGGGGGAAAAAAACAACAAATTCAAAAGAAAAATGAACCAAGCACATGAACACTAAGTTTACATGAAAAAAAAAAAATCAATGGCCTATAAATACATTAAAAAGTGTTCAATCTTATTATTAAAGAAATAAAAAGTTAAATAATAACAATATGCCATTATTAGTGAAGTTTAAAAATTTTAAATTGTACACTGCTTGTGAAAGACATAGGAAAAACTGGTTCATATGTATTGTAGGGGTTATAAATTAGTGTAACTGCTATTAACTGGCAAGAGGCATCAATTGTACATACCCTCTGACCTAGCATCCTCACTTCTAGAACTCTGTCCTACCAGATATACCTATTTTCCTGTGTGCACGTGCACAAGGATGTTCACTGCAACTTTACTTGTAAAAACAACAGACTGGCTAAACAAACTGCAGTACATACATATTATAAAACAATATGCTGTTGCTAAAAAAAGATAGATCTTTATAAGCTGACCTGGAAAGATGTTCAAAGCTGTATATAAGGAAAAGAGAAGATATTTAACAGTGTCTATATATATTGGCCCATTATATGTAAAAAGAGAAACATAAAATATTTATGTGTTTGCACATGGACAAAAAATTTCTAAAAAGACACACAAAAGAATGTTAATAGAGACTGCCTCTAAGAAGGGAAAACTACTTCTTACCCTATATTTAACAGACACAGTTTTACAATTTTTCACCTTACACATGAATTGCTTTTCTCATATTAAAAAAAAAAACAACACTACTAGCATTATATGAAGAATTTATATATGGTATGAGCTCATGTACAATAAAAGATGTTAGCAGTGGGTCTCTGTAAATGGTGGAATTATATAGGCATATTTCCTTATGCCTTCCTGAATTTTTCAAATTTAATTTAATAAATGTATGTTACTTTTCTATAATCTGGAAAAGATGGATTAAAAAACATAATCAAACTAAAAAGAAAAAACAGCTTATTACAAACATAAGCAAAGGATCTGAATAAGTAGTTCATGAAAGAAGAAACACAAACAGCCAATAAAGATATAAAAAAGATGGTCAATCTCACAGAAAAATGCTAATCCAAAAGAGATCATTTTTAGGCAAAAGTTAAAAAGAGACTATCCCATATGTTGGTAAGGTCTAGGCAAATAGGCATTCCCATACACTGCTCCTGAAAAGTGTCAATTGTCATATGCATTCTGGAGGACAACTCGGCAGTACCTATCAAAAACTTAAGTATATATACCTTTAATTCATTAATTCCATCTCTAGAAATTCCATCTTGCAGAAATATGGAAGTGTGGCACCAGCAAGGAGGAAAGGAAAACACTTTCACTTTTTTAATACACAGTATGTACTCTTATATTGCTTGAGCTTTTCTTTGCCATTTTATTTTATATTATTTGCCATTTTATTAAATTTGCAATAAGTTGATATATTTGCAATAAGTCAACATGTTTTATTTTATGTGACTCTATTAAACACAAATATTTACTTCAATATCTTTTCTATATTTCCTTTCATATTTATTTATTACAGAGGGAATGTTAAAAGGATGAGAGCATGGTGCCAGGGTGGAATCCCTTTCCACATGGCAGACATGGGGAGGAGTTGAGCAAGCAGCAGGCATGAAAGTCTGATGTAAGGGAGGCTGAGCACCTGAATTCCGGCAAGAAATTCAGCTGCCAGCTCCTGTGTGATGGCTGAGGACACTGAGAGAGCAGCAACTCCCTCCCACCACACTCCATTGTGTCTTGAAGTCTCTCCTGCAGGACACACAGGTCCCTTGGGAGAAAGAGTCAAGAAGGCACATACTGGCTGCTGACATTTTGTTAGCACGTACTTACACTGCTGACAGGGCCAGTGAAGTGGCTGTATACCACCAAATCCACTTATTCAACATTCAGCAAATTCCTACTATGTGCCAGGTACTTTGCTGAAAGCTAGGATCATGGAGAGGATTAGATATGACCATACCTTCAGGGAACTCAAAATTCTGGCCAGGAAGAGAAATGTGTTAACAAATAACTATCATGCAATAGCGTAAGTAAAAGAGTGTATTCTCCATTACAACATAAGATTCTAGGGAGCAGAGCAGTGTCCTATTCATCACTGAGGCACCCTGCCTGGAGAGGGCTCGGCAAATGGTAAGCACAGACTCGATGCTAGTTGCGTAAACTGAATAAGAAAGCACATAAGTGCTATGGGTGCCTAGAGGGAGGAGTAGCTCTCTCTACCTGGAGGCTCAGGAAAGGTTTCACAACAGAAGGTACAACATATGAGCTGAGTCTTAAAAACTGAGCAGTCAAGCCAGGAAGGCATAAAGCATTCTGTCAGAGACCAGTATGCCCCAAAGCAGAGACACAAGAGAGACCACATTATTCAAAGAATGCAAAAGATTTGCTAAGTTAGAGCTTGGCTTTTACATTAATGAGCAGGAAGATGGAACACTGATGAGACTGGGACCAGAGCAAAAAGGATTTGTAGGCCATGCTTGAGAGTTTAAATTACTATGGGAAACTTCTTAAGAATTCTATGCAGAGAAGTGACGAGGCATCTGTGTTTCACAAATCTCATTTTGGTAGAACTGGAAGGTATGGCACAAAAGTAAGGGAAAACTTACTGTGTCTCCGTCAACAGTTCAGTGTAGTGGTTCTCAACTACTGTAATTTTCTCCCCAGGTAATACTTGGCAATGTCTAGAGATATTTGGTTGTTACATTGAGGGTAGGGGGATGAGGTAGTGCTACTGGCATCTAGGGGGCAGGGGCCAGAGATACTGCTAAACATCCTATAATGCACAGAATATCTCCCCCACAAAGAATTACCAGGCTCCAAACATCAGTAGTGCCAAAGCTAAGAAACCCCAGTCTTGTGAAATGTGACGAGGGTCACAGCTAAAGCTGTAGGAATAAAGAGGGGACTGTTTAGAATAGATCAGGCCAGGAGCTGTAACTCATGCCCGTAACCCCAGCACTTTGGGAGGGTGAGGTGGGAGGATCATTTGAGAGCAGCCTGGGCAACACAGTGAGATCTCATCTCTACAAAAAAATAAATTTCAAAAATTATCCGGGTGTGGTGGCACATGCCTGTAGTCCTAGCTATGCTTGAGCCACCATTGGATTCCAGCCCGGGCGACAGAACAAAACATCATCTCTAAAACATAAACACACAAACAAATAAATAAAGTAGATCAGGTGGGACTCAAGAACTTATGAATGTCAAAATTAGGTCAAGGATAATTCTGAGATTTCTAGTCAAGTGAATGGATAAGTAGTGGTGCCAGTTAGCAAGGCTGCACAAGATAAGAAAACAAGCAGGCTGAGAGAATGGTAGAAATATCAATTTTCAATATACCAGATTAAAAATCTCAGTGGGACAAGGATAGATTCTCACTTGGTCTAAAAAGTCCCTCCCTGGATTTTTCTAGCTGAAATTTATATAAACATAAAAGTTTCCATTAACTTTCCCACCCCCACTCCTAAAACCCATTCTCACAGTCAACCTGTAAATTCTCTGACTGAGTCTGAAGTAAATCTTGTGGGATTTAGAGAAAGACAGAGAACCCACCTGAAAGTGTGGCCATGGCTCTCTGAGCTGTTCCTCGAAGGGTCTCCCCAGGCTGCCACTCTGCTTGGGGCAGCATCCAAACATACTCATCTCCAAGCTGCTCTCTGACTAACAAGACAAGGTTCCTATCCAGCTTCCGGTGCAATGAGGTTCGATCATTCTTATTATCAGCTTCTGCAAAGGGGTATAAGAAGAAGCAAGAAGATTGTGATCTGCCAGAACCAAGGAGCTTTGAATTTTACAATCTTCCTTTAACATAATCCTTGTCCTCAAAGACTTATAACCAAATTACAACTCTGACTCATCTAACTCTAATCTCTTTCAAAAAAGAGTCTCACAATCTTGAGGAAACCCAAAGGTAAGAAAAAAAAAAAATCAAGAGGTGAACTGTTTTGAATAGCAAACTACACTTTGAGCCTTTGAAAAAGAAGTAATGCCCACACTAATTCAAACTCAACTACTTGACTGGTTTTGATACTTATTACATAACTTAACTAGCCCCTATTTTCTCTGTTCTTCAGTCTTCATCTGTGAAACAAGCATAATAGAACTCAACTCCCTGCTTTAAGAGGAATTTCAGATGAAACACAGGAACTGGAAGAAAAGGGCTTAATTTCCCCCACTCTCAGTCCTAAACTAGGAGTTAAACACAGATAACAATTCACAAAGTTTAACTGAGAAAGAAAAAGCTATGCCAATACTCTTACCTCCCACTCAAAAATAACACAGTCCTTTTTAAAATTATATTATGGCAGATATGAGCAACAGGGAAAAGAATTTATTTTTCTCCCACCTGAAAGAAGTGTTGCTCTTTGAAATTATTTGTTGCTTAAAACACAAAGCAGGGGCAATTGGGAACCTGAATGCCCCTCTTTCCCTTCCTTCTTATTGGCCTAAAAAAGATAACAAACCTGTTACACGAGATCCAGGTTTGAACTGTAGGAATGTCTGCTCCCACATATCTTCCAAATCTTGCACCAGCAATATATTCTGGTCATCTTCTTCTTCATCATAGAGGTCAGTTTTCTTCCTTGCCAATCGCTGGCTTTCGTCCAGAGCACGAAGCTCATGGTCTGAATACAGGCTTTTCTCTATCTCAATCTGGAAAAATTAAAAGGACAAAAAAAAAAAGGAAGAAGAATAAAACAAAGCTGTAGTACATTTGACAGGTTCAAAAGTTTGTCAGCCAACATAACCAGACATACAATCAAAAACACCACACAGAGAGAAAACAGACACAAAGAAATAAAGGCCACCTGCATTTTAAACTTGAGTTACATTTGCCAAAAAGTCAGAATGTGATTAGGAGTCAAGACTACCACAAAAAATAAAGAGCCGAAACAGGCATTGCATGCCCACTTACCACACTCTACTCATGTCAGTGTTTCATTAGAATCTCTCTCACCAAGGACTTTCCTGCATCAGGGACTTTATAGACACTGTTCCTTGTTCTTAGAATGTTTTCCCTCACATTGTTTCTCCAGGAATATTCCTACTCATCTTTCTGATCTTAATTTAAATATCACTTTCTCAGAGAGACATTCCTGGACACCTACCATAAAAACTATAATTTGATGTCCTTGTTAAACGCTTTTATAGTAAGTACCTGTGTTTTCCTTTACAACACACATCGGAGTCTGCAATTAGTCATGTGATTATTTGGTTACTAACTGCCCCCCCTCACTCCACTAGATTGAAGTTATCTGAAAACCAGAACCACATCTATTTTATTTTCTACAGTATCCGTCATTTAACACTGTTTGATACATAGTATGTGCGTAGTGAACACCTATAGTATGTGTAATGCATATATGCCGAGTGAGTAAATGAATAAATCGAGCAAAAAGCACAGAAAAGTTTTTATCTCTCAGTAGACCAAGACAAAGACATCTCACAATCTGTGGGAACCTAACACCCCACAGCCACTACACTGTTTTTGCTCATGTTTTTTTCATTTTTTCTTCACACAAATAGCCCTTTATCACAAGCTTCTTACATATGCATCCACAGCCTCCTGTATTTCCACCTTCTTAATATTCATCACATCACAAAAACTTTCTCCCCTCCAGACTGTGTGCTCCTTGTGACAAGAACAGATTCTTGTTCACCAACAGATCCTTATTGTGATGAATGAACAAGAAGGAGACAATCTCCAAAGAGTTGCCTAAGGTGACAACAAAGACCAATGAAAAGAAACAACTTCTTGAACGCCTTGTGTGTACCAAACCACGTCAGTAGGTACCATTTTGTAGACAAGCACTTAAGTTCAGACAGGCAAAATATCTCTCTGAAGGTCACACAGACTAAATGGTACCGGAGTCAAATTCGAACTTAAGTCCTCCTACGGCTATTGCTTCCTCAAGCCTCAAGCCTGAATTTCAGTCCCACCTGCTGTAGCAGAGCCGCCATCTCTTTCTGCAAGGGGGTCAGCGGCTTGGAGACTCGCGGTGGCCGCTGCAGGCACAACGCACCCAGGAGGCGCCATGGAGATCCGCTGCTTGAGGGAGCGGCCGCAAGGCTCAAGCTGCGAGAACCCAGGCTACCTGCCCAGAGCCTCTCGAAGCGCCGCCAGCCCCCCGCCAACCCTAACAGAGTCCGCCTTACGGGCGCCGCCATCTTTCTGCCTTCCCACAATGTACAGCGGCTCTCAGCGGGGACCTCAGCCAATCCCATGTTCCCACAAGGCACCGCGGCAGCAGCCGCTAGCTCGGAGAGAGTTTAGACCCCCGGAAACACTAGAACGAACCATTCCAATATGAAGGGGTGACTGAAGATCTCAGAATACTAAAAAGGGGAGATAATTCCCAGGACAACCCGCAACGAAAGTTTTATTGAGAATATAAATGGTAACAAAAATATTTAGTGGGCCTTATTAAGAGCAATCAGATGACTTTACCTTCTGTCTGCTCCCCCGCAGGCACTCTTGGTACTGGCGCAGGTCCAGCTACAACTACGCTACCGACGAGAGCTCACTGGGGCCAAACTTAGTCATGCAGGTAGTAAGAAATGCTGGGTCTTGGCTTCTGCGGTCCCGGACTTGGCCATGGGCAACCCGGTAACAATAACCGCCCCCTCGAACCCACAGCCACCTCCGGGACTACACTTCTACCATGTGTACCATAAGCCACTCAGGCCTTAGTGACCTTTAGGCCGTGGCCCTTACCGAGCTTTTCTTTCTTGCAGGGTCGTAGCTGAGGCCCGAACCGTCCGTACGGGCGCTGGCGAGCTCCAGGACGCGGCGGCCAAGCAGGAAGTTGAAGAGAAGGCAGCAGCTCCGAGCCGCAGCGCCTTCAGGTGAGCACCACGTAGGTCCAGACCTGGGGAGACCCCGAGACTCCTGCCTGCCACCCTCCAGAGTCAGAACCAGTGAATTTCCAGCTCACTTGCCATCTCTGGGACCTTATGCAACTCAATCTCTGAGCCTCCGCTTTCTCATCTAAAAATGGAGATAATGCTGAGAGAAGTTGTTCTGAGAATCAAATGAGATGAGCCCTGGCACAAAGTAGATATGCAGTGAGCATTTGTTGAATGAATGAGTGTCATATGTGCATAATATAGATCCGCTCTCTTCTAAGGTGGATATCGTGGCAGATTAACAACCTTTCCTGCCTCCCACGCAAAATGGGAAGGGGCAATAGCTGGGGAACAAATCGTCATGCACTTGGACTTGGAGAATGTGAATCACCTGTTGCAATGAACCTGAATTTTAAATAGGACTCTTGGTATTTTCTTTTAAATGCAGCTTTCTTTTTGTTGGCAGTCTCAGAGTCTTCTGCTGTCTTATCATTGGGTCTTTACCCCTTTTCAAAGAAGTTCTCTAGTGATGTTTAGTTTTTACTCATTTTGGCTAGGGTTAGCATGTGGGCTTACCAGAACTGTGACTGAGACAAGTGTATAGTGTGGGAAAGAGGCGCAGACAGAAGTGGTAAATAAAATAACGGTGGGCCATACACGGAGTAAAATAAGTGTCAGATTCTGACTTAAAGCCTACTACCAGATGCAGTGGTACAATTGAAATACATCAACTCGGTTGCCACTTACTGATAGGGTTTCAATATGAGTCTGCAAGCAATTAATTTATTATGGTCTCTATGCCGCCAAACCTCACTACTAATATTAATCTGTATTTGCAGCTACTCCCCAGCACTAGCATCACCACTTCAGCTCCACCACAGATCATCAGACATTAGATCTCATAAGGAGGGCACAACCTAGATCCCTCACATGCACAGCTCACAGTAGGGTTTGTACTCCTGTGAGAATCTAATACTACTAATGGTCTAACAGGAGGCAGAACTCAGGTGTTAACACAAGCACTGGGGAGTGGCTGTGAATACAGATGAAGCTTTGCTCTCTCTCACTTGCCACTCACCTCTTCTGTGCAGCCCAGTTCATAACAGGCCATAGACTGGTAGTGGTCTGGCTTGGGGGTTGGGGACTTAAATGACTGGAAAGATAAAATTGACATTTATTAAGATAGGAGGACTGTGGGAGTTTGGATTTGGGTAGTTAAGTTTGAGGTGCTTTATTCGCATCCAAGTGGAGATACAGTGTAGACTATTAGAAATAGAGTTCAGAGCCGGGCTTGGTGGCTCAGCCTGTAATCCCGCGCCTTTGGGAGGCTGAGGTGAGTGGACTGCCTGAGCCCGCGGGTTCGAGACCCACCTGGGCAGCGAGACCTCATCTCTACAATAAATCAAAAAATCAGCCGGGCATGATAGCACATGCCTGTAATTCCGGCCACTCGGAAGGCTGAGGTGGAAGGATCGCCGGAGCCCAGCAGGTCGAGGCTGCGGTGGCCGGAAGCGGCCACTGCACTCCAGTCCAGGCGACAGAGTGAGACTCCAACTCAAAAAAAAAAAAAAAAAAGAAAGAAATAGAGTTCAGGAGACATGAGCTAGAGATATACATTTGGGAGACATTGTCATATAGATAATATTTCTTTGAAACCACACAATGGGACTGGGCATGGTGGCTCACACCTGTAATCCTTGCACTTTGGGAGGCTGAAGTGGGAAGATCATTTGAGGCCAGGAATTCAAGACCAGCCTGGGCAACAAAGCAAGACCCTGTCTCTACAAAAAAAAATAGCAAAATTAGCCAAGTGTGGTGATATGCACCTGTAGTCCCTGCTACTTGGGAGGCTGAGGCAGGAGGATCACTGAGCCTAGGAGTTCAAGGCTGCAGCCTGGGTGACAGAGTGAAACCCTGTCTCTAGATAACACACACACACAAGATGACAAGATTATCAACAAACTACATGTAGATGAGAAGAGGTCCAAAGACAACCTTAGAGCACCCTAACATTTAGAGATTTGAGAGATGAGGAAGAACCAGCAAAAGAGATAAGGAATTTCCCAGAGGTAGTAAGAGAACCAGGAGAGCTATTCTGTTTTTTAATGTGGTTCAAGATGGGGAGACTAGCTGTGTCAAATGTTGATGTGATAGGTCAATAGGTCAGTGACAGAATTGCTCATTGGATTTAGTAATGTGGAGTTGGTTGGATTAGCATTTTGGGCAGAGTGGTAGGGGAATAGAGAAATATGTTTTGCTGTTGAGAATGATGCAGTAGAGGGGGAAAAAAACAGTGATACCAGAGTGGGAACATTGATGGAGTGATGACCTTGAGGGGCTGATACGCAAGTGGAGCATTGTAACAGGAGAGATGGCAAAGACAGTGGGCACAGATGTTTGGTAGTTAGAGCTGGAAGAAATTTTGATTGCTTCTATTTCTCTATAGAGGTCAGCAGCTGGCACTGAGGAAGCAGGAAGGGGATGGAGGTTTGAGGAGACAAAAGAAGGTATAAGAGAGTCCTTAGGAGAATGAGAGGATAACTGAACTGGGCATGTGCCGTATGATTGCCAGACGGGGCTGAGGGCCCACTTGATGCTAGAGTCATTAAAACAGAGCAGTGCTGCTCAGCTGGGAGCATTTTGGATCCCAGGGCACTTTTAGCAATATCTAAAGACCTCTTTGGTTGCTACAACTTAGGGGACAGTATCTACCGGGTAGAGGCCAGGGATGCTGCTAAAACCTCACAATTCACAGCCTCCCACAGCAAAGAATTATCTTGCCCCAAATGTCAGTAGTGCCCAGGTTGAGAAGCCCTGATGTAGAGAGACCAGCTTGGCTGTGTACTTTTCTCTGGCCCGTTGTGCAGGTGTGTGCACAGGCTCTGAGTGGCTGGAGAAATGGATTTACCCAGGGCTAGGAGTTTGTCAGGAGCATACAGTGAAGTAAAAGCAGGCAGAGAGCTGAGGGTATGTGCAAGGGAGTAATTATCATCGTTGGCCACGGGATTTAGTTTGGGTGAGAAGAGAAGTGAGCCCATGAGGAGAGTGAGGGATGGTGGAAAGCTAGCGGGAAAAGTGGATTTTAGGTCCTCATGGGATGAGGGAGGTAGAGAGAGCAAGTGGATGCACTAGGAGGTAGTGGCCAGAGTGTGGTGCTTGAAACAAGCTTATGATGGGGTCATAGGTATTTATAATGACAAGTGCTAGGTATGACCATGAGAGTAAGTAGCCAACGTAGAGGGAAGATACATGAGCAGTAAAGGAAAGGAGGTCGAGAAACAAGCCGGGGAATGGGAGAATCTTACTGAAATCAGCAATAATATAACAGGAGTCACGTTAAGAGAAATTAAGCTGGAAGCTGTGATCTCTGCATTTTCCTGCATTTATTTGCATTTTTAAAATCATCTCTGGCAGCAATTAGAAAATGGGTTGACTCAACATTTCCCTGTTGTGAGGATGGGTCTGAAGAGGCAGCAGACCAGTGCCAGAAAGCTTTGTCTTTCCTTTTCGGCTTGCTTGGGGTAAACCACTTGGTTTGTACATCGGACCTGGAAGGTTTAAAGACTTGATCTTGTGTGTCTTCAACTAAATGGTTCAAACTCCAAATCCTTCCCAGTTCCAAACCTTGCTCTATATAAAGGGCATTGGATACTTTCAGATCTTAGTAGACTTGTGTTTTCTGACCTCTAAATTGATAGGGGAAATTATCAATAGGGAAATGACCATCTTTTAAACATTAGCATCATCTAAGAGACACATCCGCTTTTCATTTTGGCATGTAAACTGATAAGTGAACAACCTGCCGAGGTTCTAAATCATTTCTAAGATCAAGCCCACAGGAAAGAATACACTTGTAACCCAATACCACTGTGCTTTTGTTGTTGTTGTTTAAATATCTCCGGGAAAGCAGGTAGGACTGCGGGGAGAATGGTATTCAGATTATAGTATATTTTCTAAAATGAAATCCATTGTATTTCAGAAAGGTGTGGGAGATCCAAATATGAATATGATTTGTGTGTAGACCTAGTGGAACAGCAGGTTCATTCCATCTCAAATGTTGAAGAACAATTGTGTGTGTTGGAATTTTAAAAAGCACAGCTTGATGAGCACAGCTCCAGACTGAGACATCTCCTAGGTCCAAGGGCTTGGCTTTCCTTGCTAACCCTATTCCCCTATTTGTACCTAATTTTCTCCATCTGAAAATAAAGAGTACTTATCTAGAGAAAGCCAGAGAACAGCTTGGTCTAAGGCAGTAGAATGTCTTGAAGACAACACAGTGTGTTCTCAACCCTGAGTTTATATCTGAGTCTCCAGGGACATTTGAAAACCAAATTCCCAGACCCCACTCAGAAGTCTGGGGTGTCGCTTAGGCATCTGGGTGCTTTCCAGGGTACTGATGTTCAGCCTGCATTGAGAACTACTAGTCTAGGGTAGGGGTTGGCAAACCACAGCCCATGGACCCAATCTGGCTAGTTACCTGTTTTATAAATAAAGTTTTATTGGAACGTAGTCACACCTACCAATTTACTGTTGTCTGTGGCTGTTTTTGTGATATAGCATCAGAGTGTAATAATTGGGACAGAGACCTCTGACCAGCAAAGCTTTTAATATTTACCATCTGGCCCTTTACAGATAAAGTCTACTATCTATTCTAAGGGATACTGGATTTTTTATAGTAATGATATTATGATATTGTGCCTCATTTTTTAAAAAGTAGAGACAAAATATTATCTACAGTCCATGAAACAAGAAGACAAGGCCTGGCATGGTGGCACATACCAGAAATCCCAGCACTTTGGGAGGCTGAGGTGGGAGGATTCCTGAGCCCAGGAGTTGGAGACCAGCCTAAGCAATATAGTGAGACCTCATCTCTACAAAAAATAAAAAAAATTAGCTAGGTATAGTGATGCATGCCTACAGTCCAAGTTACTTAGGAGACTGAGGTGGAAGGATCCCCTGAGCCCAGGAGGTCAAGGCTGTGCTGAGCCATAATCATGCCACTGCACTCCAGCCTAGGCTACAAGTGAGACCCCCAACTCGAAAAAAAAAGAGAGAGGTTTGACTAGATTTTTTAATTGCAGAAGGCACTTATGGAGGACATGAAAATAGTGATATGATTATACTAGCAGGGACCAGGAATATGAGGAGTATGAGTGAAAATATTTTTTTCTTACAGCAGAAAGTCACTAGAAGAGTGGGCATAGTGCTGCACACCTGTAGTCCCAATTATTCAGGAGGGTGAGGCAGGAGGATTTCTTAAGTCCAGAAGTTCAAGATCAACCTGGGCAACATAGTGAGACCCCATCTCTTAAAAAAAGATAGAAAGTCACTAGATGGGTCTAATACCGACAAGCCAAGAAATAGCCTTATAAGCACAATAGGCACAAATATGGCGGTAGCACCAGAAGGAGCAAAAAGAAATGGTGGGGGCAGCTACCCCAGGGGGGCAGAGGCTTGTTTTTCATTATGGGTTCATCTGTACTATTTGATTCTTTAAAATCATGTTATCTATTTCTTTGAATTTAAAAAAAAAAACCAGTACCATTTTAAATGAACTGTTCCTTCTAATTGCAGCATTTACCCTCCCATGCCAGGAGAGGAGAGCCCATTGAGGTGGGCAGAAAAGAAATTTGAGGAGATCCCCATTGCACACATTAAAGCGTCCTACAACAAGTAAGTGGGGGAAAGCACCTGAGCAGGTGTAGTGTGGGTGACTTTCTGCTTCACCGGGGGACATCAAGGTTAGCTCTGGATACCCCTGGAGTAGAAATCAGGGTGCTCGTGTGGAGGTCCTCAGGCTCGCTTCTTGTCTAGGGAAACTACCCACTGCCTTTGTAAAGTGTATTCAAGCTTCATGAACATGTGAAATAGGTTGGGCTTATCATATCACAGGGTTTGTTTGCTTTCCTTGGAAATAGTGCTTTCTGGTTTTGCTTAAGGGTTGGAAAGGGTATATTAGGGGCAGGAAGTCCCACCATGAAAGTATTGATTAAGTGCTACTGAGTAATTGGGGGTAGGAGACAGATGATATATAAATAAGAAGAAAGATGATTTACAAATATGTGATTTGTTAATAAACTAACCAGAATGTAAGGCTCCAGGTGCTGTTCCTTTAAAGCCATGAGCGTGCCACTGCACTCCAGCCTTGTAGGGCTAAATGCAAATGGTAAGTTTAAAGTGATGAGACTGGTGTTCTTGTGTGGCTTCCTAACAGGTGCTGGGGCATTCCCAACCATGTGTTGGTACTGAAAGCACTACTGGCGTTAGTGATAACTCTGCAGGTCAGCCCCTACTTGGGAATGGGATCCATGTTTGGTTACAGCCTGCCCACCAAGCAGTTTAGAGAACAGCACAAGAGAGGATTTTAGTCATGGACTAGAGTGTGTGGCACAGATTAAATGCTGTAGGATTCATTTCAGCACTCGACAAATAAAATGAGAGCAACTGGATATCTTTTTCTTCCTTTCTCAGGCTAATACGGACATATATTTATGCCTCCACATACATATATACACATACATGAGATCTGACAATTAAGTGTGTGAACCATCCTGGAAAAGGTGTTCCATACCTCATTGCTTAATATCACTACGGTCACCTTCAAAGTAATCCCTTGGGAAGCTATCCACTGATGCCATCATCTAGTCCACCCATCAAAGCAGTTTTGGAACTCTTTCTGGAGTGGCCATCAGAGCTGCCATTGTTATCTATTGCAGTGTGACAATTAAGTTTGTGAACTTGGAACCATGCACTTATGTTGGCAGCACTGTACAAATAACTATTGGAACACCTTCCCTACTCTCTTGATCTGGCTTCCAGTGACTTTCTTCTTTACCCAAAGATTAAGGAAATATTGAAAGGAAGACATTTGACAGCATTCAGGACATCAAGGGTAATATGACGACAGCGCTGATGGCCATTCCAGGAAAAGAGTTCCAAAATTGCTTTGATGAGTGGACTAGGCTCTGGTGTAGGTACATAGCTTCCCAAGGAGAGCACTTCAAAGGTGACCATAGTGATAGTCAGCAATGAGGTATGTAGCACTTTTCCTAGGATGAGTTTGCAATCTTAATTGACGGACCTCATGTATATATGTGTGTATGTATGTATTTTTTTAAGGTATGGGGTCTCATTGTGTTGTTCAGGCTGGTCTCGAACTTCTGGGCTCTAGCGATCCTCCCACCTTGGCCTCCCAAAGTGCTAAATTACAGGCATGTGCCACCATGCCCAGTTCTGCAGTTTTTTAAAATGTCTATGGTCTACTCTCAATACCACTGTTTAGGCTATCTCAGGCAAGCAATTATCTTATGCTTCTATTTAGTGTAGAAAACCCTAGAAGCCCTGGTAGGGAGAAGTAGCAGAGCCACAACCAGACCAACAAGCAGCTGGCCAAGCCCAGGGCTGACCCAGCAGGTCATTTCCCTCTTCTTTGAGCACTCGGGGAGCTCTCCAGACCAGAACATAAGGGGACAGTGACCAAAGGGGGAATGGAAAGCATGTTTCTTAAAGTCATTCTTAGTCATTTAACTTGTTCAAGTTAGAGGTGATTGAGAAAAATGTTTCACTTATGTAAAATAATTTTTGATTATGGAATAGAGTGTCATAAGCATCAAAACTATCCGATATGGTAATATTGCTAACTTTTTAAATAATGGCTAAGAGTTTTTTAAAGAGTCCTGGCTGGGTGCAGTGGCCCACATCTGTAATCCCAGCACTTTGGGAGGTGGAGGCAAGAGGATTGCCAGAGCCCCAGGGGTTTGAGACCAGCCTGGGCAACTTGGTGAGACTTCGTCTCTACAATAAAAATAAAAAAGTTAGCCAGGTGTGGTGGCACACACCTGTAATTCCAGCTACTCGGGAGGATGAGGCAGAAGGATTGCGGCTGCAGTAGCTGTGAGCATGCCAGTCCACTCCAACCTGGATGATAGAGTGAGACTCCCACTCAAAAAATAAATAAAAAACAAATAAAGAGTCTTATCTTTTAGAGCTATATACTGAAATATTTACATATGAAATGGTAGGTTAAGTCTGGGATTTGCTTCAAAATAATTCTTGGTGAGGGGAGTAGGAACAGGGTTTATAGGTGAAATTGAATTGCATGTGAGTTGCTAATTTTTGAAGTTGGCTGATGGGTCTGGGAGTTCATGTTATTCTGTTCACTTTTGTGTATATTTGAAACTTTCTCTAATAAAGTCTTTTTTTTAAATTACCTGATGTGAAACATCTCATTTAATAGGAAAAAAAGGCCAGGCAAGGGCATCACAGCTAATGTAGTTACTGGCTACAGGAAAGACACTAGGAGAAAAACACGCTATGCTTTTCTGGATGACGCTTACCCACCCTCAGGTTATGGAGCGCTCTACATGGCATGATATGTCCATTTTTTATTAGGTTCAGAGGAGGTTCTCGCCTTTCCTGACACTTCCTATAGGAATTCAAAACACATTCATCTCGCCGCACTCCAGCCTGGGTGACAGAGCAAGCCCTGTCTCTTAAAAAAACAAAAACAATTCCCATCCATCCAATAAGCTTCAAGTGGAAGCAGCTGCATTTCTTTTTCTTTCTCACTAGGCTTCTGAGAGTGTTGGTGAGCTCTCTCTCACTTCCCCAGCAACAGTTATATCCTGTGTGCCTCCCTGTTTCTCCCAGCACACAGATCCAGGTGGTCTCTGCCACTAACCAGCCTCTTGCCCGTACATCCTGCGGCACGGAGGGATTTCGAAATGCCAAGAAGGGCACGGGCATCGCAGCACAGACAGCAGGCATCGCCGCAGCCGCAGTAAGTGTGTGTTGTTTCTGCTTCACACTGTAGTGCGTTTGCTTTCTGCATGGCTGAGCACTATGTGGAGAATTTTCATTAAACCAGCCATTCCCCTTGCTAGGTGCCATGACATTGGAAGCGGTTTGAAGAGGTTTATGTCAAAAGGCTTCTCTTTTTTTCTTTCTCTTGGATTCATTAGAGGTGAAGCGCTTATTGGCTCATTCTAGGAGAATTCTAGGAGGTAAGAACCAGAATCCTGAAGACTTAAGAACCACACCCCCTCGATTTAGAGACTAGTGGCAGAGGAAGGTATAATAGTCTATTTGCAGAGGATGTGGTATGGTGAGCACTCTCATACAGTATCATAACTGCTGCAGACCTCTCTAGAAGCAAATTGGCAGTGTGCTGCTGTTGGTGTATTTATTGAGCATCTACTATGTGCCACTTTACCTTCATTATCGTGATTCTTCAAAGGACTCTCAGTATTGCCCATCTTTCCAAGAGCCAGTTGAGATTCGGAGTGTCTGACTTGCTCAGAGCCAGTTTCATCCCTGGTTTGAAACCAGATTGGTCTGAGACCAAACCCACACACTTTCTACTGTAGCACAGGCCTTGCAAATACTCTGCCAGGCCAGATGTATTTCTTGAAGGAAAACCTTGACCTTCAAACAAAGGAAGACACCTAAAAATATTGATTGCTGTATATTAATTCTCATCAAAAATCAAAATGCTGTAAATGCCAGACAATGGACAGATCATATACAATTAAAAGAAATAACGTCAGTGTTTACAGTGGTTTCTGCACGGTGAGTCATGAGTGACTTCTGTGTATTTTCCCTTTTTGGAATGAACTGCCTTTAAATCAAGAAAGAAAATTTTAACTCTAAAGATTTTAGATGATAACACTTCTTAAGTAGGTATTAGGTTCAACCTTGCAGTCCACGGTGGCACTTCATGGTCTGAAATTCTGCATTTGCCCACCTGAGAAAAGCCTGAGTGATGTCTAGCGATCTCCATTAGGTGGCAGTGCTCTCCTGGGCTAGAGGGATTACAGTCGCTTCAATTCTGTGACTTGGTTCTGTGGCCACTGCTGGTGTCTGTCCTCTACTGCGGCCCTCCGCCTGCCTCCTTGTCTTCTGTCACCCTTTCCCAGAGCTCGTAAGCCTCTTGCTTCAGGAGATAGTATACTAGTCTGGATGCGTTAGTTCTGTGGGGCACTGACCACTTGCTGCTTCTCTCCAGAAAGCTACAGGGAAGGGTGTGACCCACGTCCGAGTTGTGGTGAAAGGCCTGGGGCCAGGGCGCTTGGTAAGTGACCATGATTCTCCAATGTATGTGTTTTCTTCTGTAGTTAGAGAAATTGGGGCTTGAGAGCAGAGTATAGAATTCTTAGTGGATTCCCGGGATGGCTTGAAGTGTCTTTCTGTTGTTCCTATAATCTAGCAGGGTGATCTTTAGCTTCCCCAAAGAGGGGACAGCTCTGTGACTTTGCAAAAGTAAGGTATTGGAGGGGAAGCGAACGGGAGGGAGGACATTCCAGGAAGACAAAACTGCTTATATAAAACTACAGAAGTGTGATACAGAAGGTATGCCAGGGCCCACAAGGAGTCTTGGTTCTCAGATTGTAAAACACTAGGTAGAAAGTGCAGGTGCGATCTGAGAGGAAGGCAATGTTGAGAACTTGATCAAGGGGTTTGGATGGAGATCTTAGTGAGAATAGAATAGGATTGAGGTATCAAAGCCAGCTGGCCTCCCGCATCCTCCCTTCCCTACACTGCCTCACCCTTCTCCGAGTCCTGTCTGGAGATGCTGGGTCATTGTTTCTGAGACTATGCCATTCTGCTCTTCCTTCTGCTCCTTCCAGTCTGCCATCAAGGGACTGACCATGGGGGGCCTGGAAGTGATCTCCATCACAGACAACACCCCCATCCCACACAACGGCTGCCGCCCCAGGAAGGCTCGGAGGCTATGATGGAAAGGAAGCCTGCACTTGAACCTGACCACAAATCTCATGTGGACCTTCTAGAAAGTTCACTGTCAGAGCCCTCTCCAGAACACGACTGTTGGAGATCCTTCAGGCAGTAAGGGGGAGGTTTACTCCTTGCACAGTAGTGTTTGCTCGCGCCTCCAACTGGAGATGAGTGTCCCCAGAAGTGGGCTTTGCCTCGCTTAGACATGAGGGGAGCCGCAGGGGCAGCTATGACCCAAGCTCCAACCACTACTCTGAGAAATAAAAGAATATCTTTATTATCTGTTGTTATTTTGAGGTTTTTGCGTTCAGAGTTACAAAAAGTAAGACCTACTTCCTACTGAAAAAGAGAGTGTGATTGAAGTGAGACCCTAGATGGACAGGTTAAGTGTAAACGTGAGCTGCTGGAAGCTATTTACCAGACGCCTTCTTTGGTTTCAGTTATTTCTTTTGTAGCTCTCTAACCAAGGTTTCTAGAGCCCATCATAGTAACTGTTCTTATTAATGACTTGTAATTTGGCCCCCAATTGAGAACTCTCTGCCACCTACCTCTGCATTCTGATAGAAGCTTTCACCCTTGTGCGCATGTTTGAAACTAACCCCTAACAGTGCGGGATCTTTTCCACTTGGACAATCAGATATCCCCCACACTGAAGTCATTTTTTATACCAGGGTCCCCAACCCTTAGGCCATGGACTGGTACCAGTTCGTGGCCTGTTAGGAACTGGACCGTACAACAGGAGGTAAGCAGCTGGCAAGCGGAGCTCCGCCTCCTGTCAGAATAGTGATAACATTATATTCTTAAAGGAGTGCCTCCCTATTGTAAACTGCGCATGTGAGGGATCTAGGTTGCATGCTCCTTAGGAGAAAATAATGCCTGATGATTCCCCAATCCATCCCCTTCCACCAATCCGTGGAAAAATTGTCTTCCACGAAACCAGTCCCTGATGCCAAAAAGGTTGGAGACTGCGTTTTATTATATATGCTCCTTGGGCTTCGGCAATCCCAGCACTAAAGAGGGAGTGGCCCTAAAGTGGGGATAGTAGAGTTGTTAAAATAGAGAATTCTCTAGAAAATAGATTGGGTGACAGAAGGGCTTCCGTGGAAACCAAATCAAGAAGTACAGAAAGCATGTTGGTGTGGAACCGGATAGTATTGACAGGTAGGCACCGCTCAGGACCCACAGGCAGGACTGCTCCTCACTTGAGGCCCTGGGGTTCCTGAATACAGCTCAGAAGCCAAAGGTGAGGGCTCTAGAAACATGGCAATAGAGACCCTTCTTCCGCAGACAGAAGGCCAAGGGTGAGAGTGTCACTAAAAGCTGAATGAAAAGGTTGGTCAAGCACACAAAAGCCCTGTTCCTCCCAGAGGAGTACAGGAAGGGCCTGCTGGCCAGAAGGAAAGACACCATGGCATTTTCCTTCTGTTCCTTGCCAGCTAAGCCCTGTGATCTTAGAATTCAGTGTAGCAAAAGTCAAGATTTAAATAGGCAAGAGCCTGTGCTAGGGCTAGAGAAAGGAGATAGATCATTAACCCAGACATGAGTTTAAAAGGAAAATGCCTCCCTCCTTTTTCTTTCATCCTTAGCAATCTTGTGACCAGTGACCACAAAATCCCAACTGGAGGCTTCTTGTATTAAAGCCATGGTTGGAAGGAGTTACACCGTGTCACCATAAAACTACATACAGTAAGTCCCCCACAAACGAGTTCCATTCCTAGAGCACGTGTGAAGTCCAATTTGTTCATAAGCCCAACAACTTGTAAAGGATGCACACATGACAGTGTACACCAGACATGTGCACTAACTTATGTGATTGGACATGTGAACGCACATTTGCATCTTTGAAAGTTCTCAAAGGTTTATATGTAGGGGTTTACTGTATAAACACAATGCATAAAAACACAGGGCTCTTGAGAATTGTGCTTAGTGATTTGATATGGTTTGGCCTTTATTCAGGTGGACAGAAAGCCTGGAGCAATTGGGTGGTTGCTCACCATCGAGGAACCAAGCCAGGGCACAAGCAAGAAACAGTTCAGAAGGTTTAAAAAAAAACTTCATGAGCCAGGCTCGGTGGCTCAGCCTGTAATCCCGTGCCTTTGGGAGGCTGAGGTGAGTGGATTGCCTGAGCCCGCGGGTTCGAGACCCGCCTGGGCAGCGAGACCTCATCTCTACAATAAATCAAAAAATCAGCCGGGCGTGGTAGTGCATGCCTGTAATTCCGGCTACTCAGAAGGCTGAGGCGGAAGGATCGCCGGAGCCCAGCAGGTCGAGGCTGCAGTGGCCGGGAGCGGCCACTGCACTCCAGTCTGGGCGACCGAGTGAGACTCCAACTCAAAAAAAAAAAAAACTTCATGGAGGTTCTTTGCAGGAGAACGTGCAAGCCTAGGGAATAAACAAAGGGAATGGAGCTGAAATCCATCCCACCCTAGGCCCTAGGGAATAAACAAAGGAGATGGAGCTGAAATCCATCCCACCCTGGGCCCAGAGGGGCCAGGGAAGGAACAGTTACAAGAACCTGGCAGGAACCACCGTCACAGAGGAACACAGCGTCCGCCAAACCGTGACCTGCTGGAGAGGGAGGAAATGGCCCTGGCTGTTCCTGCCTTCTGGATCCTTGCTGGGGTTCCCCTTGCCTGAAACCAAAGGAAGCAAGATGGCAGGGGAAACCAGAGGTGTGGTCCTCGGGGCTCGGCCTCCCAGGCCACAGAGTGGATCTGGAGGAGTGCACGGAGGACCGCAAGGGCAAGAGGCTTCTGTGCTACCTGGAAGTGAGGACTTCCATATGCCATGGCAAGAGGGCCTTGAGAAGAAACAGACTGCCCAGGAGAATCTACAAGCAGAAGGACACTGAGAACTCTAAAAGATCAATGGTCAGCCAAGCGCAGTGGCTTACCCCATAATCCCAGCACTTTGGGAGACAGAGGTGAGAGGATTGCCTGAACCCATGGTTTCAAAACCAGCGTGGACAACATGGCAAGACCTCGTCTCTACAATAAATCAAAAAGAGCCAGGCATGGTGGGACGTGCCTGTAGTTCTAGCTACTTGGAAGACTGAGGTGGAAGAATCACCTAAGCCCAGCAGGTTGGGACTATGGTGGCCATGAGCATGCCACTGCACTCCAGCCTGGGCAACACAGTGAGACTCTGACTCAAAATAAATAAATAAAAGGCCAATGATTTTGGGTCCAGAACCCCCAGGAGATAGTTGGGGCTGGGCTACCTTTTTCAACATGTACAGGAAAATGCACACTCCTTTATTATGAGCTTTCTGTGCATTGTTGTTTCCAGGCTCTGGGTGGCCAATAAAATGGGTGCTCTCTTAAACTGGATTACCTCTTTATTTTTTTTTTTTGAGTTGGAGTCACTCCGTTGCCCAGACTGGAGTGCAGTGGCACGCTTCCGGCCGCTGCAGCCACGACCTGCTGGGCTCCGGCGATCCTTCCACCTCAGCCTTCTGAGTAGCCGGAAATTCAGGCGCAGGCTACCACGCCTGGCTAATTTTTGATTTATTGTAGAGATGAGGTCTCGCCAAGTTGCCCAGGCAGGTCTCGAACCCGTGGGCTCAGGCAATCCACTCACCTCGGCCTCCCAAGGCGCTGGGATTACAGGCTGAGCCACCGAGCCTGGCCTAAACTGGATTACCTCTTAATCGTTTGTCTTGGTCTCTCCTCCCCACCCCTTTGGAGATACTAAGGCACCTTTACTGAAGGCTGACCAATTGAGGCAATTATTATTTACTGAAAATGCTGAGCTGCCCTGTCCCTGCTGCCACAGCCCTTCCCAGCAGCACATCTCTCCTCACGGGTGAAATGTGTGCTTGCAGTTACCCCAGGCAGAGAGAGGCAGAGCCTGGCATTTGGGTCCCAAGTATTTGCACAAGCAGGGTGTTGGCATCAGCTTGTGTGACACACGTCCTTGTTTTCTGGCAGCAGGGCCTTGGATTATTCTCTGGATGCATCTGCAGTTTTGCTTATAAAGTTGGTTGCACAGGCCTGGCTACATAAGGGAAGGCTATCTTTCCCTACACAAGCAAAAAGACAAATGCAGTTTCTTTCCTTTCAGCATAGATGCAGTGTTTTCTCTTCTTTCTGCCACCTGATGCCAAGGCCAAAATAAGTCTGTTTAACACTGGAGTCCCTGGATGCTCACAAAACATCACTTGGCACTTTGGGAGAAACCATTTCCCAATTGCATCTGCCTGCAACCTGGTTCTGACACAGCCCTTAAAAAATGCATATACAAGGGGGATCCCCCCAAAAAACAATTATTTTTTAGAGGGCGACCCCCTTGTAGTACAACCTTCCTCCCCAGATAAATGTTCTAGGAATCCATCAGCATCAGTAGACCAGCTGGCGTTGTTGTGAGAGGCTGCATTCTGCTTCAGCAATTTTTTTTCTTTTCTTTTTCTTTTTTTCTTTTTTTCTTTGAGATTCTTTCAACAAGTCTGCCCACTTTATGATGGGTGATTTACACAAACAACCTGCCTACACTGCCTTGGGTGTTCAGCAATTTTTGACCCCCATGCCCCACCCTCCCTATTCACCTGATCTCACCCCAAGTGGGTTTTTTTTTTTGTTTCCCCAATGTGGAAGAGATGAAACAAAAAACAGTGGAAGCATTAAAAGGCCTCAGAACTGATGAGTTCAAGAACTGTTTTGAGCAGTGGAAAAAGCATCTTAATAGGTGTATTACGTCAAACAGTACTTTGAAGGTGACTGAAGTTCCAATATATAAGAATAAATGCACAATTTTTTATAAGTAAATTCTAGGGTTTTTACCTTTCCCTGGGGCTCCTCTGTTATTTTTCTCTGTTCATTTTCTCCTGTTCTGGAAAGATACATTGTTTGTTTTGGTTTGATTTTTTAGTGGGTACTATCAATCCAAAGTGATGGATAGGTCACTGCCAAAGCAGAAATTATCCATTCACCAAACTGAGTCAACATGGGCTAGTCCACAAATATGGAGGCTGAGCACTGGGGGACCAGTCAAGTTGTCACTACTCTCCTGGAACCCACACTCTAAGGAGACAAGACAGGTACATGGCTGAGTTAGAACGAAGTTCCATAAAATAGGTATACATGGTATTGGTGTTGAGTAAAAAAGCGATCCCCTCAGCTTAAGGGATGGAAGGGAAGGCTTTGTGGAGATGGCCTGTGAGATGACCAAGTGAGTAAAAGGTGTCCTTAGGATTGGAAACTGGCAAGGCAGCATGCACAGCCTACTGGTGGTGGCTTAGTTGACGCTGTGGGTCATGGGGTTCAGACTGGATAGAGAGACAAGTAGGAATCGTAGCTTACCAAAGAATTAGGGTAAGGAAGGGACCAGAACACTTGCAGTCACACCACAGACAAAGCAGGTTCAACAGATATGATGGAGCAAGGGAGGTGGGGTGTGGAAGGCTATGGTCAAAAAGAACTTTAGGCCGGGTTGGTGGCTCAGACTGTAATCCCAGCACTTTGGGAGGCCTAGGCGAGTGGATTGCCTGAGCCTGCAGGTTCGAGACCCTCCCGGGCAACTTGGTGAGACCTCGTCTCTACAATAAATCAAAAATTAGCCGGGTTGGTAGCGCGTGCCTGTAGTTCCGGCTACTTGGAAGGCTGAGGCAGAAGGATCGCCAAAGCCCAGCAGGTTGAGGCTGTGGTGGCCGGGAGTGTGCCATTGCACTCCAGTTTGGGCGACAGAGTGAGACTCCAACCCCCTCCCTCTCCAAAAAAAGAGAACTTTAGAGTTGCAGGTTTGAGAGAGAGCTCATTTACAGCTGAAGTTACATACGTAAGTGTCTAAAAAGAGCCGAAATAAAAGTCATTGAGGTTGGTCAAGCATGATGGCTCACATCTGTAATCCCAGCACTTTGAAAGGCAGAGGTGGGAGGATTGCTTGAGGCCAAGAGTTCAAGCCAGTCTTGGCAACATACCAAGACCCCCTATCTCTACAAAAAAATTAAAAATTAATTAATTAAAAGTCACTGAGGTTTAATTCAAGGAATTAGAGATGTGGACAACGAAACTTATCTTTGCTACTGAAGCCCCAAAGTGGATGTCAGGAAAAGGGACAGAGAAGTCCTTTATGAGATCGAAAGCCCCTAAACAAGTAGAGTGGCCAGGAATATAGGAAGGAGGACAGAAGCTTAAATCATATGCACTTCAAAAGGGAAGGACTGTTGAGCAGAGGTGGTGGAACAGTGTCCCTGGAAGGGCAGAGGAGGTGGTAGTGTGCTGACACCCATTCCTGCTGCATGAAGAGGAGGCAGGCCTGCAGGGTCGACAAGGAAAAGGAAGGAGTGTTGGGAAACTGGTAGTGATGAGAGGCTGTCTCTCCTCAGTACAATGTAGGTGCAGAGACCATGGGGGAAGGGGAAGGTGACAAGAGCACAGTGGATGGAGACACCCAGAGGGTGTAAAAACCGAAGGAGCTAGATTGGACTTAACACCCAATATCTACTTTGCTTCTAACCTGACTTTATAACGAAAAAAATCAAAAGGTCAAAAACCGTGAAACAATGTTCAATCTTACTAGTAATCAAGGACATGGAAATCAAAATGTGTTACCATCATTCCCCGAATGTAGAGATGCCAATCAAAACCATGCTGGGATGAGACCACCCAAGAAAGATGAACAGACTGAGGAAAAGAGGACAGTCAAGTATATAGACTCTGCAAGGAGAGGAGACTGCAAAGGTGGCAGGATAGAGGCCCAGAGACAGCCATGGAGGGCAGGATGGGTGCTCCAAGAAGGAAGGACAGTGGAAATGTAGAGTGCTGCCCGGAGCTCAGACAGGAGCTCCGCAAGATCAGGACTGGAAAGGGTTCCTTGGGCTTAGCATCGTGGAGGTTGTGATTCACCCCAGAGAAGAGGGTCAGAGATAGAGAGGTGAGGAAATAGAGATCTGGGTCAAGGGCGCTGAGTTTTCTGTTAAAGCGGGCTCGTGGAGACAAGTAATATGTGAGCGGATCCACCTTTCCCCTGCACCATGAGGTCCAAGAGTTGGGTGTACAGAGTACAGAGGAGAAGAGGCTTCAAGCTGGAGATAAGCTGGCCTCAGCCAGGAGGCAGAGAGGCCTTCGCAGTAGACTGTGGCGTGGAACCCCAGGGACAGGCACGTCCCTCTAAGATGGGAACAGCAGCATCTGGTGAACAATGTGGCACTGACAAGGAAAACAAAATGTGCTTGGTATCAGCACACAAAGAATGTTTTTTGTTCTTTCCAACATTCCACATGATTGTTCTGAAACAAAAGAGCACATACTCTCTCAGCTTGTATTGGGGAAGAGTAAATAGCTAGAGCCTTTTAGAGGAAAGTCGGGTGATATCTGTCAACACTTGAGATGCACAGACCTGGCTTCCCAGTCCCTTCTAGGAATGTGTCCAACAGAGAGAGCACACTGTCCACTAGAATTCTCTGCACGATGGAAATGTTCTGTATCTTCCCTGCCAGTATGTAGCCACTAGCTTCAAGTGGCTCTTGAAATGTGGCCAGTGTGACCCAGAAATTCAGTTTTGAATTTTATTTAATTTGAATTAGTTTACATTTAAATAGCCACTTGCGCCTAGTAGCTAATGGTATGGGACCAAGAAGCTACAGATACTCGTATATTCTTTCCCATGTGCACCAAGTATGCAAAGATATTCTTGGAGCACTGTAAGTGTAAGAGACTAGAACCTAAATGTCCATCAATGAGGGCCCATTAAAGAAATCGCAGTATAGTACATCCATATGATGGAATGTTGGCCCTGAAACAAGCCCAGATGTTTTGCTAAGTGAAAAATAAAACCAGGTGTGGTGGCTCACACCTGTAATCCCAGCACTTTGGGAGGCAGAGGCAAGAGGATTGCCTAAGTTCAGAGGTTCGAGGCCAGCCTGGACAACTTGGTGAGACTTCGTTTCTACAATAAAAAATCAAAAAAAATTTAGCCAGGCATGATGGTGCGTACCTGTGGTTCCAGCTACTTAGAAGGCTGAGGTGCAAGGATCAGCTGACCCCAACAGGTTGAGGCTGTGGTGGCTGTGAGTGTGCTACTGCATTCCAGCCTGGGCAACAGAGTGAGACTCCTACTAAAAAAAAAAAAAAAAAAAAAGAGAGAGAGAGAAAGACAAGAAAAATAAGGGATGAGGGACAGAACATTGTACATAGTGTTGTTGCTAACTTTTGTAGAAAAGGAGAGTATATTTGTACGTTTATGTTTATATATGCATTGACTGTCTAGAAAGACATACCCCAAAATAGTAGCATGCTTAGCTCCCGGGAGAGAAACAGTAACTGGGTAACAGGCAGAGGGAAGATTTTCTAACCTTTTTCATCTTTAGAAGTGAGTGCTAAGCTGGGCACAGGGACTCATGCCTATAATTCCATCACTTTGGGAGGCCGAGGCAAGAGGATTGCTTGAGACCAGGAGTTTGAGATCAGCCTGGGTAACATAGCTAGACTCTGTCTTTACAAAAAATTAAATAAATAAACAAAAGTTGGGATCATGTGCATGTTGTTACTTATTCAGATTAATTAATTAACCAATTAAAACAGAAATAAAGAACTTTGCCAGGCATGGTGGCTCATGCCTATAATCCCAACACATTGGGAGGTCGAGGCAGGAGGATTGCTTGAGCCCAGGAGTTTGAGACCAGCCTAGGCAACATAGTGAGACCTTGTCTCTACAAAAACAAAATTTTAATTAGTATACCTGTAGTCCCAGCTACTCAGGAGGCTGAGGTAGGAGGATCACCTGATCCCTGGAGGTCAAGGCTACTATGAGCTGTGACCATGCCACTGCACTCCAGTCTGGGTGACAAAGTGAGACCTTGACTCAAAAAAGAAAAAAAAAAGAACTGTTTTTTTTAAATGTTTAGAAGCTGTAGTTGGGCATTATATAAATTATCTGCTGAAATGTACACGTAACTTTTTTTTAGTGTCTATTTTGACACACACAGACCCTTAGCACCCCCACCCCTATTGTCAGTTCAGTATTTGGGGAAGTGCCTCCAACTTGGCTCTGGAATTTGTTCTAGTAAATTAATTTGGCTTCTCCCCTCTGCCCGCCCAGGTTCAAATCACATTGTGCACATGCTCTCGAATTAGCATAACTAGTCTTGCCAGAAAAGTCGGCCTCAGTGTCATTATTGCTGGGCTGGAAGGAGGGGGTGAGAGAGCAGGGTGCTCTGTTTCCATAGTGCCCTGTGGCAGCTTAACCACCTTGGATTTGTGTAATCCCCTTGAACTGAAAAGAAATGTCAACCGAGGGGCAGAGTGGTGTCACAGGGGGCCCTGACTGGGAGAACACCTGTTGTCTAGACCCAGCTTGAGCACAGACTCAGCATGCAGGCTGTCAGGTCACACTCCCCTCCCCCAACAAACCTCAGTTTCCTCCTCAGGACAATGAATAGGATGAAGCTCTGGCAACCAAGGCGCCTCTAGTTGATTCATGGCTGGGGAGAAAGCCTGGATCCTGACTCACTAGGGCATGCTCACTCAGCTGGATGCCCCTGGAAACCCAGCTAGTTCTCCCCTGGACTCCAGGTGCCGTAACCCCCTGGCTGCCTGTTTGTTCTAGCCTGCTAGGGTGGAGAGAGATTAGGCTTTGGAGTCATACAGATGGGTTTGAATTCTCAGTTCTGCTATGTGACCTTGGGAGAATGGCAGCACCTCTCTGAACCCCAGCTGCTCTAACCTCTACAGGGTTGTTAGGGGCATTTGCTGAGATAACTGTGTACTCCACTTGGCACAGCGGGTGTCATTCAGGATAGCCCTGCCTCTCCTGTCCCCCATCCTCACACTGCCTCCTTGGCTCTGTTCTGTGGAGGCCTGGCTGGGAGTGTGGTGGTAGAAGAGAAGATGTGCTGCTGCTGCTAATGGTGTCATTTCTGTATAGCTGCTGCTAATATCACTGTTAGTATTAATATTAATATTAGAATTATTCTCAAATATTTTCCTTGTAATTCTATCAGAAAATGTTCTGTAGGCACCAGTCACCCATCTTCTTACTCCCTTAAGTTCATTCAACTGTAGATTAAGCCAGATTGTTTCTTAAAATGCAGCCAAAAGTGAAATTAAATTAAAAAGCCAAATGACTCAAGAGTCCTTCTTTCCCCACTCCTTTCTCAAATATCTGTCAATATTCAGATATAAGATGTCTAAGCCCTGGCAACTGCCCTGAGCAGCCTAGAGGCTAGTGAGGGGAAGCAAATTCAGAAAAAGTTCATTGTGACACCACCAATTCTACCACAGGATGGAGGTGCATGTGCACATGCGTGTGTGTGTGTGTGTGTGTGTGTGTGTGTGTGTGTGTGTGTGTGTGACAATGAAGATGGTGATGACGAGAAGAGGAATCAAGGAATACTTCTGGCCAGGATCAGTGGTTCATTCCTGTAATCCCAGCACTTTAGGAGGAAAAGGTAGGAGGATCACTTGAGGCCAGGAGTTCAAGGCCAGTCTGGGCAACATAGCAAGACCCTGTCTCTACAAAAAAAAAAAAAATTAGCCAGGTATGGTGGTGCATTCCTATACTCCCAACTACTTGGGAGGCTAAGGCAGGAGAATCACTTGAGCCCAGGAGTTTGAGGCTGCAGGGAGCTAAGATTGCATCACTGCACTCCAGTTTAAGTGACAGAATGAGACCCTGTCAAAATCAGAATAAGAGTTAGGAGGCATGTGTGGGAGATGAGGGGTGATTGGGGAGTTTCCAACAGAGAAAATGGCATGAACACAGGGTAGCTTGCAGAAATGACACCATCTCTGCAGTGAAGTGCAGGCAGCTAAAAGCACAGTGTGAGATGGGGAGGGTGTGGCAGGCTGAAAAAAGGCCCTTCCAAGGTCATGACCCCTGGAACCTGTGAATGTTACTTTATATGGAAACAGGGTCTTTGCAGATGGGATTAAATTGAGATGGGGCAATTATCTTGGATGATCTGGTGGCTTCTCAATGTAATCACAAGTATCCTTATAAAATAGAGGCAGAAGGAGATTTGACTACTCTGACAGAAGAGAAGACTATGTGACCACGCAGGCAGAGACTGAAGAGATTCAGGCACAACCAAGGAATATTAGCAGGCACCAAAAGATGGGAAAGACAAGGGCGGATTCTTCTCTAGAGTCTCTAAAGGAGGCAGAGTCCTGCAGCCACCTTGATTTCATCCCGGTGATACTATTTTGGACTTCTGGTTGTCAGAACTGTGAAGAACAAATGTCTGTGGTTTTGAAGTACTCAGCGTGTGGTGATTACAGCAGCCACAGGGATCTAATAAAAAGGGGTGGAAAGAATGCTGGAGAAGTCAGTGAAGATGGAGAGAAGGAGGGGTATTTCAGAGGCAAATGGGCAAGGCTCAGGTGCATTGCAGGTGGCATGAGAGCAAGGGGCAGCTGGGATCTGGGGGTCTGGGAACATCTGAAGGGCCCACACCACTGGGGTACCAGAGGAAAAGCAGTGAGGGCCTTGGAAAGATCACATCAGGATCATAGTGTGCTCATAGAAAGACCATTCTAGGGCACTTGATGGAGGAATTGAAGGCAGAAATCCTGGAGGCAGGGAGACCCACAGGACGGCACAGCTGGGATCCAGGTGAGAGATGAGTCTGACAGAAAACAGCAAGCAGGACTGCAGGCAGGACCGATTCCAGAGAGGTTTAGGAAGTTGTCTTAGTCTGTTTTGTGCCGCCATAACAGAATCCCAGAGTAGGTGAGTTAAAAAGAAAAGAAATGTATTTCCTACAGTTCTGGAAGCTGGGGAGTCCAAGGACTAAGGGCCACGTCTGGTGAGGGCCTTGTGCGGCGACATCCCTAACAGAAAGCAGAGGGGGAGCGGGAGAGAGAAAGAAAAAAACAAATTTGCTTTCATAACAACCCACTCTCCAGACAACATTAATCCACTCATGAGTGTGGAGCTCTCATGACCTCATCACCACTTAACAGTCCCACCTCTTAATACATCACAATGGCAGTTACATTTCAGTTTGAGTTTTGGAGGGGACAGAGGTACAGGTGCCATTTCTGAGTCGAAGAGAGGTGAGAAGCACCAAGCTGCTCAGGGGGTGCCCGACAGCAGAGCCTGTGGCTCCTCCATATAACCTGGCAGGGCAGTCCTGGCAGGGCGGCCACTTTCAGCCTGTGCCTGCATCCCGGGTCCTCAGAATGGGGCAGGTGAGCCTCGGCCTGTTGCAGGGACCCCACTCCAGCCCTCTCAGCTGAGTACAATGCTGCGTCTGGGAGAGGACACTCAGGAGACCCTGACAGCGCGTCTCTGGGAGCAGGCAAAAGCACATTTTTTGGTCTTGTTGGGATTGGGATAATTGGGGCATTAATGGAAATGCATTTCTCACCTATTTTCTGTCTGATTGAAAAGTACTTTGCAGTCATTTAGAGCCGTCACACCTCCCATAATCACAGCTCACTTCGCTCAGACAGAGGCAGAAAACTGGGTCACCACGTGGACTCCACAGCCTCCCAGAATGTGACAAGCAAAAAGTGCAGGCCTCGCTCCCCCTTCCTTCCCACCTGAGGACACAGCCAGTTTGTGCAGGCAGAGTCCCCTCACTGCCCAGCCCCTCAGTGAGTACACACTCAGGAGCAGGCTCAACTCAAGTACTACTAGGACAGCACTGGCTTTCTCCCATCACTGCCTCCAATCAGCAGCATCACATCTCTCTTTATAGACCCCTGAAGCAGCACCTCAGGAAGATTCCATGGCCGTCTAGTTACTCTGAATTGCAAAAATGAGTTCCATTTGATAGTTACAACTCTTTTTCTGGGAGCTAAAAGTCCAGTCAAGTCTATAAAAAGACTTCAATCTTTCAGCCTGTCACGGCTTCGCACCTGCCCTCACCTGCTTCCCCTCCCCATCGTCAGACTCATCTGGGACTGTGATGGTGGAAAATGGACATCGGGGGAAGCACAGAGGTTGTTTTGCTCAGCAGGTGCTGTTTGTGGGGCTCTCTTGGTCAGCTCTGGCTATCACAGCTCCCTTGCTGACAGGGTGACTCTCATGGGACCCATGGTGGACTCTTCAGAGACTGGTCCCCGTCCACCCGTCCATGCTGAGACCGCTACTCTGGGCCTTTCTGTGGTGGACATGGAGTTGCATGGCCCAGACCCCCTCATGGAAGGGCCTGTCACTGAGCTGCTGGGAGTGCTGTCAGCCCCCAGTGAAAGCTGAAGAGACCGTCCCTGCCAGGCCAGGCCTTTACAATGGCAACTCTCCCAGTGACTGAGGCCCAAGAGAAGATAGCCCTGACAGCATTTCTAGCTCCAACTAAATCCCTGAGAGGCCTGCATCACAGCTTGCTTTCTTCCTCTGCCTGACCCTGCCTCCTCCCCTTCTTTCCATAGGTGTTGATCCTGGGTTACTCCCTAATTTGACCACAGGACTGTCTCGAGCTGCTCCCTGGAGAATCCAACCACGACCCAGCACTGTCAAGTATATGCACTCTGTGACTGTCCCTTCATGTCTCACTCCTGCCCCGTGGCCCAACCCATCCAAAAACTCCTACTGTGGAGACCCTGAGCCCTGTTAGGGAGATACCAGCAATGTTGGCTCAGGCCTGCCCTCCTCCATAGTATCCAGTGAGCCACAGGAGCCTCAGGGGTCAGCAGTTACTAGCAGTATGACTTACTGGGACTGTCCCTCTCCCCTTGCCCTGCCATGCAGGCTGCCCTACCTCGCAGGAAGTGGGCTACATTCTCTGCCTTCACAGATATGCCCCAGCCGAGCACTGCGAGGTACCATCAAGGTTTGGCTCCCAAGAAGTATCTCATCAAACTCTGCTTTAGAGGGAACATGGAGCAGGTTCACCTGTTTTCTGCAGCTGAGCAAGCCTCCAGCCAGAGCACGAGCCACCACGCCCCCATTTCGAAAGACCTCATACTCTGCAAGCCATCTCCCCATGGCTTGACTTCCAAGAAGAGGAAAGCAGTTGTATGAGGCCTGACAATTAAGTTCGTGAAGTTGCCACCGTGCACTTACGTTGGCAGCACTGTACAAACAACTTGATAAGGTTTCATAACTTTGGTATATCAGGATCTCACAGCTGTGTTTGTGTCAACGTGTGGTGGTGTCTTGCTGAGTGACATTCATTATTGTTACATGTTTATGTGTGCCGTCACAAGAATGTAGGAGCTTGAATTAGAGCAACAAACATTACATTTCTTGTTAAATTTGGGAAGAGTAGAAGTGAAATCCACTTCCAGCTGTTAGTCCAAGTTTATGGGGATAATGCCATGAAGAAAACAGCAGTGTACAAATGGATTGAACTTTTTTTTAAGGGGAAAGTGTCACTGATGAAGAGAGGTCAGAACAGCCAGTAACAAGCAGAACTAATGAAAACATTGCAAACATTTGTCGAATTGTACGTCAAAATCATCAGCTGATGTGAGAAGCATAGCAGACCAAATGTTGATAGAGAAATAGTTTTAAAAATCTCAGCTGAAAACCTTGGCATGAGAAAGGTGTGTGCAAAAATGGTCCAGAAAGAGCTTTTGCATGCACCAGCTCACACAGCACTGTCTGTGAGGGAGTTTTTAGCCAGTAAACAAATAACTGTATTGGAACACCCTCCCTAGTCACCTGGTCTGGCCCCCAATGACTTTTTTCTTTAAGATAAAGGAATGTTGAAAGGAAGACATTTTGACGACATGCAGGACATCAAGGGTAATATGATGACAGCTCTGATGGCCATTCCAGAAAAAGAGTTCCAAAATTGCTTTGATGAGTCGACTAGGCTCTGGCAGTGCATAGCTTCCCAAGGGGAGTACTTTGAAGGTGGCCACAGTGATATTCAGCAATGAGGTACGGAGCATTTTTTCTAGAATGAGTTCATGAACTTAGTTGTCAGACCTCATAGCTATAGAGGATGTCTTGTTGGGTCTGCTTGTACAAGAATTGGAAGGAAGAAGAGAGATCAAGACCATCTCCATGCCCCCACCCTATCTACTTTGGTTGAGGAGATGGTGGATTTTTCCACAGCAGCTTTGCAGGTGTTGAGAGGAAGCTATGGCAGTGGCCGTGGCAGCCTCCCCATCCTTGGCTCAAGGAGAGGCTGTGGTCAGAAGGTCACCTGACCCTACAATACTTCCTGAAGCCCTGCCTTTCTGATGAGGGCAAAGGCAACAGCAACTTAGAGTGTCTTCAGAGACATTCTGGGCCGTTACAAGGATGTTGTAAACACCTAATTTCCAGTAACAAATCCTTTTCTGTCTGAAATAGCCAGGGTGGTTTCTGTTTCCCACAGTAAGTGGCACAGTATTTTTGAATTTCTGATCTCTTACTTACCCTGAATTGGGTGGCTGCTGTTGCATTTGTCTTGCTGTCCTTTGTTAAGTCCCACCTGGAGATGACTAGCTCTTCTGTCTCTCTTTTTTAAATTTCTTTATTTTAGACTTGTGGTGTACATGTGAGAGTTTGCTACATAAATAGATCGCGTGAGGCAAGGTTTGGGCTTCTAGCGAGCTCTCTCCCTACTTAGTAGTGGCATGATACCCACTACTAAATGGATGGTTGTACACTCCTTATTCCCCTCCCTCCCTCCTTTAGCAGTGCCCAGTATTTGTTGTTCCTCCCTCCTGTAGACGTGCCCAATGTCTAGTGCATAGTATTCCATCATGTATATGTACCATATTTTCTTTACCCAGTCAACTTTTGATGGGCATCTGGGTTCTTCCATGACTAAAATGACATGGGGTAGATTCTAGAATGTTGCCTAGAACTCAAAACATTAGCCAGTGTCTGATTCTGAAAGGACGCCACAGTTACATCTCCAAAATGTAACAAAAGAACTCAGAATCCAAAAGGGTGAGGATATGTTTCTTCTTAATAAATAAGTATTAGCAAATGCATATTGCATGAATCAACAGCTTATGTAATGTTAAAAAAAATGCCCAAAATATCATTCTAAGACACACTGGAATGGTTCCAGAAGCAGTATTCTGAAAAGTGGTCACTAAGAAACCCTGGCATTCCATCCATCCCATGGAGTTTACCCATATATTCCTCTAGCCCTAAATTATTCAAATATTGACTTAATCGTCCCATTATTTTGGACATATTTTTGAGAATGGCTTTAACTCCTTTTTGAAATGAGGCAGGAAACAGAAGGCAGACAGAACAAATGAAGTCAGCAAACCCAAAGCCAGCAAGGAAGAAGGGAAACCAAGAGGGGGAAAGACAGCTAGCTATGCCTCCAGGGACAGACTCCAGGCCCATTGTTTTACATCTTCCCTTTTAGAAGGAAGAATAGGAAGAGGTACTCTGAAAATGTGGAAACGCCTTTTGCTCTCCCAGCTTTTCAGATTAGACATTTGCTGGGAGAACTGCCTGGCCATCGAGAGTGGGAGATTCCACGACCTCAGTGATGGCTCTGTCACCTCCCGCTACCATGGGGATGGAGATTAGCACACACTAAGCACCCAGGACTCGGACTTGCAGGAAGGGCCAGCCAGAAGGGCCCACTGTGCATCTCTAGCCAATGGTCACTGAGGTTGCTGGGTACACCTAATCCCACTGTCACCATGCACTCGCCACAGGGGAAAAACAGCAACTCTCCCCTGCAAACAGCAGCTGGTCGGGGCTGCGCTCCGCGGCTGCCCATCTGCCACCTGCCTTCCCTGGCCAGAGATGCGAGGGTATCTCTAAAATGGCCCTTATCCCTCAGAGCATCTTATCTAGTTCCTCCTGGCTGGATCTGTGGCTCAGATGGGGGTTTTTTCATCCTTCCCACACTGCTGGCTGCTTGCATGTATATGAGTCCCAGATATGCTGTGTGCCCTCGCCTGCCTCATGCCCTTCCCCAGCGCTCCTCACCAAGTATAGGGGTGCAGGGGTAGCTGAGCTGCAGGCTGCAAAGGCCAGGTTTTAATTCTGGCTCCAGCTTTGTGACCTTTAGCAAGTTACTTAGTCTCTCTGTGCCTGAGTTCCTCATCTATAAAATGGAGACAGGAATAGCAGGCACTTCAGAGAGCTATGCAAACTATAAATTAGTTAGCATACACAAAGAGGCCAGGCACAGTGGCTCATGCCTATAGTCTCAGTGCTTTGGGACACCAAGCAGGAGGACTGCTTGAGGCCAAAAATTCAAGATTTGCCTAAACAACATAAGGAGATCCTGTCTCTACCAAAAAAAAAATTTTTTAAGAAAACTGCCATGGCCTGCCTGGCTGCCTTGATGGTCCCAAGAGAGCTGTGAGAGATTAAGACAGACACAGACACAAAGACACAAAGAAAAGCTGGGGCCAGGTGGGACACTTTCCTCTGATGGAGGAGAAGTGGCCCCAAACTAGCTCAGCATGTTTATTTTATAATTAAATGCAAAGAAAGTTGGAAGGGATTCAAGGTCTGTGAGGGAGCCATAATGGAATTTTGTTGCTACCTAAAGGTGAGTTGTTTCCCTGCATCACTTGCCTTTGGCTAGGATGCAGAGCTACCAAGCGAGACCTTGCCTATGAGTTTGGGTCCATTAAGCAAGACCTTGCCTTCGCTTGGGGCCTTTACCCAAGGGCTGCTACATCTGCTCCCAACAGGAAACACACTCAAAGAATTTCGTGAGTGTCCAAGAAATGCTTACTGTTCTTAGATCTTCTGCACTCTCTCCGGGGCTTGTAGCCCCAAGAAGCAGACACCCCCTTTAACTGAGTCTGGACCTCAGCTCATCTGTTTGCACTCTAATTAAAAAAAAAAAAAAAAAAAAAAACGAAAAACAGCCGGGCTCGGTGGCTCAGCCTATAATCCCGCGCTTTGGGAGGCTGAGGTGAGTGGATTGCCTGAGCCCGTGGGTTCGAGACCAGCCTGGGCAACTTGATGAGACCTCATCTCTACAATAAATCAAAAAATTAGCCAGGCGTGGTAGCGCGCGCCTGTAGTTCCAGCTACTTAGAAGGCTGAGGTGGAAGGATCGCCAGAGCCCAGCAGGTCAAGGCTGCGGTGACTGGGAGCATGCCACTGCACTCCAGTCTGGGTGACAGAGTGAGACTCCAACTCAAAAAAAAAAAAAAACCAAAAGAGCAGCTTTAGAAACGTCTTCAAGCCAGACACAATGGCTCATACTTGTAATCTCAGCACTTTGGGAGGTCAAGGTGAAAGGACTGCCTGAGTCCAGGAGTTCTAGATCAGCCTGTGCAACATAGTGAGACCTTGTCTCTACAATTAAAAAAAAATAGCCAGATGTGGCGGGGTGCACCTGTCGTCCAAGCTATTTGAAAGGCTGAGGATTACCTGTGTCCAGCATGGAGGTTGTGGCCCTCCAGCCTGAGCGACAGAGACCTTAAAAAATAAAATTAAATAAAAACCCTCTTCAGAAAGTGTCCTGAAACCTATGAATAGGCCTGAAGAATCTAGTGCAAAACTATAAAACAAAAGGCTGCATGCCAACTTTGGCTTTGTTATTGACTCCCTTGTTCTTGTTCTCTTTGCTGGTTTTCTATAAGACAGGAATCTTTGCCCAACCTTCATATCATCACACCAGCAGTAGAATCATTTTTTATGCTATTTCCAGATTTGAAATTGAAAACTCAGCTTTGTTACTAAAATATTAGTATCTGGAGGTCGCTGCCCTAGAAAGGGGTCTCTGGAAGTCTGGTATGGATAGGACTGGCAGAGCCTCCACTGCAGTGCCCCATAAGCTAGAACGCAGACATTGTAGGAACGTACAAACCCAGAGAGAGGCTCAGATGCTAGGAAAACCGAACAAATGACAGCATCACTCAAAAGGTGTGAAAAGTAGAACTGGTGGTGGGAGGGGCGGTGAGCCCACTGAAGTTATTGTAAGGGTAAACCGAGGCCTTGAACTTGGAATGCTGAGAGGCTCTGAACCAGGTGGCCTCTGACCCCTTTCCAACTCTGCCTCACTGTGAGGTTTCAGTAAACTTACCTTCGGGTCTGTGCTGCTTGCAGCACTGAGTGGCCAGAGCCCAGACATCCCCCTTTGCATTTTCTGGGGAAATGATTGGGGGGACACAACCTTCCACAGTCTTTCCCTGCCTCCCACCTCCAAGCCAGACTTCCTGTTGTCCTGTGGCTCACACAATATAAGACACACACCTAGGAGGTGTCTGCAGGCTGAGACAGGCTGGCCCAGCCGGCACAGTGGGGGCACCGAGAGGTGGTGGCTTCCTATTTTCACTTCATCAATAAGAAGCAGCTGGAAGGGAAGCCAGAACCAAGGCCTGTCATCTCCCAAGGTCTCTATAGAAATGGAAAAAGCTAGTCCTTTTTTGCCATGACTTGAACATGGCACATTAACCCTTCAGTTTCTCACTTGCACCCACCCTGATAGAATGAGAAGTTCTCCAGAGAGGAGATGCCTCACCTGGCACCTGAAAAGTGCTTTCTGCTGTGTGTGGAGCATGAACCATTCATCAGCTCCGGGCCAGACGTGCAATCTCTTATCTCATCCTCAACAAGACCCTTGGAAGTCAGTAATCTTATACCTACTTACAGATGAGGAAACTGAGGCTGAGACAGGTGACACTATAGGGTCAGAGAACTGAGAAAGCATGGAGTTAGAATCCTAGAGACCAAACTCTTGAGCACTCACTAGCCTCCCTCCCTTGGCGAGAATGTGATGAATTCTGTCCCTCTGGCCCCTTCCTCCCTCACTCCTACTTCCTCTCCCCTCTGCTTCATCTGGGCATCCGGTCACTTAACCTCCTGCCTCAGGTTTGCAGGGGATCCTCCTCCTCCACTGTCCAGCCTGGCCCTAAAGGCAGTATGTCCTTGTGATGACAGCTCAGGCATCAGAATCAGACAGACTGGATTCAAATCCTGACTTTATATCCTTGTGTGTGTTTAGGGCAAGTCTCTGGGACTCAATGTTCTCAGCTGAAAACAAGAATATTATTACCTCCCTCACAAAGCTGTCATTTAGATTCATGGAAATGTCTGACAACCCCCTGGACAGCTGCCCAGAGAAGGCAGCGATGGAAGCATATGATGGTTCTCATTAGAAGATTTGGAAGCAGAGACTAATTGAGCTCAAAGCCTGACTCTTCTACTCAATAACAGTGGTCCAGAAATGTCTCCTAATCTGCTTCACGGGGTTGTTGTGAGGATTTAAGGAGTTAATAATGTAGAGTGTAAACACCATGCTTTGCACATAGTAACTGCTCAATGAACTTAGCTGTTGTAATTACTTTCTTTTTAAACAAAACATTCCTCTGGGTGGTCTTGGATGCTCTCATGATGTCAGCTGTGTGCTTCATGTCTGGCTCCTCCATCTTGACCTCCAATCTAGAGGGTCAGGTATAGGGGATGATGCCCTAGGCTGGGACAGGCCACATGTGACTGTGTCTAGCACATGGGAAGTTCCATTCAAGAGGCAGCAACATGGAGAGAAGCCAAGATCTCAGCCAGCTGGGGCATCCAGCAGTCGCTGTCCCTGATTGACCACTGACCCTATATCAGCACTGTGCCAAATCTCCGCTGAAATTATTAAGTGCAGCTCCCAGGTTTAAGGGGGCGAGCCAGGGTAGGAGAAGCAGGAACCAGTGGGCAGGGGAGGTGGTAAGAAATGCGGGCAAGCCGGGCTCGGTGGCTCAGCCTGTAATCCCGCGCCTTTGGGAGGCTGAGGTGAGTGGATTGCCTGAGCCCGCGGGTTCGAGACCCGCCTGGGCAGCGAGACCTCATCTCTACAATAAATCAAAAAATCAGCCGGGCATGGTAGTGCATGCCTGTAATTCCGGCTACTTGGAAGGCTGAGGCGGAAGGATCGCCGGAGCCCAGCAGGTCAAGGCTGCGGTGGCTGGGAGCGGCCACTGCACTCCAGTCTGGGCGACAGAGTGAGACTCCAACTCAAAAAAAAAAAAAAAAAAAAGAAATGCAGGCAAAGTGCAGATGGCAGGGGCCAAACCTAGGGCAATTTCTGTGCCTCTGCAAGTAGGTGAGCTCCTTCTATCTGGTCTCTACTGCCCACGGAATGGGAGGGAGGCATTTGGGAGTCCCCTATGCACAGATGATTTCTTTCCTTCGGTATTGCAATGTCGTATCTTCTGGACCTCCTTGCTTCCCACATCATATCCATTCTGTAGCTGGAGTAATAAGAAAATGGCTTCACCAATTAAACTCTTCACAAGCTCTCTACATACAAGCCCTCAGCAGGCCAACCAGGCTCTTCACAGTCTGCTCCCCACTGGCTCCCTGGCTACCCCCATCACCACCCTAGGCAGGTATACTTAGCTTTAGGCAAGGTCTTGTTTTATGGTCCCCATGTACGACCTGGTCTCTCATGCCTCCATGCATCTGGCTGTAACACCCTTCTCTTCCCATTCCTCCTTCTCTCTCCTTTTGTCACCGGCTAACTTCTCTCCTTCAGAGTTTTCAGCTCAAGTGACATCTTTGCCAGAAGCCGGGTCAGATATCCAGGAGTCTCCATGCTCCCTCAGCCCTTGCGCATCCCTCTGTCACCTGATCTTGGTGAATCCCCCAGCCCGTTTACTTGTCTGTCTCCTCGTCTGATCCACAAGCTCAGGGAGTGCAAAGAACACACTCTGTTGATCTTCTTGGCCCAGTGCCTAGCTCAAGGTCAGATACTCGAAAGCAGCTCAATAATGTTTTCGGAATGAGTGGATGAGTAAGTGCAAGGCGGCCCCTGCAGACGCAGCTATGCTCACCCCCAGGGCTAGAGAAGGCACAAGGGTCACACGTGAACACAAGGCAGACAGATGAGTGAAGTGGGGACTGTGTGAGATGGAGAGTACACACGCTCTATTTAAAGGGGACCCTGAAGATTGGCACGTGGGACAGCTGGGCCTCCTGATGGCAACATGAAAAAGCAAGATATCCTACAAAACTGCACAATCACTGTGCATACCACATAAAGCATGTCTGTGAGCAGTACCTTGTCTCAAAGCCTCCAATTTGCAACCTCTGCAAGAGAAGCACTTGGGAGGAACCAGCCTCAAGTCTGATCCCAGAGCAGCAGTCTCAGATCCCATGGAGAACAGCAAGCTCAGACTCAGAGTGGTGGCTGCTTCGGATATCTGCCTCCCCACTCCCTTTCCAGGGCCCCCAGACACCAAGAACTGTTAGTGGGCCACTTGAGATGAGGCTGAGGCTCCCCTTGCTCCTCCTGTACAAGGTGGTGTGGTGGCAAAGCCTCCATCACCCCTACCCAGTCCTCCTGACAGGCAGACTCTCCCATCTGGGGGGCAAGATCACCCTCCCTTCCCCCAGAGTCTCTCCACTGCACTTCAAAATCCTAGTGGACATGCCTAAGCCATGTTGCTCTGCCTGTGTGAGGTTCTTTCTATCTGCTCTAGTCGTGAACTTGAAGGAGAGGGGTAGTGGAGCACCTGAACCACAGTAGGCAGTTCAAGAGTCAAGAGGTTTAGTGCCATAGCTGGCAGGAATCACAAGTTCAGATCTCTCACTTCCTATGAAGAATTAGTCCCAGATCCAGGAAACCCCCTGCCCCCACCCCAGGCTGTGACAGTAGGTGAACTGGCCGCCCCCCTCGTCTGGAGAGAAAGGGCCTTAGAGCAATCAGATATGAGTACTTCGTGTTGCTAGGGAGCAACAGGCAACAGCTGGCTGAGAAATAAGTCGTGTCCTTGGGAAAGCATGTTCCTGGCCACTAATTAAATGCTGCTGCAGCGTCTCCTCCTTCAGGGAGCTATAGAAATGTGCTGAATTAATGCAGATGGGAGCAGTCTGTTCACAAGCCTGCTAATCCTCCTCCTGTCTCTGTGCAAAGGAAAGGTTTGGGGGCAGAAATGAAATTGCTAAGCCCCTGGGAGGCTGGAAAAGTAAAGAAAATCCTGGCCTCAGACGACTCAGTTCAACTAGCTCACAGAGTATCTACCTGATACCACCTCTGCTGCTGCAGGTGAAGTCATTGGTTAAATACTTTTTGAAAAATCTCATTAAATTCCACTTCTGGGTACATATCCAAAATAACTGAACACAAGATCACCAAGAAATATTTACACATCTTTTGTTCATAGTAACACTATGCATAATGGCTAAGAGGCAGAAGCAACTCAAGGGTCTCTCCATAGGTGAATGGATGAACACAATGTGGTACACACACACAACAGAATATTATTCAGCCTTCAAAAGAAAAGACATTCTGACACACGAAACAACATGGATGAACCTTGAGGAAATTATGCTAAGTGAAATAAGTCAGTCACAAAAGGACAAATACTGTGTAGTATTCCACTTCTGTGAGGATCCTAGAGTAATCAAATTCATAGAGACAGAAAGTAGAATGGGCCAGGCATGGTGGCCTGTCATCCCAGCACTTCGGGAGATGGAGGCGAAAGGACTGCCTGAGCCCATGGGTTCAAGACCAGCCTGAGCAACTTGGCGAGACCTTGTCTCTACAATAAATGAAAACATTAGCCAGGTATGGTGGTGCACATCTATATTTCCAGCTACTTGGAAGGCTGAGGTGGAATGATCGCCTGAGCCCAGCAGGTCGAGGCTGTGTTGGCCATGAGTGTGCCACTGCACTCCAGACTGGGTGACAGAGAGAGAATCTGACTGAAAAAAAAAAGTAGAATGGATGTTGGCCAAGGACTGGGGTAGGGAGAATGGGGAGTTTTTGTTTAATGGGCATGGAATTTCTATTTTGCATGAAAAAGTTGTAGAGTTTTGGATCTAGAAATCAAAAAGATGTAAAAAGAAAGAAAGAAAAAAAAACAGTACTAAACTGTAGAATAAAAATTAATGAAGATGGTAAATATGTGCTTTTTACTACAATGAAAACTTTTTAAAAACTCATTAAAATTTATTTAAAGAAAATTACAAAGACAAAAGGAATAAGCTAAATCATAAATAACTACATTCCCTCACTTCCAGGTCCACCCTCCAGAGGTAACCACTGTTAGTAGCCTTCTGCATCCTTTCAAAAGTGTCCTATGACTCTTTAAGCATGTATGTATTTACATGTATATTCACCTCAAGGCTAGTATTAAGTTCAGTTATTTTTATCTTCATACAAAAAAATCACACTAAACACAGTTCTTCAATGAATGTCTCCAAGAGCTTTCCAAATCAATACATAGTTTTGCCTTATTGTCTTCAACAGCTGGATCAGATCCCATTTTATGGCTGTTTCACAATTTAGTTCATTTTCTATTGATTCATATTTAATAGTTTCTGTTTTTTCATAATTAAAAAGTTGCAATGAACATATAAGCTCTGACAATTAAGTTCACGAACTTGTTGCCATGTGCTTATTACGCTGGCAGCACTGTACAGACAACTTGGTAAGGTTTCATAATCTCGGTATATCAGTGTCTCACGGCTATGTTTATGTTGATGTGTGGCAGTGTCTTACTGAGTGACGTCCATTATTGTTGCATGTTTTTGTGTGCCATTGCAAGAGTGTTGGAGCTTGAATTAGAGCAGCAAACATTAAATTTCTTGTTAAACTTGGCAAGAGTAGAAGTGAAATCAGGAACATGTTAGTCCAAGTTTATGGGGATAATGCCATGAAGAAAACAGTGTACAAATGAATTAAACTGATGAAGAGAAGTCAGAATGGCCAGTAACAAGCAGAGCTGACAAAAACATTGAAAATTTGAATTGTACGTCAAAAATTGGCTGACTGTGAGCAGCACAGCAGACCAAATAAACATCAATAGAGAAACAGGAAAATCTTAACTGAAAATCTGTTCATGAGAAAGGTGTGTGCAAAAATGGTCCAGAAAGAGCTCTTCCATTGCGACAATGCACCAGCTCACACAGCACTGTCTATGAGGGAGTTTTTAGCCAGTAAACAAATAACTGTATTGCAATACCTTCCCTACTCACCTGGTCTGGCCCCCAATGACTTTTTTCTTTACGTGAAGGTAAGGGAAATATTGAAAGGAAGACATTTTGATGGCATTCAGGACATCAAGGGTAATACAATGACTGCTTTGATGACCATTCCAGAAAAAGAGTTCCAAAATTGCTTTGACAGGTGGACTAGGCTCTGGCATCGGTGCATAGCTTTCCAAGGAGAGAACTATAAAGGTGACTGTAGTAATATTCAGCAACGAGGTATGTGGCACTTTTTCTAGAATAGTTCGCAAACTTGTGGAATGTTTTATTCACACATACAAATGTTTTGCCTTGATACATATTTAGAGTTAGAATTCAACTGGGTTCGATGTTGTGTACATTTATTAAGATATTGTTTTTTTGTCTTTCAAGAAATCTGAGGCAACTTACTCGCCAACCAACAGTGGGCAACGGCACACTACATCCTTGTCAATATCGGTCATAAAATGTCTTTAACCTTTGCTCATTTCATGGGTGTAAAATAAATATTATAAGCATTTATCATATGGCTGTTGATTATGTATGTTTATGTTTTCTGTGAACACCCTAATAACATTTCTTGCTACACAGCAAATTATCCCCAAAACTCGGAAGCTTAAAAGATTTATTATCTCACACAATTTCTGAGAATCAAGAATCTGAGAGTGGCTTATCTGGTGGTTTAAGCTAGGGGTTTCCAATTGCAGACCTCTGAAGGTATGACTGGAGCTGGAGGATGGAATTCCAAGAGATGTCTCATATGGCTGTTGGTAGGAAGCCTCAGTCACTCAGTAAGTGGGTCTCTCCAGAAGATAGCCTACGTGTCCTTATAACATGGCAGCTGAGTGAGTGATTCAAGGGAGGGTAGAGTGGGTACAGAAGCCTATCCTTGCAATGTCTTTTTTTTTTTTTTTTTTGAGTTGGTGTCTCACTCTGTCACCCAGGCTGGAGTGCAGTGGCACGCTCACGGCCACCCCAGTGTCAACCTGCTGGTCTCTGGTGATCCTTCTGCCTCAGTCTTCCAAGTAGCCAGAACTACAGGTGCGCGCTGCCGCAACTTGACTAATTTTTGATATATTATAGAGATAAGGTCTCGCCAAGTTGCCTGGGCGGGTCTTGAACTCGCAGGCTCAGGCAATCTACTCGCCTCGGCCTCCCAAAGTGCTGGGATTACAGGCTGAGCCACAGAGCCCGGCCGCAATGTCTTTTATAACTGAGCCTGAAAAGTGACACATCACTTCTGCTATGTTTTATTGATCATACAGAGCAGCCCTGATACAATGTGGAAGGGGACTCCACAAGATCATGAATACAGGAGGTGGGGTCACTATGGGCCATCTTGGAGGCTGGTTACCACAATATGTCACGAAGAAAAAATTAAACCATGACAATACTTTCTTATTACTTGGAATTATTTTTATACTATAATAACCATACCTTTTGTTTTCTGATGTTTTGACTCAGGACTGCCCCTCCCAGAATTTGCTAATTCCTAGAGATAACAAACCAACTAGCCTGGGAACATGTCTTTCATATGCAAACCAACCAATCCAGAGCCCACACCCCCAATCACCTCTTTTATAGGACTCTCACACTCTGCCCTAATCACCTCAGGGCCAGGTGTCAGACAGCTAGGGACAGGCCCTATACCTCAGAGCCCACCAAAATTATTCGAACTAGCCAGTCCCAAAACTGTTTACCCCACCTGGCCCATTCCTTTCTGCAACAATCAAAGACAAAGGCTCTTAAAACCAGCATGGTAGCTCAGGCCTGTAATCCCAGCACTTTGGAAGGTGGAGGTGAGAAGACTGCCTGAGCCCAGGGATTCGAAACTAGCCTGGGCAACTTGGCAAGAGCGGTAGCCTGTAGTTCCAGCTACTTGGAAGGCTGAGGCGGAAGGACCGCCTGAGCCCAGCAGGTGAAGGTTGCGGTAGCTGTTGAGCATGACACTGTATTCCAGCCTGGGTGACAGAGTAAGACTCTGACGCGGAAAAAATAAAAAGGCTCTAGACCACATTTTCCCCTTGTTCCCTCTGCCTCCTGACAGATTCAGGTACTTTCCCGTGGCCCTGGGTGGCATGTGTGCCTTATTTCTAGGGACCTGTGAGTATAACAGACTTCTTTCTTCCTGACAGTCATTTCCTGTGTGTCTTGCCATACCTGATTAAGACAAATCCCAGTATCCTCAAAATATACTTTTACAAAGAATGGTTTTAAGGCCTCTCTGATTTTGAGGAATGTTGAAGAACACCCAGTTTCCTATTTGACTTAAACACTAGTTTCGTTTTTTTTCTGTATTGAAACACATGTCCCTGAAGTTAATCAGCTCCTGCTCAAAGTCAGCAGAACGTTTCTAACAAATCAATTCACACCTTAATGATTAGTCCTGTGCTTTGCATGAACTGGTCACACTAGGCCTTTCATTGCGTTAAAACTTCTTTCATTTATTCCAAGCAATGGAGCAGTTTCTCCTTCTTCAGTGGGTGTTCTTCAACACACATACACATATATATGGCCTCATGTTCATTCCTCCAATGGCAGATCTGTGCTTCACTAATATCAAAATTAACCCACTGCTCTGTTTCTGTGACCTTCTGAGTACAAAACAACCTTTCATTATCATACTAAATCAGAGCATAATCTTTTTGAAGACACCTTAAGAAGCACTTACATTGAGCACGTGTCATCATTGCATATTACTCAATAGAAATGATGGCACTGGGAAGAACATGCCCAATTTGCACATGCCCAGGCGATGTCAGCAGGAGCGTCACAACTGCTGCCTGGCTGACATTGCTAAGACATCAATTTCAAGACACACTCCAATTTCAAAAAAATTTGTCTCAGAATTGGTGAAATGTGCTAAATGCTTGTCTATATAAGGTGCTTAGCCTAGCATCTGGACCTTAGTAAGTAAGATCTTAATACATGGTCACAAGCAACAACATGCCAATAACAAATCTTCAGCAAACAAAGCTCCCTTTAAGCAATGTGTTTGACTGCAAAGCCAGTTAAGAATGTTCTGGCCTTGTCAGACATGGGTATGCTGGGGACAGAGGCCACAGCAGCAAAAGGGTGCCACCTTGGAGTGTGGCATCAGTCTCCTGTGGGTAGGCAGGGGTTGTTGGGCCTGGAGAAGGGGCAAGCTTATGTCGCTTGGTCACCAGGGAGGGAATCAGTAAATACAACCAGGGCTTGTAATAGAATGTGACACTAACGAGGCAGGAGAGCCTCCCACACAGGCCAAGTTACCTACAGAGGGAGGCAAAGGCAGCTAGCATTTATTGAGCACTTATTGTATTAAGAGCTTGAATTAAAATTCATTTAGTGCCCACATCGACCCTACAATGTAGAAATTATCCCCATTTTACAGAGGAAAAACTAAGACTCACTAAAATTCTTATTATCGAGCCCATGGTTACATAGTAGGTGACGGAGTCAGGGTTTGCACCAGGCCTCACCTGCAAGCCTGAGCTGTTCCCATAATTCTATCAGGGCACCATGGCAAAGAGTCCAAGTCCTAATAAACATCTCTCTGCCTCCTACACTGGAAATCAAATGTCGTCTGATGGAGAGTTTTCAGAGTTTTTTTTTTTTAAACAACAGGGCTATAGCTATAAAGGGTATATTCTGAGCAGATTAATGTTGTAAACAAAACTGCCCCCCTGGAACATCAAAACCACTTAATATGCTCAATTACTTTCAAAGCACGCGTTGCAGAGAATCGTTATGCTGATTACCAATAATTATAATCTACTCATTAAGGAAAGTCCCTCAGGGCTTCTGCAAAGGAACACTTCATGACTGAGTTGAAGTTACTCAGTGTACTTGAAAATAATGAAGCTACTGTACTTTTAAAAATTATCTAATTTAGGCTTTTCACTCATTTATACTGTGCTTCTCCACAAGGGCTCCAAATGAAAGTTTTGCTGTATCTAAACAGAACCTTTCTCTCCAAGGTCCAGAGCAGCCTGGCCCTGCTAGTGAATATGCCAGCTCCAGTCAAGCAGGGATGAGAAGGGAGGTTCAGGGAAAGCTCTGGATCTGAAAGACATATCCCCTGAAGTCTGTCTCTGCTTTTCTTCACAAGTTTGCTCCAAATAACTTGTTTCTCCAAAGATTCTTGAGATCCACTGGACATTTGTGGAGAGACGATATTGGAATTTACTGAGAGCTGCCTTAAATCCTTTAGGAACAAAACTAAGATAAACAAACACAAGAGGATTGAGAACCCAATATGCGTCAAGTACTCATGGGCTAAGAGCTTTATCTTCCACTTTAAATCCTTTTAGCTATAAGAAACACCCAGGCCAGCTCAGGTATGGCTGCAGAGGCCTAAAGGAAAGCCAGGAAGCTTAGAGAAATGCAAGAATAAGAATCTCAGCATAACTGGGCCTCAAGAGAACTGGAACAATCTAAGATAGTGGCCAGCCAGCAGGAATGCTATGAATCTTTCCACAGGGACCTGCTTTTCTCTTAGCATCTATTAATTTGCCTTCAATTGTAAAAAGCAAAAACCCCAGTGCATTGTCTTAAACAATAAGGAAATGCATCATCTCACAGAACTGGAAATCCAGATGTAGGATGGGTCTCAGGGTTGTTTGCTCTAGTTCACCAGCCATGATTGGTGAAATCCAGATATAGGATGGGTCTCAGGGTTGTTTGCTCTAGTTCACCTGTCATAAGCCAGGTTCTTTCCTTCTCTTCATTCTGCCATCCAGAAAGTCAGCTTCATCCCGAGGCTGCCTCTTTTGAGTATGGTCATAGAGGACTGGAGAGTGGAAATGTGTGCTACATGCTTCCTCACTGGTGACATTCTCAAAAAAAAAAAAAAAGAAATCTTAACCTCATTGTACCACTGACTTGAATTAAGACACATGATATTCCTCAACTGACCCCTCTCATGCATACTGCCTTTGGCCTAGGATTCTGTTCTAGTAACTAGTAAGGAATATGGAACTATCATCATGGGTTTAGATAGTTCAGGGCACATACCTCAAGTGAAGTCAGATGTGTACAAGATAAGCACAATGGAGGGGGATGGGAAAAAGAAAAACTGAGAATAATTCCTAAGTTTGGAGCTCAGACAGATAGATATTGAAGCTATGTGTGGAACCTTGAAGGAAAAACAGGTTGGGGAATCAGAGTATTGTTTGGGACATGCTAGTTTTAAAACACCTATTATCTATCCAAATGAAGACATCATGTTGAGTCATGGGCTATACTAATTTGGAGGTAAAGAAAGGGGTCCGGGCTGGAGTTATAACTTTGAGAGGCATCAACATATAACTAGAATTTAAAACCATGTATTAGATGAAATCAACTAAAGAAAGAATTCCTAGAGAAAAAGAGGTGAGGATCCGAGACTGAGTGCTGGGACACTCCAACAGCTATAAGGCAGAGCAGAGAAGCCAGCATAAGGCACCAAGAAGCAGTAACTAGTAAGTCAGGAAGAAAGCCAGCACACACTGTCCTAGAAAGCAAGAGAACCAAGTGTTTCTTGATACAGAGGACTATGTCCAACATTGGGAGGTTGAACAAGAGAGGGATAAGAGGTGACCACTATGTTGGTAACATGAAATCACTGGTGACCCAGACAACTGTGGTTTCAGAGGAAAGGTGGGGACAGAAATTTCTCTGGACTGGGTTGAGAAAAAATGGGCTGTAGGGAAATGAAACCACTTAATTAAGATAATTCTTCTGAGAAGTTTTGCGATAAAGAGTAACAGAGAAGCGGACAGTAACTAAGAGGGAATAAGATAGAAGGTCCTCCAGCATATCTATTTATAGTGTTAACAGGAATGACCTTTCAAGAGAAAAATGATACAGGAGAGAGAAAACAATTGTAGACAAAGGTGTTTTGAGAATTCAAAAGGAAATGAGATTTAGTGGACAGTTAGCAGTAAAGGTTTTTTAGAGAAGCAAAGATATTTCATTCATTGCGACAGGAGGGAAGACAGGGAATGAGTACAGATCCAAGTCATATGGCTGCCATAGTCCAGCAAAGACAAGGGAATTCCCACCCGAGGGTTTCTAATTTTTCTTTTTTTTTTTTTGAGTTGGAGTCTCACTCTGTCGCCCAGACTGGAGTGCAGTGGCCGCTCCCGGCCACGGCAGCCTCGACCTGCTGGGCTCCGGTGATCCTTCCGCCTCAGCCTTCCGAGTAGCCAGAATTACAGGCGCGCGCTACCACCCCTGGCTGATTTTTTTATTTATTGTAGAGATGAGGTCTCGCTGCCCAGGTGGGTCTCGAACTCGCAGGCTCAGGCAATCCACTCACTTCAGCCTCCCAAAGGCGCAGGATTACCTGAGGGTTTCTATTTCTGCCATGAGGGAGGTGGCAAGGTGACTGGCTGAGAAACTGGAGGAGGGGTTTTGAAGAGAGAGGCGAAGGTGTAAAACAGCAATTTCAAGGAGCAGGATATGAGGACTGCTCAGCAATCATGAGTGCCCAGTTCTGGTTTGTCATCAGGAACTTAAGAACAGACATGGTTTTTCTGTAGTTATTTTCAGCTGTTCTGACACCAACATGTACATAATTGAGGTTTTTCTAAATCAGCACAGAAGCAGAGCAGCAAGTAAGTAAAGGGGAATTGCAAGGGAGTGATTATAGTGCTGGGACCTCACAACCTCAGCTAAATAAAAAAATAGGAGAGACCTGAGGGGAGGTGACAGCTAGTGAAGATGCTAATGTTCCAGCAATAGTTAGCTGCTCACCAAAACCCATTCCCCCTTCTTTGAATACAGGAGTACCTGGTATATGGCTGGCCAGGCATACTACATCTCCCAGGCTTCCTTGTTTGTTATGTGAGCTATATGGTGAGGACCTCTATACAGAATGCAAGTGGAAGTGATGTGGGCTACTAGTGGGCAGGGGCCTTACAACCAGGCAGAGCCTCCCCTACACTCTATCACCCTCTCCCCAGCTCAATCCAGGATACCACAGGGGATGGCAGAAAGTGTAAGTCAAGTCTCAGAAAGGCTAGGCGATCAGCCCAGGATTACACAGCGAATGAATGGAAGGGCTAGGATTCACTGAGGCATGAGTGATTTCAAACTGTGCTTTTGCCACTTTGCCAAGTCCCCAATACAATCAAGCAACGTAGTTCAAAACAAAAAAAACAACAAAAAAAATGCAAGTAAAATGTTTCTACAAAGAAAAGTTAGTTCAGCCCCACAAATGTGTGACAAGAATTCTAGGGTAATGGATAGTACAAGAACACAATTATAGATAACCCCAATGGGGATGTCTTAACAATGGCTTAACTTAAGATCTTTCAAATTTAGGATATACAAAAGCCATATGCATTCAGTATGTTCATTATGATAGGGTGAAATCCAGATAAACCCATCATCACATACTCTCAGCTTATGATGGGTTTGTCCAGATGCAAACCCATCATAAATTGAAAAGCATCTGTATTATGAATGCATGATTAGAATCATCAAGTTTGGGGATTCTATATTCATCACGATCTACAAAGTACTTCATCCTTCCAGAGGCCCAGTGACAGCTCATCCCCTCCCATTCTCCTTTGGATGACCACCATTAACTTGACTGACCTCTCATCTCTACTCCTTCGGAGCCATCTTTCAGACGGCTGAAAGTTACTTTTGTGAAATTCACTTTATGCCTTCCACTACCTACACCCCAGCACCATGCACAAATCTCTCTTCACAATATCCTCAGTCTACCCACTCAGTAACATTTCTCCTGCCTCCCCCATCCCAGTTTACACTAGAGCTATATTCACATATCTACCAATCCACAATTTCGACAGCCCTTCTCATGCTTCTGTGCCCTTGTACATGCTGGGCCTCTCCTTGAAGTGTCCTCAACCCTGGGTCACACATCATACTCCCATTTATCCACTTTCAGTGTTCCTTCCCCAGTATACCTTTCCTCTGCCTTTCCCTCCACTGTCCCCAGAGAGACACAATTAGAACTTTTACCATGTCGTCATCATAATCTCTTTGTCTATTTCTCCCCTCATCCTTAGCATCTTGGCATAGCACCTACCTGACTCATAGTAGGTGCTCAAGTACTGTGTTGCATGCTGAATGAGACTGAATTTAGCTGTTCCATTTTGAATATGCTGAAATTAGCAGAACTGTTTCTGGTGGGACTCAGCAATTCTTAACGCGTTTCTAATGTTACCAAAGGAAGTCAGTCTGGATGGTGAAAGGAAGACAGGATTCAGCTGTTTGTATCCATGGCACCTTTCATAGCCTTATCTGGAACCCAACATTTCAAAGCTACCTTCAAAGTCAGATGTTACCAAATAAACCTACTACCTTACTGGGATACATTATGCAAATGGAACATAAACAGTCTGGCAAGAGTTGAGAATGTGACAGAAGGATGTGGCTGGGGCCGGCAGGTGTTTGTGAGATGGCTGTGATGGCTCGGTCGTCCAGAAACAGCCAGTCTGGTCTCTGCAGGGACACCTGCAGCTTGCCAGCTCCCACCATCCAAATTACAGTACGTGCTACACAGTGTTTGTTTCTGCTATGGCCAACAAGAGCTGCTCACCCTCCCACCTGCATGACACAGATGGTACAGATGGGAGCATGCTTCCACACGAAGATGTGCAATTACACCCAGTTCCTCCAGCTGTGACAATTACCAAAAGAAAACCCTAGGGAAGGAAACAATCCTGGCAGATGACTGTCTCTCCTGCTGGCACTCACCGCTTAGTTCTCCCAGGAGCAGCTGCTGCATCCATGGCCTCGTGTCTCTTTCATAGTCCTTCCTGGAAACCAAGTACTTGAAAAACATTGGGTGTGATTGGAACATAAGGCAGTCATCAAACAGGATACATTTAAGTAAGAAAATACCAAGGCTTTATTTTTCTTTCTTATAAAGATAGCCCTGCTTGTTGACTAAGTGGAAAGAATATACATAGTTCTCATGAGTAAACAAGATTCACCTGCTTCCGGCTGCAAACATAATGCCAAAGAAGTGATATGAAGGGATAAAGGTGTAATGCTTTCATCTTCATAGCAATAAAACACAAAGAAAAGCAAAAATGAAATGGACTTAATTAATGCTGGGCATTCCCACAGGGACAAGGGAAGAGGACTTTCAATCAATCAGTAGTAATATTGTATTCCATAAAAATTACATTAGTTGAACAACCTCACTCCTCTCTGGCTCTCTCCCACTTGAGGTACACCAGGCTGGAACCAACAAAGCCGGTAGTCAGGAGCTTTCGTCTCAGAATCTACTGAGATAAGAGGTGGCAAAGTCTTGGAAGACCAGATAGGCTGGCTTTGGTGAGGCACCTATGTGCAGCAGTGTCGCATATGGAAGTTGACAACATACTCAGCATTAGTCCTCTGCACGGAAATAGCAAAAGGCTCAAAAGGATGAAAGGTAAAGGCAACAAGGCGTCGCACTGTGTGGTTGATGGGGCGGCCCAGCAAGCCTGCCTGGATCTCAAACTTGAGGAGGCCAGAGTCCCGGGCATAGAACCTAAACAGAGGAAGAAGGGGGAGAGAGAGAGGACAAGAGTTGATATTCACCACCAGATGGAAATCTGGACAGCAGGAGAATGTGGCAACTCAATTTTTTACCTTATCTCCTCTTTCATCTGCCCCAGGTTATCAGAACTATACAATCACCTTGGCCTGATCAGCTCATTTGAGGGGAAGAGTGATTATGAATTTTACTGTGTTGTACTGAGTCATTGGTAATTTCTCTTTCCCAAGATGACTCTTAGTTATAGCTCTAATTGCAGCCTCCCCACTTTCAGAAGCTACTGCCTCAAGATTGTCTAGGCCAGGGCTAGAAATGAAATGCAAGCCACGTGTGGAACTTTAAATTTTCAGGTAGCCATATTAAAAAAAAATGAAAAAGAAAAAGGTGAAATTAATTTTAATAATATATCTTACTAACTCCCATATAACAAAATTATCTTCAACCTATAATCAATATAAAAATATTAGTGAGACAGTTCACTTCTTCTTGTACTGAATCTTTGAGATCTGGTGTATATTTGACACTTGAGTATATCTCAACTTGGATTAGTCACATTTTAAGTGCTCAGTAGTGGTTACCATAAAGGACAGTGTGGATGTAGGCCTATCTTTTCATTTTTTATTTTTAAGAGTAGATTCCTTTGGAAAGTTATTCTTTTTCACTCACAGAAATAAAATACTTTTTAATTTTTTAGTTTTTAATTTTTTCATTTAGACAGTGAGACTAAAGATGCTTCCATTCATCACAGTACTTAAATACATTTTTGCATACACAAATTAAATGTCCTGTGTATGGAAAACTACAGATGATTTGTGGGTGAGGGTTGAATTGGGGGAGGGGGGAATTCTAGAAAATAAAAAGCCCTGAATTAAAGAGTGCTATTATCTGCCTTTTGGAAAGCAAATATATAAGCAGCCCTAAAGACCCTTTGACTCAATAATTCCATTCCCCAACATGTATTTCCTCGGAATTCAATTTTAAAGAAGTAAATAGTGACATGAATAAAGATGGCTATTATGGCATTCACTCTAATGTAAAAATGCAGAGAATAAATACATGCTCAGTGATGGGAAATGGTTGAAAAATTATGGTACATCAAAAAAAATTACACTACTTCTACTTTGATGGACTACTATGCCACCATTAAGACTGTAATTGTGAAGAATATGTAGATTTTTTTAAGTTTATTTTTTTAAAAAGGCTGTAAAATATGATGCTAACCATGATTACAACTGTATACATGTAAATATGCATACTGATAAAGACAACCAGAATATAATAAAATTGCTAGAGTAATGCCATTCTCTCTTCAAGTGCCTTTAATATCCTTACATTTCCCATCTTAAATTAAGAAACACAAATTAGGATTACAAGCAAAACCCCTTTATTCAGGGGCATTTCCAGATTTGTCTTAGATTCATCTTTTCAAATTAGAAACACGGGAAAGTCAGAAAGGAGAGAAATGCATCATGATATTTGATTGATATCAGATGAAGCCCATCATCTGCTTTTTTTTTTCTTCTTTTTTGTTACTTATCTTTTTCAACATGTTCTAACCATCATATGCTTTTATGTGTAAAAAACACATTTTACCCCTACCGTTCCCAACACACAAAGGGCTTATAATTTAACGTGAGTTCTTCAAGCTTCTAAATCTAACTCCCATTTACAAGAAATATAGGGGAATGAAAAATATAGCAAATACTACCCCAGGGATGCAATGAGGACACTCTGAAATGTGGAAAACATTAATGGACAAACAACATGTTTTCTCCAACAATTTCATTGCAAGAAAAATAAAAGAGGAAAGAAAGTATAACCTAAAAAATAAAAAAAAAGTTATGACAACAGTGACCAAATGTAATGCATGAACCTTGTTTAGATATGATTCAGTCAAATAAACATAAAAAGAATATTTATAAGACAATGGGGAAATGTAAAAACTGACTAGATTAGATATGTGGTGTATTAAAATTTTTTGTTAATTTTTTAAAGATGTGATAATGGTATTGAGAGGTTTGTATATGTGTGTACTCTTGTCTTTTAAAAATTCATGCTGAAATATTTACTGGTAAAATGCTGGGATAGGTGGAATTGCCTTTAAAATGATCTGGGACAAGCGTCAGGTGCAGTGGCTCATGCCTGTAATCCCAGCACTTTGGGAGGCCAAGGAGGGAGGATAGCTTGAGCTCAGGAGTTCAAAACTAGCCTAGACAACATAGCAAGACCTCATCTCTACAAAAAATAAAAAAATTAGCCAGGCGTGGTGGCATATGCCTGTAGTCCCAGCTACTTGAAGACTGAGGCAGACGGATTGCTTGAGACCAGGAAGTCGAGACTGTGGTGAGCTGTGATCATGCCACTGCACTCCAGCCTGGATGAAAGGGTGAGACCCCAACTCCAAAGTAATTGAAAATTAAAAAGTAAAAATCAAAAATTAAAAATAAGGCCAGGCGCAGTGGCTTACGCCTATAATCCCAGCACTTTGGGAGGCCGAGGTGAGAGGACTGCCTGAGCTCAGGGGTTCGAAACCAGCCTGAGCAACATGGCGAGTCCTCGTCTCTACAGTAAATCAAAAAAATCAGTTGGGCGTAGTGGCGCACACCTGTAGTTCCAGCTACTTGGAAGGCTGAGGCGGAAGGATCACCTGAGCCCAGCAGGTCAAGGCTGCAGTTGCCAGGAGCATGCCACTACCCTCCAGCCTGATCCACAGAGTGAGACTCCAACTCAATAAATAAATAAAATTTAAAAAAATTTTTTAATTAAAAAACCCCAGGACAGCCATGGGAAGAAGTAGGGTTAGTGATGGTGATGGAAATAGACGAAACAAGACTGACTATGAGTTGATTAACTGCTGAAGTGGGTGATAGGTACATGGAGGTTCATTATACTCTTCTATTTTTTGTACATGTTTAGAACTTTGCATAGTAAAAAAAAAATTAATTGGTTTTGGAACTTGATTGCAATTTTCCAAAGGAAATATTATGAATGCTGATTAATTATACAAAGGATATTACACAGGCTCATTTAAAACACAGTGAAATTGGATGATGAAATACATCTCTGATAAAGATCTAGCTACCATCGTTTCTATGTGGAAAAAGACCTTCCAAGCACCAGCTTAGAGCTCCAGGAACACACCAACTTTGAGGCAACCCCACCAGAGACAGCAATGCCAGTGCCTCTCCCCAGTACTATACAGCACACAGAACAGCACAGGCTCCAGATACGGAAACACAGATGGGTCTGTGAACTGAACTTCTGTAAGAGAGGTTAGCTCAAAGAGGTTGGTTTCAAAGTTCCAGTAATAACATAGTAGTCTACATTTCAAAATTCTTCCAACTAAGGAAGAATGCGTTTCTCCTAAACCTATCTGTTCCCCAAATTGGTTCTGCTATCTTTTCTATTAGATGAGAGGATATAATAATTTGTGTTAGGTATATGTAATAATAGTCTCAACTAAAAAATGATCATGGAATGGTATTATATTATTATTATTAATATTATTATTATTATTGTTTGTTTTGTTTTTTGAGTTGGAGTCTTACTCCATTGCCCAGGCTGGAGTGCAGTGGCATGCTCACGGCCATTCCAGCGTCAACCTGCTGGGCTCTGGCAATCCTTCTGCCTCAGTCTTCTAAGTAGCTGGAACTACAGGCATGTGCTACCACTCCAGGCAATTTTTGATTTATTGTAGAAACACGGTTTCAACAAGTTGCTCAGGCTGGTCTCGAACCCACAGGCTTAGGCAATCCACTTGTCTCAGCCTCCCAAAGTGCTGAGATTACAGGCTGAGCCACTGAGCCCAGACAGTATTATATTATTAAATGGAAAAGTACAGCTTCCTTCCCTGGATGCCTTTAAAAGGGGCCAACACTTATCTGAATTAGATGTTCTTATCATGAGAGGCAAAGAGTAGGAACATTAATTTATGAAACTAGCACCTAAATGGTCAAAACACTCACCATGTTATAGAAGTAGCCTTCCCTTTCAGTCTAACCCATGAATACAAATAGAAAAAGTCACTGAAATGAGGTACATTAAGAAAAAAGAAAGAGGCTGTCATCAGCCCTTGAGTAGTTTAAGTTGTAGCAGTGACATTATACCTGATAGGGTGATCTCCACAAGTCTTGGGCCGCTCCATGACAGACACCCACTTGTCATCGTAGCTGAAGAGAGACAAATCCAGGTAGGGACTACCACTGTAAGACTGAGCACTAATGGGGAGCTGACCCAGCAGGCGGCGTACTGCCTCTGTGTGCCCTCCATACTTGGCATTTATGATAGTGTCTTTGAACCTAAAAGAAAGGACCAGTGAGGAAGGTTTTGTTAGTAGGTACACAAAGCTGTCTCAGATTTTAAATAAACAAACACATGTGTCATTCTTTGATTTCTTTGAGCAGTGTTTTGTAGTTTTCGTTGTAAAGGTCTTTCACTTCTCTGGTGAGGAAGATGCCAAGGTGTTTCTTTTTCTTTTTTCTTTCTTTTTTTTTTTTTGTGGCTATTGTGATAGAACTGTACTTTTTATTTGGTTCTCTGCCTGTTTGTTGTTGGTGTATAAAAATGTGACTGTCTTTTGCAGGTTAATTTATACTCTGAGACTTTACCAAAGTCCTTTATCAGTGCAAGGAGGCGTTTTGACAGATTCCCTTAAGTTTTCCAGGTATAGGAACATATCATCCACAAAGAAGGATAGCTTAACTTCCTCTTTTCCTAGTTGGGCACCCCTGATATCCTTCTCTTGTTTGATTGCCCTAGCTAGAACTTCAAATAAATGGAAAAATATCCCATACTCATGGATTGGAAGAATTAATATTGTTAGGATGTTCAGCCTACCCAAGGCAATCTACAGATTCAACACAATACCCATTAAATTACCACCATCATTCTTCTCAGACCTAGAAATGACAATACAGAAATTCATATGGAAACAATACAGAAATTCATATTCTACCACAAATAGCAAAATAACAAAAACAATCCTCAGCAAAAGAAACAAAGTGGGAGGAATCACACTCCCAGACTTTAAACTTTATTATTTTAAGGTTACAATAATGAAAACAGCCTGGTACTGCTGTTTTCATTATTGTAACCTTAAAATAATAAAGAACAAAATAACAAATAACAAGAACAGGCATATAGACCAATGGAACAGGATAGAGATTCCAGAAGCAAAACCTCAATGTTTCAACCAACTCATCTTTGACAAAGCCTCCACCAACAACCAATGAGAGGAGAACCTATTCAGTAAATGGTTCTCTGGGAAAACTGGCAGACCACATGCAGAAGAATTGAAACAGGACCCTTACCTATCAACACACAAAAAAATCAACTCTAAATGGATCAAAGACCTAAACGTAAAACCTCAAACTATAAGAACCTTAGAAAATGCAAGCCGGGCTCGGTGGCTCAGCCTGTAATCCCGTGCCTTTGGGAGGCTGAGGTGAGTGGATTGCCTGAGGCCACGGGTTCGAGACCCGCCTGGGCAGGCGAGACCTCATCTCTACAATAAATCAAAAAATCAGCTGGGCGTGGTAGCACGCGCCTGTAATTCCGGCTACTCGGAAGGCTGAGGCGGAAGGATGGCCGGAGCCCAGCAGGTCGAGGCTGCGGTGACCAGGAGCGGCCACTGCACTCCAGTCTGGGCGACAGAGTGAGACTCCGACTCAAAAAAAAAAAAGAAAATGCAGGCGACACCCTTATGAAAATTGAAATAGGCAACCAATTCCTGATCAAAACCCCAAATGCCTATGCCATAAGAGATAAGATAGACAAGTGGGATCTCATCAAACTGAAAAGCCTCCGCAAAACAAAAGAAAGCAACAAGAGAGTGGGGAGACAGCCCACAAAATAGGAAAAAGATATTTCCCAACCATATATCTGACAAAGGCCTGATATCTAGTATCTACAAGCAACTCAAACGTGCCAAAAGAAAAAACAAACAGCCCCATTAAAAAGTGGGCAAGGCCGGGCACAGTGGCTTAGCCTGTAATCCCAGCACTTTGGGAGGCTGAGGCAAGAGGATTGCCTGAGCCCAGGGGTTAGAGATCAGCCTGAGCAACTTGATGAGACCTCGTCTCTATAATAAATCACAAAAAACTAGCCAGGCATGGTGGCATGTGTCTGTAGTTTCAGCTACTTGGAAAGCTGAGGTGGAAGGTACATCTAAGCTCGCAGGTCGAGGCTGCAGTGGTCATGAGCGTGCCACTGCACTCCAGCCTGGGCAACAAAGAGTGAGACTCCAACTCAAAAAAAAAAAGTGAGCAAAAGACATGAATAGGCACTTCTCAAAGAAGACATATGAGCAGCCAACAGACATATGAAAAAATGCTAGCCTCACTAATCATCAGAGAGATGCAAATCAAAACCACACTGAGATACCGCCTAACTCCAGTAAGAATGCCCATCATTAATAAAACGAAAAACAGCAGATGCTGGTGAGGATGCGAAGAAAAAGGGAGTGCTTCTACACTGTTGGTGGGAGTGCAGACTAGTTCAACCTCTATGGAAAACAGTGTGGCAATTCCTAAAAGAACTAGGCATTGACCTTCCATATGACCCTAAAATCCCCCTTCTGGGAATATTCCCAGAGGAACTAAAATCATTCTACAAAAAAGTACGCATGTTTATTGCAACACTATTCACAATAGCAAAAACATGGAACCAACCGTGCTGCCCATTGAAATCGGACTGGATTTTTAAAAATGTGGTACATATACACGATGGAATATTATGCAGTCATAAAGGACAAAACTATGTACTTCACAGGAACCTGGATGGATTTGGAGTTTATCATAGTCAGTGATCTATCACTGAAACAAAGAACCGAGTACCACATGTTCCCACTCATAAGTGGACCCTGAACACCTATCATAATACTACAAGAAAGGGATTGGCAATAGCGGGACACCGCCAGGAGTCGGGGGGGGGCATATAAATTCAATAAGGTGCCTGATCCTAATCCAGGCAAATGAGGAACAATGGGAGGCCCAAACTTCATCTGTACCTAGACCACTTATGTACCCAATCCTGAATTGTACCCTGTATCTTTAAAATAAAAAAAAGAAAGAAAAAACAAACACACGTCTAAAAGCAACTCATTCACTAAATAAAAATTAAAACCTAGATATTGAATGAAGACAGAGCTTTCTATCATATTGCAAGTCTGGTTGGCTACAAATACACTTAAAAAGCAAAAAACATAATTAGAAATGGAAAACAAAGTACTTTAGAAAAGTTAACAAAGGGCTGGTTGCAGTGGCTCACACCTGTAATCCTAGCACTTTGCAAGGCTGAGGCAAGAGGATTGCTTGAGCTCAGGAGTTCAAGGCCAGCCTATGCAAAATAGTGAAATCTCATCTCTACAAACTATCAAAATATTAGCCAAGTGTGGTAGCACACACCTGTAGTCTCAGCTGATAAAGGAGGATCACTTGAGCCCGGAAGTTGGAGGCTGCAGTGAGCAGTGATCATGCCACTGCATTCCAGTCTGAGAGACAGTGAGACCACGGCAAGGAAGGGCCATGACAAGGGAGGAAGGGGGGGAGGAAGGGAGGGAGGGAAGGTAGGTTGGTTAACAAAGACTCTACAAATTTAAAATGAGCGTAACTAACTAGTTTATGGCAACTATCTCTACTCTTCCACAGCAGCTCAACTAGGTGAAAAACTTGAAGAAAGTTCAAGAACTTGCTTTCCCCAAATAATTGCCTTAGACTTCATTAAGAAGGAGTTTCAGAGAACAGAAAACTCTGAACAGAAGCAGCCTCTCTCTGATTCTTCTTGGGATCAGTTATAAGTCAACTTCCACCAAGTCTTTTGACAAATTACTCATTCTTTGTTTAAACAAAGCTTGGAAAACTAGCTACCTATACTCCTGCAGAAATAACAGTATTCAGAAGAGTAGTAACACCAACACAGAGTCTTATGTATAACTTATCTTTCAAAATAATAGGGCAGTTTTTCTCATAACTGTAACATATACTAAAAGTAATACTCTTTGACAAATATTCTTACTTTTCTGAAAATTTACCCTAAGGAATCACTCCTACATGCAAAAGAAAAAAATACAAATGCACTGAATACATCATCATTTATGACAATGAAACATTGAAGGAAAAATTAAACACCTAGTGGAAAACTGTAATTTTCAAAGAATATATGGTAATAGGAAACAGTTATCATAATAGTAAGTAAAAGAAGTAGGCTACAGTCCTACCTATACAGTAAGGATAAAAACACAAAAACCAAAAACTTATGCTTAAAACAAAGGCTGGCAGAAATACAATAAAATGTTAACAGTTGTTTGTATAATGACACCTTTTTTTTTTTTTTTTTTTTTTTTTTTGAGTTGGAGTTTCACTCGGTCACCCAGATTGGAGTGCAGTGGCCGCTCCCGGCCACCGCAGCCTCGCCTGCTGGGCTCCAGCGATCCTTCCGTCTCAGCCTTCCAAGTAGCCAGAATTACAGGCGTGCGCTACCACGCCCGGCTGATTTTTTTATTTATTGTAGAGATGAGGTCTCGCTGCCCAGGCGGGTCTCGAACCCGCGGGCTCAGGCAATCCACTCACCTCAGCCTCCCAAAGGCGCGGGATTACAAGCTGAGCCACTGAGCCCGGCTTGTATAATGACATCTTAAATTTTTTTTCCTACGGTTTCTTAGAATGTCAACTATGACATATATTTTAAAAATCTCTGTATCAAAGCATACCATATGGTTTAACAATCAATGGGAAATAAATACAATTTTAGTCTGGGGAAAATATAGTATCTAAGAAACTAATAAAACGGAATAAAAAACTTGAATGTTCTCAACTTTCACAAGACCAGAAAGATTGATTAGTTGGTGTTGATTTTAATTTCAGTTAACCTGTGGTGCCAGATGGACATGAACACTTCTTGGCTCCATCAGAAGGAACCCTAGCTATCAACACTGCTTTTCCATTATTCTTCCTGACAGTGATTTTCACAGGCTTGGTATAAACCATAAAATTAAACCTTGGGCCAAACAGAATTTATTTCTTCCCTTTCATTTGAGCTGAAATAAAATGTCCTGGGCACTTTGGTTTTCCACAAAGATCCAGCACCATCTCATAATCCAAACCCTAACCCTAACCCTACCTATGAAAGCTCCCTGGCTTTCAAAGGTAAAATGATGGGGACTGGCTCATAGCTTTGTGATGATCTCAAATCAAAGCATTTTGACAATATAAATGCTGAAGCGGTTCCTCTTCCACTGCAGTACCCTTTACCTCTACCTCTCTGTGCTCCCCACTGATTAAAAGATATCTGATATCTTCACCACTTCAGCTCCTAGCCCAGTGTCACTCTGTCCAACTCTACCTCTCTTAATTCTCAGCAATTTCAACATTCTCAGTTTCAAAATTCTCTAACACCATGGACCCCTACTTCCTTGACCACCTCTCAACCTCAGCTGCTTAGTCCACAGTCACATCCTCAACCTCACCATTACTAGCAACTGCAACACCTCTATAAGCTCAGAGTGGACCATCACATTCTCCAACCATCTCCTCTCCCATCTTTCCTGTTTACTGCCTCTACTCACCCCAACTTCAACAATCCTTCAACCCACATGGGACCTACGGTCCATTCATCCTACCAACTTTTTGTCACTCTGTACACTTGTCATATCCTTCCTTCCTTAGGCACCTATGTTCCCCAGCCAATCATGAAAATGCTCCATTGCACTCATTCTCAACTATCTTAATTCTCTTGTTTTGTGGTACTTGCTTAGAAAAACCACAGCTCTAGTTAAGCTCAATTCTGCCTATTCCATGCCTATATCCACTCAGTTTTCTCCATGCCTGCAGAAAAACATACAGCAATGCTCACTTTAAATTTATGACCATGAACTTCAAGTGGACCCTTAATGTTGCAGGGCATTCATGCTACATTTCCACAGTCCTGTCAGACTACCACTCTCTTCCATGACTGTTTCACTCCCTCCTCCCCCAAACTTACTCTCAGCTAATGGCATTGCTTACTGTGTTACTGAGAAATAGAAGCTAGAAGAGAAGTTGTTAAGGCCCCCATCAGCACATTGGCACAACATCTGTACCTATATAACTGTCCACACTCCCATATAAGGCCAATCATTTATGTACTAGATCCCATCTTCCTTTGTACACTTAAGCAGTTCGTCCCTCACCTTCCTAATCTGTTTCCCCCTTCTCTACAGAATCAGTCCCATCTGCATAAAAATGTCAGAGGTACCCAGGGCCTTCAACTTCCAGACCCTTTCCAGAGTTCTCTGGCATAAGGCAGGCTTGTTTTTGATGACTAAGCTATGCAGCCTTAAGTTTTTGCTCTCTGATGTATGCTAAGTCAATTATCACTCATTCACTGGTTTTTCAGATTCTAAAACATTGTAGATAAATCCTGTCTCAAATCATCTCCTCTCCTAGTCTCTTTGTTCTTATAAGTTTATACCTTGTACTCCTTTATTGTCATTTTAGTGGCGTTTGGGGATGGAACAGAGATAAATGCATGTGTTCAACGCACCATGATAATAAACCAGAAGTTCTAAAATTATTTCCTTACTCATTCATTTAACAAATTTTTAAATGCTTGCCAGTGTGCCACTGAGGACATAGTAATATATAAAGATACAGTCTCTTTCTGCTGCTCATACATAGTTTAAAAAAGATCACACACAATGTACAAATAATTCCACAGGTGCTGAGACAGAAACAAGAAGTTCAGGATAACACAAGGGGTTACAACAGAAAGACTAACCAAGGCCAGATGGACAGAATAAGAGGTTTCCTGAAGGAAATAGTTATTGTCCTAAGACCAATTTTTCTAAAGAAAAATTAAGCCTGTTGAGCCTGGTGAAAGAGCTTACCGGCGTTGGATCTGCCTTGCAAAATTGTTGCTAGAAGCTGAGCAGGGAAACTGGACTTCACTGTGCAGGGTAGCATTACGGAAAAGGTCACAGAAGTTCTCAAAGAGCTCCAAAAGCTCATCTGACGTATTCTCAAACACAGCAATCACCTCTGTTGTCACCATATTGTACACTACAAAGAAAGATGCCTGCAGAAGAAGAGAGAAAGCTATGGGCAGCTGAGTATAATGCCATGCCTAAGATACTTGTCACTTGGCTGAGAAGTCAAGGCACCCAAATTAAAACAGAAAACACCTCAGCTTTAACCACTAAGGTGGAATCATGGCTCCAAGTGGTTCTGGGAAAGGAGGAAGCATCAGCGGGATTCAACAATTGAGAGCTTCAGTGTTGCCAGATTTCCCACTGTATCTGTGCTGCTAGAATTACTGAGTTGGCCGGCACATATGTATAAAAAGGTTTTTTAATTTTCATTTCAAACTGTGCAAATTCAATATTTTTCCTTCCAAGTGATTATTTCCTACTTGCTCCCCAATCCAACCTGAGATTTTAAAAAAACTCTTTTTATAAATGCCAGATTTAATTTTCTTTCCTGCTGAGAAAGTGATTTGCAGCCTGGGGCTACCTTTTGGCAAATTATTTTCTCTTGTACGTGTACAGTTGAAAGTTCAATTCAGGGGCATTTATTTTTCTCTCTTAATATTTCTAACATGCAGAGAGACACCTTAAGTACATTGTATTCCAAAACTGCCCAGGCAAGTTGTATCCAAGCAGGGTACTGCTGCTGAACAAATGGAAAATCAGAGAGACATTTTCCATTTCTTTCTTCATAAATATTCTTTGAGCCAAGAGCATTTGTAAAATGCGTTTGAGATTTGTAGCAATTAAGATCAGAGGGGGAACCTGAAAAGCATTCAAATGCCATAGGTGGCAGAGTTCCTGCTTTTCTGAATGGGCCCCTAGGTGACTAGCCCTCTTCCTTTAAACCTCCAGTGCTCTGCTCTGCCTAACAAGGAAGCTCCAGGAACCCCTAGTTTTTGTCACAGTGAATGTAGCAGTATGAATTAACTGCAAGCTTCCAATAGGACTCTAGAAGTTTTCAGAATGCTAGGATTAATATTCCAGCCTCCTTGACTGAGTTTAAATCTCCATTACCAATTTCTGGAGCCATTTGGCCCACCTGTTTTACTAGTAATTAGTCCTTCCCAGAGCTTATGTTACAAGGCTTTTGCGGTCACCTGCAAATTAAATTTGGCTGTAAATTAAAGAGGCTAGAGGGTAACCTGAGAATATTACCCATAATATTACCAAGGCTCTGTGTTTGGATGCACTTTTTACTCATTAACTTTATTGGAACCTATCAAATTAAGCTTGGTGGGGGGAGTGAGGAGGACAACTAGGGCAGAGAGATTTAGAGTTTAGAGTTACAAACTCTGTAAACAAAGGGCAGAGTCCTAGTAATATCGCTAGAAGCAATTTATTGTAGCTACCAGAAAAAAATAGGTCACCTTTTAGCAAAGAAAAAAGGGATAATCTCAAATTCGGCAAAAACAGACAACTTATTCCTTCCAAAATAAAAAGGTAATTATAGATCAAACCTAAATAAAAGATTGACTCATGTTCTTTCTATAGACCTGGACAACACTTTGATCCTATCAGGGCTTCACCAGGATTTCTCATAATTATATGAATATAGAATTACACAAACATTTACTAAACTTCTCTCAGGGCAGACTGGGAAATAAAGGACAGGAGGGTAGAGCAGTCAAGGACTTTACCACCAATCTCTCATGACGCATATGATGAACTAGATGCTCACCCGTGATGGCTCATGGGTGACTTAATCATTAATAGGGAAGAGAAAGAATCCAGTAAAAATTATCTCTAACCATATTACTCCCCTCTATTTATTTTTACTTATTTGGGGTTTTTTGTTTGTTTGTTTTAGTTGGAGTCTCACTTTGTCACCCAGGCTGGAGTGCAGTGGCACTGTCATGGCTCACCACAGCCTCAACCTCCTAAGCTCAGGCAATTCTCTCCCACCTCAGCCTCCCAAGTAGCTGGAACTACAGTCATGTGCCACCATGCCTGGCTAATTTTTTTTATTTTTTGGAGAGACGAGGTCTCAATACATTGCCCAGATTGGTCTCAAACTCCTGGGTTCAACCAACCCTCTTGCCTTGGCCTCCCAAAGTGCTAGGATTACAGGCATGAGCCACCACACCCGGCACCCCTTTTTTAAGAATACACAAGCTGTGATTCAGAAGAAAAATGTTAGAAGATATTTTACCACAGATGGTTATTGAGGTTTTAGGAGATGACACCCTGTATGACACCCCGTATGGTTCTGTTAATGGTAGAATCAGCTGCAGGTCAATGAAAGATACCAGACTCAGCTGACTTCATGGATTACTGGTTTGCTTGATGTTCTGAATGTCCAGACTAGTATCTGAGGAGACAATCTGGAAACAGGAAAATGGGAGGGCAAATTTACAGATGTAGGTCTCCTACTTGGTCAACATCAACACTGAAGTGAAGAGTTTTTAAAGACAATGCCCAAATTACCCTGAATTTCAACACAGTGTTTCAACCCAAGAATCTTACAGTTTCTGTGCTCTTTACATCACCTTAATTCCTTTTGAGAAATGTCTCTTTCTCCTACCAAATCTTTCACCCAAACTGAAAAACCTATAGGCCCTGAAGTCCTGATGATTTCCCTGTGGATCAATAATTTTGGCTTCCTTTTGATCTTTTCACAGCTCTACAACCTATGTTTCAGCACATGGGCAAAGTCAGGGTAAGTTGCAAAACAATTCTCAAATGAACTTACCTATTAGTTACCTTATAAATAGGACTTTGTGGAGAAGTAAACTGACATTAGCCATTTAAGCAGGAAAGTGAGGTTAGATATTGAGAGAATTTTCTTTTTTTGTATGGTGTGCTCATTCTCATTGTCAGAACTAAAGCAGCCAGACCAGTAAGTACAGTCTTAGAAAATCAAGGCAGGTTTTCCATAGGTAGTCCAAACCTTGACCTTGTAGCATTTGGGCTTCCATCTCATGAGTAACGAAAATGCTTTGCAGACGAATTAGGATAGTAATCACAGAGTTGACTATCTACCTTTCAGTGCCTTGAGATTTAGCTTCCATTAGTCCAGATAAATATTTATGGCCAGAGAAAAATGAAGTTGATTTTAAGTTTGAGCACTAGGAAAACAATTCATAAATGTGTATTTTTCAAGGTCTGGCTACAGACAAACAGAGAAACCTTCCCATCTGGCCAAGGAGATTGCAGGGATAAAGGACAGAGAGTTCACCTCATACCTGTGATGGATCTGTGACTCGCAGTGTCACTACGTCCTCACTAGTGTACTTGATAAACAGATGGTTTTCGTCCAGAAGCTGCATTTTCCACATGCGCAGCTGCCGCAGTTGGTCAAAATACTGGAAGAAGCGCCTCTTGGCCATTGCACTACCATCCTGTTCTGCCCGGCGCCACAAGTATACCAGCAGCCTGTGTTTGAGGGAGTTGATGAAAGGATCCCTAAAGGGATTGGCCATGCCTGTCTGACTGTCTCGCTGAACCTCAGGGAAAACAGCTGACACAGTAAGTAGGTCATCCTCATAGCAGAAGCGGCCAATGGTCCGTACATCAATGAAAGTGCCTTCAGGAGTCACCTGGAAGACATGGATGGTCTGCTGTTGCACTGACAAGATGGCCAGAATGTTTTTGTATAAGTACAGTCCCTGGTTGTGTGACAAGACAACTTTATCACACTTGAATGTGCGCGTATCACATAAGCGGCCAGTATGAAGGTCAATGATATGGAGAGAATAGTCCTCTAGAGGGGACCGTGGGTTGGGGGTCACTGATTCACTGTTCCGATATACCTCATAAAAAGGAGGGTGAGGCTCATCCGGGAGATAGGCAGCTGAGCCCACGATGACACACCGACAGTCATCAGTGAAGAGGCTACACTCTCGGTTAAGGTGCTCACCGTTGGCCGCTACATTGGTAATGTGCAGCAGGACAAAAAAGCGTTCAAAAAGCCGGCCCCGGATATTGACTGACCGTTGATCATTGCCATTGGACAGGATCTCCCCCTCATATCCCTGCAGTAGGTCTTCTGCTGCCTGGCAGCCCTGGTACTCATAGATCTCGAGAGATGTCTGGTCTGAAGAAAAAGCAATAAAGTAGCGTCCATCAGGAGAGAATTTACGCAAGAAGCAAGGAGGCTTTTCAACGTTGACAACTGTGAAGTTGGGGAAGACATTCTGGTGGAATACTCGGACCTGGTGCCAGTGGGTACCTGCCTTGCCTGAACTGATCCGCCGGCGTTCCAAGCGGTGAATGACATTTTGATTCTGGATTCTTCTAGGCTTGATGGTGGAAACATGATGATCCATTATCACATCTCTGCGTGGAAAAGCAAAGCAAAGCAGAAGTCAAGAAAATGAAACAAAACTTACCAAAAGATAAATATATACAAGTCAAACAGATTCCCCTTCTCATATCCTGAACTTGGGAGCTCCCCAGATGAAAGTGACTAGCATTTCTCCTTCCCAGATTATAGTCAGAAAGTGGTCTTCATATTTCTAAGTCTAGAAACAGTTTGAAGAAAGGATATAGTGCTCTAGAAATACTTTCCAAATATGCTCAGTCATTTGGGAATGTTCAACAGAATAAACCTACAACTACATCAAATTTAAACAGTAGAAGAACCACATTCAATGTGCATTCATCCAAACAAAAAGTATGTAATGTGCTGTTAAGATACCCATATTATTTTTTTAAATGTACAGATTCAATGCAGTTTCTATCGCAATCCCAATGGCATTTCTTGCAAAAATAGAAAAATTCATTCTAAAATTCATATGGAATGTCAAAGGACCCCAAAGAGCCAAAATAATTTTGAAAAAGAACAAAGCTGGAGGACTCACACTTCCTAATTTCAAAACATTACAAAGCCACAGTAATAAAAAAAATTGTGGCACTGGCATAAAAACAGACATAGATGAATGAAACAGAAGAGAGAGCCCAGAAATAAACCCTTGCATATGTGGTCAAATCTTTGACAAGGTGCCAAAACCACTCAATAAGGAAAAGACAGTCTTCAACAAATGATGTTGGGAAACCTCGATATCCATATGCAAAAGAATGAAGTTGAACCCTTATCTTACACCACACAAAAGTATTAACTCAAAATGGATTAAAGATCTAAACATAAGACTCATAAATATAAAACTCCTAGAAGAAAGCATAGGGGAAAGCTTCATGTCATTGGACTTGGCAACAATTTCTCGGCTGGCACACCAAAAGCATAGGCAACAAAAACAGACAAATAGGCAACATCAAACTTAAAAACTTCTATGCATCAAAGGACACAATAAATAGAGGGAAGAGGTTTCCGACAGAATGAGAAAAAAATATTTGCAAGTCATACACTGACTGGATAAAGGGTTAATATCCAAGAGCATATAAAGACCTCCTACAACTCAACAACAAGAAATCAAAAAATATTTATGGGGCATCTATTATATGGCATTTACCTTAAGGCTTCCAAACATGGTTTATTCTACCTTGATTCAAAAATCAAAGTAAATCACAGGCCAATTTAAAAATACACAAAGTACTTGAATAAACATTTCTCCAAAGAAGATGTACAAATGATCACATTTAGCAAATGGTGCTGGGAAAACTGGCTGACCACATGCGGAAGAATGAAACTGGACCCCTACCTATCACCATACACAAAAATTAACTCAAAATGAATCAAAGACCTAAACATAAAACCTCAAACTGTAAGAAAAACCTGGAAGAAAACGTAGGAAACACTGTTATGCACATTGGAGTAGACAATGAATTCTTGACCAAGTCCCCAAAAGCAAAAACCATAAAAGCTAAGATAGACAAATGGGACCTCATCAAACTGAAAAGCTTTTGCATAGCAAAAGAAACCATCAAGAGAGTAAAGAGACAATACACAGGATGGTAAAAAATATTTTCAAAGTATGCCTCCGACAAAGGCCTAACATTCAGTATCTACAAGGAACTCAAACCAAGTGAAAGGAAAAAAGCAAACTGCCCATTAAAAAGTGGGCAAAGATAAAAAAGAACAAAATCATGAATTCCGCAGCAACCTGGATGGAACTAGGGTCTATAATACTGAGTGACCTCTCACAGAAACAAAGATTTGAGTATCACATGTTCTCACTCATATAGTGGACCTTGATCATCCAACGTATTACCATAAGAAAATGACTGCAAGTGGTGGGAAACTATGGGGGGGGGAGAGGAAGGGAGATGGGATTAATGGTAGTAAATATCTGTCTGGGGACGGGGAGACACCTCTTATCAACAAGGGTGCCTGAACGAAGCATATTTGTATACCTAACCCTTAACTGTACCCCACAATATCATAATAAAAAATATTGATTATAAAAAAAAAGTGGGCAAAGGACATGAACAGACACTTCTCAAAAGACAACATACAAGTAGCCAACAGACACATGAAAAACTGTTCAGCCTCACTAATCATCAGAGAAATGCAAGTCAAAACTACAATGAGATCCCACCTAACTCCAGTAAGGATGGCTATCATTAATAAGTCAAAACACAACAGATGCTCGCATGGGTGCAGAGAAAAGAGAATGCTTCTACACTGTTGGATGGAGTGCAAACCAGTTCAACCTCTATGGAAAGCAGTGTGGCGATTCCTAAAAGAACTAAAAAACTGACCTTCCATGCAATCTAGCAATCTCTCTTCTGGAAATATACCCAGAAGAATATAAATCTTTCTATAAAAAAAGACAGCTGCACACACATTTATTGCTGCACTATTCGCTATTCACAATATTCCATGCAAAAACATGGAAGCAAACCTTCTGCCCATGGAAAATGGACTGAATAAAGAAAATGAGGTACATATACATGATGGAGTATTATACTGCCAAAGAAGAAGAAAATCATGAACGTCACAGCAGATTGGATGGAGTTGGAGACCATCATACTAAGTGAACTATCACAGAACAAAGAACTGAATACCACATGTTCTTGCTCATAAGTAGGCCCTGAACATTAGTCACATTAGCACAAGGGAGGGATCAGCACTCAATGGGCACTACTAGGGGAAGGAGGGAGAGAGAAGGATGAGAGGTACGAGAAAACACAAAGAAAACCTGGTCCACTACCAGGGGGAGTGAGAGCCAGTTAGAAGCCCAAACTTCACCTGCAAGCAACCTACTTATGTAGCTAATCCTCACTTGCACCCCACATTTCTGTAATAAAATAATTTTTTAAAAAAAGAAGATAGACAAATGGCCAACAAGTACATGAAAAGATGTTCAACATCATTAAAAAAATACAAATCAGAACCACGGTGAGATATCACTTCACACCCATTAAGATGACTATTACCAAAAAACCTGAAAACAAGTATTGTTGAAGATATAGATAAATTGAAACCCTTGTGCATTGTTGGTGGAACTGTAAAAAGATGTAACTCCTATGAAAAACAGTATAGAGTTTCCCCCAAAAAATTAAAATTAGAACTACCATATGATCCAGCAATTCCACTTCTGGGAATAAATACAAAATAACTGAAAGCAGGATCTTGAAGAGATATTTGCATACTCATGATCACATCAGCACCATTCATAGTAGCCAAGAGATGGAAGCAACCCAAATGTTCATCAATGGATAAACAGATAAACAAAATGTGGAATACTCATACAATGGAATATTAGTCAGTCTCAAAAAGGAAATTCTGACATATACTAAAATATTGTTGAACTTTGAAGACATTACGTTAAGTCAAAAAAACCAGCCACAAAAGATTAATACTGTATGATTACACTTACATGAGGTATCAAAAGTAGTCAAATTCATAGAAACAGAAAATAGAACAGTAGTTACTAGGAACAAAGGGGAGGGAAAAGGGAAAGTGCTGTCTAGTGGGTAAGAATTTCCGATTAGAAAAATAAAAAAGGTCCAGAGATCTGTTTCACAACAACATGAATATGCATAACAGTAAACGCCATGCTCTAAAACAGTTAGGATAGGCCAGGCATGGTGGTTCACACCTGTAATCCCAGCACTCTGGGAGGCGGAGGCAAGCAGATTGCCTGAGCTCAGGGGTTCAAGACCAGCCTGGGCAACATGGCAAGACCTTGTCTCTACCTATATCAAAAAAATTGATGACATGATGAGTATCTGTGGTTTCAGCTACTTGGAAGGCTGAGATGGAAGGATCACCTGAGCCCAGCAGGTCGGGGCTATGGTAACATGAACATGCCACTGCACTCCAGCCTGGGCAACAGAGTGAGACTCCAACCCAAGAAAAAAATTAAAAATAGTTAAGATAGTAAATTTTATGCCAATTTTTAATCATAATAAAAATATTTTTAAAATATTTATGGGACATCTATTATGCTGCATTTATCTTAAGGCTTCCAAATACGTTTTATTCTACCTTGATTCAAATCAAAGTTAAACCACAGGCCATAAAAGTCAATGGAATTTAATGAAAAACTTACAAGTAACAAGGCTATTGCCAGGTAAGACAGAGCAAGCAAATGCCACTGAACGCAGCTATAAAATCTAGACAAAACAGAAGGCAGGTATTTGAAGACAATAGCAGGCTAATCAGAAAATACAACTAAATGGACAATGAAGTTGCAAGTCCCAACTTGCTCACCAGATGGTCAAAAAGGAAAGTCCCATGGAAGAAGGTACTGGGGAAATCCCAGAGAGGGAAGAGCTCAGAAAAGTGATGCCATGAAGTTGTTTATGAACTCCCAAGCTTGCTTCAAGCTGCATATGTGTGGATCTGTTCCAAATCATCATACTAAAGCCTTTGAGAACACAGGGACCATCACCCAGACCTTAGACAGGCCAAGGAGGGTCACACACATGGGACAGATCCAGATAGCATTACAAAGACTCTAAAAACTGATCTGAGCTGGGTGTGGTGGCCCATGCCCATAATCCAAGCACTTTGGGAGGCAGAGGCGAGAGGACTGCCTGAGTCCTGGGGTTCGAGACCAGCCTGGGCAACTTGGTGAAACCTCATCTCAATAATAAATCAAAAAAATTAGCTGGGCGTGGTGGCATGTGCTTGTAGTTCCAGCTACTGGGAAAACTAAAGCAAAAGGACTGCCTGAATCCAACAGGTCAAGGCTGCAGTGGCCATAAGCATGCCACTGCACTCCAGCCTAGGCAACAGAGTGAGACTCCAGCTCACAAAAAAAAAAAAAGATCGGACATTAGAACCATAGCCTATATAAGGAGCAAACTGCTAATAACCTGAAGCTAATTATGTAGATTGCATGCCAAGCCAAAAAAATATCACGGATTTAAACAAGTTCCACGGTTTCATAACATAATATTCAAAATGTCTGGGATACCATCCAAAGTTACTCAGCATATCAGGTACTAGGAAAAAACTCAACTCAGAAAAGACAAGTGACTGACATCATGTTGAGATGCCATAGAAGTTGGAATTCACTGGCAGATTGTAAAGTAGCTATTATAAAAATGTTCCAATAAGCAATCACAAACACTCCTGAAATGAGTAGAAAAACAGTCTCAGAAAAGAAATCGAAGGATTTTGTTTGTTTGTTTGTTTGTTTGTTTCTGAATTGAAGTCTCATTCTGTCACCTAGGCTGGAGTGCAGTGGCATGATCACAGCTACCACAGCCTTGATCTCCTGACCTCAGGCAATCCTTTTGCCTTAGCCTTCCAAGTAACTGGGACTATAGGCATGTGTTACTATGCCTGGATAATTTTTTTATTTATTGTAGAGAGGAGGTCTCACCATGTTGCCCTGGCTGGTCTTGAACTTCTGGGCTCTTGCCACAGCCTCCCAAAGTGCTGGGATTACAGATATGAGCCACCACACCCAGCTAGAAGGTATGTTTTAAAAGAACCAGACAGAAAGTTTAGAGCTGAAAAGCAATAACCAAAATTAAAAACTCACTGGATGAATTCAAGAGCAGAATGGAGTCAACAGAGGAAAGAGATAGTCACCTTGAAGATAGATCAGTAGAGATTATCCAATCTAAACAAAAAAGAAAAGATTGAAGAAGGTAAACAGTCTCATAAACCTAGGGAAAAATAATAAGAGGTCTAACTAACACCCTTGTCATCAGTGTCCCAGAAAGGGAAAAATTTTGCAATGATTAAAAAAAATTTTTTGAGGAATTGCTGAAAACTCCCTAAATTTGCCTAAAGATATAAACTCCAAATTTTAGAAGCTCAGAGACCTCCAAATATGATAAACCCAAAGAAATCCATTCCCATATATATCATAGTTAAACTGGGAAAAACTAAAAGACAAAGAAAAAATCTCAAAACAACCAGATAACAATGCATTACCTATAGGGGAACAACAATTTAATAGTCTGTGGATTTCTCATCAGAAACCATGGAGGGCAGAAGGAAGTAAAACATGATTCATTCATTCATTCATTCATTCGAGTTGGAGTTTTACTCCGTAGCCCAGGCTGGAGTGCAGTGGCACGTTCATGGACACCCCAGCATCAACCTGCTGGGCTCTGGCAATCCTTCCGCCTCAGCCTTCCAAGTAGCCGGAACAACAGGCACATGCTACCACACCCAGCTAATTTTTGATTTATTGTAGAAATGAGGTCTCACCAAGTTGCCCAGGTTGGTCTACAACCCTCTGGGTTCAGGCAACCCACTCGCCTCAGTCTCCTAAAGTACTGGGATTACAGGTTGAGCCACCGAGATCAGCCATAAAACATGTTTTAAGATCTGAAAGAGCTGCCTCTGTTTCACCAAGTCTCAGTTAAAATAGCAACTCTCCAGTCTGGGCAACTTGGCAAGACCTCATTTCTACAATAAATCAAAAAATTAGCCGGGCGTGGTAGTGTGCACCTAAAGTTCCAGCTACTTGGAAGGTTAAGGCGGTAGGATCGCCTGAGCCCAGCAGGTCAATGGTGGGGTGGCAGTAGGTGTGCCACTGCACTCCAGCCTGGGCAACAGAGTGAATCTGCAACTCAAAAAAACAAAATAGCAACTCTTCAGTTTTCCCTGATCCCTTACCCCCATCCACATGAATCTATCATTTTATCCCATTTTATTTTCTTCATAGCCTTTATCACTTTCTGAAATCATGTTGTTTACCTTTTTAGTATCTGTGCCCCCATACAAGAGAGCAGGGATCTTGTCTAATTCCTTGCTGCATTCCTAGCACCTAGGACAAGTGACAGCAAGTGTTTACAAACTCATTAAATAAATGAATGGAGCAACATTTGACATGGGCCTTGAAGGATAAAGAATTCACTGGGTAAAGTAAAAGAGGCACACTCCAGAAAAAATGGCACCTAAAAACATACTTGAAAAGAGCACGGCATGGCACACTTGGGAAACAGAATCATTCCAAGTGGTTAGAGCACAGAGAGCACAGGAAGCACAGCGTGAATGATAAAAGAGAAGCCTAGAAAAAGATTAGAAAGCAAAGGAGTGACTGGATCCAATCTGTAGTTTAGAAATAAAAACACACACAATGAGGTATTTACTTACATCTATCTTTCTAAAAGGATCTCAAATGCTTTATATAAATATATATATCATATAGTCAAGTTAAAAATGTACACACCTCTATGACTGAGTAAATCAAGTTTCTCAAACTGCTAGTCACACCTTATTAATAGGACCCTAAATTCAATTTAGTGGATATTCTTACTGACTTTTTAAAAAATGAAATACAATAAAATAAAAAATATCAAACTGTATCACATATAGTAGTGGTAAGCATTGTTTTATAAAAACTTTGCTTCAATTCTATGTGCGTGAGTTATATACACTCACACATAAGGATATAAAATGCATACTGACTTAGACTAGAGCAAGGGTCTGAAAATTACTGCCCTCAGGCCAAATGTAGCCCACCTCTTTGTTTTTATAAATAAAGTTTCACTGAAATACACCCATACCCATTTATTTACATATTGCCTATGGCTGCTTTTGCTCTACATAGGCAAAGTTGAGTAGCTGAGACAAAGACCACATGGCCAGCAGGCCTAAAACATTTCTTGTCTGGCCCTTTATTGAAGTTAAGTTCTTCTCACTCTGCTGAGTTAATTACTATTTCAGATATCAGCTTAAACATCATTTCCTCAGGGACTTCTCCACCTCTCCATTAGATAAAATCCCAACACCACACCTCTCCTTCACGGCACTTACTACACTTCAACTCTGCCTCTGGATTTTACTTACATCTATGGCTCTCACTAGATAGTGTGCTCCCAAGGACCAGTACACAAACACTGCATTCTGTATGCTCATCACAGCGTTTGGCACATGGTAAGCCTCCCTTCTTGAACACTGGACCTGCCTCATGCAAAGTTCTTTGCCTTCTAAGGCATCCACGAGGGCTAGTCCCTCCTCCTGGAATCCATTTCCCCCGGCCCTTGCCTTAATTTCTCAGGTTGCAGCTGAAGTGTCATCTCCTTCTGGAAGTCTTCCCTGTCTCTCCTATCCAAAAACGGGCCTCCTCATTATTTGCTATCTTCTCCGTGGTAACTGTCACAATTTGTATTAATACTTTCAGGTGCATGATCATGTGTTCATCGTTTGACTCCCTCCTCTAAACTGCACTCCCCAGACAGAAAGTAGCCAAATCTACTTAGGTCACCGAGTATTCTCAGAGCCTGGCACTTGGGCTGGCACACGGTAGGCGTTTAGTAAATAAAAAAGAAAAAAGCATCACTGAATCGGGTCACAAACTCGCTAGTGGTACTAAATTCTTTCCCCTTGTTGGGGCTCAGTTTCCCCATGGGGAAAGGTGCACGTGTCCCTCAATTCCTTATGATGACCTCCAAAACAAGAAAGGGGTGCCAAGGGGCGGGCACACATGCCCAAGGGGGCGCCCCCGGAAAGAAATGCCCGGGGCGGGGCCTCAATGGGAAGAGAACTCAGAGGAAGGGCGGGGGCCGTGGGGCCTCTGGGCCTCAGCGTCAGGCGGGGAGGAGCCTGCGGGGAGGGTCTGACGGGCTTGGAGGCTGGGCCAAAAACAAGAAGTCCTCACCTGTCTGGTCCGGGCTCAGAGAGCCAAGGCGAGGGATGCCTCAGCCCGCTCCGCGCGCGCCTCCCCCAGCCCCGCCCCCGCCATGCCTTAGGACCCCGGCGCCCGCGGCTGTAGGTTCCCGCTTCCGCTAGCCACCGGAAGTGCGGTGCAGCGAGAAGGGAAGTAGGGGAGAGGGTGGCACCTTCCAGCCAGCACTGAGGGACGGTAGAGCGCACCCTAGCGCCCGAAGGAGGGATCGACGCCATAGAGACTCGGTGATTGCGAAGTCTAACCCGGGCACCTCTGTGATCTATGGCTGTCTCTCTATACCTACTGGACGCATTTGCAAAAACATGAATAAGAATTAATTTTCCACCTCTTGATTACATGCGCCATTTCATCTGCTGAAAAACTGCTCTCTGTGAGCTAGATAGTGAGCACCTTGAAGCCTGTGACTGTATTTATCATCTCCAGTCTACTCAGTGCCGAATCCAGGTGCTGACACATAGTGGGCATACAGTAAAAGCTCCTTGCGCTAAAATTAATCCTGTAACCTTTACTTCCCTTTCACTTGTATTATCTTATTTAATCTCATAGAAACTGGTTCATCCCTTGACACTTTTGCTTTGTCCTCTTTCTGGACAGCCTGGCCCCAAATTTTCCTGCATCATTCAGATCTCAGCACAAATGTCACCCCTTTAAAGGGCTTCCCCAGCGGTCTCACTCCACCCACATCATGTTGTTTCTTCATAGCACTCATCATATCTGATATTGCCTGACAGAACTTTGTTCTGTCCCCTCATCCTCTCCCCCCCCCCCACCCCATCTCCTACTAGAATGTAAACACTGAGAGCTACAGTTCTCTTATTTTCTGTTCTGTCCACACCTAGAACAAAGTTTGGTATCTTGTAGCTGCCCAATAAAGATTCAATAAATGAATGGATGGCTTTGCCCACAGACATCACAGCAACTCTGAGGAAGGAATGTTTATTGGCTTTTACAGATAAGGAATCTGAGTTCTAAGGAAGCTAAGTGACTTGGCAATATGGAGTGGCTAGGAGGGGAGCATGGGTTCCTGGCCCAGTCTCATATTTCCAGGCAAGTGTCCTCAGTTACTAGCTTCAGAGTCTGCATTTCCTCTTCTAGGAAATGAAGATTGTACCTGTTTTATAAGGTTATTGAAAAAAATTAGAGGTGTTACACTTAAAGTGCCTTGCATAGAGCCTGAAATGTTGTTGATATCCCATAAATTGGATAAATTACAGTAATTTACCAAGGACACCCCCTTACCTACCTATTGTGAAATTGAGACCCCAAGAAGGACCTGACTTGTGCAAGATCACACAAGTACAAGTGCCAGAGCTGTGACTATGACCCAGGACTTCCATCTCCCTTTTTCCAGGGTTCTCTTCTCCAGACTTAAATTCTGACTCTGCCATGTGGGTTCCTGCATGATTTTAGGCAATTCACTCACCTCTCCAAGTCTGTTTTCTCATATCTAAAGTTTGACAATGTTCTGACTTGGTTATTGAAGAGATCAAATAGGAGAGTGTTGTTTAAACTAGCAAATGCTACCCAGGGTGAAATGTTTGAGCCTTGCTACCTCAGTTTTGGGCCTGGTGATTGAAACTGGAAACTCCATCAGTGCTAGTTGCTAAAAAATAAACAGTACAATGTCGCTTCTGTGTGTTTGTGGCCCTGGAAGAGAAGGGGGCGAGAAAGAAAGAGGAAGGGGGAGGGGGGAGGGAAAGAGAGGGGGAGAAAACTCTTCCCCCATCTTCCACCATATACAAAAATCAACTCAAAATTAATCAAATACCTAAATGTAAGAGTTAAAACTCACAAAAGAAAACATGAGTATATAACTCTTTGTGACCTTGGCATAAGCAATTTCTTAAACACCAAAAGCACAAGCAACCAAAGGAAAAACTAGAGGAAAGTGAAAAGACCCACAGAATGGGAGAAAATATTTGAAAATCATGTATTTGATGAGTCTAGTATCACAGATATAAAGAATTCCTACAACTCAACAATCTAAAGACAACCTAGTTGAAAAACAGGTAAAGGATCTGAATAAACATTTCTCCAAAGAAAGTATACAAATGACCAAATAAATGAAAAGATTCTGAACATCATAAGAGAAATGCAAATCAAAACCTCAACTATATACTCATTAGGATGACTATAATTTCTTAAAAAGAAAAAGATCAAATATTGGTGAGGATGGGGAGTAATTAAAATCCTCATACATTGCTGCTGGGAATGGTGCAGTCTATGGAAAACTTTAGCACTTTCTCAGAAAGTCAAATATAGTCATCATATGATCCAGAAATCCTACTAGGTATATAGCCAAGAGAGACAAAAACAAGTCTGCACAAAAAACTTGAACATAGATGTTCATAAAAGTATTACTTACAATAGTTAAAACATGGAAACAACCCAAATGGCTATCAGTAGATGTATGGATAAACAAAAGGTGGCATAGTCATACGATGAAATATCATTAAGCCCTGAAAAAAGAATGAAGTACTGATTCATGCTACAACATGAATGGATGTTGAAAACATCATGCCAAGTGGAAGAAGCCAGACACAAAAGGTGATCTATTGTATGATTCCATTTATATGAAACATTCAGAATAGGCAAATCCATAGCGGTTGCCAGGAGCCAGGAGAAGGAGAGTTCTTTTTGTTTGTTTGGGGCTAACAGGCAAATGAGTCAGAGTGTCACTCTGTCGCCCAGACTGGAGTGCAGTGGCATGCTCACGGCCACTGCAGCCTCGACCCACTGCTTCAGACTTCCAAGTAGCTGGAACTACAGGCGTGCGCTGCCACGCCTGGCTAATTTTTTTTATTTATTTATATAGGGACAAGTTCTCGCCACGTTGCCAAGGCTAGTCTCTAATCCCTGGGCTCAGGCAATCCTCTCACCTCAGCCTCCCAAAGTGCTAGGATTAAAGGCGTGAGCCACCATGCCCAGCTCAAAGGCACTAGTTATTGCTAGTGGTATGAGATTTATTTTGGGGTGATGACCATGTACTGGAATTAGATAGCAGTGATGATTACTCGCCTCTGAATATACTAAAAGACCACTGAATTATACATTTAAGAATGATGAATCCTATGGTGTGTGGATTATAGCTTTTTTTTTTTTAAGGGGCAGTTCTAAATTTCAGATTGTTTCCAGCTTCATGGCTGGGGTGGTCTATGGAGTCAGCCCTGAGTGGGCTACAGGCCTTTCCCTTCTTCATCTAGCCCCTCTTCAGGGTTCAGCCCCACACCCTTTCACCCCCTCCACTGCCCTCCCTGTCCACCCTGCCCACCATGAGGGAGACAGGACTTTCTCAAGATCTTCTGATTTCTTTTAGGAGAACATTCCCTTGAGGAGTGCAATGGTTTAAACCAAAAGCATTCTGGGATGTTCATCAGACTTTTCTCTCTACTTTTGTATATGCTTGACACTTTTCATAACAACAGAAAAAAAAGGCTGACACTTCCCTCTAGCCTGCCTGGCCCCCAAGCATCTTGAGGGTAAGCTTACTGTCATGCTTAAGCTCAATGAAAATAAAATAATGGAGGAAATTCCTTGTCCTGGAATACAGACCCACAATGCTCTTTTCGTGGTATGTCACCTCATGGGGCTAACAGGCAAATGGAGCTGTACATTCTTTTCTCTAATAATCTTAGGCTTGTAAATTTTCCCCAGGAGCCTATTCCATTTAAGAAAAGTTACTTAACTCATTTGCACCTCAATTTCCCTATCTGGAAAATGGGGATAATAATTGTACAGTGCCTACAAAATAGGGTCAGTGGAAAATACAATGAGTTATTGCATGGAAAGCTCTTAGCACACTGCCTGGCACATATTTAGCCCTCAACAAATGTGCATTTTTTTAAATTTTGTTCTTACCATGCTGCATCACCTTGTCTCAGAATCTGGCAGACCTTGTCTCATCAAGCCCCTGGAGAATAAGTATTGTGTTTCAACGCACCCATGCTCCCACCCTGGCTGATCACTCTAACTTCGCTGTAAATATCAGCTCCATCCCTGCATTTCCACCAGGTGTGGCCTTGGCAACTCATTTTTCTCTGTCTGCTTTCCCATCCGTGGAATGGGTATACTGGGGAGTTGGGGTGTGGGGAAGTCACCGTGTTTGTGCAAGACCTAATTTATTATTTTTTTAAAGACAGGGTCTTACTCTGTCACCTGAGCAGTGCAAGGGCAAGATCTCGGCTCACCACAGCCTCAGCATCCTGGGCTCAGGTGATCCTCCCACTTCAGCCTCCCAAGTAACTTAGAACTACAGGCACAGGCCACCATGCCCAACTAATTTTTCATTATTTGTTATAGTTCCTAGAGTGGTTCAAACTTCAGGGCTCAGGCAATCCTCCCACCTTGACCTTCAAAAGTGCTGGGATTACAGGCATGAGCTACCACACTGTGCCAAGACCTAATTTTTTACACAAATTTGTAAACTAAATAAATAAAATATAGGCCTATTAATGCACAATTTTTTAATTACACAAACAAGAACACGTTACTCCTGTAAAACTGCAAACAGTGAAGAAACAGAGTAAAAAGTGGAGTTTCTCCTTCATACCCCCAAACCCATGCCTCCCACTGTAGTAATTGTTGGGGTTTTCTGTGTGTGTGTGTGTGTGTGTGTGTGTGTGTGTGTGTGTGTGTGTGTGTGTGTTTCTGTTTGTTTGTTTGTTTGTTTGTTTTGTTTTTTCTACTTTTCTCCATTGAACCATCACTGTCATAATTGTATGTCTATCTTTCCAGGTCTCCCTATACATTATCGATATGGAGGTATGAACATACAGAACTCTAGGAATAGGATTTTGTTTCACATTTTTCTCTAAATATGAGCAGATACTGCCTTACATATGGTTTTGCAGCTTGCTTTTATCACTTAACAACACGTTTTGGAGATTGTTCTGTCAGCACATATAGATTTAATTCTTGTGTACTATTCCACAGTATCAGTATCTCATGATTTAATCACACTCCTATTTATGAGCAATTAGGATATTTAACCATACAATTAGTAGGTCAAAAGTTAGGCATTTGCAAAGTTCTCATAGAGAATGCTAATTTTACAAAAAGACTGTACCCATGTGCACTCTCTTTTCTCTACATCCTTGCTCCACTTTAAATCATCGGTCTTTCTTAATTTTGCCAGTCTCATTAGCAAGAGATGATATTCCATTGTTTTAATTTAAATTTTCCTGATTACTAATAAGGTTGGCTTTTTTTTCAGCTGTTTATTGACCATTTACATTTTTACAATGAGTTGCCTTTGCATAGCCTTTGCCCATTTTTTTCTATGGGGATTATTTTTCTTATTGATTTATAGGAGCTATTTATATATTCTAGATACCTGAATTGATTATTTGTTAGGACTGCAAACATTTTTTTGTGTGTGTGAGGTTCTTTAATTTTTCCTCTTATTTATAGTGATATCTTTAAAAGGCTCTGACGTCTCATGACTGTTCCTGCTATTTGTTCACTGAGTACAGGATTCGACATGAGAAAGCCATCACAATGTGCTTCCTGCAATATCTGCCTCTGGTAAAGGAGGTCCAAGCTTGTCTTCACTCCTTGCCTTTTCCAGGAAGTAGATTTCATGTCCTTCCTCCAGCTCTTATTGCTACAACAGTACAATGGGATTAAAGGAGCAACCAGAGGCAATACCATGACTGCATTGTGGGTCATTGTGAGGACTTTGCCTTCAATTCAAAGTGAGATAAGGAGCCATGGGAGGGTTTTGAGCAGAGGGGTACCATAAGCAGACGGATGCTTTAGAAGTTTCACTTTGGCTGCCATAAGAAGAAGGTACTATTGAGAGACCGGGCTGGAGATAGGGAGAGCAGCCAGAAAGCTACTGCAATAGTCCAGGCAAGAGATGCTGGTGGACTGAATGGGGTGATAGAGGTAGAGGTGATGAGAAGTGTTCAGATTTGGATATGTATTGAAGACAGAATCAACAGGACTTGCCAGTGAATTAGAAAAGCAGCATGAGAGAAGGAAAGGAGGCAAGGAGGTTCCAAGGTGTTTGACCTAAGTAACCGTGGATGTTTTTGCTCAGAAAGTAATGGAATACGTAAATTGGGCTAAATTTGAAGTCAGCTCCACAAAATACAGGGACCATTTCTGTTTTGTGACTATTGATCCCCAGACCTAACAGTGCCAGGTACACAGGTACTCAGTAAATCTTTGTGGAATGCTGAATAACGGTCTTTTGTGCAAACAGGCAGTGCATTCGTGCTGCAGTCTGCAAGCACACCAGATGACACAGTTTATTTCCACGGCTATCAGTCTTCTCCCAGATGCCCCCACTTCTATTTCCCCGCTACACCCTTCCATTGTCCTCTCACTAAGAAGAGGACTAAGTCCCATGCTCCTGCCCCTTCCATCCCTCTCAGGAGACCCTGTGCACAGGGCGTCCAGTAAGTGGGATGATGGTGTGGCAGCCAGGGGGGCCTGGGGACTCAAGAGCTTTCTCTGCACTCCAGTTCTCCCGCAGTCCTTCTGCTAAGGCTTTTAGTCACTCTGCTCGCTGTCTGCATTAGCTGCAAGAGCAGGGAATGGGAACAAAAGCAGGATGAAAGGCTCTTCTTTCTCCCTTTCTGAAAGAGGCTGGCAGAGCTCTTCTCACCTTGACATTCAGTGACAGACATTTCTTACCCTAAATATTACACTGCCACCACAACCTCATCATCACCATCAATCCATTAGTCAAAATAATTGCAATTACCAATTAGGAAATTTTTACCATATGTAAGATATTATCTCATTTAATCCCTGATAACTCTGTGAGGTGGACATTTTTATCCCCATTGCAGATACAGAAACCGAGACTCAGTTTCACTTGACCCTTTTTTTGATCCCCCACCCTATTCACTGCTGAACTTTTCATCCTAAGTCCTTTATTGCTGTTTGCAAAACATGCTCAGTTTCTACTTGCAGTCCCCTAGCCTTCTGATTTCAAATTCTATTTATTTATTTGTTTGTTTGTTTGTTTGTTTATTTTAGTGGCAGGCAGGATCTCACTAGGTTGCCCAGTGGCTATTCACAGGCATAATCATAGCACACTGTGACCTGGAACCCAACTTTCTGAAAACATACCTTTCCCTTGTGCCCTCAACTAAATGCTCACTGCCTCAGGAGGGGTTTTTCTTTATCTCTGGTGACACTGCAGCCTTCAATCTTTCTTGAATACCTTCTTCCCACTGCTCTACCACATATTCGGCTTGGGCAATGGGTTGAGTATTGTTCTGCTTGTTGTTGGGGGGGAAATAACTTCTGGATTTGGGTCAAGAGGAACATGGTAGCAGCTGTTTGCGGCTTTTACTATTTTACCCATTACTTGCCTAAAATCACACACACGCACGCGCGCGCGCACACACACACACACACACACACACTGCGTTTTCTCTTGGCTTGAAAATGTTTTGGGGGCACATTGTTCTTGCTCGCATAGCAGAGAACAGTGTGGGTTTCAGTATGAAGCTAACTTGGGTTCAAACAGGCCGCCCCTTACTGTGCCTGAACTGGGACACCTGACCAAAGGAGCACGAGTTGGAGCTGAAATGTATGTCTTGCTAGCTCAACCAAGCCTGGAACCTGGCTCAGGGCTGCATCAACCAGGAAGGAAGTGCATTTTCCCAACTGGTCAGCGCAGATAACTTTCTTGCAGTTCATTCACTCTGAGGGGGGGTCTTTTCCTAATTCACACAAAGGAGCTTTATGTTGGGGGCAGCCATAGTTTAAAGTTCATTTTTGCCCCTTGCTAGCAGTACCATGTCAGACAAATGACTTCACCTATCATTTCTGTTCAGGCAATAACTTTTTTTTTTTTTTTTTTTTTGAGTTGGAGTTTCACTCTATCGCCCAGATTGGAGTGCAATGGCCGCTCCGGCCACCGCAACCTCAACCTGCTGGGCTCCGGCGATCCTTCCGCCTCAGCCTTCCATGTAGCCGGAATTACAGGCGTGCGCTACCACGCCTGGCTAATTTTTTGATTTTATTGTAGAGATGAGGTCTCACCTGCCCAGGCGGGTCTTGAACCCGTAGGCTCTGACAATCCACTCACCTCAGCCTCCCAAAGGCACAGGATTACAGGCTGAGCCACCAAGCCCGGCGGCAATAACTTTAAAGCCCCTGACTCTGTGGCAGGCACTGTCCTGAGTGTGGCTGGACCAAGGTGACAAAGTCATGATTCCTGTCTCATAGAAGCCTGCAGTCTAGTTGGAAAGCCACTCCCTAACAGCTGGTTTTGGTATGATATGGTGAGCCACTCGTTAGAGATCTGTGCAAGATGGGCAGATGGCATTTCACTTGGCACCCAGAGAACAGATACTACGGAAGATGTTGAAAGAATAGTGGGAACGGTGCTCCTGGCAAGAAGAACCACATGGGCAAAGGTGCCAAGATGCAAAACAGCATAGTGTCTTCAGAGGACAAAGCACAGTTTGGCATTACTGAAGCGCAGAAAGTGAGATGGGCAGGAGAGAGGGCAAAAGCAAGACTCTGAGGCTACTTTCCTCATCTCTGAAACAAGGATGCCAGTATTACCTCACACAGTGCTAGACCTGATTAGGTATGCAACCATGATGGCTTCTATGCCCTAAGTAGATATGAAACTTCCTGAAGGCAGATATCGTGTCTTAAAAACATGTCAACAGCCGTACTCCACCTGGGCACTGTGCTAAGAATAAAGTCTATGCTAAATTAGCCCTTTTTGCTGAGCATGGTGGCTCATGCCTATAGTTTCAGCACTTTGGGAGGCAGAGGTGAGAGGATTGCCTGAGCCCAGTCAGGGGTTTGAGACCAGCCTTGATGAGGTCTCATCTCCACAATAAGCCAAAAAAATTAGCCAGGCATGGTGGCATGTGCCTACTTGGAAGGCAGAAGCAGAAGGATTTCCTAAGCCCCACAGGTCAAGGCTGCAGTGGCCATGAGTCTGCTACTGTACCCTAGCATGGGTGACAGAGTGAGACTCCAACTCAAATAAATAAACAAACAAATAAGTAAATAAATGAGTCAGGTTTTTTATTGTCTAGGGTCTAGCACTTACTAGAGACCTAACAAGTGTTTGTTAAATGAATGAGTTAAGCCAAAACTGAAACTGGTGCCCACCTCTGTCTAGATCTACCTGAGATATGGCATCGGAAGGAGGTCTTCAGAGAGGTACAGGAAATAGGAAGCATATCATCACCTTCTTTCCAATGAGAGTTGCTATTTTGACCATAGAGCAGAAGCCTGTGCAGAGTTTTCCTTACACTGAGGGTCCCCAGGGTGCCTCAGGGCCCCCACTGTCCACTCACAGGGACAGAACTGGGAAGTGTGCCTGAGGTGTGAGTTGCTGCAGCATGGGTGCAGGCAGAGCTCCAGTCCTGGAAAATGACTGTCACTCCCTGGGAGTGAAAGGGAGAGGCTGGGAGCTGAGGAGGCGAAGCCCAGGGAACATAAAAAAAAATCTTGGCTGCAGGGGAAAGCACTCTTCTTCAAAATGACAGCAATGAAATTAGAGGTAATTGTGAGACACAGAGAACTGATAAAACCTGGGAAGGCTATCAGGTGAGCGGCCAGGACTGACTGGGAAGACGGAACAGCTGTTCCTCCCCTCCAGCGCCGGTAATAGCCCCTCTGTTGTGAGGATTGAACAAACAGTCCTTTTTGGTCCCACACCAGTGCTGCCTTATCATAGAGGCAGCTGAGACAGATGGGGGTGGGGGAAGGTGGCCTGGCCACCTACAAGGCAGGCGCCTCCCCACAACCACCACACCATCCCTGGGGTTTGGGAACCCAAGAACTGTGGAGCTTGGTTGTACCTGCTCTGGGGGCAGGGGGCTAGCTGGGGTGGCCATGCTAGGACTGACTTCCTCTCCACCTCTAGGCCACAGGCCAGTAGAGGCCCTGGGAGGAGCAAGGGTGCAATCTGTGTGTGGGGATGTGGTGGGGGGGGGGTGGAGTACAAAGTATTTCCTTGTTCTCTTTCTACCTTGTATCTTTCCTTCCCCTGCTGAGGATACAGTGAAGAGTAACTCACACATGAGTTATGAAATGCAGAAAGTGCTAATAGGAAGCACAGGGTCATGTGATACTTAAAGCAGTTGACAGCCCAGCCCAGGTGTTCCTGAGTTAGGGAAAGTCTTCAAGAAAAAGAAATCTCAAATGAGACCTGATGCCAGGCTCAGGGATGAGGGGGTCCACCAAAGGGGACAGTATGGGAAACACAAGGCCAAAGACACCATCTAGAAAATGTACTGGACATTGGGAGGCAGGTTTCAAGAAGGTTGTTGGGAAGATAGAGATACAGCTTGCAGGAAAGCACCAGTACCTTGACCAGGAGTCACAATGACAAGTCTTAGGGAATGGAACTCTCCACACTGTGATGTCCATCACAACCAAAATGTCCCACATCAGGGGCTCAGAAATGCCACGCAGCCCCTCAAAGGACATTAAGTAGCTGCCAAAGTTGGTGAAAACTAAGGCATAACGTTTTATAAGTTTACAATGAAATAAGTGCCAAAGTAGAATCCAAATTGTATAGATACTAAATCTAAAATGTTTAATAGAAACCTATGGGAAGAATCATGCCTGGAAGGCATTAGTGCAAAATAATTGTGCATGGGTAAGAGTTTGTAGCAGTTGTTTCTTTCCCTTTTTTTTAATGTATTGTGTTTGTGATTTAAGTTTTTCACATTATTTTCACAAACTAAAAATATTATACCTAACAATAGGAACAACTTAAGCATCTACCAAGAAGGAATTGGTTCAATCAATGAAGGTAGTTTGAAGGCACTGTTTGAAAAGTAGAACATGAGTGTTTGTGTTGCCTAGAAAAAATATTCAAGGTTGTTTTTTTTTTTTAAGTGAAGAAGGCAGTATACAGAGTATGAGGAGGACCATTTATGGGCTGTCCAGTTCAGGCAGCGACACAAAATACCACAGACTGGACAGCTTAAACACTAGAAATCTATTTCTCACTAAAATCTGTTCAGTTCCTGGTAAGGGTCTTCCTCCTGGTTATGGCCTCACATAGAGACGAGGGAGGAGAACAAGCTCTCTTGTGTCTCTTCCTATAAGGACACCAAGCCCATTATGAGAACTCCACCCTCATGACCTAATTACTTCCCAAAGGTCCTATATCCTTTGGGAGAACCCAAATCTTCAGTCCTGAGTAATTAAAAAAACCAGCAAGTTTATACATTTATCTGTTGACAGTGGTTATTATTATTATTATTATTATTGAGTCAGAGTCTTACTTTGTTACCCAGGATGGCGTGCAGTGGCACAATCACAGTTCACTGCAGCCTCAACCTCCTGGGCTCAGGAGATCCTTTTGCCTCAGCCTCCCAAGTAGCTGGTACTACAGGCATACTCTACCAAATGGGGCTCATTTTTTGTTAATATTTCTGTTGTTGTTGAGTCAAGGTCTCACTATGTTGCCTAGACTGGTCTTAAACCCCTAAACTCAAGCAATCATCCCACCTCTGCCTCCCAAAGTGCTGGGGTTACAGATGTGAGCTACCACGTCCAGCCACAACAGTGGTTATTACTGGGATGAATAGGAGGGAGAAATTCACTTTCTACTTTATACACATCTCTATTTTTTAAAATCTATAATGAGCTTATTTTATTTTAATAATCAGTAAAATCAATAAAGATAGGTATACTTAAAATATTTAAAAATAAAACATGAATAACATAAAAAATGGCAGGTTTGGAAAACATTGAGTTTTTTGGTTTTTTTTTAGTTGGAGTCTCACTGTCACCCAGGCCGAAGTGCAGTGGCACACTCATGGCCACTGTATCCTCGACCTGCTAGGCTCAGGTGATCCTTCCGCCTCAGCCTTACAAGTAGCTGGAACCACAAACGAGTGCCACCGTGCCCGGCTAATTTTTTTTTTTTATTTAGTGTAGAGACAAGGTCTTGCCAGGTTGCCCAGACTGATTTCAAACCCCTAAGCTCAGGCAATCCTCTCACCTCCACCTCCCAAAGTGCTGGGATTACAGGCGTGAGCCACCAAGCCTAGCTACATTGAATTTTCAGGCTGCTTATAACTTCCCTTCCTCCTCAAAGCAATGCCATTCATAACCAGAGTGTCTTAGCAAGAACAAATTATGTTTCCTTCGTTCTACAGCCCAGAGATATTGTGTTCTGCTAAACTCAATTCTGCTCAGCAAACCCTTCATGTGAACATCTTTTATGTGCAGGTTCCCTGGCTAGATACTAAAGGTGCAGGATGTGGGGAGGTGACCCAAGGAAGAACAAGATGAGTCTCCAACTTCAGTTTGACTGGAGTAGAGGACTAGGGAAGGGAATTGAGTCAGGGTTGGTCCTTAGGAAGATCATTTCAGGAGCAGTGGGAGGACAGGCAGGGAAGGTGGAAGGGAAACACATGAGCCCAGACGCTGAGCCATGCTTCCAGATGGCAAGGGGCCCTGGTTGGGGAGGGACAGCAGATAGTGTGTCCAAGAAGCCCCCTCCTATTGACTAGCAGGCTTCTCTTTACGATGACAGGCAGGGAACAGGCTGACTCACCCCCTCCTTAGTGCCTGAAAGAAGTATGTACTCTAGGGAAGCTGTTCCCAACCTTGGGTGACCAATGGACTCAACTGGGGAGCTTTAAAAATACTGAGTCCTGGGTCCCATCCCCAGATAGTCTAATTTAATTGATCTAGGGTGTGGTCAAAGCATTGGAATATCTCAGAGCTTTGGGGGCTTCTGTTGTATAGTCAAGTTTGAGAGGCACCACTCTTGAACACCGTGAAACACACCAGGAGTCCAAGGGTCTGTCCCAGATAAGCTCTTCCACCTCTTCCTGGAACAGATGCCAAGCAGCTGGTCACTCTTTATCAGACTCTGATTTTGGAGTTTTTTTGGGAAGTTGCAATTATATTCTCTGCAGTGTTGAGAGGATTCAGCTACTTGGGCTCAGTATGACCCATCACTTTTGCCTCTGATCCCTCTTCCTGGTCCTCATCATTATGGTCTACTTCCTTCTGTACGTCACTGCCTTTACTGTGGAACTTTGAGAGGGGCAGGAGGAAGACACATGTGCTTAGGGTTCCAACTTGACCTGGTGGCTTCTTTCTGTCTTTGTGTCTTTCTCCAATGGTTGAATACAGGAAAAAGACATATTTGGGAGATATTCATAAAGCATCTGGGCTGTGTCCCAAGATGGCTAGGAGAGGCATTTAGAATAGAAAATTGATATTTGTGATATGTAACCAATACCCATAGTAATTGGACATGAAGTTTGGCCACCACTTCTATGGGTGAGGCCACCCAGAGTTATTCTCTTCTTCCCTCTATTCCACTGAGCACCTCTGAGGTGACAAAATTAAAAGACTAGAGGCCTGGGCCCAATCACTGAGGGCAGCAGTCAGAGTACAGATGCCTGAGGATGCCAACGCCATCTGGCATGATCACAATAAGATCCATTACCCCTGCAGTTCTAACCAGAATCTGTCCACATAGCCAGCCATGGGTGGACTTGCCATAGCCCATTTCCTTGTCATTCTATAAGTGGCAAGGTTGGGAGACCTTGGGACCTGACCAGCAGCCTCTACCAGGGATCTGATATGATGGGGACAGAGCAGCGAACCACTGGATGGCACCTCTGACCAACTTGGGGCAGGTTGAAGAGATGGGAGGAGGGACAGGAGGAGTGGGTACACCTTCCCCTGCCGCCTTCACAAACCATTACTGTCTGCTTGGGGACTGGGCCCCGCATGCATCTGATAAGGTTGTTAAGTCAGCTGGAACACCTGCCCAGCCATCTGGCACTTGCATCCTCTAGACAGGGCCACCCAGTCCTCTTTGCCCACCTCGTCAAAGGCAGTGGACTGCAGAGTCCTGGAACACCTGCTGCAGAGAACGAGAGCCCCCACTAGCCCCAGGCGCCACAAGGCAGCATTCTGGGTTCCCAAGTAACACTTCAGAAATACTCCTTTGCTTTGTTAAGAGGTGGCTTTCTCACAGTAAGGTGGTGGGGCTAGGGCCCTCTCTAAGAGTCTCAAGAGTTTAGACATGGGTTGATTCTGACCTTGCTGAGATAACAGAGCAACGTAGCGGTGAGGTTGGAACAGAGAGAGTTTAAACAAGGCTTTCTTCTCTCCACATCAGACTAAATCAGAGCAGCAGCCCAGGGACCATTAATCAACTCAAATGCTGGGCTTCAAATCTTATCTGAGGTACAATCACCGCATCTGCCCCCTGCCCACTCCCCACCCCACCGGGCTCTGAAAACCATAATATTTGAGGAGAAGCACAGTACCTAGGTTAGCAAATCTTGCTAGGCTCTATCTGGCAGCACATGACTGATTAATGTATATATTTAGCTGTTCCGATAGTTCTGATTTGTGTTCAGAAAAACACAATCAGAGCTGCTGAAAATGTTCTGTATCCTGGCCTGGATGATGGTTATACAGGTGCACGTATTTGTATAACATCAGGCCAGACATGGTGGTTCATGCCTGTAATCCCAGTACTTTAGGAGGCTGATGCAGGAGGATCTCTTGAGACCAGGAGTTCAAGACCAGCCTGGAAAAGAAATAGAGGCCCTATCTCTACAAAAATTTTGGTTTTAATTAGTCAGACATGGTAGGGCATGCCTTTAGTCCAAGCTACTGGGAGACTCAGGCAGGAGGATTGCTTAGGCCCAGGAGTTCCAGGTTGCAGTGAACTAGATCACACCACTACACTCAGGCTGGGCAACAGAACAAGACCCTGTCCCTAAAAAAAAAAATTATTCAGCTGTACACTCAAGTGCCCTTTATCCACATACTCTCTTTCTCCCTTGCCCCTCTATTTATAAGTTTAAAAGAAAAGTATAGCCAGGCTCGGTGGCTCAGCCTGTAATCCCGCGCCTTTGGGAGGCTGAGGTGAGTGGATTGCCTGAGCCCGCGGTTTGAGACCGCCTGGGCAGTGAGACCTCATCTCTACAATAAAATCAAAAAATCAGCTGGGCATGGTAGCGCGAGCCTGTAATTCCGGCTACTCGGAAGGCTGAGGCAAGGATCACTGGAGCCCAGCAGGTCGAGCTGCTGACCGGGAGCGGCCACTGCACTCCATCTGGCGACAGAGTGAGACTCCAACTCAAAAAAAAAAAAGAAAAGTATACAAATAAGTCTATAAACAAAAAAGAAATGCACAATCGAGTGACACTAAACTCTTGGGTATAACAACTCTACCCCTGCAACTAAGGGTCCCAGCTCGTGTGTGTGCCATAGTTGCCGTGGTGGCTGGATCTCTGGCTGCTCAGGGCAAGGTGGCAGCAAGGTGAAGGACACACCTATATCTGCATCTTGACTCTACCACTTGCAAGAGTGGCAAATGACTCCTAGCAAGTCATTTGGCCGCTCTGTGCCTCATCTTCCTCACCTGCAAAGTGAGGATGGTGTTGCCTGCCTTACTGGGTTTTGTGATGATTAAAGACAATTAAATGACAACGTCTGGCACATCGTGGGCATACCCCAAATGGTAGTAATCGTCACTGTGTAATGGCTGGTCCCTCAGAAGCTGGCTTCTCCTGCCTTACCTGTCCTCACCTTTTCCTGACTCACCCAACATCTGAAATGAATGCTAACGTTGCTTGGCACCCAGTTCTCTCCCTCCATCTCCTCTTACCCACAGGATTTTCTGCTCTGCATTCCAACTGCAAAAGCCCTGCTTTTATTCCTTGGCCTGTCCCATGTTCACACTGCCACCTGCTCCAGCAATTCTTCCTACTCTTCATCCCAATCCCTACTCTGTGGTCAGTGCCCCTGGCAGCAGCTACAGCCATGCCAGTCATGAGTCATGGGCTCAGGAGACACTGGGCTGGGATTCCCATGGTGCTTTGAAGAAGATGCCAACAGCTACCCAACGCTTGCCAGTGGGGACCAGAGGAGGGTAGTTCCTCCAGGCCCAGGTATAGGTGAGTGCTGTAGTCTGAATGTTTGTGTCCTCTCCAAAATGTATATGTTGAAATCTAATCACCAGTGAGATGGTATTAGGAGGTGAGGTCTTTGCGAGGTGACAGAGGCTTTAAGGAACCATCCAGAAGGCACCATTTATCAACCAGGAAAATGAGCCCTCACCAGACGCTGGAGCTACCAGTGCCTTGACCTTGGACTTCCCCACCGCTAGAACAGTGAGGAATAAATTTCTGTTGTTTTCTTTTGTTTTGAGTCAGAGTCTGACTCTGTTGCCCAGGCTGGAGTGCAATGGCACACTCACAGTCACTGCAGCCTCAACCTGCTGGGCTCAGGTGATCCTTCCACCTCAGCTTTCCAAGTACCTGGAACCACGGGCATGTGCCACCATGCCTGGCTGATTTTTTTATTCATTGTAGAAATAAGGTCTTGCCATGTTTCCTAGGTTGGTCTTGAACCTGTGCCTCTTACCTCTGCCTCAGAAATTGCTGGGATTACAGTCATGAACCACCATGCCCAGCAATTTCTGTTGTTTATAAGCTACCCAGTTTATGGTAGCTAAGACAGTGGAGCAGATCCAATTCCTAGAGCTATTTGTATCCACTCAGAAATGCAGACCAAGGTGAGATATCCCAGAGCCTGTCTGTGCTGGGTGGACACATCAGTGACATCAGTCCCACCTATGCATGGCCTTTCCCCAGCATGCAAGCCTGTACTACAGTGAATCCACCACCAACTGTAGACAAACTACTTCTTTTACAAATCATGGCCAGGCTCGGTGGCTCAGCCTGTAATCCCAGCACTTTGGGAGGCCGAGGCAAGTGAATTGCCTGAGCCTGCGGGTTTGAGACCCACCCAGGCAACTTGGCGAGACCGCATCTCTACAATAAATTTAAAAATTACCTGGGCATGGTAGCATGTGCCTGTAGTTCTGGCTACTTGGAAGGCTGAGGTGGAAGGATCCCCGGAGCCCACCAGGTCGAGACTGCGGTGGCTGGGAGCGTGCCACTACACTCCAGCCTGGGTGACAGAGTGAGACTCCAACTCAAAAAGAAAAAAAAGGAAAAAAAATTACTTACATTTTCAAAACCACTCCCTACTAATAAGCCCACAATGCTTCCCTCTCATGCCAACTAGATCCAGTCAAATCCCTTTTCTTCACTTCCAGCTTCCAAATATTTGAAGATAGTACTGTTTCTTATCTTCGGAAGGAGCCTATTTCTTCAATCAAGCTCAGACATGAACCTAAAAAATGCCCCTTATTATGCCTCCCACCCCATGTTCCATCATGGAGACAGTGAGTTGAAATGATGATTTCATCTGTGGGTGATTTTCAGACACAGCCCCTTAGGAAAGCATCGTTATTATCACTCAGGCTCCCAAGTGCCCATTTCAGGCCCTCATCTATGAGCCTCACACCCTTTTAACCATCTTGCACCAGCCCCCACTCCCCTTTATGATTGATTCCTGGTTCACACTAATTAGGCTTTGCTTGGACTGAAATGAGAACGAAAGCTTTGCCATTTTTTTTAAGGAAACCATGTGAGAGGCCGACCTACTGGTGGTTACCAGGCAACCCTGATGCTCCTACAGGAAAGACAACTCTTGAGAGCGGGAGCCGACAGGGTAAGAGAGCCTAGTTAGCAGCTATTAAATGTGATCTCTGCTCCAGTAAGAGGTGCCAGAAAGTTCTGGCGGTTGTTGGCTCTGGTTGTTCCAGCTGTCTTTTTAAAGGGTGTGTGTGTGTGTGTGTGCGTGCATGCGTGTGTGTGTGTGTGTGTGTGTGTGTGTGTGTGTGTGTGTGTGCTGGGGTATATATGCAAAGGGAACTGGGGAAAAATAGTCTTTTTCAGGTAAAATAATAATAACCAATATTGTTAAGTAAATATTGTGGCAAGATAATATATTGAGATATTATACTTTATCTGCTTGCCTTTCATTTTTCTTCCTGCCGCCTCAATTCTAATGGCCGGGCAGATTTGCCACTCCTTACCTCATAACAAGACAGAAAGCAGAAGCAGTCAGTAGGCAAGGCCCTTCCCCTCTTTTGTAAAATGTTCAGCCACAGAACGAGGGATTGTGTAAAGGTGTCTTGGGAGGAGGAGAGGGAGAAGTGTGAAGTTGAAAAAATAGGATTTCCCGGAGTCTGAGAAGGAGACAAAGATCTGTGGGTCTCTCTGCTCAAGGACCTGAACTCTAACCCCAGCAGTGATCTCAAGGCGGTGGTGAGATTTCAGATGGGCCCCCAACCTCACCAAAGTGTTCTTTAGCATTTAGCCCACAAATGACACAGAGCCTCCTGACGAGAAGGAACCATGTGGCTGGCACAGTGCCCACCTCAGGGAAACCCAGGAGCTGGGGAACACACAGGGGCCAGCCTGATACCCTGGCATTTGAAACAACCTGAATCTGTGCAGCCCTGATGGTGGGAGAGAAAACAATGATGTCATTGCACTTGCTTCACACCGTAGCAAAATGAGGACTAAGGGCAGAATGGTAGAGCAACTAAAGCTTCTTAGGTGGACGATTTGGTAGTATCTACCAAAATTTCAGTGTCACCCCCAGTAGTTTCACTTGTGATGAGGTAACACTTACTGCACTTTTACTATGTGTTGGCAATGTTCTAAGAACATTACCAGCAACACAAGAGAGTATCTACTCCTTCTGAACACTTACCATCATGGACTGTTATCAGTCTTTTAAAATGTTGTCAATCTGCATAGAGAAATATATAAAGGACTTTGGAAACTCAGAAGGGGGGGAAGAGGTGGAGGGATGGAAAATCACCTATCAGGTACAATAGGTGTCACAGGTGATGGACACAGGTCTGGGTTTTTTCACCACTGTACAATGCAATTATGTAACTAAAAATTATTTGTACTCTTTAAAGCTATTGAAATTTTAAAAAAAGAAAATAAATAAGTACAATTTTTTAAAAACATTGCCAAACTGATTGATGAAAAAATGGCATCTCATTGTTGTTTTAATGAATATGACTGTGAATAGTGATTTTTACCTGACTTTCTGTATCATTTTCATTTTAGCAATAAGAATGCATTCATGTATTAACTTGTGTATAAAATTAAAGTGAATTGCTAGGTGCGGTAGCTCACATCTATAATCCTAGCACTTTGGGAGGCCGAGGTGAGAGGATTGACTAGGCCCATGGGGTCAAGACCAGCCTGGGCAACTTGGTGAGACCTCATCTCTACGATAAATCAAAAAATTAGCCAGGCGTGGTGGCACATGCCTGTCATTCCAGCTACTTGGAAGGTTGAGGTGGAAGGATCACCTGAGCCCAGCAAGTCAAGGTGCGGTGGCCACATGTGTGCCACTGCACGCCAACCTGGCTGACAGTGAGACTCCAACTTAAAAAAAAAATTAAGTAAACAAAAATCATGACTGTGTATTCACTTAAGAATATGACTTTGAAATGTGTAAAGCAAAAATAGAGAAACAAAGTGAAATTAATAATACACATGGTAGATTTTGACCATATATATTTGATATCAACTGATTAAATAGGCAAAAATAAATAAAGATTTTAAGACATAATTAGGCTTAATCATATCTAAATATATTGCATATGCATATGTGTATACACACATATATAAACATACATATATGTATATAGCATATATGTATATATGCATATGTACTGCTATGGTCTGAATGTATGATGAAATCCTTACTCCCAATGTGATTAGGAGGTGTTGCCTTTTGGAAGATCATTAGGTCATGAGAGTAGAGTGCTCAAAGGGATTAGTGTCCTTGAAAAGAAGCCTCAGGAAACTCCTTTTTCCCTTCTACCATGTGAGGACACAATGACAAGGCATTATCTATGAACCAAAAAAAGACGACCCTCACCAGACTTCGAATTTGTCGGCACCTCAATCTTGGACTTTCAGGCTCCAGAACAGTGAGAAATAAACTCCTGTTGTTTGTAAGCTACCTAGTTTATTATTTTTTAAAAATAGTAGCCTGAATGGACTAAAATATACATGCACACAAAAACACATACAAATCCAATAAAATTACACACACAGTATACAGGGAACAGTCTCAAAAATTGATTCTGCCTTAGGTTACAAAGGAAAATTGGACAAATTTTAAAAACAAATTATGAAAAGCTACAATCACTGAACAAAGTGAAATAATATTATCATTAATAATTTTTAAAAGATAACAAAAATGTTACCTGCTTAAAAATTTATTAAAATATTCTCCTAACCAATTCTTAGGTTAACATAAAAACATCAGATTGAAGTTTATTTATAAACAAAAGGCAACTAATTAGTTTGAAGATTTAAATGTAAACAAAAAACTAGGCAAATTATAGGCAATTAAAAAATAAAATTGGCACAGGAAAAGCCTTATTAAATATAACACAAACCTCATAAACCTCAAAGGACTAATACTTTTAACCATCTAAGAATTTTTTTGTTTTTGTTTTTGTTTTCAATCAAGTCAGAGTCTCACTCCATCGCCCAGGCTGGAGTGCAGTGGCACGCTCATGACCACCCCAGCGTCGACCTGCTGGGCTCAGGCGATCCTTCTGCTTCATCCTTCCAAGTAGCCAGAACTACAGGTGCACGCTATCTTGTCCAGCTAATTTTTTGATTTACTGTAGAGACACGGTCTCGCCAAGTTGCCCAGGCTGGTTTCGAACTCCTGAGCTCAGGCCATCCTCTCACCTCGGCCTCCCAAAGTGCTGGGAATACAGACCTGAGCCACCGTGCCCAGCAAGATTTTAATTTAAAATACTACATTAAGATATTTTTCACCTATTGGGGTGACAAAGAGCAAATCATTTGAGGATGCATTGTGTAAATGAGGATAAAAGTCTTCTCTCACATATTACTGGTTAATAAAGAGAGTGCAGATTAACAAAACCTCAACAGGGAGATGATTTACTAATATCTGTGGAAATTACAAATGCACATACCCTCTACCCAGCATTTTTACCTCCAGAATCTCATTCTAAAAATAATACCTGCACCTCTATGAAGACATAATGCATTGTCACATCATTGGGAGATCAAAGATTGAAAGCTAACTAAACATACATCAGTGGGAGACTAATCAAATAGTTCACTCAATAAAATGATCTGCCACCATTTGATTTAATGAAGAGATAGTCTGTGTACTAATATGGAATGATCAACAAGGTATATTTTACGTAAAAATATAAATTAGGGTGCAGAACTCCACTACATTCATTCATTACCACATTTGTGTAAAAATAAGGGGGGGCTATACATATAAATAAGGCTTTAAATACATCAATATCCCTGAATGGATAGTCAAGAAACTGACAAATATTTATCACCTCCAAAAGAATAGGATGGAGAGTTTTCTTGGCATACATAGAAATAAGACTGAAAAAGCACCATTTAAGATGTTATCTATGAGCTGGAAGTGGTACTAAGTGACAAGAATAAAAGAGAACTTTAAAGCTATACTCTGTAAACTGAATATGAGACTATATTCATGTGTTACATGTATCATTTAAAGCATTGTTTTAAGAAATGATGTGTCTGCAGTTAGACTTGCTACAGACAAGATAGCTAAAATCTTGGGGACAAAATAAAGGACAAAAGTATGAGGAGAAGCAGGATATTATCATCATCCTGTCACTTGCTGACGCTTCTGACCAAAGTATCTCTCCTAAGATATTTATCTGACACAAGGGTAAAAATAACTTTATAGTGGAGAAACTTGTAGACACCACTTTAGTCGAGTGACCGATAATACAATATCAATACCACATACCCTCTGATATGATGCCCTGAGAAGGAACACAATACCTCTCCTGTAGTAGTCTTCCCAGTAATGTGTGGTATCAATACAATCAAAAAGAAAACACCACATAAATTCAAATGGGGGGACATTCTGCAAAATAATACTCTTAAAAAAACTATTAAGTCATGAAAGAAAAGGAATGAATGAGGAGCTGCTACAGATTGCAGAAGAATAAGAAGACATGACAACCAAATATACTGTGAGATCCTAAAATGACACCCAAAAGTGCATTAGGAGGAAAGCTGGTGATAGTCACACAAAATCTATAGTTTCATTAATAGTTTTTGTGAAGATGCTAATTTTCTGGCCTTAAAAATTGACTTATCATATAAGTAATTGATACTAGGAGAAGTTGAGAGATGCATGTGAATTCTCCCTACTATTCTTGCAACTTTTAAGTCTAAAATTATTTAAGAATAAAAAGCAAAAAAGTAAAAGAAACAAAGAGAAAAAGAAAGAAAAGAGAAAGAGTCAACAGAATGGAACTTGAAAAAAATGTTTTAAAAACAAAAGAAAGGAAGGAAAAGAGTCAGAAAAGCAAAATGTGACAGTGCCTTTTATACCCTTGTCTGGTGATCATTGTCCTAACTCCAGGAAATAATAGTCTACTGGAAGTGCTATCCTATGATGAAGATAAATGCTCAGGCTACTTAATATTGACTTCTTTACAGAAATCTCTACATCTTACTCAAAATTTGCCAACCCACCATATAAATCCATAAACAGGGAAAAAATGTACTGAACTGAAGATCTCTGTGCCCAGTCTCCTCGGAAGTTATATTTCTCATAAATCATTTTCATTAGCCTCTAGGAGTTCAGTTAATGTGTGACTATATCCAAGGTCTGGTATGATCTACCTACCATCTGCCGAGAAGTTAGGGTTCTGAGCCTGCAATCACTAAGGTAATGGCTGAGATGCTGGAGAATGCTTTAGAGGGCCCCAGTCCCATTCATTCGGTGTCCAACAAACATTTATCAGCATATGCTATGTGCCAGACACTATTATGTGCTGGAGTGCAACATTGGACAAAACAGAATCCCTGATTTCATGCTGGCTTCAGGCCAGCTGGGTACACAGACTAGTAAATAAGAAAAATAAGCATCATATGACCCATGTTGAGGAAAATCTCACAGTGCCATGGAAATATAGAGCAGGAAGACCTAACTCAGACCCAGGGGTGAGGGAAAGCAAAACCAAGCCCACCCCAGACCTTTCCATTTGATCCTTAACAATTCTCCATCCCCAGGGTGGGAAAGGAAATGGAGCCGGAGACAGAAATAAGGAAGCAAAATCTTTGTGAGATGTAAGGCCGCAAGTGTTTTCCTCTAGAGCTAGATCCGGGAACATTCCTGGTTGGGGCAGAAATGATGCCAGGGAAGATTGGTTGTCTTGAGGCAGGTCAATTGCAACCATAATGGTGGGAAGGACCGCCTGAGCCCAGCATGTCGAGGCTGCAGTAGCCGTGAATGTGCCACTGTACTCCAGCCTGGGTGACAGAATGAGACTCCGACTCGAAAAAAAAAATTTTTTTTAACTTCTTCAAACCTCAGATGCTAGATCAGTAAAATGGAGGAAATAATATGCACCTCATAGAGTGGTCATGAGAATTTAGTGAGATGTATTTAATAAACATTTGTTGACCACCTATTATGATAATATGCAAGGCACAGGAAATGTTAAGATCCAGGCCAAGTGGACTTCCCACACCTCTTAAGCTTCCCCTTCTAGGTCCTATAGTCAAGGTTGGTTCCAAGGTCATGTGGCTTAAAAAGTCAGAGTCCTCCCTACATTTAACTTAATTGTTACCATGTGATCTAATTCTCTTGTTATCATCTTAAAATTTTTAAACAAAAGGACCCATTTTCTTTTATCTTTTCTTTTTTTTTGAGTTAGAGTCTCACTCGGTCGCCCAGACTGGAGTGCAGTGGCCGTTTCCGGCCACTGCAGCCTCGCCTGCTGAGCTCCTGCGATCCTTCCCCCTCAGCCTTCTGAGTAGCCGGAATTACAGGCGTGCGCTACCACACCCGGCTGATTTTTTGATTTATTGTAGAGATGAGGTCTCGCTGCCCAGGTGGGTCTCGAACCCGCGGGCTCAGGCAATCCACTCACCTCAGCCTCCCAAAGGCGCGGGATTACAGGCTGCGCCACCGAGCCTGGCTTAAAAGGACCCATTTTCATGTCACACTGGACCTTGCAAGTCATGTAATCAGTTTGATAGTTGGGTCATAATCAGTTTGATAGTTGGGTCATAACCAGTTTGATAGTTGGGTCATAGGTGATTGTAAGGGGCTATTACTATCTACCTAAACTATAGCAGTAATCAATCAAGATAAATTGAAAATAGATGAACAGCCAAGATGGGCTCACTGGTAAATTCTATCAGACATGTAAGGAAGACATGATACCAATTCTCTACAATCTCTTTCCAAAGATACAGAGGGAATATTTCCTAATTTATACCATGGAGCCAGCATTACTCTAATAACAAAACAAGACAAAGACATTGTAAGAAAACAAAACAGAGCAATATTTCTCATGAACATAGATGTAAAAATTGTCAACAAAATGTTAACAAGTTGAATCCAACAATGTATTAAAAGAATTATACACCAAGACCAAGTGAAATTTTTCTCAGGTATATATGGTTAGTTCAACATTCAAAAATAATTAATGTAATTTCACCACATGAACAAGATAAGGAAGAAAAATCACACAATTGTGTCAATAGACGCAGAAAACACATTTGACAAAATCTAACACCTATTCATGACAAAAACTCTCACCAGAAAAGAGGGGGAACTTCCTCAACTAATAAAGAATAGCTACCAAGAAACTACAGCTAACATAATTCTTTTTTTTTTTTTTTTTAGTCAGACTCTTACTCTCGTCTAGGTTGGAGTGCAATGGCACACTCATGGGCACTCCAGCATCAACCTACTGGGCTCAGGCAATCCTTCTGCCTCAGACTTCCAAGTAACCAGAACTAGAGGAGCGTGCTACCACGCCCGGCTTGGTTATCAATTTTATTTGTTCATTGTGGGTATATAGGAAGGTGAGGATTTTTGCTTATTAATTTTGTATCTTGCAACCTTGCTAAAATTGCTTACCAGTTTTTTAGTTGATTCTTTCAGATTTTCTACACAGAGAATCATGTCATCTGCAAGCAAAGACAATTTTATTTCATCCTGCTCAATATGTATACCTTTTGTTTCCTTTTCTTGTCACATTAACTGGGACTTCCAGTATGATCTTGAGAAGGAGTGGTAAGAGGGGATATCCTTGTCTTGTTCCTGATCATAGTGGAAAAGCTTTTAATATCTCATAATTAAGAATTATGGCTGGGTGTGGTGACTCAAGCCTGCAATCCCAGCACTTTGGGAGGCTGAGGTGAATGGATTGCATGAGCCCGTGGGTTCGAGACCCACCTGGGCAACTTGACAAGACCTCATCTCTACAATAAATCAAAAAATTAGCCGGGCGTGGTAGCGCGCACCTGTAGTTCCAGCTACTTGGAAGGATCGCCAGAGCCCAGCAGTTCGAGGCTGCGGTGGCCGGGAGCGGCCACTGCACTCCAGCCTGGGTAACAGAGTGAGACTCCAACTCAAAAAAAAAAAAAAAATTCATAACTAAAAGCACAATACTATTTACACTAGAACCAAAAAATGAAATGCTTAGGTCTAAATCTAATACAAGATGTATAATATATATGAGGAAAACTATAAAACTCTAAGAAAATAAATAAAAATGACTAAATTAATGGAGAGACATTTTCTGTTCACCAGTAGGAAGACTGAATATTGTCAAGATGTCAGTTGATCTATTGATTCAATGCAATCCCAATCAAAATACCAGGAAGTTATTTTGTGAATATCAACAAACTGATTCTAAAGTTTATCTGGAGAGGCAAAAGACCCAGAGGAACCAACAAAATCTTAAAGAACAAAGTTGGAAGATTGACGATAAAGCTTCAATAATCAAGACAGTGTGGTATTAGTGAAATAACAAATAGATCAGTGGAACAGAATAGAGAACCCAGAAATAGACTGACATAAATATAATCAATTGATCTATGACAGAGGGGCAAAAGAACAAAGATAGTCTTTTAAACAAATGATGCTAGCACAACTGAATATCCACATGCAAAAAGTGAATTTTTTTTTCCAAAACAAAAACCAAATTTATTCAGCAGACATTTTAATTTAAAAATCCTGGCCAGGCACAGTGACTCAAGCCTATAATCCCAGCACTTTGTAAGTCCAAGGCGGGAGGATTGCTTGAGTCCAAGAGTTCAAGACCAGCCTAGGCAATATAGCTAGACCTCGTCTCTGCAAAAATAAAAAAATTAGCCAGGCGTGGTGGTGTGCACCTGTAGTCCCAGTTACTCAGAAGGCTGAGGCAGAAGGATCACCAGAGTCCAGAAGGTCAAGGCTGCAGTGAGTGGTGATCATGCCACTGTGCTTCCGCCTGGATAACAGAGTGAGACTGGCTCCAAAAAAATTATATAAGTTGGGACCACCACAATTTCAGGCTCTCTGTTGCAAAGTATACATAGATAGCAACCTCTGGAGGATGAACAAGTCATTTAATCTTTTTAAAAATGTGTTTAGCTCCTTTAAAGTTTGGGGTGGCACCTTAATAAAGTGCCATCAAATTTCTCAAGGGTAAAGCCAGCAGCTTCTCCTCTGGGAGAGTCACATTTTAAAATCAGGTTCAGTCTCTCACAAAGAAGAGCTGGCATGGAAGGAGGAAACAAAATGTGTGGGTGTGAACCCACAGACCCTCAGACCCAGGGCTCCACAGAGGGCCAGAACAGAGCAGAAAAACATCTCTCATCGTTCCCAAAGACACCAGAAAAGTGAATTTAGACACAGACCTTACACACTTTACAAAAATTAACTCAAAATGGATAACAGATTGAAATATCAAATACAAAACTATAAAACTCCTAGAAGATAGCATAGGAGAAAGCCTGGATAACCTTGGGCACGGTGATAACTTTTTAAATATAGCACCAAAGGCACAATCCATGAAATAAATAACTGGTAAGCCAGAATTCATTAAAATTAGAAATGTCTGCTCTGTCTAAAACACTGCTAAGAGAATGAGAAGACAATTCATAGATTAAGAGAAGATATTGTAAAATTCATATCTGCTAAAGGACTGTTATCCAAAATATACAAAGAACTCTTAAAACTCAACAATAAGAAAATGAACAACTCAGTTTAAAAATGGGCCAGAGATCTAAACAGACACCTCACCAAAGCAGATATACTAATGACCAATAAGCATATGAAAAGATGCTCCACAACATTCACCTGTTATTAGGGAAATGCCTATTAAAACAACAACGAAATACTGCTACATGCCTATTAGAATGGCTGAAATCTGGCCAGGCATGGTGGCTCAGCCTTTAATCCCAGCACTTTGGGAGGCTGAGGCAAGCAGACTACCTGAGCCCTGGGGTTTGAAACCAGCCTGGGCAACTTGGTGAGAGACCTCGTGAGAGACCTCATCTCTGCAATATATCACAAAAACTAGCAGGGCGTGGTGGCGTGCATCTGTAGTTCCAGCTACTTGGAAGGTTAAAGCGGAAGGATCGCCTAAGCCCAGCAGGTTGACGCTGCAGTGGTCATGAGTGTGCCACTGCACTCCAACCTGGGCAACAAGAGTGAGACCCCAACTCACAAAAAATATGTATATGTATATAAGAATGGTCAAAATCCAGAACACTGACAACACAACATGCTGGCGGGGATGTGGAACAATAGGAACTCTCATTCATTGTTGGTGGGGAATGCAAAATGGTACAAGCCACTTTGGAAAACAGTTTGTCAGTTTCTTATAAAATTAATCATACTCTCCAGCAATCATGTTTCTTGGTATTTACGCAAAGGAATTGAAAAGCTATGTCCACACAAAACCTGCACACAGATATTAGTAGTAACTGTATTCATAACTGCCAAAACTTGGAAGCAACCAAAATGTCCTTCAGTAGATGAATGGATACATAAACTATAGTACATCCAGACAAGGGAATATGTTGATTTTTTGTTTTTGTTTTTGTTTTGTTTTTTGTAGTTAGAATCTCACTCTGTCACCCATGCTAGTGTGCAGTGGCATGATCACAGCTACCACAGCCTCAATCTGTTGGGCTCAAGGCAATCCTTCCACCTCAGCCTTCCAAGTAGCTGGAACTACAGGCATGCACCACCACACCTGGCTAATTTTTTTTAATGTATTTAGAGACGAGGTCTTGCCATGTTGCCCAGGCTGGTCTCAAATCCCTGGGCTCAGGTAATCTTTTGACCTCAGCCCCTCAAAGTACTGAGATTACAGGCGTGAGACACCATGCCAGGCAGAATATGATTTGTGAATAAAGCGCTGGCCATTGCTTTTGTTAAGCTCTGGCCCAGCCATGCTTCCATTGAGCTATAGCCAGGCCATTCTTCTCTTTAAGCTCTGGGCCCCTCCCCAATCTGGGGGAAGTGGGTCCCCCTTTTCTCTATCTCTCACCAATCTACTTTCTAAATAAATTATATTTTCCGATCTAAAAAAAAAAGAGTGCTAAAAAGAAGGGAGCTTTCAAGCTACAAAAAGACATGGAAGAGACTTAAATGCATATTTAAAGTGAAAGAAGCTGATCCGAAAAGGCTACAAATTGTATGATTCCAGCTGTATGACATTCTGGAAAAGGCAAAAATATGGAGACAGCAAAAAGGTCAGTGGTTGCCAGGAGTTACCGGGGAGGGAGGGATTACTAGGGAGAGCACAGAGAATGTTTTAGGCCCAGAAACTACTCTGTAGGGTAATATGAAGGTGGATACATGTCCTTATGCATTTGTCCAAATCCATAGAATGTATAACTTCAAAAGTGAACCCTATAGTAAACTATGGACTCTGGGTGATAATGATGTGTCAGTGGAAGTTCATCGATATAATGTACCACTCTAGTGAGGGATGTTGATAATCAGGAAAACTGTGCATGTGTGAGGGTAGGGAGTATATGGGAACTCTACTTTCTGCATCAGTGTGCTGTGAATCTAAAACTGCTCTAAAAAACTAAATCTATTTAAAGGAAAAAAGAGATTTATTGTACATCTACTGCTAGTGTACCGTAATGAAGGGAAAAAGAGAAAGCAGAAGGGTCAGATCAAACTATTTGACTCTGTGTGTATATTCAACATAAATTGTAAACCTCCAGTTCACCCCTCGGTCTCCTGCCATCAAAAGCTCATGAAGGTCTCTGAGCCTCAGACCCTGAAGCAACAAGACATTTTTTACTGAGAGGAAATGTTATTTTAGAATGAAATCCTAGCCAAGGCTGCTGGGGGCTACGAAACACAAACCCATAAAAGCAAGGGTCCTTGGAGCACTTAACAAGATTTCTAACCTGATGATAGGAAAACAATTTTATTGAGATTTCCTCGGGAAACTGGTTTCTCCTAATCAAGCCGAAAGACTGAGATCATCCTAGCAATAATAGTCTGAATGAGAAGCCATTGTTATTCTCCTTATGGTGCGGCATCTCCTGTGCATATTAATTAACTCATCAATTACCTTCCCCAGGGTAGGAGAAGCTATGCTGCTCACAGGCAAGTCTTGCAGGTCTTCCTGTCTCACTAATGTCAAGAACTCACCTTTATCCTCTCTCAAATGATTTGCCTCAGTGACAAACTAACTGATGACTTCTACAAGCTGCTTTTGGTTTCTGCCTCTGGCATTTTCCACTAAAAGGCTACTCTGATGGATAGTATGGTTGACTGCCAAACGAGTGATTTATGCTCACTATTCAGCCCAGGACCTTCTCACCTCCTCCCTGGAAAAGCAGCCTTTATCTGCACAGCTTAGAACACCCTGGGGAACCATGAAGGGGAGATTGAGTACCTTCTCTTTATCTATAACCTAATTCAAAATTAGTATGAGCTATAATTGTAAATCTCAGATTGAGCCGTTCTTAGCTCATTGTGTTTTTGCCATTTCATTTTATGCGATAACAATAGTATCACACATTAAAAAGAATTTATAGTTTTCAAAGTACTCTTTTGGTGTATGAGTGTATTTGATTCTCACCACAACCCTATCAGGTAGAAAAAGAAGGGTCACCGTCCTCTTATGAGTAAAGAGAATCTGTGACACAAGAGGTTGAAGGACTCCCAAAGATCAAACATCAATTTCTACCATCAAACAAAGATTATGTATACTTGGTAAAATAAATTATTAAATATGTGAAAGCTATACAAAATACAGAAAATAGAAAAAGATAGCCATGTATCCACTTTTTAACAACTACTAATATAGTTGCTTTCAATGCTTTTTAAGGAAGAAATAAAATGATACAGATACAGTTATCAACATCTTATTTTCTCCCTTCCCTGCCATAGGTGATTATTATTCTGAAATTGATACACATCTTTCTATCCATGTTATTAAACATTTTCGATATCTGCATTTACCCATAGCAGTACCCCACACTAGTACTGTAAGTACTTTCCTTTCCTTTTTATATTCATGTCACAGTTTGTAAATCTTTGTGTAACTCGTTTTTCTCACTGAATGTGATATTTTATTTTCTAGATGTCCACGTTGATACATGTAGAACTTTTTTTTTTTTTTTTGAGTTGGAGTCTCACTCCGTTGCCTAGGCTGGAGTGCAGTGGCACGCTCATGGCCACCGCAGCCTGCTGGACTCTGGCAATCCTTCCACCTCAGCCTTCCAAGTAGCTGGAACTATAAGCATGCGCCACTATGCCCAACTAATTTTTTTATTTATTGTTGAAATGAGATCTTGTCAAGTTGCCCGGGCTGGTCTCAAACCTCCACGGGGCAATCCTCTCACCTCGGTCTCCCAAAGTGCTGAGATTGTAGGCGCGAGCCATCACTCCCAGCCTAGAACTCTTGTTTTTTGTCACTTGTTTTTCCTCACTGAATGTGATCTATTCTAGATGTCCACATTGATACATGTAGAACTACAAGTTAATTGATGTATGTATTTTTTCGCCAAACTATAGTATTTTATTGCATTAATAAATAGACCAAAATTTACTTATCCATTCTGCTACCAATGAATAGTTAAGCTCTTTTTATATCTTACTGTATTTACAAGCTGTTCTGCAGTGAACACTCTTGCTCATGGAATATTATCACATGTGGCCATGGAATGGAATATTAATCCTGGTGACCATGTCTGAGAAATTCTTTGGGGTATGTACTTAGAAAAAGGGTTGCTGGGTTGAAGGGTGTGCATACCTTCAAACTTATTAGATATTGCCAAATTACACTGCAAAGTGACTGCAGCAATTTATACTTCCAATGGTAATGTCTAAGAATTCCTGTTTCCCCACAGCTTCACCAGTACTTGGAATCATTAGTCCTGTTAATCATTCCAATTTGATGGGTGTGATTGGTTGTTATAATTGTTTTTAATTTGCATTGCCCTCATGACCAGTTAGGTTGGGTATCTTTCCTAAGTTTATTGGCCATTTGAGTGCTCTTTTTTGTGAATTACTTAATCATGTCCTTTACTCAATTTTCACAATTTTTTTGTCTTTTTCCTGTTAACTTATACAAGTGCTTTAAGTATTCTAGATATTAATTCCTTGTTTATGATATGCCTTGCAAATATATTTTCCCAATTTTTAACTTGATTTTAACTTACCTTGTATCTTTTGCCTCCATTAAAGTTTTTAAGTTTAGTGTTAATTAAATTTACCTTTTTATGTGTGCCTTTTGTATCTTGATGAATAAATCATTCATAGTCCCTAGGTCATAAAGATATCCTCCTATGTATTTTACTGTTCTAAAATTGTTTTACATTTTGTCTTAACCAAAAATGTGAATTTATTTTTGGATAAAATATGAGGTTAGGAACTAATTTTATTTTATTTTCCATGGAAGTTTCAATTGCCAAACACCTATTGACAGATTCCTGCATATCCATGGATCTGCTTCTGGGCTCTCTATTCTATTCTGTTGGTCTGTTTAACATCTCTGTCTATTCCACATGTATCAGTGACTATAGCTTTTTGATAAAACCTAATATTTGGTAGGAAGACCTTCCTACTTACTTCTCATAATTTTTTGGCTATTCTTGGCTCTTAATCTTCATATAAAATTTAAAATCAATCTGCCAAGTTCACACATAGGCATTCTATTAGAATTGCAATAAATGTATAAATCAATTTAGAAAAATTAACATTGTAGTGTCATTGCCATAACCCACAAATATGCTATGTATCCCCATTTATTTAGGTCTTGTTTTATGACCTTTGATAAAATTTTGCAATCTCCTCAGTAAGTAGCAAATCACTATTAGATGATTCCAAAGGACCTACAATTTTTTCTTGATGCTATAAAACACTTATCAAATTATGTTTTTAACTAGATGTTACTCAGGAGTACTATTGATTTTTTTAAATTGAAAAATAATTTGCCTACCATCAAATTCACCTTTTTAACATATACAAATCAGTGTTTTTAAAAAATATATTCACAAGGTTGAGCAATCATCACTACTATCCAATTCCAGCGCATTTTTCAACACCCCAAAACTAAATCCTATACCCCTCAGCAGTCCTCCCCATTTCCCTTCCTCCCAGTCCCAAGAAACCACTGATCTTCTCCCTGTCTCTATAGACTTACCTATTCTGGAAATCATTTTATATAAGTGGAATCACACAGTGTGTGGTTTTTTTGCATCTGGCTTCTTTCACTTAGCATTACATTATCAAGGTTCATCCATGTTGCAGCATGTACCAGTACTTCATTCCTTTGTATGGCTGAATAATATTTTATTATATAAATACATATTTGTTTATCTATCAGTTGATGGATATTTGGGTTTTTTCTACCTTTGGCTATTACAATGTGGCTATGAACATTTGTGTACAAGTTTTTGTGTACACATGTCTTAAATCATCATGTAATTAAGAGTGAAATTGTTGGGTTATATGGTAACTCTAGTTAACATTTCCAAAGTGACTGTACCATTTTACACTCTTACCAGCAATGTCTGAAGGTTCCAATTTCTCCACATCTTCACCACACTTATTATAGTCCTTTAAAAAAAATTACAGTAAGTCCCCTACATACAAACCCTCAAGTTGTTAACTTTCAAAGATGTGAACATTGTATTCTCATTATTTGAGGAGGCACTGTTAATTTTTGAGGCACAGGACCTGAATGTAGAATGGTACATGAAAGTTGCAGCCGTCATTCAGAATGCAATCCAGTCCTATTTTGTCATCTATGATAAGAAAAAAAAAAAGCTACTACCCAGACTTCACTGAATCATTTTTTTAAAGAGGGTAGATAGAATTGAATCCAGCAAGGAACTAGAACCCATGCCATCAATATCAGGCATGAGTGAAATTGCAGCTTGATCTTCATCTCCTGTTGCCGATGATCCTTCCACTCTACCATCTCACCTCCTCTCTTTCCTCCAATCAATAACTCTTTTTTGCCTCTTCATTCAATGCCAGCCCTTATGTGCCAACTGTTGGACTGTCCTGTGTACTACTATACATTTCAAGGTACTATACTATAAGATTTCAAATGTTTTCTTTATGTTTTGTGTTTGTTTCTATATTATTTGTGTGAAAAATATTATAAACCTATTATAGTACAGTACTATGTAGCTGATTGTGCTAGTTGGGTACCTAGGCTGACTTTGTTGGACTTAAGAACAAATTTAGCCAGACACGGTGGCTCACGCTTGCAATCCTAGCACTTTGGGAGGCAAAGGTGAGAAGATTGCCTAAGGCCAGGGGTTCGAGACCAGCCTGGGCAACTTGGTGAGACCTCATCTCTACAACAAATCAAAGAAAAAAATCAACCAGGCATAGTGGCGTGTGCCTGTAATTTCAGCTATTTGGAAGGCTGAGGCAGAAGGATCACCTGAGCTCGGTAGATCGAGGCTGTGGTGGCCGTGAACATGCTACTGCACTCTAGTCCAAGCAACAGAGTGAGACTCTGACTCAAAAAAAAACCCCAAAAAACAAATTGGACTTACAAATGCACTCTTGGAATGGAACTCCTTCATATGTAGGGACTTACTGTATAGCCATTCTAGTGGGTTTATCTCATTGTAGATTTGATTTGCATTCCTTAATGTATAGTGAAGTTGAGCATATTTTCATGTGCTTTTTGGCCATTTGTATATCTTCTTTGGAGAACTGTGTGTTCATATCCTTTGTCTATCACTTAATTGAGTTACCTTTGTATCATTGAGTTGGAAAGAGTTCTGTATGAATCCTAGATCACAGACCCTTACCAGATATATGATTTTGAAATATTTTCTCCTGTTCTGTGAGTGGTCTTTTCATTTTCTTGGTAGTGTCCTTAAAGCACAAAAGTTTTAAATTTTTATTTATTTGTTTGTTTGTTTGTTTGTTTATTTATTTATTTTATTTTTTTGAGTTAGAGTCTCACTCTGTCACCCAGACTGGAGTGCAGTGGCCGCTCCCGGCCACTGCAGCCTCGACCTGCCGGGCTCCGGCGATCTTCCGCCTCAGCCTTCCAAGTAACTGGAACTACAGGCACGCGCTACCACGCCCTGCTAATTTTTTATTTTATTGTAGAGATGAGGTCTCACCAAGTTGCCCAGACTGTCTCGAACCCGCGGGCTCAGGCAATCCACTCACCTCAGCCTCCCAAAGTGCTGGATTACAGGCTGAGCCACCGAGCCCGGCTTTAATTTTTATTAAGTCCAATATTTTTGTTGCTTGAACTTTAAATGTTATATTTAAGAAAGGCTGGGCATGGTGGGAAGCTGAAGTAGGAGGATTACTTGAGCCCAGGAGTTCAAGACCAACCTAGACAACATAGTGAGAACTTGTCTCTACAAAAAATTAAAAACAAAAAATTAGCCAGGCATGGTGGCACATGCGTGTTGTGCTAGCTACTAGGAGCCTGAGGCAGAAAGATCACCTGACCCCAGGAGGTCAAGGCTTCAGTGAGCCACCATCATGCCACTGCACTCCAGTCTAGGTGACAGAGTGAGACCTCAAATCAATAAACAAACAAGAAAACATTGCCTAGTCCAGTTCACAGAGACTTACACTTAATTCTTTGTAAGAATTTTGTAGTTCTAGCTCTTACATTTAAGTCTTTGATCTATTTTGAGTACATTTTTGTATAGGGTTCAAATTCAATCTTTAGCATATGGATATCCAGTTGTCCAGCACCATTTATTAAAGAGATTCCTCTTTCCCCCACTGAATTGTTTTGGCATCCTTGTTGAAAATCAATTGACCATAAATGTATGGGCTTATTTTAGGACCCTCAATATTTTTAAAATTTTAGAGTTATGGGGTACAAGTGGGAATTTACTACATAAGTAGGTTGCATGCAGGTGAAATTTGGATTCTAATTGGCCCTCTCACCCTCTAATAGTGGACCAGATACCCAGTGTGGTGCCACATGCATCCCCCTCACCTCCTTCCCTCCCTCCCTAGCAGTGTCCAGTATCTGCTGGTCCCACCCTTGTGTTGGTGTGAGCAATGAGCAGGGCCTGCTTATGAAAGAGAATATGTGGTACTCAATTCTTTGTTTCTGTGATAGTTCACTTAGTATGATGGGCTCCAGCTGCATCCAAGTTGCTGCAAAAGCCATAATTTTGTTCTTCTTTATGACTGCATAATATTCGATTGTGAATATATATCACATTTTCTTTATCTAGTCCACTTTTGATGGATATCTGGGTTGGGTCCATGTTTTTGTGATTGTAGGTAGTGTTGCAATAAATATGCATGTGCAGGTGTCTTTTTGTAGAGTGATTTACGTCCCTCCGGGTATATTCTCAGGAGAGGGATTACTAGATCATATAGAAGCTCAATTTTTAGTTCTTTGAGACATTCACACTGCTTCCCATAAAGATTGAACTAATTTACATTCCCACCAATGGTCTAGAAGCACCCTCTTTTCTCCACACCCACGCCAGCACCTGTTCTTTTACTTATTAATTATAGCCATCCTTACCGGTGTAAGGTGGTATCTCGCTGTATTTTTATTTGCATTTCTTTGACAATTAGTGAGGCTGAGCATTTTTTCGTGTGTTTATTGGCTGCTTGTATGACTTCCTTTGAGAAGTGTCTTTCATATCCTTTGCCCACTTTTTAATGGGGTTGTTTTTTTTCTTTCAATTCATTTGAGTTCCTTACAGATCCTGGATGTTAGGCCTTTGTCAGATGCATAGCTTGCAAATATTTTCTCCCACTCTGTGGGTTGTCTCTTTACTCTCTTGACGGTTTCTTTTGCTTTGCAAAAACTTTTCAGTTTGAAAGTCCCATTTGTCTATCTAGCTTTTGTTGTGCTTGCTTTTGAGGACTTGGTCATGAATTCATTGCCTATTCTGAATCCAAGAGGGTACTTCCTGCATTTTTTTCTAAGATTCTTATAGTTTTGGGTTTTACATTTAAGTCCTTGATCCATTTTGTGTTAATTTTTGTATATGTGATAGATAAGAGTCTAGTTTCATTCTTCTGCATGTGGCTAGCCAGTTTTCCCAGCACCATTTGCTAAATATGGTACCCTTTCCCCAATGCTTGTTATTGATAGCTTTGTCAAAGATGAGTTGGTTGAGGGACTCTCAGTTTTATTCTATTGATCTGTATGTTTATCCTTATGCCAATACCACACAGTCTTGTTTGATGTAGTTTTGAAATAATTTTTTAAATTATAAAGTGTGAGTTCAACTTTGTTCTTAATTTCAACAGTGTTTTGATTATTCTGGGTCCCCTGCATTTTCATATGAATTTTAGCATGAGTATGTCAATTTCTGTAAAAAAACAAAAGAAAAAGGCAGATGGAATTTTAATATTGTGTTGGCATTTGGGATCATGTCCAATTTGTAGATCAATCAGGAGAGAGAATTGTCATCTTAACAATATTAAGTCTTCCAGTAAATGAACATGGGATATCTTTCCATCTATAAGGGGAAGACTCAAGAAAAACTGGAATTTATTTGTAAAACATTGTGTATTTATTCATACATGTTTAAACTTCAGTCACCTTCAAAGTACTCTCTGTTTAATACAATACACCTATCAAGACACTTTTTCCACTGCTCAAAACAGTTTTTGAACTTGTCAATTTTGATGCCTTTTAGTGTTTCTACCATTTTTTTGTTTCACTTGTCTACATTGGCAAAACATTTCCCTTTGAGAACTTTTTTCATCTAGAGAAACAAAAAAAAAAGTTAGGGGCAAGATCAGGTGAATAGGGAGGGTGGGGCATGGAGGCAATGCCATTTGGGTCAAAAGCTGCTGAACACTCAGTAAGGTATGGGCAGGTGCGTTGTCATGGTAGAAGAACCAGTCAAGTGATTGCCACATCTCAGGACGTTTCTTCCACAACTCATGAAGCACCCTTCTCAGAACCTCCAGTTAAAAACGTTGGTTGTCTATTTGATCCAAAAGAACAAATTTTAAGTGTACTACAAGAGGTTCAAACTCCAAAATATAATTCCTGCTTTTTTTGGCAGGGGAAGGGGCTTGTATTTAGATCTTCAATTTAATTTCTTTCTGAAATGCTTTGTAATTTTTAATGTATAAGTCTTACACTTTTTATTAAATTTATTCCTATTTTTATTATTTTTGTTACTATTACAAATGGAATTGTTTTATTTTCCTTTGTTTATTTGTTTGTTTGAGACAGGGTCTCACTCTGTCACTCCAGCTGTAGTGCAGTGGTGTGATCCTAGCTTACTGCAGGCTCAAACTCCTGGATTCAAGTGCTCTGTACCCCCTCAGCCTCTCAGTTAGCTGAGACTATAGGTACACACCACACTTTTTTGTTTTATTTTATGTTTTGTAGAGACAGGGTCTCACTATGTTTCCCAGGCTGGTCTCGAAGTCCTAACCTCAAGCAATCCTCCCACCTAGCCTCCCAAAATGTTGGGATTATAGGCGTGAGCCATGGCACCTGACCAGAATTGAGAAAGTGTCTTCTTTTCTTTTTCTTTCCTTCTTCTTCTTCTTCTTCTTCTTCTTCTTCTTCTTCTTCTTCTTCTTCTTTCTCTTCTCTTCTCTTTTTCTTCTCTTCTTCTTCTCTTCTCCTTCTCCTTCTCCTTCTCTTCTCCTTCTCCTTCTTCTTCTCCTTCTCCTTCTCCTTCCTTCTCTCTTCTCTTCTCTTCTCTTCTTCTCTTCTCTCTTCTCCTTCTCCTTCTCCTTCTCTTTCTTCTCCTTCTCTTCTCCTTCTCTTCTCCTTCCTTCTCTTCTCTTCTTCTCCTTCTTCTCTTCTCCTTCTCCTTTTTCTTCTCCTTCTCTTCTTTCTCCTTCTCTTCTCCTTCTCTTCTCCTTCTCCTTCTCCTTCTCCTTCTCCTTCTTCCTTCTTCTTCTTCGTTTTTTGTTTGTTTGTTTGTTTTAGCTGGGGTATCACTCTGTCGCCCAGGCTCTCATACAGTGGCACAATGCCCTACTCACCACAGCCTCGACCTCCTGGGCTCAGGGATTCTTCTGCCTCAGCCTCTTAAGTAGTTGGGACTACAGGTACATGTTACCACACATGCTTAATTTTGTTTTTTATCATTTCCAGAGGAGAGATCTTGCTATGTTGCCTAGGCTGATCTTGAACTCCTGGGCTCAAGCGGTCCTCCCGCCTCAACCTCCCAAAGTGCTGGGATTACAGGTATGAACCACCGTGCCCAGTCACAACTGGTATTTTCTTGGTTTCACTTTCAGTTTATTCATTGCTAGTGTATAGAATTAGAACTGATTTTTTATATTTTGCAAACTTGCTGAATTTGTTTATCAGCTGTAATACTTATTTTTCAGATTCCTTAGTATTTTCTGTACACAAAACTATGTCATCCGCAAATAGATAAGTTAGACCCCCTCCTTTTGAATCCTTTTCTTCGTTTTCCTTGACTAACAACCCTGCATAGAACCTCCACTACAATATTGAGTAAAAATGATGAAAGTGTGCATTCTCTTTATGCTCCTGATCTAAGGGGGAAACTTCCATCATTATTAATAATGTCAGTTATGGATTTTTTGTAGATGCTGGGTTTGTTTGTTTGTTTGTTTTTAAGAAAGCAGGATTTATTGAGAGGACAGAAAAGCTCTCACAGTAGGAAGGGACCCAAAGTTGTTGCCTGTAGATGCCTTTTATCAGGTTGAGGACGTTCCTTTCTATTCCTAGTTTGTTGGGTATTTTTATCATGAAAAGTACCGGATTTTGCCAGAAGCTGTTCCTTCTCTATTGAGTTGATTGTGTGGGTTTTGTCATACATTCTATTAATATCAGATGTTATTTTGATTGATTTATAGATTTTAAAACAACCTTGCATCCCCAGGATAAATCCCTCTTGGTCATGGTTTATTGTCCTTTTTAAAAAAAAGTTATTATTATTTGTAGAGACAAAGTCTCACTATGTTGCCTAGGCTGGTCTTGAACTCCTGGGCTCAAGCAGTTCTCCCACCTTAGCTTCCCAAAATGCTGGGATTAATGTGTGAGCCACCGTACTCAGCCTATCATCCTTTTAATATACTTCTGAATTTGGTTTTCTTGTATTACATTGAGGATTTTTGCGTTTATCTTTATAAGGGCTATTGGTCTGTAATTTTCTTCTCTTGTGTTGTCCCTGTCTGTTTTTATATTAGGGTAATACTGGACTCAGAATGAGTTTGAAAATGTTTCCTACTCTTTTAGGTTTTGAAAGGGTTTGTGAAGGATTGGTGTTAATTCTTTTGAAATGTTTGATAGAATTCAGCAGTGAAGTCCTGTGTTTTTCCTTATAGAAAGTTTTTCTGATTGCTGATTGAATCTCTTGTTATGATCTATTCAGACTTTCTATTTCTTCTTGAATCAATTTTAATAATTTTTGTGTTTCTAGGTTATTTAACTTGTTATCATACAATTGCCCATTGTACTCTCATAATGTTCTTTATTTCCGTAAGATTGGTAGCAATATTCTCTTTCACTCTCAATTTTAATCATTTGAATCTTCTCTTTTTTCTCTATCAGTTTAGCTAAAAGGCTGTTAATTTGGATGAACATTTCAAAGAACCAACTTTCAGTTTCATTGATTTTTCTCAATTGTGCCCCTGTTTTCTAAACACTAATATTATATTAAATAACCTTATTAGTTTATAACATTTGTCTATAGATTATTTTACATTTTTTGTAGATTATCCCGTTATCTAAAATGAGAAAAATTTGATATCTTCATAGTGCAATCCAATACCATGTTGATTGCAAGCACTCACATTCCTGACTTCAAGGAAAATGTTTCTCATATTTCAATGTTATATGTGGTGCTAGCTGTGAATAGATATTCTTTATTAAGGAGAGGCAATTTCCTTTCATTCCAGATTGGCTAAAGGTTTTATCTTGAATCAATATTGAATCTTAACAAATGCTTTCAAATTTATTCAGTGCTCATAAGAATTTTATTCTTTTGGGCCAGGTGTGATGGGTCATACCTGTAATCTCAGGTGGGAGGATTGCTTGAGGCCAGGAGTTGGAGACCAGCCTGAGTAACAAAGTGAAACCCCATTTCTACAAAAAATAAAAAAGTTAGCATGTCTATAGTACAGCTACTCAGGAGGCTGAAGTGGGTGGAACACCTGAGCGTAGTAGTTTAAGGCAGCTATGAACTGTAATTATACCACTACACTTCAGGCTGGGCAACAGAGTGAGACTCTGAAAAAATAATTTTTTTCTCTTAACTTTTACAAGTTGAACTAATGTGTATGAATAGATTTCCAAATATTAACATTTAAAAACTTATTATGTGAATTTAGCTTACTAAAAATTTATTTAGGGGACTGGCATGGTGGTTCATATCTGTAATCCCAGCACTGTGGGAGACAAGAGGATTGCTTGAACTCAGGAGTTTAAAACCAGCCTGGGAAACATAGTGAGACCTTTACTAAACAAAAAATTAAAAAATAAAAATACATAAGCTGGGTGTTGTGGTGTGTACCTATAGTCTCAGTTACTCTGGAGTCTGAGGCGGAAGCATCACCTGAACCCAGGGGCTTGAAGCTATGGGGAGCCATAATTGTGCTGCTGCACTCCAGCCTGTGCAAGTGAGACTCTGATGAAACAAAAAAACAAAACAAAACAAATGGCCAGAAGTGATGGTTCATGTCTCTAATCACAGCGCTTTGGGAGGCCGAGGCGAGAGGATTGATTGCCTGAGCCCAGGGATTTGAGACCAGCCTGGACACTTGATGAGACCTTGTCTCTATAATAAATCAAAAAATTAGCCAGGAATGGTAAAGGCTGAGGAGGAAGGCTCACCTGAGGCCAGCAAGTCAAGGCTGTGGTAGGCGTGAGCTGCCACTGCACTCCAGCCTGAGTGAGAGAGTGAAACTCCAACTCAATAAAAAACATTATTTAGGATTCTTTATGTCTGTATTTATAAATAGGTAGCTTATTCATTCATTTATTTCCTATATTCCTTGTGGCTTGTTGTTTCTTTTCTTTTCTTTTCTTTTGTTCAGAGTGATTTTGTAATATAGAGATATTCTGTTTCTCAAAGTTATGGTAGAGTTTGCATACAAAACAATCTGAACCTGATGGTGTGTGTGTTTAGGACAGGCCATGGTAGCCATTTATTTATTTGTTTGTTTGTTTGTTTTTGAGTTGAAGTCTCACTCTGTCACCCAGGCTGGAGCACAGTGGCACACTCACGGCCACCCCAGCGTCAACCTGCTGGGCTCCAGTGATCCTTCTGCCTCAGGCTTCCAAGTAGCCAAAACTACAGGTGTATGTTATCACACCCATCTAATTTTTTATTTATTGTAGAGACGAGGTCTCGCCAAGTTGCCTGGGCTGGTCTCGAACCCGTGGGCTCAGGCAATCCACTTGCCTTGGCCTCCCAAAGTGCTGGGATTACAGGCTGAGCCACCAAGCCCGGCCAAGTAGCCTTTCATTAAAGATTTTTTATTTTAATTGTTATAGGCCTCTTAGGATTTTCTATATCTTCTTGAGTCAGTTTGATTAATTTACATGTTTTAATAAATTTGCCATTTTATCTACATTTTCAAATGTATTTACATAAATTTTTTATTGTACTCTCTTAAAATGTTTAGATGTTTACTTTTTCTATGGATAGGGTTAATTTTCATCATTAAAATTATTTATTATTGCCGGGCTTGGTGGCTCAGCCTGTAATCCCGCACCTTTGGGAGGCTGAGGTGAGTGGATTGCCTGAGCCCGTGGGTTCGAGACCCGCCTGGGCAGCGAGACCTCATCTCTACAATAAATCAAAAAACCAGCCGGGCGTGGTAGCGCACGCCTGTAATTCCGGCTACTTGGAAGGCTGAGGCGGAAGGATCGCCGGAGCCCAGCAGGTCGAGGTTGCGGTGGCCAGAAGCGGCCACTGCACTCCAGTCTGGGCGACAGAGTGAAACTCCAACTCAAAAAAAAAAAAAAAAAAAAAAAAAATTATTTATTATTATCTTTCTCTTCTCCAGTCCCCTTCATATTTCCAGAGGTTTATCTATTTTAATAGTCTCATCAAAGAGTCAGAATTTAGCTTGATTGATTTTTTTGTTGGTTCTTTGCTTTCTATCTTGTTAATCTTTCTTTTCTTTTCTTCTTCTTTTTTTTTTTTTTTTTGTTGAGCTAGGGTCTCACTTCTGCCCAGCTGGGGTACAGTGAGTATGATCCCTGCTCACCACAGCCTTGAATTCCTAGGCTCTAGCAGTCCTTCCTCCTCAGCCTCCCAGTAGCTGGGACTACAGGCACATCATTTCACCAGGCCCAACTAATTTTGTTGATTTTTTTTGTAGAGACAAGGACTCGCTATGCTGCTGAGGTTGGGCTCAAACTCCTAGGCTCAGGTAATCCTCTCACCTTAGCCTCCCAAAATGCTGAAATTATAGGTGTGAGCCACTGCGCCCAGCCTGTATGTTGTTAATCTTTATTGTGAACATTATTATATTTTTCTTCCTATTTTCTTTAAGTTTATGCTTTTTTTTAATTAATTGAATGATTAGATTTGTTATTTTGTTGTCTTTTTTTCTAATATACACATATTACACTGCAAATTTATCTCAAAGGACTATGTTTCTTGTATCCTACAGGTTTTGGTAAATACCATTTTCATTGTTTTTTAGTTTGAACTATTTATCTCCATGTTGAATTTTATTTGACCCATAAGCATTTAGAAGAATGGAATTTAGTTTTGTTTGCTTATTTGTTTCTTTGTTTAGTTTGTGGTTTTATTTTAGCTTTCAAATATATGGGGTTCCTTGAGTTCTACTTTTAATATTGACTTCTGATTTCATTGAAATGATATTGAATCCTTGAGCTCTATTTTATCATGTAGTATTTGACAATTTTTTCTTTTATGAGTTGGAGTCTCACTCTTGTCGCTCAGGCTGGAGTGCAGCGGCATGCTCATGGCCACTGCAGCCATGATCTGCTGGGCTCAGGCGATCCTTCCGCCTCAGCCTTAAGTAGCTGGAACTACAGGCATGTGCCACCATGCCTGGCTAATTTTTTTTTATTTGTTGTAGAAGCGAGGTCTTGCCAAGTTGTCCAGGCAAATCTTGAACCCCTGGGCTATTCTCTTGCCTCAACCTCCCAAAGTGCTGGAATTACAGGCTTGAGTAACCACGCCTGGCCTATATTTGACAATTTTTACAAATGTTCCATGTGTGCTTAACAAAAATCCAATATAACTGTGGATATTTTTGGTTTATTTCTCTATATATTGCTGTCTGTTTTTGTTTTGTATATTTTGATGCTGTGTTCTTAGATGTATTCTGGCTTATAATTTTGTCTTCCTAGTCAATTATTATTTTTTTATCATTAAGATTATTATGAAATGCCCCATATAATGTTTTTTGCTTTAAATTCTACATTGGTTATTATATGAGGCTTGTTTTGGTTAGGATTATCTAGTATTTTTTTTCTCAATTCTTGACTTTCAAAGTCTGTATCTATATGATTATACATGTCTTTTACAATTAGGTTATAGCTGGATTTTTAAATATCTGAAAATCTCTATTTCGTAACTGAAAAATGCAGTGCACTTGAAAGTACTGTGATTAGTAATAGAAAAATTATTTCCAGCAGTTTTTTAAAAGCAGGATTTATTGAGAGGACAAAAAAGCTCCCACAGCGGGAGGGGACCCGAAGGGGTTGCCCTCCAGCATATTTTTATTATGTTTTATTTACCTCGGGTTTTTTTCTTCTTTTCTTTCCAACCTTCTACTTGATTGGCCTCATTTTACTTATTCTTCTTTTTTCTTTACTGGTTTTAAGGCTAAAGCGATCATTTCTATCATAGATTAACTATTTTCTTAACATACTGACATACATACTAGATTTAGCACAATATAAAGTTAATATTTGTAAAGCATCCTGGACTTTAAAAAAAAAAAACTATGACTCAAACTCTATAGCTCCATTTTCATGTTGTCTATATGATACTGAGTCATCAAAATGTGTTGAGATTTTTTTGTCTCATTTTTGGCTCCATCTTCCAAATTAGACATGATTATTATTGTATTTTATAATCAGTGCTCTTACAATTTATCAGTTATTTTCCAATTTCCAGTCTCATTGTTGCTTTTTTTCATCTTATATTTTACTTTTGGGTTCAATTTCCTTACTGTCAAAGCCCATCCTTTTGTGGCTCTTACGATAAAAAAGACTGTTGAACTCTATAGTTTCAGGTTATTTAAAATTGTCTTTCTTAGCTGTAGGTTTAGAGTATTCAGAAGAATGTCTGAATCTTGCTTCTTTTCACTAGAAATGAAGAATGCGGGTGCATTTTTTGCATGTGTAGCAATTGTAGAGGTTTTTTGTAATCTTTAAAAATTTTTAAATAAATAGAGATGGAGTCTCAAAAAATAAAATAAAATAGTCCTTCTTTTAATTTTACTCTGACTAGTAGTTTAATTGGATATGGAATTCTGGGCTGACATTTATTTCACAGCAGTATTGTGAAGATGTCATCTTGACTCTAATTGTAGCTAGTGAGAAACAATAACAATTTCTTTGTTGTTGCTTATTATTAGGTAATAATAGATGAGACACTCGATATCTCATATAAATGGAATCATAGGGTTTTGTCTTTTTGTGACTGGCTTATTTCACTTAGCATAATGTCCTCAACATTCATCCATGTTGTAGCATGTGTTAGACTTTCTTTTCTTTTTAAGACTGAATAATATCCCACTTTATGCATATTGTACATTTTGCTTATTCATTCATCCTTCAATGGACCCTTGAGCTGCTTCCATATTTTGGCTACTGTGCACAGTGCAGTTATGAACATGGGCGTACAAATATGCAATCACTTTCTTTTTAACTTTTAAAAATCGGTCAGGTGCCATGCACAATGATGTAGTCCCAGCTACTCAGGGGGCTGAGGCAGGAGAATCACTTGAGTCTGGGAGTTTGAGACTGCAGTGAACTATAATTGAGCCATTGCACTCCAGCCTGGACAACATAGTGAGACCCTCTGTCTGCTAAAAAACTCCTGATTATATAACATGCACAGTTTTTTACACTTACAGCAAATGGTAAGTTTTACATTCATTTCTTAAGATGATTACACTATTCAGGAATAGCCCTGTATCACTTTTAGAGCTACCAGATTAATTGGGACATTAAAAATACCCCAGAAAACAAGAACCAAACATATTTATACTTCTCTATTACTGGATTTTAATTTCCCAAAGATAGTCTAAAATCTAAAAGAATTGCTTTTAAATTGCTATCACTATTGCCAAAATAATGTCATCTTTTTAAGAAACAGTCTTCTCTGATTTTCAGATATGACAACATCCACCAGGCACTGAGTTATTCTTTGAAATTAAATTTTAAAATTCTCTTGGTAATCTGGCAAGGATTAAGCAATATTTGCTTCTTTGGGATGAAAGATGAGAGATACGAAGTTTCTTGGAATGCCCAACATGTGTGGGAAGTGAGTGTGATAATTACGTTCATTACAGTGTTCTTTAATTCCATATTTGGGATGTGTGGTTGTTGACAAGAGACTAGTGCCTCCTTGGCCACTCACAGCAAGCAAACCTCTCAGCACCTGTAGCCCAATTTCCTCTCCAGAAAACTTTCATTCCAAAATGTCAACCCATCTAGAAACTCAGTGATACCAACAAAATTCCTGACCCTCACAGAATCTTTTGATATCTGGTCTAGGATTTGTAAATTACAAGAAATAAATGAAGAGAATATTGAGAAAACAGGCAGTACCCAGGGTTATCTTTATTTGGCTAATGGTGGTAGAAGTAAGGCCGGCTGAGCTGCCAATCTGACCTCCAATTTATTCTAATCCAAAGAATTGCTATCAGAATTATGTTATCCCTCTCCTGTGAGGAGTGTTTAGAAGTCAAGTTACAGATGGATCCTCTACTGACCAGCTGTGTGGCTTGTGGCAAGTTACTTAAACAGAGGTTAAACAAAACTGGAGAAAATAACACCTACACTCACAGGGTTGTTATGACAATTAAATAATACAACATTTAAGTGTTTACTCTTTTAGTTGTGGTTGTTATAGAGTTGTATAAAACATTGTATGTGAGAGTTCTGAAGAATGTGAAAAGTACTATTAAAAATGTAAGGAGCCGGGCTCGGTGGCTCAGCCTGTAATCCCGCGCCTTTGGGAGGCTGAGGTGAGTGGATTGCCTGAGCCCGCGGGTTCGAGACCCGCCTGGGCAGCGAGACCTCATCTCTACAATAAATCAAAAAAATCAGCCGGGCATGGCAGCACATGCCTGTAATTCTGGCTACTTGGGAAGACTGAGGTGGAAGGATCGCCGGAGCTCAGCAGGTCGAGGCTGCGGTGGCCGGGAGCGGCCACTGCACTCCAGTCTGGGCGACAGAGTGAGACTCCAACTCAAAAAAAAAAAAAAATATAAGGGGACCGGGCATGGTGGCTCATGTCTGCAATTCCAGCACATTGAGAGGTGAAGGCAAGAAGACTGTTTGAGCCCAGGGGCAACTTGGCGAGACCTTGTCTCTACAATAAATCAAAAAATTGGCTAGGCGTGGTGGTGTGCGCTTGTAGTCCAGTTACTTGGAAGGCTGAGGCAGAAGAATTGCCTGAGCCCACCAGCAGGTTGATGCTGCAGTGACCACACGCATGTCACTTCACTCCATCCTGGGTGACAGTGAGACTCTGATTCAAACAAAAAGGAAAAGAAATATTACTATTGTCGTTTCCATTATCACTTTAGGTTGGAAGGAGAATGATCAGGAAGTAGATACCAGGAACAGAAGCAAGTTTACTGGAGAGGAAGACAAGGCCAGCTGGACTGCTGGTGTATCTGAGTGACTAACAATCAAATATCCCTTATCAGCTCTTTGCTGATAAGGCTGAACTGTCTCATGGTCACTGAATACTCCAGGAAAGATCTGAAACAACCAGCACAGGTCTGAGACCCAGGCTCCACACCTGTCCCAATTATGCCCACCTGGAACAATGCCAGATAAGTAATAGATGCCTAATAAACACTATCTACTCCCATATTTGTATCATATTACATTTTAATTATAGAAACTACACAATCACATTTCAGAAAATTTGGAAAACATAATAGAAAAAATTTTAAAACCACCTGTGATCTTTTTAGCAGAAACTTTATCACACTTTAATGCCCTATTCTTTTTTATTTTTTTCCTATACACATGCTTTTTAAAACCATTACTTTCATGATAACTGTAAAGGCAGTTCTATATTCTGCTCCATTTCCTTCCTTAACAGTATATCATAATATTTTATTTGCTCATGTTTTAGCGTAAGCAGAGATTTTAGACCTGGTAGAATATTCCATCCATTCAATAGATGATATGCCAATACCTCATTGTTGGAAATCTATGTTGCTTCCATTCTTAAAAATATTAAGCTAGTGACAATGTACACTTGTATGTCTCTATCATTTTTTACACTTAAGATTATTTTATTAGAGGCCAGGCATGGTGGCTCATGCCTGTAATCCCAGCACTTTAGGAGGTGGAGATGAGAAGATTGCCTGAGCCCACATGTTTGAGACTAGCCTGAGCAACTTGATGAGACCTCATCTATACAACAAATCAAAAAAATAAGCTGGGCGTGGTGGTGTGCACCTGCAGTTCCAGTTACCTGGAAGGCTGGGACAGAAGGATTGCCTGAACCCAGCAGATCAAGGATACAGTAGCCATGATCATGCCTCCAGCCTGGGTGACAGAGTGACTAAATATATATGTGTGTGTGTGTGTATATATATTATATTATATTATATTATATTAGGATACCTAAAAGAAGAATTGGTTCAAAGGGTATGAATATGTTTATGACTATTGATACAACTTGCAATATTGCTTCCAATGATTTTAACCAACTTAAAGCCTCCATGAATGTGAGTGACTATTTACTACATCTATTCTAGCATTCGGAAGTAGTTGTTTTTTTAAATGTTTTTGTTAATTCAGTATGTGGAAAATGGTACCCTATGTTTTATAATTTTACATTTCTATTTATAATAAAGCAGAAAATTCTAAATATGTATCAGTTGCTTTTTCACTTTTATAAATTGTCTGTTTAAGTCTCTTAATCATTTAATAAGTAATTTTGATGACACATATAAGAAGACAGTGGGTCTATCCCACAGAAAGAACATTGGAAACTTAATGTGAATTAAACAATTTGAGCTCTGCTTCTTCATCTGTAAAATGAGGCAGCCTCCAGAAGCACGCAAGATGCACCATGTGAAATACTCAGCAAAATATCAGGTGCTTTATAAAGATAATGAATGGAGCGTTAATGTTTTACTCTCATTTTATTTACAACCTAGAGCTCTAAGACTCACAGGTGGAATGGCTCCAAGAAAATTTATGCACTGTGTTAAGGGCCAAATGTGACCAAATGAAGAAGAATTGGAGCACTTCACATACTATTGGGAAACATAACAGGTTCCCACCAAGAGATGAATGTGGAATTCTTTCCCTGCCCTACTTTTCCTGAATAAGCTAAAAATAATTCACATTGGCCAAAATTTGGAGTTAATCTAGTACAAAGTTACCTTTGCTTTCAACCAAAACAAATTTTTTGAGTTAGAGTCTCACTCTGTCACCCAGGCTGGCGTGCAGTGGCAGGATCAGGGCTTATTGCAGCCTCAATCTCCTGGGTTCAGGTGATCCTTCCTCCTCAGCCTCACAAGTAACGGGGTCTACAGGGGCCCACCACCATGCTCAGGTACTTTCTTAAAAATTTTGTGTAGAGATGATATCTTACTAGGTTGCCTAGGTTGGTCCTGAACTCCTGGGCTCAAGAAATCCTCTCACCTCATCCTCCCAAAGTGCTGAGATTACAGGAATGAGCGACTGTGCCCACCTCAACCAAAATTTCTAGACACTTGGCTAGGATAGCCAGTCCATATAAATAAAAGCCTGTTTTTTTTGGGGGGGTGCTTTTTGTTTTTCTTGTCCTAGATGAAATTATACTGCTAAAGGAGAAAGACGATAACTTCTCTACCATATTGTTGCATGGATGATATTCTAAATGCACATTTAATGACTGTCCAGGCAAGTGTGACTGTGTGAGAAAATGCATCAGACATAATTATATGCTTCTGTTCTCGGTAATGTTTTTAATTTTGTAAAAACGCAAGAATATCTTTTACAGCTCTATTTAAACTGCCAATCAGAAAATGTAAAACAAGCCGGACTCGGTGGCTCAGCCTGTAATCCCGTGCTTTGGGAGGCTGTGGTGAGTGGATTGCCTGAGCCCTCGGGTTCGAGACCTGCCTGGGCAACTTGGCGAGACCTCATCGCTACAGTAAATCAAAAAATTAGCTGGGCATGGTAGCATGCTCCTGCAGTTCCAGCTACTTGGAAGGGTGAGGCGGAAGGATTGCTGGAGCCCAGCAGGTCGAGGCTGCGGTGGCCGGGAGCGTGCCACTGCACTTCAGTCTGGGCGACAGAGTGAGACTCCAACTCAAAAAATAAGTAAGTAAAATGCAAAACATTATGCTTACATAACAATGGATGGGTCTGAGAGTAACTAAAATATCTTCTATTTTTCATATATTTATGAATAAGATATTCCTTACATTCTATGTAAATACATTCTATGTGGTCAAATATCTGGATGGTAAAAGAAAAAGATGATTTTTTTAAATGTTTCCCAAATTTTGAAATACATATTTTGAAATGTGAAAATGGAAAAAATAATATAAACTAGCCAGTCTTACTAGGAGGAAATATCCTGCTGCCTGTGTTGTCTGAATATGAGTAGCACAGATGTTTGTGTGTCTATCCTGGGCTGAACCTGCAGGGCACCAACCTGCAGGGAAGCAAGAATTGCAACCTGAGGGAGCCATGACAGCTTCTGCTGAGTAGGGTGAGGGGTCAAAGGGCAGAAAATAAACAGCCCACAAGGCCCCACAGGTAACATCGATGATGCAGGAGCGGGTGAGGTGGGAACAAAAACAACTTCACTTTCCTCTTTACAACGGGAGAAGAAAAGAAAAAGGCGAAGGTTGGTGATAGGTGGTCTTGGTGACACTGATGAAAAGGAGAGGAGGCCTGCACCCCTGCCCTGTCTACAGTGGTCAGGGCTTCTGGGGGAAGCAGAGTCAGACCCCTATTCAAGAGACATGAAAATGCCACGACAGAGATATTGGGGCAGGAGAGGGTGGCTGAGGGAGATTTCTGTGAGTATTCTTTAAATCCTGTTGACAAGTACTTAAAATTTTTGAAATACTGTGGGAGCCCAGGAAACACTTCGGCGTCCATCTGGTTTGTTGGCCACTGGTTTGTTGGCCTAGATGAGCACTGGATCTGGTGGGTTTGTCCGTTTCTCATCGGGCTGGCTGTTTTCTGAAGCTTGAGAGTAGCGGGAAGACCTGACAGGTGGGCGGATGGTGTGTGGGCGCCGCCTGGGTGTGCGCTCAGGCTCGCGTCGGTGACAGCGGGTGAGAAGGGTGCACATTCCCACCCTTTCGTTCAGGGACACGTCTGTCAGGTCAGGTGAACCGAGTCTGGCCTGCAGGTGGGGTGCTGAGAAAGTAGAAAATGTCCCTGTGAAAATAAGTTTTGTTTGATCGGGGACGCCTAAGTCTGCCCCGTCGCTTCCCTAGGATCAGGCAGACTCGCACCCACTCTGACCAGTTCGGGCAGGGGAGCAAGGATGAGGACAGAGAGGTGGACACGACTGATTCTAGAGCCTCATCTGGCGATCCCGGCAGGAGAGAGAAATAGGCTGCGGGCAGCTGGCTCGTGGACACCCTCGACCCCCAGCTGTTGCCATGGCCACCGGGGACTTTTGAAGTGAAGCGCAGTGACTCCTCCCCTTCGCTCCCTTTCTCCGCTCGCCTTCGGGATGACGTCGTGAGCATCCGAGGCCCTGACGGGCCACCTGTAGGTTGGTCTCGGCTTTAAAGCAACTGTTCTTCTCCGGCCCCGCAGCCGCGGCGACACCTGGAGGACCGTGCCAGGACTCAGACCGGCCTCCCGCACTGGCCACGCAACCACGACCCGGGGCAGGACTGACACCGAGAGAGGTAAGTTTTCAAGGATGCTTCACAAACCCCGTCCCCTCCCCGAGACCCTGCTCTGCAGTTTTTGGGGGAGAAGCGATGGGCGAGTCGGCGGCTGGCTTCGAGGGGACTTTCTTCTAGAAAGAAGTGGAGAGAGAGTGGCCTTCCTCCCTGGCCGTGGCGACCCATGCCAGGTAAAATCCCAGCCAATATCCCCCGTCTAGTCCCCTCCTCCAGGTCAAGGCTTCCCGGACTGGAGGAGCAGCCGTCTGGAGCGGAAATTCGAGAGGCGGTGCCCGGGGCTGCCCTGGAGTGCCAGGAGTGCCGTGTCCGCCGCCAAACTGAAGAGTCGGGCAGGCGGCTCTGGGCCTGGCCGCTGAGCGCTCCTGCGCGGCTCTCGGCCAGCTCGCGTGGTGGGGCCGTCCAGTTCTCGGACCCACTCGCGGGCGACGCAGCTTGCAGTTTGTCTTGCTGGTTCCGTTCCCGCGCCCCTTCGGAGAGAACGGCCCTAGGGAGAGCCAGTTCTCCCTCTGAGCCCTCCCTCCGCCCGGCCCCAGGCTGCCGCCGCGTTCCCCGCGCTACTCTCCCCCCAGATTCCGGACGCACCGACTTGTCGCATGCAGAAAAGCGGCCGGGTTCGGCGTTCCAGACCTCTCCTCCCTGCTTCGCCCGCTCCCAGATCTCACCACCAGGGGTTCGAAGACTCCGCCTGCAAGCGCCAAGAGAGCTCAGAGCCGAAGGCAAAAATGTGGGAAGTGAGAGGGTACGACTTGGTAATCATCCCGGTGCAAAGGGCCCTTCTTCCTACCCTCTGCGATTGCAGCAAATAATCCCGGGAAGGGGGATGGACAGACGCGGGGGATTGAGACCTGGGGAAAGCTCCATCTTCTGAACAAGTGTTTCTAGGGCAGTTACGTCCTCCCCTTCAGGTCGCTACCTAGGGCTCAGAATCAGGCCGCTGAAGGTCCCCGGAGCTCCTCCCCAGCGAATCCGATCCTTTAGCTTCAGCACCAGAAGATGGACAGCGCCCCGGCGCGGGAGCGCCCGCGGTCAGTGCCCGCGAGGGCTCGGCTTCCCAGCCCCGCGCCGCTTGCGCTCGCGGCTCCCAGGCCCCACGAGGAGGAGGCCAGGAGGTGAGATGGGGTTCGAGGAGGAAGGAAGAACCCATTGTCCCTATTTCTCCAGGGGTTTAGGTGTCGGATTCTAGAAGGGCATTCTGTCTCGCCTTCGCCACGACAAGCGGAAAAACTTGGCGCCAAATGCAGGCAGGGTGCCAGGAGGCAAGGCGCGCCTGCAGGCGGCGTGCGGCTGGGCAGTTGAGACGGAGGGTCTCCTAGGAGCCCCACACATGGATTGTGTGAAAAATCGCCACGTCTAAGTCCTGCGCTCGGGCTCGCGCGCTCTCTCTCTCCCCCCCCCTCCCGCCCTTCTTCCCTACTCTGTACGCCTTAATAGGCGTTAGAGAAGGCAAAAGCATGGAGGAGAGGGAGAAGATACTAAAGCCGAGGTAAGAAGCACATTTTGTCTGCATCCCGACATTTGGGCGTAGTGAAATCCCTCCAAAATAAACATCAAAGTACGCGTTTTTAACCCAAAGGAGCCCAAAGTGGACTTTGTATGAGGAGCAGAGATGATTGTTTGGCCAAGGAAGAAAAAAGCCACGGAGGGGGAGACGCTGTCACAAAAGGACTATCGGAGGTGGGGGAGGAGGACAGCGAACGAGACCTGGGCACTAGCGTGGTTACCAGGCAACCAGTCGCAGTCCCTGCCTCCTGTTGCCTTGGTTACAGTGAGTGGAGGGCTTTGGCGGCTGATTATCCGTGAGCACCTTGGTTTATTTAAATATCTTCTGGGGAGCCCCTGCCTTCTCTGGGCTGGGTGGGAGTCACATGCGCTTCTGCATAATCCAGCCACCCCCCACCCCCCAATTCCCGGAGAAATCCTGAAAAGTGAGTTTTTTTCTAGTTAGGGCCCATGGCAAAAAGAAAAAAAATCAGCTCCTTTCCACCACTGCTATCCTCCCGAGCCCCACCCTCACCCCATTGGGACTTTGATTTCTTTATTTTTCACTTAGTACTTTATCCTGAAGGAACTGATTGCCTATCCCCACTCTCTTCCACCACCACTACCCCCCCCCAAATGAGAAAAATATATTTGCTCTTCATGGATGGACCGGAGGGAGACAAGGAAATTGTCCAAGGGTGTCTAGAGAGAGGCTTTCCCCTCTCGGTTTGACACTCATTCCTTCTCCATTACACACTCCCCTCATAGGGGAGGGGCTGGTTCCCATAGCACCCCCTCTTCTCACCTTGGCCCACAGACCACACAGAAAGCACAGGTAGGTATAAACACGTCTCCCTTAGCAAATAGTCACTAGCATCACCTGCGTTTGTTTCTTCAAGATTCTCTTTTCTTTCTTTCTAGCATTTGCCTTTAGCAAACGCAGTACTAAAACTTCCAATCCTCTGACCTTTTCTGTTTCCCTTGATTGACAAATATTGACTCCACTTTTCACCCACCAGCCTTGCCCTGCCTGTGTTCATTTGTAACATCTGAGTGGGAATTTTTTTTTTACCCATCATTTCCCAAAGGCAGCTGTAACATTCACAGAATGATTTAAGAGGAAATCACTAGCAGGTTACTAGAATAACCCATGTCCTATGCACAATTTCATCTAGAATATTTCTCATTAAGAGCCATCAACCTTCTCTTTTCAGAACAAAACTTTCTTTTAAACAGAGCTATTATTTGACAACACAGACATAGAGGAAATTTCTGTTTCAGGCAGTAACTATCATATCTTTACCTGTGTTCCCTGCATCAGTAAACACATATATCTTTCCTTTTCTCTTCTTCACCTTTTCTTTCACCTATTGCTAATTCAAGTTTTCTAAACCATTATAACTTCACTCTAAGTTTAAGGCCAAAAATTCCCCTGGTGGACTGACTAGATATAGTTTGGGGAACATTTACATTAAAATGCTTTCTCTCACATGTTCCTAAAGAAACTTCCCTTTATTTTTCATTTTTATTTGTTTTTTGAGTCAGGGTCTCACTCTGTCACCCAGGCTGCAGGGCAGTGGCAAGATCCTGGCTCACCACACCCTCGACATTTTGGGCTCGGGCAATCCTTCTGCCTCAACCTCCTGAGTGGCTGGGACTATACGCACACACCATTATACCAGGCTAATTTTTTAAATTTTTTTTGTAGAGACAAGGTCTCACTATGTTGCCTAGACTGGTCTCAAATTCCTGTGCCCAAGCAATTCTCCCACTTTGGCCTCCCAACGTGCTGGGATTACAAGTGGGTGCCACTCACTACTCCCAGCCTGAAACTTCCCTTTGGACCAGACCAGAGAGTTGGTCTGCTTTTTGTATTTTTTTCCCAAAAATGTCCAATCCTTTATGACTTTTCTGGGGCAGCTATCAGTGATCACATCTGTAATGTCCCATAGCAACAGTAGACTTTTTTTAAAAATTATTATTCCCTTTCTGCTCATTTTCTTTATGGACAAAGAGTCTCCTTTCCTCTTAAGATGACAACTGAGCTCTTATTGGCCAGAAAGGATTAAATATTCCTTTACTGGTTGGTGCACATTACCCTGTCAACCAATAAGAGTATGCCATTTATCCTTTTCTGACTAGCTGTGTGCGCAGGGTACCCAGAATGATTGCATCTGCCTCAGTTCCATCCAGTAGCAAAGGACAGAACTCAGAGTTTGAGGACGCAGGAACAGGGATTTATTTTGACTACCCCAGATTGCATTGACTTGCAAGGGTGACTTCTTGTACCTAGCTAGTTGTTGTTTATTTGAGCATACCCATTTTATCCATAGTTCTATGGCTTTTTTTTTCCATTTTAAGACATCTTGTGACCATCTTTCCAACGTAGTCTAGGCTATTGTTTTTAGCACACTGAGGGTCCAGAGATTTTTGGGGATTTCCCCTAGAAGTATAGAATTGGTCCTCACTGTTATGAATTTGGTGAGAATTTTGGAGGATGAGGCTGGAAATTCAGAATTTGCAAGAGCAGTGTTATCCATGACAAACGGAAGTCTCAGCTTTCGGATTCCCTCTGCTTGCCTTTGGTGTCCCCTGGTGTTTTATTTGTTTGCTTACCCACGTTCATTCTTCTCAACTGCCCTTTTGGCCTGAATTTTCAGAGACAAGTAGAAAACCTGGATGGATGAAGACGCTCTAATGCAGCGTAAGAGCAGACCCATCACTTCAGAGGAAGGCTTGCTGCAGGTAGGTGATGGCAATCTTGGAACTGGCGATTATCCCAGTCCTTCATGCCGTTGGAGGTGGGTGGGTGTGGGTTTGTTTTTTTCCTTTCTCCCTACACCAAATAGTCCTATCCAGGGATGCTGGCATTGGGCCCTACTTCTCTAAAAAAACGGGGGGGAGTCAAAGTTCTTTCCCCTCCAGGACCGAAACACTCTGACAACACCCAGAAGAAGCCTTAATGTAAGTACAGACCTCCTTGGTCAGTCTTTTCTTGGTCCTTGGCTGGAGGGTTGCTGGGAGTGGACTGATACCTGATCATGACAGTGCTATCAAGAGCCACCTTCGTTAATGACTCCATTTGCACCAGAGTTCAGTGGGACCATGAGCCTCAGGGCTAGATTCTAAGCCATTTGATATTAGAAGCTATGTCTTGTACACCTTTGGTTCCCTCGAGCTCAGTGCTTAAAGTAGGGGCTCAACAAATGCTTGCACTAAATCCTTCGGGCTAGTATTAGGACAAGTCCCTTAATGTCCTCTTCATGAGAATGGCTACTCTAGCCCTGGACCCTCCCCCACAAATCAAAAGCTTCATATTCCCCAGCCTGCTTCACAAAAGATAAATGAAGGCTCCGTTAATTGTTACCATGGTTACATGGAGTGGCCACACTGAGGATCCCCAGCACCCATTACTGTCATGAGGCAAAAGAGAGGAGGGGCTTGGGGATCATTGTCATGGAGGAAGCCATGGAAACAAGCGTTGCTAAGGGGACAGCTCTAAATTCAGAGGAAAGAAACTAGAAGTGGGGAGTGGGAGTTGGTGGGCTCTAGGGCAGGTCATTTATCCAAGGTACATTTCTCCGAGACTAAAGCAGTTTTTTTGCTATTTGCATCTTCTTCCAATTCAGATGGAGCCCAGAGTTAAAGAATTCTAGGCTGGCCGCTATGGCTCACGCCTGTAATCCTAGCACTTTGTGAAGCCAAGTTGAGAGGATAGCCTGAGCCTAGGAGTTTCGAGCCCAGCCTGGGCAACACGGTGAGGCCTCATTTCTACAACAAAATAAAAAAACTAGCCAGGTTGGTGGTGTGTGCCTGAAGTCTCAGCTACTTGAAAGGCTGAGGCAGAAGGATCACCTAAACCCAGCAGGGAAGATTCAGGTAGCCATGAACATGCCACTGCACTCCAGCCTGGGCAACAGAGTGATACTCTGACCCCCCCCCCAAAAAAAAGGTCTAGAAAATGGGGGCCATAGTTTGCTCAAGTCTGTCTTCATTGGATCTGTAAAGGAAGAACCATTGAAAATGGATTTATCCTGTTCACACCTCACAATTCTACCCTGTCTCTATACTCTGCCTCTTTGCCAGTTTCACATATTATGGGCCAGGCTGTGTGCTGGGAACTGGGAAGAACAGTAAAAGTCATAGTGAGCTTATAGCAGGGCAGTGACCTGGCTTTAGAGCCAGTGTTGCTCATGTGAACTAGATTGGACAGTCCTGCAAGGTGGTGTCCAGAGAGAAGCCAAGATTCTCTCCAGGCTCTCTTTGTGATATATTTTAGCTTGTCTATTATTACCTAAAGCTGACTTGTGAGTTCCCTAAATGAGGCCTGTTTTCCCTAGGAATACTCAGGGTGCCAAGCCCTCCTATTGACGCCTTGCACCTTAGCTAGCCATGTTCTCTACGCTACACTCAGGTCCTTGTCTCTGAAACAACACACGAGGAATGATGGACTAGCCTTCTCTCAACAGTGGCAAAAAGACACGGCTTATTTTATTTTTAAAAAAAATCAAAGGCAACAAATTTGTCTGGTCCTTGATGGGTTAAACGATAGGAGGCAGGGGGCCTCAGCTTCCTTGCTTAGAGTTTGCAGCCAGCACCCTACTGGGGGATGGGTTGAAGAGGGCGTTTTTTTGTTTTGCTTTGTTTTGTTTTTAAACAAAATCTCACTCATCACCAGGCTGGAGTGCAGGGTTGCTATCCGGCTCACTGCAGCTTTAACCTCCTGGACTCAAGGGATTCTCCCATCTCAGCCTTCTAAGTAGCTGGGATGACAGGTGCATGCCACCACACCCGGATAATTTTTTTGTTTTTTTATTTTGTCTCACTATGTTGCCCACGCTAGTCTTGAACTCTTGGGTGCAAGGGATCCTCCTGCCTTGTCCTCCCAAAATGCTGGGATTACCGGCCTGAGCCACTGCTGCCTGCTTGAAAGGGTCTTAACAACCTCCTGGGGGAGGGACACTTCTCCTTTACATCCTCCACAAAACAGCTTCTAGAATTTTCTCAGGCCCTTGGCAGGACTGTGCCCCATCTCAGGCTGACAGCTGGAAGGAGCTGGGACCCCCAGGCTTCTCGGCATCCTCCCTGCCCTGAGTCTCCCCATCTCCAGGCAAGCCTTTCCCCACTCTGGATGGAGAGAACAAACCCAAGGGTGGAGGGTGGGCTAAGAGGAAGAGCTCGCAATTAGAAAGAAAAAAGAATTAAAAGCAGCACCAATGGGGAAGGGTAATTATCCTTCAGCTGCCACAGAAATACAATTAGGGCAGCGCTCTCTGAGTCGCCAGGATATTGTGGCTTTTGCTAATTAAGGAGCGGATATGCCCGGCCGGGGCAATTAGAGGTTGGCCCGGGCAGCAGGGGCCTCGCCACTCCTCGTCAGTGCCACAATGGGGGGGGATTAACCCGGGAGCCAGCGGGGTGTGGGGGGATGGGGGGAGGGGCGACGACCACTCTGCCAGGCCCACAGCCGTGTCCCCCTCTCCTCTCCTTCCCATCTTTGCGCCCGGCATCAGCACCCCGACCTCACTCGGAACCGTGGCTCAGTAAACACTGGGAGAATTTTCACCACAGGCCGTGACCCACAGACTTCCAGGAGGAGGAGGCGGGACCCTGGAGAGGGGGGGGGTCCCACTCTCCCAGGAGCTCTTTCTTCCTTCCCTTCTCCACGATAGTGCTTCATGATTAAAGAAGAAAGGATAGAGAAGTGAGTGCCTGCCTGCCTGCCTTTAAAAATAAAACTCCCCTATTATTAAAGGAAGCATGTTCATTGTAGAAAATAGACGGTACCAGAAAAGAGAGAGAGAGAGAGAGAGAGAGAAAAGAAGAAAAAAAGAAAAGAAAAAAAGAAAAAAGAAAAAAGAAAGAAAGAAAGAAAGAAAGAAAGAAAGAAAGAAAGAAAGAAGGAAAGAAAGAAAGAAAGAAAAAGAAAGAAGGAATTTCTCTGCCATTGCCATCCTGAGCAGAGACTCCAGGGAATTCTGAGGTGGGGCAGGGGATGGCCTTGGTCCCTGAGCGGGACCAACTTGGCCCTACAGGAGCGCCCAGCCGACAGACCAGTGGTGGGCCCTAGGAGGTGGGAGTGGGAGGGGGATGGGAAAGGGAGGAAGGGTGGTCACCAGACGCCTTGCAGAATCGACCTGGACACGGAGTGGACCGGCTAGCCCCGTTTGGAAGACTAGTGATTTTGTTGTTGTCTTGCTGTGCTCAACAACAAGTCCCAGTCTGCCTCACGGCGCGGGCCACTGCAGCGGGGTGCAGGGAATGGGGGAGCCCGCCTTTCTGGCCATCCTTCCATGTGTTCTTTTCAGTTCTTCTGTGTTTCCTAGAAAACACCTCAGGATGCCACCCTGAACACTCCTCAGCAGACTCTTCCAGAAACACTGGACCGACTACGGTGGGGGGAGGGGGAGCAGGGCCTCTGTCTCTGGAGAGGTGGGCAGCTTCCACACCACTAACAAAAGGAGGGGTGAGGATCCCCCTTGACTACTCACTGATTCACCCCACTACCATTTTGGTCACCTCTAAAGGGAGGTACCTTGTGAGGCCACACCCAGGGGCTCAGGGCCTGGTTGCCTAAGGCTGGAGAGAGCCAGCATGTGCAGGCACAAAGGGGCACTCGTGACCAAGGTACCAGGGTGCTCTGTGTCCTGGCAGCGAGGTGGAGGACACATCTGACCCTGGTAGGCGTGGAGCTGGTCTGGTGCCTGACCCAGGGCCGAGGGAGTAGACCTGTCTGTATGGGACTTCTTGGCTCAGAATCTGCCTCCTTGCTGCCGAGCTCAGAGGTGTCACCAGTGGGGGATGGGGAGCCCACAGTGGAGGCACTGTGACGGACATCGTGATCAGGAAAAGCATTTCCCAGCCTTTCTTGAGGCCTCTGCCTGGGAGCACATGCCCTAAAATGGGCACCGAGTCTCAGTGATGAGACCCTCAGTGGACTCCAGTGAGCTCCCTATGCCTTGCCAAGTAAGTCCCCACTTACTGCTCCTTGCCTGCAGCAGAGAACATGAAGATTTCCTGCGAGTTGTACTCCTTAAGGGAACGCTCAAAGGGCAACCGTCTGAAGCGCACTGCCTCTCCACTTGCTGGCAGTGTGACCTTTGGCAAGTCCTTTGACCTCTCTGAACCAAGCCCCCCTTTCTCCAGCTCTGCCTCAGCTGCTCCCTCCCTGCCTCCAAACTGGCTCTTTCTTCCCCATTTCCAGTTTTTTACATTTCTCTCCTAACTCTGCTTGAAGCCAGTGGGCAACCAGACCTGTTAGAAATCTCATTCACACTCGAGAAGTCTGCAAATTGGTGTCACTCAGCAGGTGTCTGTCCTTCACCGGGGAGAGCAGCCCTGCTGGGCAGGAGGGGCAGGGCTAGGGACAGGAGAGGGGGAGAGTCGAGACTCCCCCTATGGCCCTCAGCATCCAGCTGGTGTGGGAATGAAGGGAGAGAGATTCTGCCTCTACACAACAGATATCTGGGGAGGGAAATGGGTCTCGCGCCTGGCTTGAGAGTGGGTAAGCAAGCTGGGCTGATAGGCAGTGGGGAGAGTCCTGGTTCTGCAGTCAAACACACCCCAGTTTCAATCCTGGCTCCATCACTTCCTGGCTGTGTGACTCTGAGTTGGTCACTCAACATCGCTGAGCCCTCGGATGCCTCAACTGTTCAACAGAATTGATCACATCTGCCTTGCTTGATTATGACAATTAGTCCTATGAAGTGTCATAATGGCATCAGTGTATACGCCATATTGGTCTCTCTTGCCTCCTCCCTTGTAGTTTTCATGGTGGTCCTGGTCACCAGCCTTGGGTATCCACAGGTCTGCGTCCCTGAAGGAGGATCAGTTGGAAACCACCATCCTTCTATGAGTCTCCCTACCATGTTCTATCCCATTTAGATGTTTACCCTTGTGGGAAACTGCCAGTAGGGGTGGGGGAGACCTCATTAACAAGGGTACCTGCATAATGAACATCTGTATATCTAACTGAATTGTACCCCACTTCTTTAAAATAAAATTTTTTAAAAACCGTGCTCACCCCAAAAATGAAAGAATGGTGACGTGATGAAAAATAATAAAAATAAGTGTTTACCCATCCCCTCCCCAGGTCAGTCTCTTGCTTATTTCAGAGGGCTCAATATATACTGGAAAAATGAATAAAGATCAAGTCCCTCCTTGCTTTAAAAATGCAGACGTCAGCTGGGCTCGGTGGCTCAGTCTGTAATCCTGTGCCTTTGGGAGGCTGAGGTGAGTGGATTGCCTGAGCCCGCGGGTTTGAGACCGGCCTGGGCAGCAAGACCTCATCTCTACAATAAATCAAAAAATCAGCCGGGCGTGGTAGTGCATGCCTGTAATTCCGGCTACTCGGAAGGCTGAGGCGGAAGGATCGCCAGAGCCCAGCAGGTCGAGGCTGCGGTGGCCGGGAGCGGCCCCTGCACTCCAGTCTGGGCGACCGAGTGAGACTCCAACTCAAAAAAAAAAAAAAAAATGCAGACGTCAAGGCCTAGAAAGGTTGTGACTTAACCTCTAGGTCACACAGCAAGACAGACAACAGACAGCTTCTTCTTTTTCTTGTGTTTTGTTGAGTGGGGTCTCTTGTCACTTAGGCTGGAGTACGGTGGCATAATCATGGTGCACTGCAGCCTTGACCTTCTGGGCTCAGGTGATCCTTCCGTCTCAGCCTCCAGAGTAGCGGGGACAACGGGTGCATGCCACCACACACTACTAATTTTTGTTGTTGTTGTAAAAACGAAATCTCACCGTGTTGCCTAGGCTGGTCTCAAACTCCTGACCTTCAGCAATTCTTCCACCTTAGACTTCCAAAGTGCTGGGATTACACGTGTGAGCCACCTTGTCCCGCCAGAAAATTTACTATTTTTCTTTTGAGTCAGGGTCTCACTGGAGTGTAGTAGCATGAGCACGGCTCACTGCAGACTAGACATCCTGGGCTGAAATGATCCTCCTGCTTCAGCCTCCATAGTTGCTGGGACTACAGATGCACACCACTATGCCCAGTTAATTTTTGTTTGTTTTTCTTTTTGTTGAGACAAATATGTTGTTGCCTCGAATGGTCTCCAACTCCTGGGCTCAAGAGATCCTCCTGCCTCCGCCTCCCAAAGTGCTGGGATTACAGGCATGAGTCACCACTCCCTGGTCAATTTACTACCTCTTTTTTTTTTTTTTTTAGAGTTGGAGTCTCACTCTGTCACCCAGGCTGGAGTGCAGTGGCATGCTCACCGCCACTGCAGCCTCAACCTGTTGGGTTTAAGGCGATCCTTCCGCCTAAGCCTTCCAAGTAGCTGGAACTACAGGTGTGCGCCACCACGCTCGGCTAATTTTTTGACTTATTGTAGAGATGAGGGCTCGCCAAATTGCCCCAGCTGGTCCCGAACATTTGAGCTCAGGCAATCCTCACCTGGGCCTCCCAAAGTGCGGGATTATAGGCGTGAGCCATCACGCCTGGCCCAATTTACTACCTCTTAAGGTAACTTTCTGGGAGTCCCAGAACACAAGAAAGTCGGTGATCCGTGACCCAAAGGTCAGGGCATCTGGTCCCTCACCTTAATGGCATCACCCGGGTTATGCAGCAGCCTGATTTCCAGCCCACACATTTTAACTGCCGCAGTCGTGTTTCTCCGCGCATGTTTCCCTGGATGAGCGAGGAGGCAGCGCCCTCTACTGAAGGCTCTCGGTAACGCCACCTTAGCGGCGTTCTGTCTAGGCGACAAACACATGCGGAGGTTTAAAAACCTTATTCAGTCCCCATCCGGACCAGTGAAATAAGAATCTTGGGGTGTGGCGCAAACGTCTGTATTTTTTTAAGTTCCGCATTTTTAGTCAAGACTGAAGACCACTGATTGAAGTATTATTTTTATGTGTGAAGCATATAAAAATATTTTATACGTGTCTAGAATGGAGAGAACAAAGATGGAGAATACGATTTCCCTGGATCAAGTCCTTTGATCTTCCATTTTAAAAAGTAGCCGGTTGCGGTGGCTCACGCCTTTTATCCCAGCATTTTGGGAGGCTGAGGTGAGAGGACTGCCTGAGCTTCAGGAGTTCAAGACCAGCCTGAGCAACATGGAGAGACCTCATCTCTACAATAAATCAAAAAATTAACTGGGCATGGTGGCACATGCCTGTGCTTCCAGCTACTTGGAAGGCTAAGGAGGGAAGATCACCTGAGCCCAGCAGTTCAAGGCTCCAGAGTGAGACTCCAACTCAAAACAACAAAAAAAAGCCAATCAATACTGTCTTTCTTTTTCTTTTCTTTTCTTTTTTTTTTTTTTTTGCATCTAAGTCTCACTCTGTCGCCCAGGCTGGAGTGCCGTGGCACACCCAGGCTACCACAGCCTCAACCTGCTGGTCTAAGGCAATCCTTCCGCCTCAACCTTCCAAGTGACTGGAAACCACCATGACTAGCTAATTTTTTTATTTATTGTAGAGACAAGATCTTGCCAAGTTGCCCAGTCTGGTCTCGAACCCCTAGACTCAGGCAGTCCTTTCTCCTCGGCCTTCCAAAGTGCTGGGATTTTAGGCATAAGCCACCACACCCGGCTAACACTGCCATTCAAGTCTGCACCATGTCAAGTCCCAGCACCATGGGGGATTCCCCACAGCACCCCAAATAGTACTCAAAATTGGTATGCCAGGTCTTCAAAATTGGTATACTGGCAGGCAGAACGTTGCTTTGACTGAGGCATAATGATTTGTAAATGGAAAGCCCACTTAGACCTACGTCTCAAGACTGAAAATGTAGAGGGAGAAGGGTGAAGCCCATAGGGTCAGGGCTTTCCTCCATGAGGCCCCAGCCCAAACCTGCCCTGTTAGAAAGGAACCTCAGACCCTGCAGAAGGAGGAGATAATTTCATTACAGGAGTTGATGGTGAGTTCTTCACCTCCCTAAGGAAGCAAGTTTGAGGATACTGCCATTTACCCAGGCACACTGCCAGTAGGAAGTCATCCTTATCAAGTAACTGGGACATGAAGGTGCTTTGCTTAAAAATATTTTTTATCATAAATGTAATATAACCGGGCATGGTGGCTCACGCCTGTAATCCCAACACTTTGGGAGGCCAAGGTGAAAAGATTGCCTAAGCCCACATATTCAAGACCAGCTTGGGTAACTTGGCAAGACCTCATCTATACAATAAATCAAAAAATTAGCCAGGCATGGTGGCGTGTGCCTGTAATTCCAGCTACTTGGAAGGCTGTGGTGGAAGAATTCCCTGAGCCCAGCAGGTCATGGCTGCGGTGGTTGTGAGCGTGCGACTGCACTGCAGCCTGAGCAACAGAATGAGACTCCAACTAAAAAAAAAAAAAAGACAAATAAGAAAACTGCAGTGGTTAAGAATCAACACCTCTCCCCCGACCCCACCCCACTCCCTACCCCATCCTCATCCTCCTGTATTTTGAAAATGACTTGCTTCAGAGGAACACCCTTCCCCACAGGCCTGACATCAGACTCATTGATCCCTCATGAGGGGATTTCCCACATGACCTATACCGAGTCCGGACACAGACGCTTCAAGTCTGCATCCTTTGTCCCATCAGTGATTAGCTGCTTGGCCTGCTGGTCAGTTGGGACAAGATGCTTGTTGGCTGGGCTCGGCGGCTCAGCCTGTAATCCCAGCACTTTGGGAGGCCGAGGTGAGTGGATTGCCTGAGCCCGCGGGTTGGAGACCCGCCTGGGCAACTTGACGAGACCTCATCTCTACAATAAATCAAAAAATTAGCCGGGCGTGGTAGCGCGCGCCTGTAGTTCCAGCTACTCGGAAGGCTGAGGCGGAAGGATCGTCGGGACCCAGCAGGTCGAGGCTGCGGTTGCCGGGAGCGGCCATTGCACTCCAGTCTGGGTGACAGAGTGGGACTCCAACTCAAAAAAAAAACAAAAAAAAACCAACAAAAAACCAAGACGCTTGTTAACCAAACTCTGATTAAGCTTTTGTCCTTCCCAAGGTCCCTGAATCTTGACCCGCCCTCTGCCTAAATCAGCATGAAATTTCTTCATCACAGCCCCCTTGAGAGCAGGCTGACCCCAGGATAAAACCTTGTCAATCTGCTGTCTCATCTTGTCACTCCTGTTTGTCCCACTTCCCTACACCCAGTTTTTTCTAGACTAGTTCATTCCTCCTGATCAAAGAAAAACCCTTTTTGCCTAACCTTTGAGATCCTGTAGATTTTATGGTCAGATTGTTCTTTCTGTTCAGATAGTCTGACTATCCCTGCCCCACTCCCAAATTCAAATAAAATCTTTTCCATTCAGCTTCTATGGAGTTTTATTTAAGCATAGCATGCTTTCATGTGACACTGGCTCATGCCTGTAATCGCAACACTTTAGCAGGCCAAGAGGATTGCTTGAGCCCAGGAGTTTGAGACGAGCTTGGACAAAGTAGCAAAATCGTGTCTCTATAAAAAAAATTTTTTTTTAATTAGCTGGGCATGGTGGCGTGTGTCTGTAGTATCAGCTACGTGGGAGGCTGAGGTGGGAGGACTGAGTCTAGGAGTTCAAGGCTACAGTGAGCTACGATCATGCCACTGCATTCTAGCCTGGGTGACAGAGTAAGACCATGTCACTCTAAAGAAATAAAATGTTTTGTTTGTTTGTTTTTTGTTTTTTGAGTCGGAGTCTCACTTGTTGCCCAGGCTGGAGGGCAGTGGCATGTTCACGGCCACCACAGCCTCGACCTACTGTGCTCAGGTGATCCTTTTGCCTCAGCCTTCCTAGTAGCTGGAACCACAGTCATACATCACCATGCCTGGCTGATTTTTTGATTTATTGTAGAGATGAGGTCTCACCATGTTGCTCAGACTGGTCTCAAACCCCTGGACTCAAGCAATCCTCTCATTTCTGCCTCCCAAAGTGCTGGGATTACAGGCGTGAACCACCACGTCCGGCAAGAAATAACATTTTTAAATAAGCTGGGCTCGGTGGCTCAGCCTGTGATCCCACGCTTTGAGAGGCTGAGGTGAGTGGATTGCCTGAGCCCGTGGGTTCGAGACCCGCTTGGGCAATTTGGCGAGACCTCATCTCTACAATAAATCAAAAATTAGCTGGGTGTGGTAGCGCGTGCCTGTAGTTCCAGCTACTTGGAAGGTTGAGGCAGAAGGATCACCAGAGCCAATCAGGTCGAGGCTGCGGTGGCCAGGAGTGGCCACTGCACTCTAGTCTGGATGACAGAGTGAGACTCCAACTCAAAAAAAAAAAAAAAAATTAAAATACATTTTCATGCTGGCAATATTTTGTGGAGTACTTTATCATACGTTTCTGTTATGAAATTATGTAGATAAATTGTTAACTCTAGAACAATTTCCTGTGACTATAAGGTTCTAAGTTAATATCTTTCCTTCCAGAATGAGATATTGTTGCAATTATCAGTAGTGCAAGTGATCAAATAAATATGTAGCATTTCATTATAGGAGAGGGAATTTTCACATAAGTTAATTTTCATTAAAAATGCCATTGAAAAAATATTTTCCATGAAGTTTGTGAATCCAGGGGTGAACATAACTTTTGTAGGAATGAGACAGAGGTGGGCCTTTCATTTTGATTTTATGGGTGTAATCACTGATAAGCATTGTTTATATAGGAGAGGGGTCTATTCTGACAGTATCTTTCAATTCTTTAACTTCCTGATAATTATCTATACTCCAAAAAAATTTTAATGGCATGATTAGCTCTTCCTTGGGTCTTAGTGAAAACAAAGAATGAGAAACCACTTGATTGGTACCAGGATCTCTTGTTCAATCCTTGACAACAACTATTATGACCGAATTGTGAGAAGGAGCACGCCAAGTCCAAATTAATATTGAGTCCTTTATTAGTGCGCAGTCAAGAGTAAGCTCTCGCCATGAAGCTCTTGATGCAGAATATAATCAGCAAAAAGTTTATATAGGTAAAATCTGCAGGTTGGCTACATAGCAGGGGGTGAGGGTACAAGGAACTGAAAACAAAAGGAACAAAATATACGAACAAACTATAGGGATGTGGCAGGGGGAATTTTGTAAGTAATAATTCCTTAACAATTTCTTGGTGCAACATCTGGTTTCAGTTAACAAAGCATACAATTACATGGAACTTGTGGCTACGGAGTATTGCAAATGGTCAGCATGATCGGTCAGTGTAAACAACTCAGGGGAACAAAGCTGTGGGTCTGTAGTCATGGGAACGTTACAGTAATCACATGTATACATTGGGGGTCATTTTTAGGTTAGGCAGGCAGCTAAGATGGAGGATTTCAACAAAATGGAGTTACTTATGTCAAGCAAGTTATTGCAATTATTTTATGTATATCATTAGCTATTTCACAACTAACCCATTATTTAAAGTTGCCCTATTGTTTTTCCTGGAGACTTGTATTTCTGGGGAATGATGCAGCAGAGCGAGATGTAGAATGGGTGAGAGTGCAACTTTCCTTCATAAAGCAGGAGACAGCAGGTTCTGGAGGGGGAGAGGGAAGCTGAATCCCAAAGACCTTGGACATGTTCCCAGGCCCACCGCCATGGAAGTTAAAGATCTGGATACTTTTTTTTTTTTTTAGTCAGAGTCTGACTCTGTAGCCCAGGCTGGAGTGCAGTGACATGCCGCTCATGGCCACCACAGCCTCGACCTCCTGGGCTCGGGTGATTCCTCTGCCTCAGCCTTCCAAGTAGCTGGAACTACAGGCACGTGCCACCATGCCCCGCTGATATTTTGATTTACTGTACAGAGGAGGTCTCGCCAAGTTACCCAGGCTGGACTCGAACCTGTGGACTCAGGTAATCCTCTCATCTTGGCCTCCCAAAGTGCTGGGATTATAGGCGTGAGCCACCGCGCCCGGCCTATTATTATTATTATTATTTTAGAGACAGCATCTTACTCTGTCACCTAGGCTGGAGTGCAGTGGCGTGATCATAACTCACTTAGCCTCAAATGCCTGGGCTCAAACCATCCTCTCATCTCAGCCTCCCAAAGCACTGGGACTATAGGTACAAGCCACCATGCCTGGTCTTTCCTTAATTTCTTTAAATGTCAATTTCCTTAATTGTAAAACTGAAATAATAGTACACACTTCAGAGGGTTCTTGCGCAGATTGTAGGAGTACAGGATATTGATTGCCTGGCACATCATTAGTGCTTACACAGTAAATGCGAACTACTTGTTATTGTTCTTGTTATTGTTCACGTTGCACTGAATCGCCGATTAGTCTCCTGTTTCCCTGTTATTACTCAAGGGCTTACGTGTTTATTATGTGTATCCCGATATCAAACCACAGTAGAAACTTAATACTGATAAGTAATACTTAATGAGTCTTGTTTTTGGTAATTTACTATAAATAATTACCAAATATATGTAAATAAAAAAGAGCGCCGAGAGGGAAACCTGGAGGTTTTTTAGTACCTACTGTGTATATTATTTCAATGAATCCCAAGAATACCTGAGGAGGTGGGAGCTGCTGTTCCCATTCTGCAGATGTATGTGTCCTCTGTAAGTCACTCGGTCTTTGGTGATACGAAGCTAACAGGAGCCCAGATCCGCGGAGGGAGTGGGGGCGAGCACAACGATGCGAGACGTCCTTCCTTCCCTCTGTCTCTTTTTTTTTTTTAAGAGACGGGAATCTCGCCACATGCCCAGGCGGCTCTCAAACTCCTGGACGCAAGCGATCCTCCCCACTCAACCTCTGGGACAGCAGGGCCTCCAGGCTCTGTTCCCCTTCTTTCTCTTTAAAATTTGGCGCTGGTAAGACAGGCTCAAGGCACAAGCCACGCCCCCTTCTTGAGCCCCGCCCCTTCTGCTCCGGCACGCTTACCCGCAGTGTGGCAGTCTCGGCCAATCAGAAGAGGCCATAGGCGGGCGCTGCCGTCCAGCGAGCCAATAAGTGGGCAGCCGCGCCGGGCTTGCCCGGGCATGTGGGATCTGCCGGTAGTCCAGACGCCACGTGCGGGCCGGAAGAGACGCGCGGGGGTTTGGGTGAGATCCGGGGTCCTGCTCCCGGACTGCGGGGTTGGGCCGGCTGCGGCGTTGTGTCTCGGCCGCAGGTCCCCACGCGTTGTCTCCGGCCGCGGCCTCCGGCGGGGGGCGCCTGGGTTGGGTGATCCGGCTCTTCGGGCCAGCAGATACGCAGGCTCGGGCTCTCGGGCCCGAGGGGGCGGCGCTGGGTGAGTGACCAACGACCAACCGTTCCCGGTGGAGTCAGGCCCCGTCACGCCTACGGGAAAGCCATCCGGCGGGGGGAGGGTGTCGTGCAGGGATCTCCTCAGACTTTTTTTGGTCCCGTGAACTTTTTGGTAGCACAGGGGACCTTATCGAGCCAGGCTTGCTCAAATGTGGGCAGTTATCAGAAACGTGGCTTGATGTTGGGGGGGGTCACAAGCTTTTTTTAAAATATAGACTTTTTAGGCCCCTTTCCTCCCAATGGCATTTAAGGGGGGGGCGAAAAGCGACATTTTAACAAACGTCTTCTGGTAACTTTAACTCCTTTTGGAAACCCTATCGTTAATTGAAAATCCTCGGTTTATGGTGAAGGGACAGTGACTTTTCTGTTTGGAGGCAGAGAAGGTCTAGAACCACCCACTGCCTTCCTGGTCAGCCAGCAGGTTGGTGTCCCTGAGGCCATTAGCAGCCTGATTTCCTCTGGGGATTTTGCTCTATGGTATCTGCTCCTGGGGCCCTTCCTTTATGCCAAGGACCCCCACCTGAAGGCCTAGAGTCTGACTCTCCCAGAGCGCTGGGTCCAGGCTAGAGAAAGAGATTTATCCTTGCTGAAGGTGTTGTGTTGTTTGTCCAAAACTCTCCAGCTTCACTGAGCTCCATCGGGTGCCCCAAGATGGGGAGATATGCCCCTGATAATTGTTGGTTCTGACATGTCAGCAAAGTCAGGGCATGTGGAAGAGAACTGCTTTCATCCCTTGAAAGCCAAGGCCACAGAGATCTCATCTCAGGTTGCGGTCATTCCTGGTTTCTTTGAAACCTTGCCAGCAGGGTCAGGAAAGCCACCCACCCTAGTCCTTTCCTTCCCTCTCCCCCAAAATTAGTTATTAGCAGGGCCAGCATTGGTCTGCTTAGGCTTTGTTCTCCCATTGCTGGGCTGAGGCAAATTGAGGTTCTGAATGTCAGTTCTAAGATGTGACTTGTCAATATGAAGTGAGTTATAGTTAAGACCTTTAAAAGGCAGAGTGTTTCTTGGGAAAGGAATGAGGTGAGCAAGCCCAGGGTGGATGAGTCAGCATGGGTCACCAGCCTCGCCCTGCCCCAGGGTGCAGGGAGTCCTCATGCAGATGCTGGCATCAAGCCTAGGCTTTCCCTCAGCTCCTCCCCTTCTTGTTCCTCTTACTCTGCTGCTCCTGCGTGGGTTCTTACTTCTCCGGGCCTCTTCCTAAAGATGGTTGGGATCCTTTCACCCCCTCCCTAAAACCTTTCCATGCTTCCCCATCAATCTCTGGATGAAGCCCTAATTTATACCTGCCCTCCAACAACACCTTTCTCTGGCCATCCCCACCCCACCTGTCTCCTTGCCTGCCCCCTCCATGGTCGGGCTTTGCCTCCTGGACTTTGTGTCTAGATCTCTTTTCTTTTCTTTTTTTTTTTCTTTTTTTGAGTTGGAGTCTCACTCTGTCGCCCAGACTGGAGGGCAGTGGCCGCTCCCGGCCACCGCAGCCTCAACCTGCTGGGTCTCCAGCGATCCTTCCGCCTCAGCTTTCCAAGGAGCTGGAACTGCAGGCGCATGCTACCACGCCTGGCTATAGATCTATTTTCTAATGCCCTTCCCTGACACAGGGCTTCTGCCTGAGCACACCCTTGTACTTTTCTGACTATGACCTCTCTCCCCACCGTACCAAGGGTTCCCTGGGGACACAACCCCAGGTCTGTAGCCCCCAGTCTGACCAGCAGTGCCCTTTGACACCTTTTGAAGATACCTTCTGCGCTCTGCTGGCTGCTGGGAAGGGACAAAGAAGCAAGGTTCTTGGTGCCTCCAGCCGCCTCTGAGGGAGGCTGCACCTGTTGGAAGAGTGTGATTGATTCTCTGACACAGGCAGAGAGGAGAATTTCGTTGCCTCTGAGCTGGACTACTAATGTCAGGACTGGGTCAGGCCTACTGTGGGTTATTTCTGTGACCTCTTCAGGGGCCTCTGAGGCCCCATCACTCACTTGACCAACAGAAATCAGTCTGGGGACCCCAGCTTGGGGGAGGGGCAGCTTGAGGAAGGGCTGCCAGATTAGGGGGGCAGAAGACCAGTGGTACAAAGTACAAAGGGGCAGTGCATCCAACATGACCCTCCATGTGCTCTGCACCCCAGCGGTGTCAGGCTGCTGGTATACCCCTTCTTCAACCCTGGGTTATCCCTTTTTCAGGCCTTGGCCCCTAATGCGGCCACTGCTTTCCTCTCCCTCCTGGAAGGTTCCTATTCCACATTCATGCAGATTTAGCCTTTTCCAGGAAGTCTCCAGAGAACTGTCCTCCAGCCTGTTCTGCCTCCCTAGCACTACTGATCCAGCCTTAACACTCTTTCTGCTTCATTTCTGCTTCTGTGGTGGGTTTAAACTTATTGGGACCCAGAAGCCATCTTTGTAACTTCCTAGCATTCTGGGACCCCAGAAAGGCTCACTGTGGCAATGGCCTATACAACCCAGTAGGTTTAAATGTTGTTCAGAAGGCTTCTGTGTCATGGCCGAACAGCAGCTGAGTCTGAAAGGGCAGCAGGGTGTGAGCGGGAAGGGAGGCAGATGAAGGCCTGTGTGTTGGGAAAGGACAGTCCAGGTGGAGGCCGCTGTGGCCTGGGAAGAGTTGGTTACCATCCATGGGCGAGAGTCTGAACCTCTCTGGAGGAAGGGCGCAGATGATGGCGGAACCCTGCAGAATAGATTATTCATAGATCCCAGCACACATTGTCTTTCCTCTTCAGGTAGGGAGGTGGTAGGAACATTTCACACTCCAGGAAATGGAAACTCAGTAGTTTGGTAACTTATAAAGAGCTGAGTTAACTTCAAAGCCTGACTTCAAAGCCCTGTTTTTTACAAAAGCCACTGACTTGGCATAGCAATCGGGATAAGGTCTTCCAAGCTAGGGCCTTGGCTTTTGGGAAGATGCTGGCCTCCTTGCCTGGGCTATGCAGGCTCAAATGACCAGCAGACACTCTGTGTAGTGGTGTTCAGAGATGAGAGTTCACAGTCGGCCGGGTGGGAGCGCCACAGACTGCAAGCAGATGTATGCAGCAGTCAGCGCTGTTACATGATTGTAGGTGCTGTTGTGATTAATGAATTATAAAGTCATTTAGATAAATTACCTCATTTGGTCAGTACACAACAAAAATTACAGCTATTCAACTGTGGTGGCCCTCCTGTGAAGTTTTTTCTCCAGGTTCTGCTAATAGTCTTGCCTTCATATTTCACAGAGAGATTTTTTTAAGGGATTTACTGTTTCTGTAATCTTTATTTTCCTTTCATTGTACCTCTGTCAAAGTCTGGTGCTAACAATACTAGGGGAGTTTATGGCTTGAGGTTGAGTGTGTGGATTCTGGGTTCATATAAGCTTTGTCTCTTACGCATTGAGCAAATTCCTTAACCTCAGTTTTTTACCTGTCAAATGATTGTAATCATACTTGGTTTAGGTCTCTGGGGAGATCAAGTGATTCCCTGTAGTACTTACATCAGTGATATGCACATGGTGTTTGCGGCATGAGTGCAGCTATTAGTGAAATGAATCCTTGAAACAGTCTGGGAGCTACGGTGCAGAGTTCTAGGCAGCCTGGCACACCCCTCACCCAGCCCTGTGTGTTCTCTCTCCAGGCTGCTGCCCCAGTGGAAGATTACTTCCACGGCTTCCCTTGCATCAAGGAGTGAGCTGACCGGGATGGTGCCCCGGGAGGCTCCTGAACCCGCCCAGTGCCTGTGCCCTTCCCTTGCAAGCCTGAATGCCAAGGATGTGCTTCGGAGAAGGCACAAGAGGAGGAGCCGACAGCACCAGAGGTTCATGGCCCGGAAGGCCTTGCTGCAGGAGCAGGGGCTGCTGAGCATGCTCCCAGAGCTGGGGACCTCCCCACCTCCCACCCCATCAGGAGCAGCGCCAGCCACTGAAGCTGCCAGCAGCAAGAGGCAGCGTCCAAAGGCTGGATCTGGTGGCACCTCATGCAGCAGGAGGCCCACCCCGAGGGAAGCCTCAGGGCCCTTGCCCAGCAAGTGCGTGGCTATCGATTGTGAGATGGTGGGCACGGGACCCCGGGGACGGGTAAGTGAGCTGGCCCGCTGCTCAGTGGTGAGTTACCACGGCGATGTCCTCTACGACAAGTACATCCGACCTGAGATGCCCATTGTTGACTACCGTACCCGCTGGAGCGGCATCACTCGGCAGCACATGCGCAAGGCCATCCCCTTCCAGGTGGCCCAGAAGGAGGTGAGGCAGAGTTGGGGGCTTGTTTGGGAGGCGTGATGGGCTGTGAAGAGCCACCGTGGGTTTGAGTCACCTTTTTGCCACTGGGGGTGAGAAACCTGGGGAAAGTCACTTAACTGCTCCAAACAGTGGGTTCCTTCTCTGCAGAATAGGGAAAATGAAAATCCTACCCTGCCTCCATATAGGGATTGCTGGGGTGTTAGAAAGGCTGTGCTAACTGTAAGATGATAACAGTTTATGTTTTAACATTTGCTTTCTGTTATAGAAGTTTGACATGTCTGCATAAAATTTGTAAGGCCCATAGTCTTATTGCCTTCAGGTGTTCATGTTTGGGCATATTTGCTTATGTTAGTTTTCAGTGCTTTGATTTATTTTATTTTTGAGTCAGGGTCTCACTCTGTTTCCCAAGCCAGACCTGGTCACAGCTCACCACAGCCTCCAACTCCTGGGCTGAAGTGATCCTCCTGCCTCAGCTTCCCAGAGTGTTGGGATTAAAGGCATGAACCATTGTGCCTGGCCATTTTTTCAGTGATTTGAAAAAATTTAGTGTTTGGGACCATACTAATGTACCAGGAATTCTGAACCATGCTTGACCACAGGAAGCAGCTAAAGCCTTATTAACAATGTAGGATCTGTGTCCCCACATCCCTCCATAGAAACCCTGATCCAGCAGGCTTGGGGTAGGCTCTGACATATGTGTTCCTAAAAATCATCACGCTGAACAAGCTTGCACCATAAAACCACAGGGCTTAAGGGGAAAGGGGGCAGGGACATAACACTCAACACTTTGTCAGTGACAGCCCAACAATAAAAGATGGAAATCTAATAAAGATGGTAGCATAGTTTTGCACATGTAAAAGGTTAAGAAATGCATAATGCACTTACAAGTATCACACTTTTACGGTGAAAAAGGTCTGAAGTGTGCCTGTGGGAGCAGGAGTCAGAAAGGTTGCAACTTGAGTTACAGGAAGTGGTTGAGGGAGAGTTACCCGAAGTCAGACAGGAAGTGGTAGCCCCAGATGTGGATGGATGTGGCTCAGGTGAACCAAGGGTGCTGGGAGGTGTGCAGGTGGCATATTCCCACGTGGCTCAGTTCAGCTGGGTACAGTGTTCTGTGTTAGTGTTTCCCAGGGACAAGATGCATAAGCAAAAGTGAAATTTGCATGCTTCTCCAGGTGTGTCCTAATACATTAATTGCATTGGAACAAATTTTTATTTTCAAAACAGGCGTTATAACTACTTTCTGACTCTTCTGTATTATCCTTGGAGTTAGACAAATTTGGAAAATACTAGTGTATTGTTATTTTATGCGCTACTTGTTCACATAATATTATGGCCTAAGCACTTTGAAACGATTTGGAGGTTATTTATCAAGCAGACTGATCAGGAACAGAAGCAGCAGGAGGGGAGGTCAGTGGTGAATCCTCCAACTTCGCGGTCCCTTCCATAGAACTGGCTCCTGGTCCTCCCAAGAGCTGCAGCACTTTTTTTTCTCTCTGGACTCTGAATCAGTACAGGTTATGCTTGATCTCTTTCCACTTCATGGCTGATTGGGGGTATGGGGCGGGGGTGTGCTGTATGTCCATTGTGCGGCATGTCTCTACCATAAAGATGCATTGGCATCTTATCCCTCTGCCAAAGAAGATGAGGTGAGGAATAAACCATTGCCAGCAGTGCTGAGCTGTGGAGCAGCTAGTGATAACATGGAGCAGTCCGAGCCCAGCTGAGAGGTCTTGCAGGGTGGCAGGGGTAGTGTTGTGGGCCCCTGGCACTGGACGTGGCCTTTCTGGGGCAGGAGGAGGGTGACTGGCAGGGAGGGGAGGAACACATTGTGCAGACAGCCAGAGCTAGCAAGAGGGAGAGCAGGTTGAAAAGGTGACGAGGAGTCAGTACACAGAGGGGTAAAGGGACAGAATCCTGAAGACAGGGACTTAATACTAATGAGAGTTGCCACTTATGGTGTGTCTACAGTGCCAGGCACAGTTCTGTTGACTTTACCCATCAGGTCTTTATTGATCACCTGTGACCAATAAATAATAAATCAATAAGTGTGGTTTCATGGGAGCATCACTAAAAAGTCAAACATGGTCCCTGCACTCTCGGAACTCTACAAGGGGGTCAGGGAGCTAGACCACGTGTATTAGAAAATGTGTGGAGGCTGCTGGTGGAGAGAACAGGGGCTGCTGTAGATGGGGAGTCCCGGGAAGATCTCCAGGGGGGTGATGGTGAAGCTGAGACCTGCAGCATGATGAGAGAGGGGAAGAGTCGGTTGGGGTGGGAGGGCTGGTGGTGTCTTCCGGGCTGAGAAGGGCCTGTGCTTCTATCTGGTAACTAGGAGATGTTTTCCATCTGTAACTGCCTCTAATCCTCCAGCTGCCCCACAGAATGTGTTGGCAGCGTTCCCTCTTTACAACTGCAGAGGACTTAGGTAAGCCCCTGGTTACAGTCAGTAGAAGAGCCTGATCCACACTTGGGGCAGCTTGGTTGACTGTGGAGCCCATGGTCTCCCCCTCTGCTGCCTCCTTCCAGAGAGACCTGTGCACCAGTTGGCCAGGGAGTTCGGCATGTGTGGGATGTGTCTCCTGACTCCTCTCTCTGTTCACAGATTCTGAAGCTCCTGAAGGGCAAGGTAGTGGTGGGCCACGCGCTGCACAACGACTTCCAGGCCCTCAAGTACGTCCACCCTCGGAGCCAGACCCGGGATACCACCTACGTCCCAAGCCTCCTCAGCCAGCCCAGCCTCCCTACCCGGGCCCGGGTATCTTTGAAGGATCTAGCCCTGCAGCTGCTGCACAAGAAAATCCAGGTGTGTGGTACGAGAGCAGGTGGGAGGGAGTGAGGCCCGTCCGGCCTCCATGCCAGCTGGGCCAGGACTTCAGGCTGTGCCTTAAATCTTTTTGCTGTTCTTCCTTCCCCAGTCCAGGTCCAGGGACCTTGCACAAAGCATGAATTTCCCCTTTGTACAGGCAACTCCATTGTTTCCATGATCCTTCCTCCCCCGTGTATTGTGGTGGCCAGTTCTCCCAGCTGATCTCTCCCAGATCTATGTCCAGCCTAATTCCTGACTGTTCCTGCATCCGTACAGGTTGGCTTCCCATCTGGCACAACCAGACCTAGAACTTTTGACTGGGAGAGCCAGTACCTCTTGCTCCTACCGTTTCACATTCATCATTCATCTGGCCTTTTTTTTTGAGTCTGAGTCGCATTCTGCCACCCAGGCTGGAGTGCGGTGGCATGCTTATGGCCACTGCAGCCTCGACCTGCTGGGCTCAGGTGATCCTTCCGCCTCAGCCTTCCAAATAGCTGGAACTACAGGTGCATACCACCATGCCTGGCTAATTTTTGTTTTTTTTTAGTTTATTGTAGAGACGAGTTCTCGCCAACTTGCCCAGGCTGGTCTGGAACCCCAGACTCAGGCATTCTTCTCACTTCCCCCTCCCAAAATGCTGGGATTATAGGCGTGAGCCACCATGCTTGGCCATCTGGCCTTCGTGTCTTCTGTTTGAGGCAAAGAGCCTTGAGAGACGGGCTTTGCTTCTGGGGTGATGGGCTTCTCACCAGGACTGCAGGCAGTGACATGTTGGCTCTCTTCCACAGGTGGGCCAGCACGGGCACTCGTCAGTGGAAGATGCCATGACGGCCATGGAGCTCTACCGGCTGGTGGAGGTGCAGTGGGAACAACAGGAGGCCAGCAGCCTCTGGACAACACCTGAGGACAGAGAGCCTGACAGCAGCACAGACATGGAGCAGTACATGGAGGACCAGTACTGGCCTGAGGACCTGGCCCAGAGCAGCAGAGGAGAAACAGGAGAAGCCCAGGACAAGAGGGAGTGAGAGGGGGTTGGGCTTCTGGGCTGGCCTCCCAGTGTGGCAGCCAGGAGGGCACAGGCACTTCATCCTGGGCAGGCAGGGCAGGATGTAGCTAGCCAGCCCCAGGGAGAGGAGTTGGGGTCATCTGTCTTTGACATACTCTCCTCGCAGCACAGCCCTGTCTCTCTGGGACTGTTGGTTCTTTCTCTCGAGGCCTGTGGTTTTGCTAATAGCACTTTACAGACTCCAGGGATATGTCAGGTGGACTATCCTGTAGGTCCCAGCAGGAGTGGGAATGTGCCAGCAGATTAAACTTGGCTGTCACTGGCCTTCCCCACCCCCAGATCTCCTAGTCACCATGCTGTGCTATAAAAGGATAATGTCTCCCTTGGGGTAAAGTTCTCTTCCTGTTGTTGCAGTCTACCTCTTCCTCCAGAGTTATTTTTGGGTTCAAAATAAATATGCCCTGAAGTTAAAGAGTTAAGGCCTCTAAAGGAAACATTTCTTCCCTACCCCTTTTTCCTGGAACATTGGCTGCCGCCATTGTAGGAACTTGGTGCCCTGCATGGCCTGTCACCTCCCTTCTAGGCTACTATGGAACAGCAGAGCCCACAGAGCTCCTGTGGGGAGCTGGCCCTTTACATGCTTGACATCAGAAGTGACCAGGCACAACTCAGGGAGGAGTGAAAGCAGATCAGCTTTGGATATTTATTTTGACCCAAACCAGGGATTCCCCACCCACCCAGCACTAGACTCTCTTAAGCTAAAGCCCAAGAAACAAGGCAGCAGTTTGAATTCTGGGGCCTCTGTGCAGAATTGTGCCTGACCTTTATTTATTTATTGAGAGCAGGGCCACCAGTCCCTGGGGGAACAGAGTCTACATGTCCCCGGGCCTAGGGCAGGGTGTTGGCAACTATGCAGTATCCTTGAACTTCGTCTGGTACCCCCTCAGCTCTTTGACAATCCCTGTGGCTGTTGGGTTTTCTCCTACTTTCTAAAAATGTCCTCTTCCCTTGTTTCCTAAGGAGTAATTTAGAGATATTGAGATAAGTATGAGCTCAGGTCACACAGACCTTTGAGCCCCATCTTAGCTTTGAGACTTGAGGCGAGGATGTGACCTCATTCTTTTTTTTTTTTTTTTTTGAGTTGGAGTCTCACTCAGTCGCCCAGACTGGAGTGCAGTGGCCGCTCCCGGCCACCGCAGCCTCGACCTGCTGGGCTCCGGCGATCCTTCCACCTCAGCCTTCCGAGTGTCCGGAATTACAGGCATGCGCTATCACGCCCGGCTGATTTTTTGATTTATTGTAGAGATGAGGTCTCGCTGCCCAGGCAGGTCTCGAACCCGCGGGCTCAGGCAATCCACTCACCTCAGCCTCCCAAAGGTGCGGGATTACAGGCTGAGCCACTGAGCCCGGCTGTGACCTCATTCTTGAGCCTGTATCCTCATCTGCAAAATGGGGATAGTGATACAGCCTACCTCAGGGGGTTGCTATGAACACTGAATGTTAAGTGCTTAGCACAGTGCCTGGCACATGGGAGCTACTGTGGATTCTTTAAGGATTGGTTTTAGCCTCTTGGAAAACACTTGAACACTGGATTGGCCTGCAGGGAGAGCACTGTGGCCCAGACAGAACTGTCCCTGCTTGGTTGTTCCAGCAGGTAAGGCACAGTCTGGGGTAAGGGCACAACAGGGAGGTTCAGGGTTGTCCATGTGTCTTATCTATGGCCACCAGATGCTGGCTTCTGTCAGTGTTCTGCCACTGCATGCAAGTAACGACAGTAAACAAGGCAGCACAGAGGTTAGGGAGTAGAGACACTGCTGACGTCACACTGCTGACGCCCTCCCCTCAGCCAGGCTCCCACTCTTCGCAATCTTGGGGTCGTGGATCATACAGTCACTGGCTCCCCTGTGGGCACTGAGTAAGGAGCTGGCTGAGTCATTTACCAGTTCTGGCCTGGCTCTAGAACTTTGTTCTGGATTCTTTAAAAGTCAGTAGCTGATGCTAAGCTCACAGCTGAGCCGTATCTTTGATCCCCTGGTCTGTGGGTTGCAGGAAGGTGGGGCTGCTAGCAGTAAGGAAATGTGGTACTGTTTAAAGTCAACTCGGTTGTAAAACCATTTGTTCCAGAATAAAACTCAATTGGAAAACTGGGTGAAGTGGCCCTTTGTGAATTCTCAAGCTGTGCTTCGAGGGTGACTTGTTGGGGCCTCAGGAGTACAGGGCTTTAAGCCTTGCTGGGGGTTCAGCCTTTGAGATGTGCAGTTTTCAAGCTTGTGCGTTGGGATGTGACAAAAAAATATCAGAGCTACAGGATTTAAATAATTTATAACTGCCTTATTATAGAGCACAAGTTTATCTTGTTTCTCCCTGAAGCTGTGTACAAGGGGGGACCCAAAAACCCTGGAATGTATTTATAAAAAATTGGCTATTCTTTCATGCTTAAACTTCAGTCACCTTCAAAGTACTCTCATCTGATGCAATATACCTATCGAGATGGTTTTTCCACTGCTCAAAATAGTTTTTGAACTCACTGATTTTGATGCCTTTCAGTGCTTCTGTTTTTTGTTTCCCCTCTTCCACATTGACAAAACGTTTCCCTGTGAGAACTTTTTTCATCAGGGAAAAACAAAAAAGGTTACTTGGGGTAAGTTCACATGAATAGGGAGGGTAGGGTAGGGGATGGAGGTTATACCATTTGTGGTCAAAAACTGCAAAGCACCCAACACGGTGAGGGTAGTTGTGTTGTTACAGCGGAAGACCATTCACCTATTTGCCACAACTTACAGTGTTTCTTCCACAAATTGGATGCAATCTTCGCCAAACTTCCAGATAAAAACTTTGGATGACCGTTTGATTAGAAGGAGCACATTCTGAGTGTACTAGAGGGGACCCACCCTTCAAAAGATAATTCTGGGTTTTTTGGGGGTCCCCTGTGTACTCAAACTTTTTTTTTAATTGTGGTAAAATACCCCTAACATAAAATTTACCATGTTAGCTTTTCTTAAAGTATATGGTTCAGTGGTGTTAATATATTCACATTGTTGTCCATCAGTTCTCTAGAACTTTTCATCTTGCAAAACTGAAACTTTCCATTTCCTCTCTTCCCCAACCCCTGGCAACCACCAATCTACTTTCTGATTCTGTGATTTTGACTCGATAGTTTATATAAGTGGAAACATGCAGTATTTGTCTCTTTGTGACTGGCTTGTTTCACTTAGCACAATATCCTCAGGGCTTATCCATGTTGTAGCCTGTATCAGAATTTTTTTTAAGGCTGAATATTTTGTATGTAGATACCACGTTTCGTTCAGCCATTCATCTGTCAGTGGATAATACTTATAGCTATAAATGTAGCTATAAATGTGGATGTACAGATACCTCTTTTTTTTGTTTTGTTTTTTGGTTTTTTGTTTTGTTTTGTTTTTTTGAGTTGGAGTCTCACTCTGTCGCGTAGACTGGAGTACAGTGGCCGCTCCCGGCCACCGCAGCCTCGACCTGCTGGGCTCCAGTGATCCTTCCACCTCAGCCTTCCGAGTAGCCAGAATTACAGGCGTACGCTACCACGCCCGGCTAATTTTTTGATTTATTGTAGAGATGAGGTCTTGCCTGCCCAGGCAGGTCTCAAACTCGCGGGCTCAGGCAATCCACTTGACACCTCAGCCTCCCAAAGGCACGGGATTACAGGCTGAGCCACCGAGCCCGGCTCAGATACCTCTTTAAGACACTACTTTCAGTTTATTTGGACATACACCCAGTAAAGGAATGGTGGAATCATATGGTACTTACGTTTAATTTTTTTTTTTTTTTTTTTGAGTCAGGGGTCTCACTCTGTTGCCCAGGCTGGAGTATGGTAGCAAGATCGTGACTAACCACAGCCTCGACCTCCTGTGCTTAGGTGATCCTTCTGTCTCAGCCTTCTAATTTTTAAATTTTTTTGTAAGAATGAGATCTCACTATGTTTCCCAGGCTGGTCTCAAACTTGTGGGCAAACTCCCTTCTGGGCCTCCCTAAGTGCTGGGATTACAAGTGTGAGCCACCACACCTGGCTCTGTGTTTAATTTTTTTGAGGAGCTACCATACTGTTTTCCATAGTGGCTGTACCATTTTACATTCCCACCAGCAGTGCACATGTGTTTCCATTTCTCTGCATCCTCACCAACACTTGTTTACTATGTGTTTTTTGTTTTGTTTTGTTTTGTTTTTTAGGTGGAGTCTTATTCTGTCACCCAGGCTGGAGTGCAGTGGCATGATCACTGCCACCGTAGCCTTGACCTGCTGGGCTCAGGTAATCCTTCTGCCTCAGCCTTCCAAGTAGCTGCAACTACAGGCATACGCTACTGCACCCAGCTAATTTTTGGTTTATTGTAGAGACGAGACCTTGCCAAGTTGTCCAGACTGGTCTTGAATCCCTGGGCTCAGGCAGTCCTCTTACCTCAGCCTCCCAAAGTGCTGGGATTACAGGCGTGAGCCATCACACCTGGCTGTTTTCTGTTTTTGGTAGTGGCCATCCTAATGGGTATGAGCTGGTACCATAGTTTGGATTTGCATTTCCCTAATCATTAGTAATGTTGAGCGTCTTTTTATATGGTTTTGGGTATAGAGTTCATTTTTAACTAATCTAATTTCTTTCTTTTTATTTTTATTTTTATTTTTTTTTGAGTTGGATCTCACTCTGTCTCCCAGACTGGAGTGCAGTGGCTACTCCCAGCCACTGCAGCCTCGACCTGCTGGGTTCCGGCGATCCTTCCACCTCAGCCTTCCAAGTAGCTGGAACTACAGGCGCGCGCTACTACACCCGGCTAATTTTTTGATTTATTGTAGAGATGAGGTCTTACCAAGTTGCCCAGACGGGTCTCGAACCCACGGGCTCAGGCAATTCACTCACCTCAGCCTCCCAAGGCGCGGGATTACAGGCTGAGCCACCGAGCCTGGCTAATCTAATTTCTTATATCCATGTTTTATAATATGTATTCCATTAGGACCAATTTTGCATGTATTAAGTTAAACCACATGAAATTGCTGATATTCAACTTTCTTGTGGTTCAACCTATACAGTAGTGTGTAGAGTTGAACAACACAGGGTCTGGGGCACCGACCCCCCCCAACAGTCAAAAATCTGTAGATAAATTTTGAGGGAGCCAAAATTTAACTATGTACTAATGTCTACCGTTAACTGGAAGCCTTACTGATAACACAAACAGCCGATTAACACATATTTTATATGTTATACATATTACATACTATACTTTTATAATCAGGTAAGCTAGAGAAAAGAAAATGCTAAGAAAACCATAAGAGAAAATACATTTATAGTGCTGTAACATATTTCTCATTACTGTAAGTTTACGTTGTCTTTTCATAAGATTAATCATTTATCCAAAATGTCCTCAATCTATGGTACTTATCAAATAATTCAGCTTTCTCTTGTAACGTCATTACTTTGCTTCTCGGGAGTACTTCCAGCATCAACAGTGGCACTCCATATGGGTCCCATCAGGGTTTATGATATTGCACTACACGGGGAAAAAAATACACAGGAAACACAAGAGATCACTTTTTACTGGGTATTCAATTTACCAGAGAGACGAACCGCTCACTCATGAGATTATCAGTGTCACCTGCGTTTGAAGCAGTTACTGGCAACAGAAGCTCACCGCAATAGCACAGAAAGTAACTATGCCATGCAGTGACAGTATGGCCTACAGTTGATCCTACCCAGCTACGGTTTAATACTGCATCTTTACATCTATTTACATTTCTCTTTACTGAGATTGGTGCCACATAGTGTTTGCATAAGTTTTGATAAATTTCACCTTTTAAATATATTTTATGGTAGTAAATGATAAATTAGTAAGCATTCATGACATACCTTTTAATTTCACTGATATTTCTAGGCTACTCAGTTAATATGTGATTTTTTTCTTTTTTATTTATTTTTTAGAGACAGGGTCTTGATATCTTACCTATGCCGGTCTCGAACTCCTGGGCTTAGGCAGTCATCCTGCCTTAGGCAGCCATGAGCCACCACACCTGCCTGAGTTTTTCAAATGGTGGGAAATCTTCAAAAAATGTCCAGTATATCTATTGGAAAGTAATCTGCATATAAGTGAACCCACACAGTGTAAAACCTGTGTTGTTCAAGGGTCAACTGTAGCTTAGAAATACACGTACACATCTTAGGGGCAAGGCAGGAGGTGATCGACTGGGACAGGCTGCCTGTGGGAAAGGTGACCCTCATTGTGCATCCTCCAATTGGCCTGTACCTGAGCCCAGTGCTGGGGACTCAGGGAGGGAGGGTCACAGAGTGGCAGACTTTGTACACACTGTGGTCATTACAGGTGGTCAGCTGTGGCTGATATGTGTCTTGTAAGGCTGACATGTTTGCCCTGAGTGACTCACCTGCCTGCAGTCACCTGATCCAACAAGACTTGTGGGCGTGGCCTACCCACAGGTAACACCAGTTACAGCTGAGGCATCAGCACCAGGAACTCCCTGGCTGGGGTCAGGCTTCTCCCTGGGTGCTCATAGTCACCAGTATCTGGGCCCAACATCAGAGCACACAATACGTTTGAAAAACAATCCAGTCTGACCCAGGCAGTGTTCTAGGTGCTGGAGTGACCCAAACAGATGCCAGAGGGAACAGGAAACGAACAAGTAAGATACACAGTATTTCAGATGGTGATAATTCCTCTAGAAAAAGGCCAGGAAGGGGTAGGAAGTACAGTTTTAAACAGATCAGGGAAGGCCTTATGGAAAGACCTGATTCAGAAACAGGAGCAAACCAGGTAGATGACCTTGGGGAAGAGCTTTCCAGACCCAGGGGACAGCAAACGCCCAGATCCTGAGACAGGAGCATGCCTGGAATGTTGGAGGAACAAAGAGCCAAGGAGACAGGCAAAGGGGGAGTGGGAAGGGCACAGGAGGGGGCTTTCCTTCAGCACTGCCTATCCTACCTGAAGCAGAGACGATCTTACTGGTGCCTCTAGCCATTGGGCCTTAGACCTTGGAAGATGCAGGGGTTTAGGAATCACCACCATTATCTGAAAGAACTGAGCAGGACCTGCAGGTGGTTTGGTAGGAGGCACTATGTGCATCAACTAAAGCCCTGAGTATGGGTTTAAACCTAAAAGAGGCTTCAGTAGGATAGTGCTACAAGACAAGATTGGAAAAGCTGGTGGGCAGATGCAAGAGGGTCTGAAAACTGCGCGGAAGTTTTGATTGCCGGGCTGAGGGGAAGCAACAGGAAATCCCTAAATTCTTGAGCTGTGACAAACAGTATGAGACATTAGATTTGGGGAATCTTTTTTTTTTTTTTTTTTTTTGAGTCAGTCTCACTTTTGCCTAGGCTGGAGTGCAGTGGCATGCTCATGGCCACCACAGCCTTGACCTGCTGGGCTCAGGCGATCCTTGCCTCTTGGCCTTCCAAGTAGCTGGAACTACAGGCATGCACCACCATGCCCAGCTAATTGTTTGATTTACTGTAGAGACAAGGTCTTGCCATGTTGCCCAGGCTGGTCTCGAGCCCGTGGGCTCAGGCAATCCTCTTGCCTCTGCCTCTCAAAGTGCTGGGATTACAGTTGTGAGCCACTGCACCCAGCTAAGATTTTGAGATTCTTAATATGGTAGAACTCAAAGGACTATTTGGAGCAGGGAACGAAGATGAAGTGGAGACCTGGGAGTGGACTCCTGCAGCCATGCGGGCAAACAGGTGAGGACTGGGCTCAGGCGTCCAGAGGAGAAGGGAGATGGCAAGATTTAGAGGCCGCCAGGGAAGACCAGAAGATGCAGACTAGGAGTGGAATCCACACAGCAGCACAGGACCATAGGGGAGAACACTGGAGGAGTGGGATGTGTACTGTCTGAGCCCCCAGGAGGCAGTGGAGGTGAAGGGGAGGCTTGCAGAGGAGGCTGGTGTCCCAGGATCGCCTCAGGTCCCACAGGGATTGCAGGGTCATCTTCAAATGGGTCTTTAGGGGGTTACTGTTTCAACGCATGTCATGTAAGCCATCAGGAATGTTGCTTCATTTCCTCCTGAATTGGTAACAAACCTTGATGCATTTGAAAAGCACAAAAAGACCCAAACAGTCTGAATCCAAGTGAAATTGCTCATCCAGAATGGGAACCAGAGATACTTTTTGCTACCTCAAATTTGAACCATATTTCAGCATTTGGTTTTATTTTTGAGGTCTGTTATTCGGACATCCAAATCCCACTAGGTGAAAGAAAACACCACTGCTATGGGGAAGCTTCCATTCAAACCACAAGTCCCTGTGACCAGAGATCAGATGGATCAGTGTTCTGTGTGAATCTGGGGTAGGAGGGAAGCATGGGGAGCTCTCAGTTCATCGTTGAATCTCACGACAGCACACGATGGTCGCTTTCCTCAGGAAGTTTTGATTCTCTTTCTGCCCCAGCTGTAACGCATTTGTCATTCATTAAATTCGGAGTGCTCCAGAGCTCAACGTCCCAGCCTGGGAGAGTGCTGACCCTAGGAAGTATGGCTGAGCGGGTGGGGGCTCGCTCAAGATCTGCTTCTTCTTGTCCTCAGTGTCAGCCCAGTTGGAGGACAGTGTTAGAAAGATGGCAGCCAAGGTGGGCTCGGTGGCTCAGCCTGTAATCCCGCACTTTGGGAGGCTGAGGTGAGTGGATTGCCTGAGCCCGCGGGTTCGAGACCCACCTGGACAACTTGGTGAGACCACACCTATACAATAAATCAAAAACTCAGCCGGGCGTGGTAGCGCATGCCTGTAATTCCGGCTACTCAGAAGGCTGAGGCGGCAGGATCGCCGGAGCCCATTAGGTCGAGGCTGTGGTGGCCGGGAGCGGCCACTGTACTCCAGTCTGGGCAACGGAGTGAGACTCCAACTCAAAAAAGAAAGAAAGAAAGATGGCAGCTGTAAGGGCTCCCTCACAACCCCTCTTGGCCCTCTGAGTTGGAGGTGGGGGCAAGCCCCCTCCCACCACAACCGTCTGACCACTCAGGTGGTAGCCTCACTGTCCCAAGAGTCAGTTTTTCTGCCCCCATGAGAGACCTCAGAGTATCAGACTGGTAGCTGGCCCCAGAGGTTGTGGGGCATTCCCTGGGCTCCAATCCTAGGGATGTTTATTCTCTGGAGGTTGGGAAAGGAAGGAAGGATGTTGCAATCCACTCCGTCCGTGTCAGATGCGTCATTGAAGAGGGGGCAGGGGCAAAGGAGGGACACCCTGACACAGAACCTGCCAGCTCACTCAGCCCTGACTCAGGCCCCGAGCTGAACTCCCCACTTGCTGGCTGCTGCGGAGATGGAGCAGCCCAGCCCACGTGCCCGGCCTCCCGCCCCTGACTTCACTTGATAACAAACCAGAAACTGAAACAGTCGGGATGCCGGCTTGGAGTGAGATGAGTCACTGCTGAACGCACCTGCAGTAGCCGAGCAGTGGCAGCAGAGAGGCAGACGTGAGCCCAGGGCGCAGAGGCAGGCAGGTGAGAGCGGGAGCAGCTGCCGGGAGGCTGCAGGAGGGGCTCGGGGACCTGCGGGCAGGGCAGGGGAGGCCGGGTGGGGTGGCCAGAGGCCAGCTTCCTCTGTGGCCAGGTGGTGTTAGACAAAGGCAGAGTGGAGGGTGAGGCTGGCTGGGTGGCCGAAGACACCTGGAGGCTGGTTGGCCAGGGCGTGAGACTCACCCGATGCCCCTCCCTCCGGCATCTCCGAGGGTCCCCGAGGAACATGGCTGGCAGCCGTGAGGCAGTGGCTATGGATTGCGAGATGGTGGGCCTGGGGCCCCAGCGGGAGAGCGGACTGGCTCGATGCAGCCTTGTGAACTACTATGGTCACGTGCTCTACGACAAATTCATCCGGCCGGAGGGGGAGATCACCGATTACAGAACCCGGGTCAGTGGGGTCACCCCTGTGCACATGGTGGGAGCCACACCGTTTGCCGTGGCCAGGCTAGAGGTGAGTTGAGGGGTCATGTGCCAGCCAAGCCAGGAGTGGGGCGGGGGTTGTGGGGGGTGGGGGGGTGCTGCAGAAACCCACCATTGCCCCTTCCCCTGGTGCAAATCTGTGACCTCTGACCCCACTGTGTGTAAGATTCCCCACACTGCTGGGGGAGAGGGAGGTGCTTGGTGTATATATCACACCCCCAGAAGGCTTCCTGCCATGAGAGAGCCTTAGACTCACATCTGGGAGCTGACTTTGGGGCATCTGGTCCAACTTGCTGTTCTTATAACAGGGAAACTGAGTCCCACCTGACAGTCCCATTCTTTCCTCTACATCAAGCTGCCACTGGTGAGCCCTGTGGGAAAATGAGGAATGGGTACTGGGCTGAGGCCCCAGCCGGAGGCTTTGGCCCTCCTGGTCCCGGAAAACAGGCCAAAGCTTCCTGGGCAGAGAGTGGATCTTGTTCCCAAACTTGTTATTGACCCAGAGCAAGTTGCCTGCTCAGTTTGGAGTCTAAGTTTGTGGTCCAGTGATTTCCCAGCCTCTTGTCCCTTGGCTTGTTGTAATACTGCCTGCAAGTCTAACTTTCAGTTTCTCTAAATTACTAAGGGGAAAACAAAACTTGAAAGTGTTACCAAGGTTATCCACCCCTGAGTAATCTCAGAAAAGCAAGTGAAGTCATCAGTTACTAAGCTGGTGAGGTTTGGGGAAGTCCAAGATCACAGGTTCTTTTCTTTTTTTTTTTGAGTTGGAGTCTCACTCTGTCACCCAGACTGGATGGTGGCACGCTCCCGGCCACCGCAGCCTCGACCTGCTGGGCTCCAGCCATCCTTCCACCTCAGCCTTCCAAGTAGCTGGAAGGCACACGCTACCACGCCCGGCTAATTTTTGATTTATTGCAGAGATGAGGTCTCGCCAAGTTGCCCGGGCGGGTCTCGAACCTGCGGGCTCAGGCAAACCACTCACCTCAGCCTTCCAAAGCGCTGGGATTACAGGCTGAGCCACTGAGCCTGGCTCACATGTTCTTTTCAACTGCACATGCCCAGTGTGTGCTGGGCTCCAAGTGCCAAAGGTAAAACCACAACAGCTATTGTGCACTGAGTAGTAACTGTGCATTAGACGCCTTCGCAAGCATTGGTCATTCCTGAGCTTGTTCACGGTCCACAAACAGCCCTGCCGGGTGGCTCTCAAAAGCTGTAAACTCAGAGTTAAGAAGGTCGATTTGAACCCTGGCTCTGTTACTTACCAGCTCAGTGACCTTGGGCAGTTCCTTAACCTCTCTGTGCCCAGCTTCCCCATCTATAAAACAGCGAGGATAACAAAAGTTACTTCATAGGGTTATTGTGAGGACTGAGAAGTTGCCTAGAGAAAGTGCCTAAATAAGTGATTAAAAAATGTGAGTTGGACCAGGCGCAGTGGGAGGCCGAGGTGAGAGGATTGCCTTAGCTCAGGGGTCTGAGACAGGTTGGGCAACTTAGCGAGACTTCATCCCTACAATAAATAAATAATAATAATAAGCTGGGCATGGTGGTGCACACCTGTGGTTCCAGCTACTTGGAAGGCTGAGGCGGAAGGATCACCTGAGCTCAGCAGGTGGAGGCTGCGGTGGCCGTGAGCGTGCCACTGCACTCCAGCCTGGGCAACAGAGTGAGACTACAACTCAAAAAAAAAAATGTGAGTGATTATAATTATTGACTGTATTATCTCCATATTTCAGGTGAGGAAACTGAGGCTCACCTAGAACTGCATGTATTTGCTAGGGCTGTTGTAACTGGGTGGCTTAACACAACAGAAATATAGTTACACATTTTCAGAGTATGAGATACAGGTGTTGATAGGGTTAGTTCCTTCCCAGGGCTGTGAGGGAGGATCAGCTTCTCTCTCTCTCCCAGTTTCTGTGGGTTGTTGGCAATCTTTGGGGTTCCTTGGCTTGTAGATACCTCACCCCGTCTCTGCCTTCACATGCACATGGTGTTCTTCTCCCTGCATGTGTCTCTGTCCAAACTTCCTCTTTCTAAAAGGACATCAGTTATATTAAGAGCCCACCCTGCTCCAGTATGACCTCATCCTAACTTAACTAATTGTATCTGCAATGACCCTGTTTCCAAATAAGTCACATTCTGAGAGACTAGGGGTTAGGATTTTAACAGATGAGTTTGGGGGGCGGGGCACAATTCGATCCATGATGCTAAGTAATCTGTGCAGTTCAGACAGCTGGACTACAGAGGAGAAGGTTTCACTTTTGGATGTTCAACCTGTATTAAGAGTACCCTGGGGGAACCCTGGGGAGAGGCACGGTACCTCAAGGTGGTTCTGGAAAGACTCCACAAGGCTGATGGTGTTTGAAAGGTGTAGGAGAGAGTCTGTGTAGGCTGTTAAGTGGGCCATAGGGAGCCATTGAAGATTCTTGAGCAGTGGCATGTCAGGATAAAAACCAATTCAAGAATCCTAGAATGGGGGCACCAAGAGGATGTTTTTTATTTTTTTTTTTTTTTTGAGTCAGACTCTCACTCTGTCACCTAGGCTGGAGCAGTGGAATGCTCACAGCTACTGCAGATTCTACCTGCTGGGCAGGTGACCCTTCTGCCTCAGCCTTCCGAGTAGCTAGAACTATAGGAGTGTGCCACCACGCCTGGCTAATTTTTTTGATTTATTGTAGAGATGAGGTCTTGCCATGTTGTTCAGGCTGGTCTTGAACCCCTGAGCTCAGGCAGTCCTCTTGCCTCCACCTCCCAAAAGAGATGACAATAAGATGAGTCAGAAGCCCCAGGGAACAGTTATTGAGGGCTGAGTCATTTGTGAAAGACAGAATTGGAGAGAAGATCACTTTGGGAAAGAGGAGACCAAGCGAGAGTCACCAAGAAGGGGAGAGCAACATAAAGGGGGGGGGTGTCCAGGGGATGGTGCAAGGAGATCCTCACCCTCCATCGAGCAGCCATTCTTCCTTCTTGTCCCCAGCCTCCCTCCCCATCAGAGAGACAGATGAGGCAGTAGAGCCCAGAGAAGGGGGAGAGGAGCAGTGGAGAAATGCCTGTCCTGTTCCCTGGACATTCAGCTTGAAAAACTGCAGTTCCCTGGATGCTCTGAGCTGGCCTGTGGGGCAGGACACCGGTCTTCACCCAGCCCTGGCATGGGAAATGCTTTTGTTTCTCAGTTAGGGGTTATGCCAAGCCCAGCGCTGCAAGTGTGTGACATGGAGCCTACCCAGACTGGACACTGGATAGCCACTGAAGGGACGAAGCAGGGGTCTACAGACCAGGCAGGTCCCTGGAACCGCATGCGGGCTTCACGGTTCCTGCTCTGTCACTTACTGGCTTGCATGACCTTTCGCAAATTACTGAACCCTTCTGAGGCTCAGTTTCCTCAATGTAAAAGAGAAGTAGTAATGTCTCCTCCTGGTCTCATGTAGGCTGGATGCAGTGACATGGACTGTGGCCCTAACCGGCTCACGCCCGGTTCACACTGATGTTCACTGACTATACCCATGGAGAGAGAAGGGCACAAATTTGGAGTGCACATTCCAGCTCCTCTCAGACTCCCCTGGAAAGTTGCTGCATCTCCTATGACTCTCTTCATCCTATGGCCAGAGGAACTGCCCCAAACCTGACTCAGGTTGTAGGCATCTTCCTCATTAAAATATCTCCTGTAGCTCCCAATTGCCAAAGTTACCCCAGCCCAGCAGTTAGGCTTTCCAAGCCCCATCTATCTGCCTTTCCTGCCTTCTCTCATAGCTCAGCCATCGCCTGCCCTGTGCTTCAGCCAAACCCCTCCTCCTGCCCACCCCATCTCTGCCCCTAGGAATGCCACCTTTTTTTTTTTTTGAGTTGGAGTCTCACTCAGTTGCCCAAACTGGAGTGCAGTGACCGCTCCCGGCCACCGCAGCCTCGACCTGCTGGGCTCCGGCGATCCTTCTGCCTCAGCCTTCCGAGTAGCCGGAATTACAGGCATGTGCCACCACGCCCGGCTGATATTTTGATTTATCATAGAGATGAGGTCTCGCTGCCCAGGCAGGTCTCGAACCCGCGGGCTCAGGCAATCCACTCACCTCAGCCTCCCAAAGCCGCGGGATTACAGGCTGAGCCACCGAGCCGGCCCTTTTTTTTTTTTTTTTTAAGAGTTGGAGTCTCAGTCCATTGCCCAGGCTGGAGTGCAGTGGCACACTCACGGCCACCCCAGTGTCGACCTGCTGGGCTCAAGTGATCCTTCTGCCTCAGCCTTCCAAGTAGCTGGAACTACAGGCACGCACTACCACGCCTCGCTATTTTTTTTTTTTTTTTTAATTTATTGTAGAGACGAGGTCTCCCAAGGTGCCCGGGCTTGTCTCCAACCCACGGGCTCAGGCAATCCACTTACCTCGGCCTCCCAAAGTGCTGGGATGACAGGCTGAGCCACCAGGCCTGGCCACCACCATCCTTTATGATACCTGTCCCCACCCCTGCCCGCTGTCGCTGCCCTGCCCCTCCAAAGCCCGATCTCTGACCCTCCTTCCTTTTACCCATGCACTTGACGGTAGTCCTTCCACACACAGTGTCTGCCTAGTGCCACACCCCCTGCCCCCAACCAGAGGCTGGGCTTTGCCCAGAGCAGGTGGCTTTAGAGTATTCATGGGATTGAAGTTGAGCTGATTTTTCTAAAATACAGAAGAGTTCTGGCAGCTGTATGGAATAAAACCGCCCCTGCCCATGTGTGGGCCTTGGCTGTTGAGATGCCAAGATAGACACATGGCCCCAGGGGCTGGGAACAGGTACACTGTCTTTTTTTTTTTTTTTTTTTTTTGAGTTGGAGTCTCACTCTGTCGCCCAGACTGGAGTGCAGTGGCACGCTCCTGGCCACTGCAGCCTCAACCTGCTGGGCTCTGGCGATCCTTCCGTCTGTATGTCCCTGGCGCTGTCCTGAACATTTGTCACCCACCACTTCCATCATTCCCCATCACAGCCCCAGGCAGTGGTTTACTAGGACCATCACACCCATTTTACGGATGAGGAGACTGAGGTGACAAGGCTGGGTCAACTGTCCGAGGACAGGGCAGAACAGAGACCCAAACTCTGGCTCCAGAGCTGGAGCTGTGACGTTCAGCTCCTGCGTTCAGGGGGTGTGAATGTGCTCCATAAATGCTACGTGTCCAGTATACATAAGGGACCACGTCCGGCACAGCACACGAGTGGAGATGTGGCGCAAGGCCACGGCCGTCCTGAGTGCCAAGTTGGCTGTGGCCCCAGAGGCAGCTTGATCCCACCCTCATCCTCAGTGTTTTTTGTTGTTGTTGCTTTGTTTTGAATCAGAGTCTCACTGTTGTTCAGGCTGGAGTGCAGTGGCACGCTCACGGCATCCGCAGCCTTAACATGTTGGGCTCAGGCAATCCTTCCGCCTTGGCCTTCCAAGTAGCTGGAACTACAGACCTGCACCATCACTCCTGGTTAATTTTTCTTGATTTATTGTAGAGATGTGGTCTTACCAACTTGCCCAGGCTGGTCTCAAACTCATGGGCTCAGGCAATCCTCTCACCTCGGCCTCCCAAAGTGCTGGGATTATAGGCGTGAACCACCATGCCCAGCTCACAGTGTTTTAATTCCAAAGACAGATCAGGCTCATGGGCCCCCAAGTGTGCTGGGAGCCCCAAGAGGCAGAAACCTAACAGTTTCTATTAAGACTCTGCAGGGCCAGGGGACACTCTCAGGTGAAGCTAGGACTGGCTTCATGCAGGCAGTTTTCAGAGGCTCCTCACCTCCCTGCCTCTTCCTCCCACTGGATGCAGTGAGTGGGCCCAGCCAGCAGTGAGCAGGAAACCAGGGGACCAGGAAGGCTCTGGGCAGCCTTGAGGCCCCTGCATTCTAGGACGGGATGTGAGTGGGCTACACACCCCACACCTTTCTTTTTTATTTTCTGAGCTTTTACTTTTACAATGTAAGCAATTGCCTATTATCTTGATATCTCTGCTGATCTAAAAACAGCAGTTCTCAATGAGGTGAGATTTTGCCCCGCAGAGGACATTTAGCAACATCCAGAGACATTTCTGGTTGTCACAATGGTGGGTGCTACCGGCTTCTAGTGAGTAGGGACCAGGAATGCTGTTCCTAGATGCACAAGACAGCCCCATCCCCTGCCACACACACAGAACACAGAGGTATCTGGTCCAGTAGTCAGTAGTGCTGAAACTGAGAAACACTACTCTAGAGAGATTCCCACAAATGAGACTGTCAGCGCAGCAGGGAACCCATGCACTGGGGACTGGGCTGAATGCAATGTTTCACGGAGTAGATGCCACTCATGCTGGACTGACATTAAAAGAGCATTCACTGGCTATAATCCCAGCACTTTGGGAGGCCAAGGTGAGAAGATTGTTTGAGGCCAGGAGTCCAAGAACAACTTAGGCAACATAGTGAGACCTCATCTCTATAAAAAATAAAATCAGCTGGGCATGGTGGCACACACTGTAGTTCCAGCTACTTGGGAGACTGAGGCAGGAGGATTGCCTGAGTCTAGGAGGTTGACTAAGAACATGCAGGAAACTGTGATATAAATCAGTGCTCAGATTCAAGGCTCCTGCCTGGTGGGTTAACCATCTTTTTTTTTAATCTAAAGTAAATTTTAATGGTTTATAAGTTACTTTTGTGAGTTAATGCTTTTTTTTTTAAGGTGTGGGGAACAATTCAGGATTAGGTATACAAGTGGAGTAGTCATTGTATAGGTAACGTTTGGGCCTCCCTTTTTTTTTGTTTTGTTTTTTGTGTTTTTTTTGAGTCAAGGTCTCATTGTCACCCAGGCTGAAGTGCAGTGGCACAATCATGGTTCACCGCAGCCTCAACTTCTTAGGCTCAGATAATCCTTCTACCTCAGCTTCCCAAGTAGCTAGAACTATAGGTATGTGCCACCATGCCCAGCTAATTTTATTTTTTTTAGAGATGAGGTCTCACTATGTTGCCTAAGTTGTTCTTGAACTCCTGGCCTCAAGCAATTCTCTTACCTTGGCCTCTCAAAGTTCTGGTAGTACAGATGTGAGCCACCACACCAGCCAGTGAGCGCCCTTTCAATGTCAGACCAGCATGATAAATGGCATCTACACCATGAAGCATTGTGGTTAGGAGGGAGGTGCGGGCAGAGGGAGGCCACAGTAGCTTGTGACAGGGAGTGATTTCAGCTGTAGCTAGCACAGCAGCCTTCGCATGGTCTGGAGCATCCTGTTGGGGCCTGGCCACCTGGCAGTTCTCGCTGGGGCTCAGCCAGATAAAGGAGGAAAAAGGCTTCAACATCCAGATTTGCCCCAGGGTGAGTGGCCTTGTGGAAACCAGGCACCAGCTAGGGGCAGGGGCACCCAGAGAGCTTGGCAGGGGACAGGAGCAACAGTGAGGCCGAGCCACTCTGGAATATGACAGTAGGGGACTTGGTCCTCTGTGAAGGACTTTTCAGGGTCCCTGACTCAAGTCTTCTCGCCTGGTAGCCAAGAGTGAATTAATGATGCATGAGCTAGAATGATGGATCCGTGGAAGCAACAGGCCCTGAGTGGGCCTGTTGGGCCTATGGGCTTCAATGCCAAAGTGTTTAAACCCATCAGCCAGGAAGAATCCCCTAGAACATTTGCGAACACGCCTCCCCTGGCAATTTTGACTCACTAGGTCTGGAGTAGGGCTGGGCCCTCCTGATTTCTTGGAGCAGGCATACCTGGGAAATACTTGGAAATAGAGTGGAAACACAACGAAAAGAGAATGCAGGCAGATGTGGCCTGCCCTCTCCCATTCATGACCCAGTGCACACCACCGTGATTGGTCCAGGGGTATGAAATCCCTGCCTCATAGGGCTATCTATATTCCCAGTTTATTGAGTGCTTCATGGGCCTGGCAGTGCTCTCTGTCCCTCAGTTCTCTAGGTGGTATAATAACAATTATAATAACAATCGTGGGGTCAGGTGAATCTAGACACCACATAGCAGGTCTCAACTCTAGCTGTGTGCCCTGGGCAGCCTCCTAACCTCTCTGATCCTCAGCTCCTTCCTCTGTAAACCAGATCTGAGCATAATCTCGTGAAGGAGTCTTGAGGCAGGTAAGGAAAGTACCTGGCACAGTACCAGGCTGCTAAGAGGAGAACAATAATTGTCCTTTCCCCAGCCCCACCCAGGTTCTTTCCAGGAATGTAAGAGTCTCCACCCCTTGTGTTTGACAGTGGCGAAGTCTGACACACCTGGCTTATGATGCTGACTCCGGGCAGGTCCTGTGGCCAGCAGGTCACATAGTCCTGAGGTTCGGCCTGCTGGTACCTTTCCATCCCCTCCTGGGCTCCTGCAGGTCCTCCTGCTTCCTACCCAGCCCTGCCTCAGAAAGTCAGGGAGCCCTGGCTGCTAAGGGGCTACTTGAACCTCTGCGGTTTGGGCCCTCACTTTACAAATGGGAAAACTGAGATCCAGAGAGGGTCTTTGCTGTCCCTGAGGCCATACATCAAGTCTCAGCAGTCTTTGCCCTGAAGGGTCGTGGGTGTCTCCAGGCTAGATAAACTGTTCTCTTACCGCCCTTCTTCCTTGGCCTCCCTCTGCTTGCCCTCCCCTCTTATTTATTTGTCTCATGATGAGTTCTATGATGCCTGAAATAGACCCACACACTGGCTCCCACCACCCCGGCTCCCCCCACCCCCTGGGACTCAGGCTCTGGAAGTAATGAAGAATCTCCTGGGAAACTGTGTCAAGATGACTGGGCCCCCTTATGTCTGAGCTGGCTGTGGCAGCCTCTGGGATGGCGGAGGAGTTCCTTCAGGGCTTTGTGTGAACTGGGCCTGAGCCAAGTGCCAGGTGGGGAAAACAAGCCACATTGTTCAGAAGCATGAAGGATGTTGGTGAGGAAAGGCAGAGAACCCACAGCCGCCCACACATGCCTCCACCCACACCCTGCCCTGCTCCCCGTCCCACCATGTGCTGAGCCATTTCCCCCACACAGAAGTTTCCCCTAAACCACTGCTCTGAGGTCAAATGCCTGTGTTGTCATCTAACAGCATCGCATGGCCTATTAAAAAATGCAGAGTCCAGCCAGGCACAATGACTCACACCTGTAATCCCAGCACTTTGGTAGGCGGAGGTGAGAGGATTGCGTGAGCCCAAGGGTTCGAGACCAACCTGGGCAACTCGGTGAGACCTCATCTGTACAATAAATTTTTTAAATTAGCCAGATATTGCAGTGCATGCCCATGGTTCCAGCTACTTGGAAGGCTGAGACAGAAGGATAACCTGAGCCCAGCAGGTCAAGGCTGGGCTCCAGCCTGCGCGACAGAGTGAGACTCCAACTCAAAAAAAAAAAAAAAAAAAGTGGAATTCCAGGCCCTGCTCCAGACCTCCTGAATCTATGATTTTTGTTGTTATTGTTTTTGAGTTAGGAGTCTCACTCTGTCACCCAGGCTCAAGTACAGTGGCACAATGATGGTTCACTGTAGCCTTGTGCTCAGGCAATCCTCCTGCCTCAGCCTCCTGAGTAGCTGGGATCATAGATGCATACCCCCACGCCCCTTAATTTTTTTTATTTTTTGTAGAGACAAGGTCTCACTATGTTTCCTAGGCTGGTCTCTAACTCCTGGGCTCAAGCAATCCTCCCATCTTGGCCTCCCACAGTGCTGGGATTACAGGCGTGAGCCACCACATCTGGGCTCAGATCTACATTTTAGCAACATCCCCCAGGTAATCCCTAAGCACACTCAGGCTTGAGAAGTGCTGGCATGGTTCAGGGAGCACACTCCTCTGTTTTCCCAGTGTGCTCTCCTGGTCCCTAAGGTGTGAGGGCTGTGTCCAAAGGAGGCCTCCAACAAAACCATGTGGGTGATGGAGCAGGCTGATGAAACTGCCTGAAGACAGTGGGGGCATAGACTCCATTTGCAACCCTGTGGCCCTGGACAAGTCACCTATCTCTGAGCCTCAGTTTCCTGTAGTCATCAGGGGAGAATATGTAAAAGGGACCACATGATGTCCCAGGAGACCACTCACCACCTAAGAAGAGAAGCAGGCTGTGGGGAAGGTGCTAGCCATCCAAAGAAGACTCTTCCCTGGGGCACAGAAAATGAGGAGGCTGTTGAGGGCTGGCCAAAGCAGACCTGGAATAGCCAGCAGCTGCCTCTTCCACTGGACCCGGCATAGCTCGCCCCTATTCTGTCCTCTGGTCCCCTCCCCATCCTCTCTGAAGGCAGCCCAGTGGGAAAACTGACTGGCCTTCGTGGCCAGAGCAGAGGGAGCTGTCCACATGGGAGAGGACATGAGGGGACACTAGGCTGGGGCACCCTCAGGGTTGTCCCCCTAGCTCAGCCCCTGGGCTGGTGGAGGCCTGGAGCAGGCCTGCTTCTCTGGCTCAGTGTGGCAGCGACCAGCAGGCTCCAGAGCCAGCCTGCTGGCTTCGGGGCTTGGTTCTTCCACTGACTAGCTGCGAGTTATCTAATGGTGCTTAGCAAATCACCCCAAAACCTAGTGGTTAAAACAACATCTATTTATGTCGCTCACACACCTGGAATCTGGGCAGGTGCTGGGTGAGTGGGGCAGCTCATCAGCTGAGGCATCTCAAAGGCCGGGGCTAGAATCCTCAGAAGGTTTGCTTTGGTGGCTGGTGCCTCAACCTTCTGAGTAGTTGGGACTACAGGTGTACGCCATCATACCCATCTAAATTTTTTAAAACTTTTTTTTGTAGAAATGAAGTCTTGCTATGTTGCCCAGGCTGGACTTCGATTCCTGGGCTCAAGTAATCCTCCCACTTTGGCCTCCCAAAGTACTGAGATTATAGGTGTGAGCCCCCGCACCTGGCCTCTTTATCTTCAAAGCCAGTGACAGCATGTGGAGTACTTCTCACATGGGATCATTCTGACCTCCACGATTAAGAACCCTGTGATTATGTTGGGCCCACCTGGATAGCCCAGGAAATCCATGTTAAGGTCATCGGGCTGGGCACGGTGACTCAGGCCTATAATCCTAGCACTTTGGGAGGCAGAGGTGAGAGAATTGTCTGAGCCCAGGAGTTTGAGATCAGCCTGGGCAACTTAGTGAGGCCTCATCTCTACAATAAATAAAAAAATTAGCCAGGAGTGGTGGCACATGCCTGTAGTTCCAGCTACTTGGAAAGCTAAGGCAGAAGGATTGCCTGAGCCCAGTAGGTTGAGGCTGTGGTGGCCATGAGTGTGCACTGCACTCCAGCCTGGGCGACAGTAAGACTCCAACTCAAAAAATAATAATAAAGGTCTGCTGATTAGCAGTCTAAAGCCCATTGCCCTTTGCTATAGAACATAGTCACTAGGATGTGGACATCTTTGGAAGGTTATTATCCTGTCTGCCACAATTGAATTGTTCAGCATAATATATGTGATGTATTTTGATGTGTGCTCGGCACATAGAAGGTGCTCAGAAGGTTCTAGCCATTTACACATCTGAGTCACTGAAGGAATCCAGGTGGGCTTTCGGCCCAGATGGAAACTATTGAATGTGAAGGGGTGGCCTGGTCCAATCACCACTTTTCACCTGATGATATGTTTGAAGCAAGGCTAGAGAGGGATAATAATTGGCCCGAGGCCACACAGCAAGTCTAGGAGGGGCTACTCCCTGAAAGTCCCATGACTGCACCAAGTTGCCCTCGACCCAGGAGGCCCTGGGTGATATATATGTGTGTGTCTGTGTGTGTGTGTGGGGGGGTCTTCCTGGCCAGATCCTGCAACTCCTGAGAGGCAAGCTGGTGGTGGGTCATGACCTGAAGCACGACTTCAAGGCGCTGAAGGAGAACATGGAGGACTATGCCATCTACGATACGTCCACCGACAGGCTGCTGTGGCACGAGGCCAAGCTAGACTACTGCCAACGCATCTCCCTGCGGGTACTGTGTGAACGCCTCCTGCACAAGAGCATCCAGGTGAGACCTTGGCCCTCCTCCTTCCCGCCTGCTTCCCCCCTCCACCCCCTCCTCCCCTTCTCCTCCTCTTTCTCCCCCTCTTTCTCCCCCTCTTTCTCCCCCTCTACCTCCTCTCTTGCTCCCCTTCCCCTCCTCCTCCTCCCCTCTGCTTCTTCCCCTCCTCCCCCTCCTCCACCTCCCCCCTCCTTTTCCCCCCTCCTCCCCTTCTTCCATCTCTCCCTCCCCCTCCTCCTTTCCTTTTGCCTCTCCTTCTCCTCCCCAGAGAGGGGAGTGCACATGGGGCAGCCTGCCTGAGGCATTGCTGGCAGGTCTTGCTGTGGGGGCCTGGCCCCTCCCTCCTGGACTCTCAAAACCTCCAACCACTCTGGTGCAAATATTTGGCCTGAGGACTGTTCCCTTTACTCCTGAAAGGCTATGTGCTTGTAAAAGAGGGAGGGTGTCTTTCTTTGGGCTTTCTCTAGACAAGGATCAGAATGCAAGAAGTTTATTTGCAAGCCTGTGCAGTGGCTCACACCTGTAAACCCAGCACTCTGGGAGGCTGAGGCAGGAGGATTGCTTAAGGCCAGGAGTTCAAGACCAGCCTGGACAAAAAATTGAGAACTAGTCTCTACAAAAAATAGAAAAATTAGCCAGGTGTGGTGGTATGCACCTGTAGTCCTTAGCTACTTGGGAGGCTGAGGCAGAGAGATGACTTGAGCGTAGGACTTAGAGATTGTGGCAAGCCAGGGTCATGTTGCTGCACTCCAGCCTGGGCAACTGAGTGAAACCCTGTCTCAAAAAAAAAAGAAGTTTATTTGAGAGATGACTCCAGGAAGTGCGGGTGGAGTGAGGATGAGGGCAGGGGAAGAAAACACCCAATGAAGGTTTGTTTTTGTTGTTGAAATCAAGCCAGTTACCCTGTGGAGAATGAGGCCTCCTCCCACTGCAGAACTCTGAGAAATGGTCTAAAGCACCCATGGTAGGGTCCAGGACGCTGGGCTTTCAGTGCACCAATTTCCATCAGACCCACATGTGCCACCTCCCATCCAACCAAGAGCACCTCACGGATGGGGCAGGTCTGACGGCAGGAAGGGCAGTGCCAGGGAGCAGGACAAAGGAAGGGACTGGCAGGGCAGGGAGTCAGGTCTGAGGACAGCTTGAAGGTGAGTCTAAATCAAGGAGGGCAGGAGAGGGAGGACATGGCAGGGGGAGAGTGGGACAAAACGTGTGGGAGACTCTTGGCTGGGGGAGGGGCTGGGGAGCAAGAAGCCCACCCTGCCCCTTCAGGAACTGTGTCCAGAGCAGGGAACAGGCTTGAATCAGGGCTTCCCTGCTAGCTTCATGGCACACCAGGGTTAGGCCGGGCTCTTCCCAGAGCCCCTGTCACTCTGTGGCTATCACTCTGGGGCCTTGAGCCTGACCCAAGGCCCCCCTCTTGGGCTCTGTCCCTGGGCAGAACCTCATTGTTCCAGGGATTCATCAACATCCCCACCAGACCGTACCTGCATTGACGCCCCTAGAAATCAGCCCCTGATCCCGTGATGCTATTGATCACTGTGACCAGAACTGGCCTGCAGGACACCAGGAGCTAACATGGGGGAGTGTCACAGATGGGCAATGGTGTTACCTCCCCTAAAAGGAATAAAATGGCAGTCCTGTGGGCTTCCCCCAAACTGCCAGCAAGATGAACTGGGCCATACAGGAAAAGGAAGGGCCCTCATTATTAAGTCCCTCGGAAGGTGCTGGATAATTGACATTCTCATTCCTCTAAGGACGGTACAATCAGACCTATTTTACAGAGGAGGAAACAGAGGCCCAGAGAGGAAAAGTGACTTGCCCATGGCCACAGAGTTTATATGCGGGGGAGCTGGAAATTTAAAAAAAGAAAAAAATTTTTTTGAGTCAGAATCTCACTGTCACCCAGGCTGGAGTGCAGTGGCATGGTCACGGCCACTGCAGCTTTGACCTGCTGGGCTCAGGAGATCCTCCCGCCTTTCAAGTAGCTGGAACCACATGTGAGCGCTACCACGCCTGGCTAATTTTTTGATTTGTTATAGACACAAGGTCTCACCAATTTGCCCAGGCTGGTCTCAAATCCCTGGGCTCAAGCAATTCTTTTGCTGTCACTTCCCAAAGTGCTGGGATTACAGGTGCAAGTCACCATGTCTGGCAAAAAAAGAAAAAATTTTAAGACAGGGTCTCGCTATGTTGCCCAGGCTGGTCTCAAACTCCTAGCTTCAAGGGACTCTCCCATCTCTGTCTCCCAAATTGCTGGGATTACATGAGCCTCTGTGCCCAGCCAGAGCTAGAATTCAAATCTGGGTTTGTCTAATTCCAAATCCAGGGCTCTCTACCCCGCCCCTGATGCTGGTGATCAGGGAAGGATGCTTATGCCGCCTTCTGCTTCTGTCCTTGGCTTCCTTCTCTATAGAGCAGAATGGCAGAGCCCATAACTTCCCTGTGCCTCAGTTTCCTCATCTGTCAAGTGAGGGTGGTGACAAAGAGCAGATAGGCAAAGGTCTGTGTGGGCACCCAGCTCAGCACCCAGGACAAGGATAGCCACTGTGCTACACGCTTTTATTTATTTATCTTTTTTTTTTTTTTTTTTTTTTTTTGAGTTGGAGTCTCACTCTGTCGCCCAGACTGGAGTGCAGTGGCCGCTCCGGCCACCGCAGCCTCGACTGCTGGGCTCGGCGATCCTTCCGCCTCAGCCTTCCAAGTAGCGGAATTACAGGCATGCGCTACCAGCCCGGCTGATTTTTTGATTTATGTAGAGATGAGTCTCCCTGCCAGGCGGTCTCGAACCCGCGGGCTCAGGCAATCCACTCACCTCAGCCTCCCAAAGGCGCGGGATTACAGGCTGAGCCACCGAGCCCGGCTATTTATCTTATTTTAATTATTTTTTGAATTGGAGTTTCACTCTGTCGCCCAGACCAGAGTGCAGTGGCACACTCCCGGCCACCGCAGCCTTGATCTGCTGAGCTCTGGCGATCCTTCCGCCTCAGCCTTTCAAGTAGCTGGAACTACAGGTGCGCGCTACCACACCCAGCTAATTTTTGATTTATTGTAGAGATGAGGTCTTGCCAAGTTGCCCAGGTGGGTCTCAAACCCGCGGGCTCAGGGCTCAGGCAATTCACTCACCTTGGCCTCCCACAATGCTGGGATTACAGGCTGAGCCAATGAGCCCGGCCCACTTGTTTATTGACTATCCAGAGTAATAGTGGCAAGGACAGAAAGCCTTTCTGAGCTGGGCTGCCTCACTGGATATCCCCGACACCCAGACTGGAGTGTCTGGAAGCGGAGCCCCTGGTAGAAAAAGAAGCCTCTCGACAGAGGGACACCAAGAAAATGCAGCCAGGCCCAGCAGCCTGCATGTAATCCCCATGCTGTGAGTGCTAGCCAGGACTAGGCAATGAATGCAAAGGGAGATGATAGGTGATGCCAGTGAGAATTTGCCCAGCATGGTGGATCCTGTGGGGGGTGGGTCCCTGAACCGCAACTCACTGGCTTGTATGTGAGCCTCAGTTTCACCATTGGTAAAATGGGGGAATAATTGTATCCAGCTCGGAGCTTTAATGAGATAACATGGGCCTAGAGCATAGCACACACAGAGACCAAAAACGGTAGTTGCGCCTCCCTTGACTGGACTGAGTGGCCCCGACTTCCATAAAGTCTAGATTTTCTGCCTCAGCATTCAAGGCCTTCCACTCTTCCCATCACCGTCTCTCATATCCCCTCGTCCTCTTCACAGAGCTCTTATTTGAGTTGTACAAGCTCTCCCCAGTCACTAAGTGCTTGCAGCATTTGGCCCCACTTAACAGACACCCGTGAGCTCTCTGAGCAGCCTCTCCCATGCCCCAAGCTGGAGTTGCTCGCTCGCTCCCTCCTTGGTGTGCTGGAGCCCCTCTGAGAGCTGCTAGGGCACTGTGTATCTGGCAGCAAGTCTGCAGCCTCCGCTCCCCCCACCCGATTGCAGGCGCCTTGAGGGCACAGCCTGGTCCTCAGGATGCTGGATTTCATGCCTGGGCTTAGTGCTTCTGGTCCTGGGACTGAAGCCAGGCCAGCTGCAGCCACCTGTGGAGTCCTCCAAGTCCAGGGCGTCAGCGGCCTCAGGGAGACTCTCGCCCACCGACCAACCACAGGGCCCTGGAAATCGGGGTGCACTGGGAAGGCCCCGCCCCAAGTCTCCCTCTGTACTGTGTCTGCAGAACAGCCGGCATGGCCACAGCTCCGTGGAGGATGCCAGGGCCACGATGGAACTTTACCAGCTCTCCCAGCGAATCCGGAGCCGTGGAGGGCTGTCCCGCCTGGCATTGTCAAACTGAAGCTCCTCCCACCTGGCCCCAGGCCCAGAGGATTTCGGCCAGCAACTTCCTCGTTTTTTGGAAAATGCTTCTTTAGTAGTAAAATGGCTCTCTATTTTCTCTACTCCACCATTGGCTGCCTTCTTCCTTCCTCCCTTCTCCCTGCACTGGATTCACAGTGGTCAGGGCCAGTTTGCCTGATGTTAAGGCAGAGTGTCCGTTTCCTTAATAGCTTGGATCCTGTGGGAATCTAAGTGGTATGTGGCTGAATTTATGATCTCCCCCTTGGCCTGCCTATTCCTGTTGCAGCTGTGCCAGAGGAGTGGCATTATTTCCGGGGGTGGCTCCTGGCTCAGGCGTCTGTTCCCTGAGATTGGTGCCACAGCACTTGTGAGCATCTAGGCAAGGTTACAGGAAGTGTCATGGATGCCACCCCTGGTGGTCTTGTCACTCCTCTTATTTGTAAAACGAAGTGGGGGGAAATGCTAATGAATTCTGGGAGTCAGGCAATAACTAGGCCAGAACCCTTGCCTTGCCATTTCATAGCTGTTGGTCCTAGGGCCAATAACTTAACCTCTCAGTGTCTTCATCTGTAAAATGGGGAATTTTAACAACTCATAGGAGACCTATGAGATGCTTAAGCACCCACTGCATGTCCATAACTGCTATTCCTGGGATGACCTGGAGATCTAGAGGACTCCAGGCAGAGAATTTGCACTCTGTTCCAGGGACTTGGCTCTCAGAGGGAAGGGTGTAGTGTGTGGGGGGAAGCGCCCGGAACAGAGCTGTCCCTGCTCATGAGAATCAACTGCAGGCAAGAGGATTGCCTGAGCCCAGGGTTTCAAGACCAGTCCCGGCAACTTGGTGAGACCTCATCTCTACAATAAATCAAAAAATTAGCCAGGCATGGTGGTCTGCACCTGTAGTTCCAGCTACTTGGGAGACTGAGTTGGAAGGATCACCTGAGCCCAGCAGGTTGAGGCTGCAGTGGCCATGAGCGTGCCACTGCACTCCAGCCCGGGCAACAGTAAGACTCTGACTCAAAAAAAAAAAAAAAAAAGAATCAACTGCAGAGGGCTTTTGTTTGTTTGTTTTTGAGTCAGTGTCTTACTGTGTTGCCCAGGCTGGAGTGCAGTGGCACCATCACAGCTCACCACATCCTCGACCTCCTGGGCTAAGGCCATCCTTTCAGCCTCCCAAGTAGCTGGGACTTTGGGTGTGCACCATCATACCTGGTGAATTTTTTTCTTTGATATTTTGTAGAGATGAAGTCCTTCTATGTTGTCTAGGCAGGTCTTGATCTCCTGGGCTTGAACAATCCAGCTACCCTGGCCTCCCAAAGTGCTGGGATTATAGGCGTGAGCCACCACATCTTCACTACATCTGGTTCAGAGTTTTGTTTTGTTTTAGAGACAAGGTCTTGCTCTATCATCCAGGCTAGAGCACAGTGTTGCCACCACAGCTCACTGCAACCTCAAGCTCCTGGGCTCAAGCAATCCTCTTGCCTCAGCCCTCTGAGAAGCTGGGCTAACAGACACATACCACCACACCCAGTTAATTAATACTTTTTTTTTTTTTGGTAGAGATGGGTCTCGCTGTGTTGCCCAGGCTGGTTTCAAACTCCGGGTCTCAAGGAATCCTCCTGCCTCAGCCTCCCAAAGTGCTGGGATTACAGGCTTGAGCCATCATGCCTGGCCACAGAGTTGCTATTTCAGTCTGTGCCTGGATCCCATTTCAGACCCACTAAATGAAAATCAGGGATGGGGCCCAGGCGTCTGTTGTTTTCCTAACCTCCGCAGGTGGTGACTCACCTGAGGCACTTTCTCAGCAATCCCAGTCCTGAGCACTGCGCTCTCCCATGGCAAGCATGGCAAGCATCGGCATCGCCTGGAGGGTGCTGGGGTACCCCCTGGAGAATGTGCATTTCCTCAGCGGGGCTGGGGTGGAGCCTGAGAATGTGCATTTCCCACACGTTTCCCATTGATGATGATGCTGGGGGTCCAGCGACCAGTTTTGAGAAGCGCTGCCTGAGTATCAGGTGCTTGTCATGCACAGCCACAGCTGAGAGCTGGGCCCAGGGCTGAGTGCTACGGGCGGCTTCCATCTCAGATCCAGCCTCTCCCCGTGCCGCCTCCCTTGGCTGCCTGCTCTTGCAGACCGAGGTCTGCAGCCCCACAAGATGGATTCCAAATAGCCCCACTACACAAATTAGGGACTCGAGATAAGGTTAAGTACCCGTGGGATTCAAATCCAGACCTGCCTGACAGCAAGTTCAAGGTTTTTTGTTTTGTTTTTCCCTCAGATATAGCAATGCCTTCCGTTGACACCACTCACTGATCTCAGGGCTTTCTCTTATGTCTGGAAGGGTGGGGAGGTGCAGTTTGCTCCCTCAGCGTTCTCTCCTACTTTCCCCCGGGGTTTCAGGGTCCTGACCCAACCCTCTGCTCTTTTACAGTTTAGGAACCTTCAAAGCTGCTCGGTGCGTCGGCCTTGCCTGGCTGTGACTGGCCACCAGGTGGCGCACGTGGGCCATCTGTCGGCCCGGAGGCTTCGCGGGCAGAGCCAGCCTGAGGAAAACTGAGGGATGAGGTGTGAGGTGTAGTGTCCTCAAAAGTGCCTAAAATAGCGGGGCTTGGTGGTGGGTGGTAGTTCCAGCTGTTTGGCAGGCTGAGGTGGGAAGATTGCTTGAGCCCAGGAGTTCAAGGCTGCAGTGAGCTATGATCACGTCACTGCACTCCAGCCTGGGCAACATAGCAAGATCTTGTCTCTAAAAAAAAAAAAAAAAAAGCCTAAGGGGCTGCTTGAGGAACCTTTTAGGCTGTTAGGCTGTCCTCGCTCAGGCACAGAAGCCAAGGCTTAGAGAAAGGCTGGGGGATGAAGCAGCTGGGCCTGGGAGGTGACCCCAGGCTTTCCAACTCTCAGCCTTCAAATTGGGGTTTCCAAAGGCAGAGCATAGTCAGAGGAAATCTATAGCCCGACTTCCTGCTGCAGGCTGTGATGCTTGAATGGTCTGAGGGGAGAGAGCCGGGGATGGCGCCTACCCCACCTCCCAGGGGGTCTCAGAGTGAGGTCAGGACCCCAGAGGGCAGTCAGTGCCCTTGGCTCCCACCTCACTTAAGGGCTTCCCATCTCCTATGTGGCCAGTTTTTTAGTTGAGTGAAAAACACAGTCACTTTAAAAAGTGACAGTGTTGAGGGTTCTAGAGAGAACACAGGTCAAACTGGGCTGGGGACCTGGTGTGAGTCTCATGGGGCGAGTGCCTCACTCTCTGTGATGCTCAGTGTCCCCATCCTCCACGTGGGTTTTACCACCATGCAGGACTGAGAAGAGGATGGAGAACTTGTATAAGGGACCCAGCCCCAGGCTTGTGGGTGCAGGGACTGACAGGCAACATTCGTCACCATGGTTATGACATAAACGCAGAGCTGCCTCTGGGCAGTTCCTGGAGACTCCCGTACCAGCCAAGGCCGGGCACCGTCGAAGTTGATCCTGCAAACGTGGAGTTTATCCCCATGAGATTTTAAAGGATCAGAGAAGGGAAGATGGTGTTTATGGAGAGGCTACCTTGACTAGTTCTGTGCTCTGTATGATACACATAATTTTTTTTTTTTTGAGTCGGAGTCCCACTCTGTCCCCCAGACTGGAGTGCAGTGGCCACTCCCGGCCACCGCAGCCTCGACCTGCTGGGCTCCAGTGATCCTTCCGCCTCAGCCTTCCAAGTAGCCGGAACTACAGGTGCACACTACCACGCCTAGCTAATTTTTTGATTTATTGTAGAGATGAGGTCTTGCCAAGTTGTCCAGGCGGGTCTCGCACCCGCGGGCTCAGGCAATCCACTCACCTCGGCCTCCCAAAGTGCTGGGATTACAGGCTGAGCCACCGAGCCCGGCCGATACACATAACCTTACACAGTCCTCCAGTGACCCTGTGGGGGTTATTAATGTCTCGTCTTACCGATAAGGAAACCAAGCCCAGCTCCAAAGCCCAAGCTCGGCCATCCCAGTGGACTCCAGGAGCCCAGCTGTCATCGGTTGCCAGGCGCATCCCTGGGCAACTTCCGCTTCCACCTCTCATCTGTGGAATGGGGGCATTCGTTTCCACTCCCAGAGCTATCACAGGGACAAATGCGTCGAGGGAAGTAAAGCCAATTGGTAATCTGCCCCAGCCTGTACGGACATGGGGTGGAATCTCGTTGCCCACAGATGTCTCTCCCTGCTGGCTCTGCCCTCTGTTCCGTAAAATGTGCCCCCGCCCACCGGGCACACAGTGGGAGCAGGTTCGGGCTTCTCAGCACTGTCTTGCTCCAGGTCTTTTCCTCCCAAACCCTCTGGCGACCCCAGATTAGTGTCCACTCCCCTTCCCCAGGCCTCCCTGCCCTCTGGCCCTCCCCTCTCCTCACCATCCCTCCTCTCCACCCTTCCTCCTCCCAACTCCCCATCCTGGTCCTCCCTCTTCCCCACCCTCCCTCCTTCTCTACTCTCTCCTCCTCACGGTGGCCAGCGTCCTTCCTGGGCCCCCTCCTGGGCCAGGGTGGAGGTTCCTTTCTCACTTGACCCTTCTCTCTCAAGTCACAGTGGCTCTGACCTGGGTGCCCTCCTGGCCTCTAGACACCCTGGGCACCTCTCTCTGCTCCAGGGCAGGGAAGCTGGATGTACTGTCCTGGGTACTAGCAACAGTCCCTGGAGACCACGGTAGGCCTCACGCAGTGGCAGCATGGGGGTGGTGGTACAGAGCCCCATGGGACCACTGTCTGTCTCCCCTGAGCCCACAGGACCAGCCTCATCTTCCTGCTTTGCATTCCCCACCCCCCACCCCACCCCAGCTGGGTCTACAGGGTGTGCCCAGAGAGGGAGAAGGTAGTGCGAGCACGTTGAGAAAGTCTACTCTGGGGTCACAGACACAAATGCCTCAGGGGCCGGTCTCCTAAAATATGTCATCAGTTCAGAGCAGATGTGCCGTGGAGACCCCATGCTCTGCCGGGGTGGACACATGCCACTTAGCCCCAGCTGACTGTGGCCATGCAGAAATGCTGGCCGGTGAGCCTTGACAGGGTTGTGTCTGGCCCACGGGCCACCAGTTTGAGACCTAAACTCCAGTCCACCTCCTGGTGGCACCTGGCTCCTTCGGACTGGGAGACGTCTGCCCTTGGCCTGGATGTGTCCAGTGACAGAAAGTTAACTACCTCCGAAGCACTCCTCGGAGAGCTGGGGTTTGCCCCCAGGAAGCTCCTACCCTTGATAAATCCAATCCCGCGTTGACCTGGTGACCTGTCACACTCAGGTGGTTTTCATGTCGCCCTCCTCTACCCTGAGTCTTTGATTTTCCAGGTTTTTAAATATTTATTTATTTATTTAGACTCAGGGTCTCACTCTTTCCCAGATTGGAGTGCAGTGGCATGATCATGGCTCACCTCAGCCTCCAACTCCTGGGCTCAGGTGATCCTCCCACCTCAGCCTCCCGAGTAGCTGTGACTACAGGTGCAAATCACCACACCCGGCTAAATTTTTGATATTTTGTAGAGATGAGGTCTTGCTATGTTGCTCAAACTGGCTTAAAACTCCTAGGCTCAAGCAATCCTCCCGCCTCAGCCTCCCAAACTGCTGGGATGACAGGCATGAGCCACGGTACCAGCCTCACTTTCCAAGTTGCCAATTCCTTCAATGTTTTCCCCTTATGTGGAGCCCCTCCCCACCTCTCCCCTGCCCTACCCCTCAGCACCCACCCCAACACCCTGACTTCCCTGTCCTTCCTCTCCCCATATCCCCAAGCCCCACTCTCAGTGGATCCTTAACAAATGAGGAAAAGGTGGGAAGACCCAGCTGAGCCAAGGGAAAGAGCAGCGTCTTCCCATCCAGCCTAGGTGAGGTGGAAAGACCTGTGGCACTGGCCGGATGAACTAAGGCACCGGGGACAGGAGCCACCCCCTGCCAACTAACTCCACAGGCATCACAGAGAATTTTGGGGGTGGCTGGAAATGAGAGTCTAAAAACGGTCCCACCTCGCTGAGCACACCTGAGTCACCTCTGACTCAGACCCAGACCCAGACGCCCAGCCGCTGGAGTGAGGGAATTGGCAAGCTCCCCCCACCAAGCCCCTTGGCCCTCCCTCCCTCCTTCTCCCAGCCCGGCCCAGCCAGAAATGGAAAAAAGTGCTTCTATTCAGCCAGAAGGTCCTTTGGACATCCTCCTGCTCCCCCTACCCCATTTTGAGCTGCAAAATGTCTTCAGGCACATCCCCGGCCCCGCTGCCCCCTCCCCCGCCACCCCATCCGAGGGCCGTTGCTGTCTCCGAGGGTGTCAGCCAGTCCAGTCCCAGTTCCAAGAGTGGTAACCAGCGCTGCCCAGTTTCCTGCCCAGCACTCTGTGGCTGGTCCGGGCTCCGATGCCAAGAGGCTTACTCACGGCTGGAACAATTTCTCCTCTATATGGAAAGAACATATGCTTTTCCTGCTGGGGGACGAGAGGTTTCGAGTAGCTCTGCTGAGTCGTGGAGGAAAAGGCAGCGCTGGCCTGGCCCCAGTCCCCACCCATGTCCAGCAATGTGTGTCTTATGGAAGAACCTTCAGGCCTCTGCTCCCAGGCGCAGGGGGAGGCCCGGGGCACACTGGCTGGAACTCTTGGTCTTTGGAAGCTGGGCTGGTCCTCTCTCAGGGCTCATTCTCCTCGCTCAGCTCCCCTACCTTAGAGCTGGGAAAGAGCTGGAGGGGCCGGACTTAGCTCTGCCAGCCATTCCCAGCTCAGTCCCACAGCCTTGTCCTCCAGTGGGTGCTACAGCAGCTCTGCTTGATTGACCCCTGCCTGAGACCCTGTCTGACAGAAGAGCTCAGGCGGAGGGGAGGCTGGTAGGACCTGGCTGAGGGGAAGGTTTAAAATAAACATTCTGGCCAAGCACGGTGGCTCATGCTTGGAAGGCTAGAGGATCGCTTGAGCCCAGGAGTTTGAGACCAGCCTGGGCAACATATCAGAACTTCATCTCTATAAAAAAAAAATAAAAATCCAGGCATGGTGGTGTGTCCCAGTAGTCCCAGCTACTTGGGAGGTTGAGGCTGGAGGACTGCCTGAGCCCAGGAGGTCGTGGCTGCGGTGAGTCACAATTGTGTCACTGCACTCCAGCCTGGGTAACAGAGGGAGACCCTGACTCAAAAATAAAATAAGCATTCTTTCTATTGAGCTGCCAGCTTTCCTCTGAGGGACACAAAAAAATCTAGAATTCAATAGTAAAGGCTCACACTCCTCTGAAATGAGGAACCCAGGAGCCTTGGTCGCGGTGCTGCCTGGGGAGAGGGCGGGACCTGGCTCAGTGCTTCTGACTGAGTGATCCGGAGCCCCTCAAGTCTCTAATTCCTGGTCTATAAAGTGGGATGAGAATAACCACCTCCCAGGGTTAGAGTGAGGATCAGATCAGATCAGTAATAGTGATCAGGCTCAGTGCAAGGGTGCCATGGGGCAAAGATGCATCAGGGCCTACTCTGGTGGGAGACTGGCTGCCAGCTGGGAGCAGGTGGCACCCGCTTGGAAATATCTGGCACAGACCGGCTGATTCTGCATCCTCCTGGAGGGCAGCACCTTGTGTCCCAGTCCTGTCACACCCGCCCCTTAGGCTGTGACCAGACGACACATTCTGGCTCAAGGAATTGCACGTCCTGGTGTGTTGCCAGAGACTCAGCGTTGAGAAAACAGCCACCTGTTGAGTTGTGGAAAACCTCTTGAACTTGGGGCCCCCCTTCAAGTTCAGGGGGTAGATTGTGAGCCAAGAGGAATTTGAGGTTTTGGTCAGATTCTGCCAATGAAAGGCTGTTTGACCTCAGGCACGTCGGTTCACCTCTCTGAGCCTGGCTCGGGCAAGGTAGGTCTCTGAGAGCCCCTCCAGCTTGAGGTCCCTCCAGAATGGGAGTGTCAGTGCCCACCTCAGAGGGTGGGCGTGGGGATGAGATGACTTAAAACCGCGCCTGGCACATGGAAAGTGCTTAAGGGACAGCAGCCACTGTGTTGCTGTTGATGTTGCTGTCACTCAGTGCACACTTACCCGGCATCTCCTGTGTGCCAAGGGCTGTAAGAGGCCCTGGGAATCGAGGATGAGGAAGGACTAGCTGCTGCCCCAAGCTGCCCTTTCCCCTCACTCAGCTGACCCACTTCAGAGCTGCACCAGTTGGGATTCTTGTCTCTCCACCTCTGCTTTCCCATGAGATCCTTGAGGGCAGCCCCTATGTCATTCATCCCATTATCCCCAGTCCTTATCCCTGGTCCCAGGGCTGCACTGACAAGTGAATGAAGGGGAAAAGATGGAAAGAATGATGAAGGGAGGTGGGAAGGGAAAGCTGTATGCATTCTTACTCCGTGTTGGGACAAGAGTATATGTTTGACATATACTGTTTTCTTCTTAAACTTTCCCCCATCTTTATTTTATTATTATTTTTTGATACAGTTTCATGCTGTCACCCAGGCTGGAGTACAGTGGCATGATCATAGCTCACTGCAGTCTCAAACTCCTGGACTCAAGCAATCTTTCTGCCTCGACCTCCCCAGTAACTAAGACTACAGGCACATGCCACCATGCTTGGCTAATTTTATGTTTTACTTTTTGGAGAGATGGGGGGGGTCTCACTATGTTGCCCGGGTTGGTCTTGAACTCCTGGCCTCAAGCAATCCTCCTGCCTCAACCTCCCAAAGTGCTGGGATTACAGGTGTTAGCCACTGTGCTTGGCTGGGGCCCCTGTCTAATAGTTATGTTTCTTTCTGAAGTATGCTCATATGCACACACCTGGGTCGCATAAGGCACAAATTATACACTGGCCTACATTTGTCAAGGGTTCACCATGCAACCAGGCACAGTTCCAGGTGCTTTGTTTATATTATCTCATAAATGATAGGGAATATTACTCTGTCCATTTCATGGATGAGGAAACTGAGGCACAGAGAGACCAAGTGACTTGTCCAGAATCATGCAAGAATTGAATAGTAGATCTGGGACTGGAATTAATTAATTAATCCATCTACAATTTTGAGTCGAGGTCTCATTCTATTGTCCAGACTGGATGGCAGTGGCACAATCATGGCTGACAAAGCCTCAAACTACTGGACTCAAGCAATCTTCTCAGCCTCCCAAGTAGCTAGGTCTACAAGTACAAGCCACAACACCCAGCTAATTTTTTTGATTTTTTTTTTTATAGAAATGATGACTCATTATGTTGCCCAGGCAGGCCTCAAATTTCTGGGCTAAAGCAATCCTCCCACTTCAGCCTCCCAAAGTGCTGGGATTACAGGCATGAGCTGGGGACTTGAATTTATATTAAGGCAAGAGATGCTTGAGAATTCCTCACCTGCATATGGGACCTGATGATTGAATCTCTTATTCTGTAACAGCACAAGTCCCATCCCTGGCTTAGAGACAGAAGCATCCCATGTCAATGGGAGAACCAGGGGTAGGATGGGGTGGGTGAGGGGTTCTGGCTTTCAGTATCAGGCAGTAGCAAATGGAATTTAGCCAGTATTTATTGGCTGTGTGCCAGGCAGTCTGTATGTAGCATCTTTAAGCTGAACACAAAACAAAAGGGAACCCCAGGTCCTGCACCCTCTGCAGCTGCTCTGTCACCTCTGCTTTCCATCTCCACCAAGCGTCACAAGTGCAGTCCACACCCACTCTCTCCAACCCCTTGTCTTCATTCACTCAAAACCCCAACTCTCCCTACCATCCCCACCTCTCCGTGATGCTTGTCTCACCAAATTACCAGTGAGCTTGTATTGGCAAATTCGAGGTGCATGGAAGTTCTCGCCTTCTAGATCTCTTAACGGCATTCAGCCGAGTTGAGGAAAATTCTCTGGAGTGAGTTTTCTCTTCCTGCTCTGCCCTCCTCAGTCCTTCATCTCTGCTCTTCCCCCATCCTCTGAGGGTGCAGCTCCTCCAGACACGGGCCTGGCCCCATCTATGCTCTGCACACCCTCCCTCCGGTCACATGGCTTTATGATTCCCATAAGCTCTTATGGTACATCTACTATGTGCCAGGTACTGTTGCAGGTACTGAGAAGAGAGCAGAGAACAGAGCCTACAAAATCGCCACTTTCACGGGGCTTACATTTTGGTACAGGAAGACAGACAAGATGCACATAAATATATAGTGCATGTCAGCTGGTAGTAAAGGCTTTGACGAGACTGATGCAGGTAAAAAGAGAGAGGGCGTGATTGGAGTGCAGAGGTGGACAAGGCTGCTGCCTTACATGGGGGAACAGGACAAGACACATCCCGTGTCCAGACCAGCTCTTGGGTCCCCCATAGCACCCACACTCAGATCATTCCTCATTCTTCCACATTCCAGTCAGTGTCATCCCTGCCATATATACTCTTCACAAAACCCTTGGGGATTCGCCTACTCCCCTCCCCTCAAATCCACTGTTTCTCTTTCTCGCATGCCACAGTCTTTTAACTCATGCCCATTTTTATCCCATTGCAGCCAGACTAATTTTTTTTCAAACATATATCTCATCATGTCATCCTCCTGTTTATTTATTTACTTATTTTTGAGACACTCTGTTGCTCAGGTTGGAGTACAGTGGCACAATCATGGCTCACTGCAGTCTTGAACTCCTGGGTTCAAGTGATCCTCCTACCTCAGCCTCCCAAAGTAGTTGGGACTACAGGTGCTTGACCACCACACCCATCTAATTTTTTATTTTCTGTAGCGATGGAGTCTCTCTATGTTGTCCAGGCTGGATCTTCCTGTTTACAATCCTTTGTGGAGATGCTGTTAATACCTCTATTCGAGTCCCTTCAGCCCTGCTGTCTTCAGGTGTAGTTACCTACTGCCAATTGCCAGCACCTGTATGTCTTTGCCTGAGGGTTTTCTTGGCCACCTGAGAATGCCATGGCCTTTTCCTCTCCTCCAGGAGAGGCCTCACCAATGATTAATGGGAATTGGTAGATAAACACACTGGCTCCCTCACCCTTTAGGTGGTGTAACTCAGTAACCCCAAGCCTGAGAGGGCTCATACATAATGTTTATCTATTTCAAAGAAGTCACCTGGAGGTCCAGCAGGAAAAGACACTGGTGTATTAAAACTTCCAAGAGGCACCAAGGGTGGCAGGTCGGTGAAGAATTTGCGCATCAGGGCAGTTTAATCAAACTATATATAGCAAGCAGTTTAATCAAAGCAAGCAGATTAATCATTCAAATTCCTATAAGGTGTTTTCAATTGCATTGATTAAAAGTGATGACTGCATTGTTTTCAGCTTTGCTTGGTCACTTGCATCCCATGACTCACTACTGATAATAGGCATACCCTTCAGAGACCAACCTTGGCCAAATGCTGCACCTGGGGGGGGGGGAGGAGGTACAAAAAGAAGCCAGGGATAGAGGAAACAATCTATGACCAATCAGTACCTCACAGTGGGATGATTCTTTTCTTTCTTATTTATTTGTTTGTTTGTTTTTGCTTTGGAGTCCCTGTCACCCAGGCTGAAGTGCAGTGGCATGATCACAGCTCACCACAGCCTCGGCCTCCTGGGCTCAGGTGATCCTTTTACTCCCAAGTAACTGGGACTACTACACCTGGCTAATTTTTATTTTTGTAGCAGAGGTCGTGCTCTGTTGCTCAGGCTGGTCTCCAACCCCTGGCCTCATGTGATCCTTCTGCTTTAGCATGCCAAAGTCTTAGGATTATAAATGTGAGACACCACTCCTGGTCAGATGAGATAGTTCTAAGGTATATGTTGTTCCCCAGGGTTCCCCAGCGGGCTTGAGCTTAGCTGCCCACAGTGGTAATAGGTTTGATAACTCACTTTTAAGCGGCTTCCTTTACTTCCTGTCTCACTTCCCTATTCCCATACTGGTGTTTCCTGAAATCACTTTTCATATAAACCATTTCCACTTGTATGCTTGTCCCAAGGTCTACTTTGGCATGAGCCTAAACTAAGACACCTTTGAAGGATTTTCTCTAGTCATTAGGACAAATTGCAAACCTCAAGGCTCCTTCTGACCCCTTCAGCCTCATCACTTCCCTTTCTCCAGCCACTAAGGACATCCTCCAACTCGTCTTTGCCATCTCGGGGCCTTTGCAAATGTAGTTCCCACTCACTGCTGGGAGTGTTCTTCCCCGACTCTTTATCTGCCTGGGTCATTCTTCAGGCTACTTGCTCAGAGAGGCCTTTCCCGGCCACCGGTTGGAATAATATGTTGATTTGATAGTGACAATAGGGTCCAAATGTGTTTTTTCCAGTCCTTTAATCTTCAGCACTCAGAACAATGCCCAGCTGTGTCAGGCTCAGTAAATACAAATCAAGGAACAAAGAAATGAATGGACCTGTGTAGTAACAGGAGTCACTGGTCTAGGAGAAAGAGCCTAGTCTTGAAATATTACTACTCTAGAGCTTTGTTCTATTAGTTTTTCATGTTTCTACATCTGCAACCTCTTCCTTCCCACGGCACTTGTTTATAAACGTGATGAAATCTTCCTCCCCTGCTTAAGTTGTTAAAGGAATGAGGGACAGATTGACACAAAGGGAGTTTAGGGGTTTAGGTTTCAGACAAGATGGCAACCTCAGAATTCAACCCCTGGCAATGCTTCAGGAGAGATAGGAAGATTGATGGATCTTAAAACTGCACCTAGATCAGGCCTAGTGGCTCACACCTATAATCCCAGCACTTTGGGGGGCCAGAGTGACAGGCTTGCTTGAACTCAGGAGTTTGAGACCAGCCTGGGCAACATAGTGAGATCTCGTTTCTACACACACAAAAAAATAGCCTTTTTTCATTAGTTCTGTTTCTTCTGATAAAGACTATTCCTTTCATGGCCTTTTGGCATCATGTTTAATCTCCTCAGGTATCTCAGTGCCTTTCCCTGCAAGCTCAACTCTCATGTTCTTGGGAAGCATCAGGTGCCTTGGCTGCACGTGTCTCCCTGGGAAGGGGCACAAGCCCAGTCCCCAGCATACAGTACTTTAGGCGAGCTGGGAGAGGGCATACCTCAGGTGGTGCACATCTGTAGTCCCAACTACATGGGAAGCTATGGTGGAAGGATTGTCTGAGCCCAGGAGGTTGAGGCTGTGGTGAGCCATGATGGTATGCCACTGCACTTCAGCCTAGGTGACAGAGTGAGACCCCAACTGCACTCAGTAGCTAATCTCAAAACTGAGATACCTCTGGTGAGGCCACTGAAGAGTGAGTTCCCATGTGGGAGCAACTGAGGTCTGGAGGAGAGTCAGGGATGGGTTGAGAGGGAACTTTCTTTTTTTTTTTTGAGTTGGAGTCTCACTCTGTCACCCAGACTGGAGTGCAGTGGCCATTCCTGGCCACCGCAGCCTCGACCTGCCGGGCTCTGGCATCCTTCGGCCTCAGCCTTCCAAAGTAGCTGGAACTACAGGCACACGCTACCACACCCGGCTAATTTTTGATTTATTGTAGAGATGAGGTCTCGCCAAGTTGCCCAGGCGGGTCTCGAACCTGCGGGCTCAGGCAATTCACTCACCTCGGCCTCCCAAAGCGCGGGACTACAGGCTGAGCCACCAAGCCCAGCTGAGAGGGAACTTTCTCCTCCTTTTTCCCACAGTGTGGTAGACTGTTGTTCACCTCATCACTGTTAGAGGGCAGGAAAACAGAGAAAGCCAGAGGTACCATCAGAACTCCCACTGGAGAAAGACATTCCAAAACAGACAATGGCAGCAGTTCACTGGGCAAGAACTTATCTAAGACTCAACTGTAGGAGGGAAGGGTAGGGACATGAGGGGACAGGGAACAATTGAACCCTGTAACACTAGAGACTTGGTTCTGAGTTGTGCCCTCTCCCAGCTCGCCTAAAGCACTGTATACTGGGGACTAGGCTTGTGCCCTGTTCCCAGGGAGACATGTGCAGCCAAGACACCTAATGCTCCCCAAGAACATGAAAGTTGAGCTTGCAGGGAAAGGTCCTGAGATACCTGAGGAGATTAAACATGATCCCAAAAGGCCATAAAAGGAAACATTCTTTATCAGAAGGAACAGAGCTAATGAAAAAAGGCTAAACAGAAAATCTGAATAATCATAATACCCTTTGAGATAAGGGGGTCATGGGAGCACAAATCAGGAGCAGCTAATGATCAGTAACCAATTAGAGATGTTGAGTATAAAAATAATTTTTGAAATAAATAACTCAAGATGAGTTGAATAGCAGAGAGAATACAGCTGAGTGAGAAATTATTTATCTGAATGACTTGGTTGAGAAGCTTACCCAGAAGACATCAGGAAGGGATAAAGAGATGAAAATGAAAGACAAGTCAGGAGATACAGAGAAGAAATGTTCTGATCTATAGGAGTCAGCCTCACAGATGGCCTCCAGTGAGTCCTATCTCCTGGTATTCACCACTTGTATAGATATCAGGCCACCCCTTCACAACACTGAATAGGTCTGACCTGCATAACCAGTAGGATATTGAGGAACTGACAGAATGTAGTTTCCAAACCTAGATCATAAAAGTCATTGTGGCTTTCTCCTTACTCTCCCTTGGATTGCTTGACCAGGGGAAAGCCAGCTGCCATCTTGTGAGGACACTCAGTCAACCCTAAGAAGAGGTTCATATTTTCAGGAACTGAGGGTAACAGCCAACACCAATTTGTCAGCCATGTAAGAGAGCCATCTTGGAATGAGATTTTCTAACCCCAGTCAGACATCCAGATGATTTCACTGCTGGCCAACATTCTGACTCCAATGCTGTCATACTCTGACCCAGAAACACTCAGATAAGCCACCCCCCAGACACATGGTCCTAAGAAAAGTGTATCAGATAATAAAGACTTAATGCTATGTTAAGCCATTAAATTTTAGGGTGAGTTTTATGCAGATAATTAATATACTACCAATACACCAGAAGTCCCAAAAGACTAAACAGAGAAAATATTTGGAAAAAATGATAACCAGGAATTTCCCAGAATACAAAAGAATGCATGTTAATATGGAAAGAATTCATTGCATTCCCAACTAAGAAAGTAAGGAAGAATTCACACCTAAACATGTTTCAATGGAATCTTAAACATCTTTTAAAAAATAAATCTCTATAAATTTCCAGAGAGGAAAAGATCACCTACAAAGAAAAAAGAGTGAAATTGATATCCAACTTCTCAACAGCAATATTTAATGCAGGGAAATGAAATAATATCATCAAAGAATAGAAGAAATAGAATTTTGAAGCTACAATTCTATATTCAACTAAACTGTCATTTAAAATGCAAAAACAAGCCGGGCTCAGTGGCTCAGCCTGTAATCCCACACCTTTGGGAGGCTGAGGTGAGTGGATTGCCTGAGCCTGCGGGTTCGAGACCTGCCCGGGCAGCAAGATCTCATCTCTACAATAAGTCAAAAAAAATCAGCCAGGCGTGGTAGCGCATGCCTGTAATTCCGGCTACTTGGAAGGCTGAGGCAGAAGGATCGCCGGAGCCCAGCAGGTCGAGGCTGCAGTGGCCGGGAGCGGCCACTGCACTCCAGTCTGGGCAACAGAGTGAGACTCCAACTCAAAAAATAAAAAATAAAAAATAAAATAAAATAAAAATAAAATGCAAAAACAGTCACACCAGAAAACAGCAGTTTCTCAAAAACCTAAACCTGAAACTTCTGTACAACCCAGCAATTGCATTCCCAGAGAAACAAAAACACTTGTTCACACAAAAACCTGTACATGAATGTTTATAGCAGCTTTACTCATAATAAATCCAAACTAGAATATTCTTCAATGGGTGAATGGTTAAATAAACTGTGATGTGTCTATACCATGTAATTCTTCTCAGAATAAAAAGGAACAAACTATTGATATACTTGACAACTTGAAACAATCTCCAGAGAACTGTGTTGAGTAAAAAACATCAATTCCAATTGGTATATACTATATGGTTTCATTTAGAAACATTCCTTGAGATAACAAAATTATAAAAATTGAGAACAGTTTTGTAGTTGCCAAGGGTTAAGGCAGAGGGGTCAAGGGGAGCATATTGTGGGAGAAGATATGGCACTCTGAGTAATGAGATCTCTCTCACCTGTTTGACTTTCCACACTCTGCCCCCAAAATGCTTCTGACAACCTCTTAACCCCTAACACGAAACTAAAAGAGTTATCTCTGGGGAAACTGACCAAGACCTACAGAAATTACCGTCTGGAGTTCTTAGGGAATCAGCTGAACGTGTGTTCCATCACCCTAGAGTGAGGCCCACAGTCAACGGGCCCTGTCTACTAAAAGATCCCCAATCAGGCTGTTAGTGACTCACTATTCAATATGAATAGCCAGCAAAGGATCACCAGGCCTTTAAGGAAAGTTTCTACCTGAAAGTTACCCAAAGAAACAGACGGAGAGAACCAAGAATGAATACACACAATGCAGGGAGGAAACTTTTAAGAAAGAAAAAAAAAAAAAAGAAAAACAAAGAGAAGATATTACATCCAAAAAGTAGAGCATTACTCAAAAATGAATATTTAAAGAATAAAAAATAATCTTTATAATTTAAAATGTTACAGCATAAATTTTAAATTCAATGAAAATATTTAAATATCATTATGCAAATTCTCCAGAAAATAGATTTAAAAGTTAAAAAGATAGATAATAGGACAGAACAGATAAGAAAAGTAGAGACTGAATCTAGAAATTAAATATGTAACTAAAAGGAATTCTAGAGAGAAGAGAGAAAACAGAGAGGAGGAAAATTTCTCAAGAACAGAAGGGTTTGTATCACCTAAGAGAAGAGGCTCACTGAACACTCAGCAAGATTACTAAATGATGAGCCACACCAAGGGATGTCACTGTGGAAATTAGATCACTGGGGATAAGGAGAAGACCCTAGAAACCTCCAGAGAGAGATAACAGGGCATGTCCTGAGGGCCAAGAGTCACAAAGGCATCAGACTTCATAAGACTGGATGCTTGAGACAATGGTATAATGCCTCAAAATTCTAAGGGAAGATTATTTCCCACCTAAAATTCTATACCTAACCAAATTCCAGACCAAATATGAAGACAGAATAAAGATACTAGAGGGGACCCCCAAAAATTGAATTTATTTGTAAAAAATTGTGTTTTCATTTTTACATGTTTAAACTTCAGTCACCTTCAAAGTACTCTCTATTTGATGCAAAACACCTATCAAGTTGTTTTTTCCACTCAAAACAGTTTCTGAACTCATCAATTGTGATGCCTTTTAGTGCTTCTGCCGTTTTTTTGTTTGACCTCTTCCACATTGGCAAAACGTTTCCCTTTGAGGACTTTTGTCATCTGGGGTAATAAAAAAATCGCTTGGGGGAGAGAACAGGTATTTGAATAGGGAGGATAGGGCACGGGGGTCATGCCATTTTTGGTCAAAAACTGCTGAACAACTGGGCACGGTGGCTCACGCCTATAATCCCAGCACTTTGGGAGGCTGAGGTGAGAGGATTACCTAAGCCCAGGGGGTTCATGACCAGCCTGGGCAACTTGGTGATACCTCATCTCTACAATAAACCAAAAAATTAGCTGGGCATTATGGCACATGCCTGTAGTTCCAGCTACCTGGAAAGCTGAGGAAGGATTGCCTGAGCCCAGCAGGTGGAGGCAGTGGTGGCTGTGAGTGTGCCACTTCACTCCAGTCTGGGCGACAGAGTGAGACTCCAACTCAAAAAACAAAAAAAAAACAACTGCTGAACACTCAGTGTGGTATGGGCAGATACATTGTTGTGGTGGAAGAACTAGTCACGCATTTGCCACAACTTGGGACGTCTCTTCCATGTGACGCAACCTTCTCAAAACTTCCAGATAAAAACTGATTGGTTCCTAAAACGCTTACCTAGTGAAGGACACTTGTACTGCAAGGGGCCTGCTGTCCAAAAGATAATTACAGTTTTTTGGGGTCTCCTCCATATTTTAAGAAACTGGCACTTTCAAATGTTTGTTCTCCACATCCCTTTTTTCAAGAAGCTTTTGGAGATGTGCTCCACCCAAATAAAGGAGGAAGCTGAAAAAGCCCAGCTACAATACAAGAGAAAGGTGTAGGAGACCTCAGGGAGGATGAGGAAAGGATGTCTCCAGATGAAAGCTGCATATTGAGTCCCGAGAGGAGCAAACCCAGAGCACAACAGGGTTGCAGCAAGTCTTTAATATCTCTAAACCAAAAAAAAGAAAGAGAGAAAGAGAGAGAATCATACCAAAAAGAGAGCGATAGTTCTTTGGTTAGTTTGAGATACATTAATAGTAGGCACTTAAAAAACTAAGTTTAAAAATGAGACAATTATTAATGCTAAGAAACAAAAATGTGCAGGAATAGTAGGCACATTACCATTTTGCCAAAATTTATATGGTAATAACAATATAAACTTTGAATGGTGATAAACTCCCCAAATGGTGACATAACTCTTTTGGGAGGATAGGTAAGGCATGTGGGCCTGCATGGCTAGTTTCTCCATATTTTCTAGTAAGGAGACAGTTAATAATCCAAATAGGAAGGCAAAGACATATCAATATATGGATACTATTTAGAATTTAGCAGTAATCCCCTGGCTGACTCGGTTTAAAAAGTAAAAAATAAGAAATTAGCAGTAACTACTAGAAAAAAGAGTTGAATGAACTGAAAATGCTCACCTTTGGATAGCAGTTATTGGAGATGAGGGACTTCAATTGTATTAATAAAGTCTTAATTACAGGTGTTTGTAATGTTATGTATATGCATCTCACATGTAAAATTATATTTTTTTGACAGCAAAGCAATGTTATTTAGTGAGGGTTACTGGAGGTCCAGGGTCATGGAGTGTGGAAGATTTGGGACAGAGCTCAAATGCAGAAGTTAGCTCTGAAAGGAAGGGACAGTTCTAACCATACAAAGGGAAAAGGGTTAGAAAAGGTGGCACCATAGAGATCTTTCAAATTATAGTTGAGAGAAGCTGAGAGATTGCAAACTCCATGCAGGAAATACAGTTGGAGTTATGGAAGTGTATTCATTTCCTAGGGTTGTTGTGACAAATGACCACAACCTTGAGGGTTTTTTTTTTTTTTTTTTTTTGAGTTGGAGTCTCACTCTGTCGCCCAGACTGGAGTGCAATGGCAGCCGCTCCCGGCCACCGCAGCCTCGACCTCCTGGGCTCCGGCGATCCTTCCGCCTCAGCCTTCCAAGTAGCTGGAACTACAGGCGCACGCTACCACGCCCGGCTGATTTTTGACTTATTGTAGAGATGAGGTCTCGCCAAGTTGCCCAGGCAGGTCTCGAACCCGCAGGCTCAGGCAATCCACTCACCTCGGCCTCCCAAAGTGCTGGGATTACAGGCTGAGCCACCGAGCCCGGCCTTCCTTGAGGGTTTAAAACAACAGAAATTTAATCTCACGGTTCTGGAGGCTGGAAGTGTGAAATCAAGGTGTCAGCAGGGGCCTCTGCCTCTGAGGGCTCCAGGGGAGTATTGTTCCTTGCCTCCTGGTGGCTGCCAGCATCCCATGGTGTTCCTTGGCTGGTGGCAGCATCACTTGAGTCTCTGCCTCCATCCTCGCGTAACCTTCTCTGGGTGTGGTGGCATATAATCTCCTTTTACCTGTCTTTTATAGGGAAACTTGTGATAGTATGAAGGGTCCATCCATGTAACCCAGAATTCACTCCTCATGTTAAGATCTTTAACTTAATAACATCTGCAAAGGTCCTTTTCCCAAATAAGATAACATTCACAGGCTCCAGGGACTTGATGTGGATACCTTTCAGGGGGTAATTTCCCAGCCTACCTCAGAGAATGAATGAATATAAGAAAGTAAAAATTGTTGGATTATTCCCCAGGAAAAATGTAGTAGGAAATCAAGAAGAGCAGGAAAAAAAATGACTGCTGAATAACCATGAGATGGACCCGAATCAACCAGCATGAATATTTTTTGTGGATTTTTTTTTCCAACAATGCTCAGCGGGTTAAATTTTGTATCAGAGTTTTTTTTCTTTGTATTTTCTGTGATTCCCTTACTTTGTTCAGCAAGAAAACAAATATTTTATTAGCAAATGTGTAGATTTGAGGTGTGGCAGAAAAAAGATATGAAGAAAGATACTTTGGGTAAATGGAAATAAATTAAAGCCTGGGTTACAAATTTAAATTCTGAAAGATATAATTTTAAGTACCAAGCCCAGCATGGTGACTCACGCCTGTAATTCCTGCACTTTGGGAGGCGGAGGCAAGACGATTGCCTGAGCCCAGGGGTTTGAGACCAACCTGGGCAACTTGGCAAGACCTCATCTCTACAATAAATCAAACAATTAGCCAGGCGTGGTGGTGCGTGTTTGTAGGCTGAGGTGGAAGGATCGCCTGAGCTCAGCAGGTCAAGGCAGCGGTGGCTGTGGCTGTGAGCGTGCCACTCCACTCCAGCCTGGGCAACAGAGTGAGACTCTGACTCCAAAACAAAACCAGAATTTTATGTACCAAATATCCTAAGGGACAAAGAATCACTTTATGAATTGATTTTAAAAAACACAGGTCTAGGAGACATAAACATGAACATATATGTGTTGGGCAATATAGTCTTGGATTATATAAAGCAAGAAAGTCCAATAGAACTTTCTGCAATGGCAAAAATATTCTATATCTGCACTGTCCAATGCAGTAGACCACTAACAACCTGTGACTAGGGAACACTTGAAATTTGGCTATTGTGACTCAGGAGTGGAATTTATACTTCAATTTAATTTTAATTAATTAAAATTTAAGTAACCACATGTAGCTACAAGTTACTACATTAGACCATACTGATAAAACAACAACCAAAAGAATTATGAATAGAAGTAACTATAAAGCAAAACAATAATCATTGGAGATAGTAATGGACTTTTTTTAGCACTGAATAGCTGAAACAAGCTAAAGAAAACTCAGTTGGTAGTGGTGGATTTCTCCACAATAATAACTTTTATTATTTTCATTTTTAATTTCTCTTTTGACCCCAAAATTTGGACTATTTACACTGTTTGATAACAAATAGACATAATCCACTATTTATATGACTTGATTTCACCCGTGTCATCATGATTCATGTTTTATCATGTTTTAGGCATTACAAAAATATTCTTCCCCTTTGGAACCCTGAGTCAATATTTGGATGTTCCATTGAGATGAAGTAAAGAGACAGAAAGTGCCCCTCAGCACCCTTGTCTATGTTGCCATGACCCTGGCTCCTCCCCAGCTACTGCCATACCTTCCTTTCCCCTCACAGCCAATCTGTGCCCCAGGAGAAGCCTGCATTTACCATGCTCTCTTTCCCTCTCCCTCTGTGTGCTGGCTCTGTCCTCAGGACTTCACTGAAACAGTTCTGTTCAGGAATCTCAATGACCTTCCAATGCTCAAGTCTGACAGATACTTTGCGGTGCTTATCTAGTGTGACTTCTCTGCGGCACATAACAATGTCAGTAGCGCCCTCCTGGAACTCTCTTCTTTATTCTTTTTTTATGATTGGAGCCTCTCCTAATTCCTTCACCCTCACCATGTACCCCTTTGCAGACTGCTCTTCTGCCGGCTACTTCAATGTCAGTGTTTCCTTCTCAGCCATCTCTGCTTCTCACTCTCCCTTGTTTCCCTGGGACATTTTACTTTAGTCTGTAACTTCGGTCACCCATTTAACTGACGATCTGCCAGCCTCTTTCTTAAACTCTGATCCTGTTCAACTGGACAGTTCAGAAGCATTTCAAACTCAACATGTGCCATAGTTCTATCCAGTATCACCATGCCCATCTTACCTTGCTCATGTATGTCTGCCTTGGTTTTAGGATTTCCTCATCCACGCAAATCTCTCAAGCCAGAAACCAGAGATTTCTTTGGCTTTTCTCTCTTTCACCTCCCACATCCAATTATTCTCCAAATTCTAAACACTCCATTTCCCAAATATCTCCTGCCTTCACTTCTCTCATCTTTAAAAAAAGTTTTTAGTTTAGTTTTGTTTTTTTTTTTGAGACAGGGTCTCACTCTACTGCCCAGGCTGGAATGCAGTGGCATCATCCTGGCTCACCACAGCTTTGACTTCCTAGGTTCAAACAATCCTTCTGCCTCAGCCTCCTAAGTAGCTGGCACTATAGGTGTGCACCACCATGCCTGGCTAATTTTTGTACAGATAAGGTCTCACTATGTTGCCCAGGCTAGTCCCAAACTCCTGGGCTCAAGTGATTCTCCTGCATCAGCCTCCCAAAATGCCAGGATTATAGGCATGAGCCACCATGTCCAGCCAGAGTTTTTATTTTTTAGTAGTGACAGGGTCTCACTATGTTATCCAGGCTGTTCTTGTTTCCTAGTCTCAAGAGATCCTCCCACCTCGGCCTCCCAAAATGCTGGAATTAGGGGCATGAGCCACTGCTCCTAGCCACTACTCTCATCATTACTTCCCCAGATTATTTAAATTTTCTCCCACTGGCCCCTACCCACAATCTTGCCTTTCTTCACTCTTTATCCCTGCTTTCTTAAAAGTCAAAATGTCATCATTCTCCTATTAAAAATATACTTCATAGCCGGGCTCGGTGGCTCAGCCTGTAATCCTGTGCTTTGGGAGGCTGAGGTGAGTGAACTGCCTGAGCCCGCGGGTTTGAGACCCACCTGGGCAACTGGGCTAGGCCTCATCTCTACAATAAATCAAAAAAATTAGCTGGGCATGGTAGCACGCGCCTGTAGTTCCAGCTACTTGGAAGGCTGAGGCGGAAGGATCATCAGAGCCCAGCAGGTCGAGGCTGCAGTGGCCGAGAGCGGCCACCGCACTCCAGTCTGGGTGACAGAGTGAGACTCCAACTCAAAAAGAAAAAAAAAAAAAATATATATATATATATATATATCATGATAAAGTCTGGTGGCTATTTGTTGCACAGTATGAACTCTTTCTTTTGGAAATTTGGGAAATAACACTTTAACCATATTTCCTTGAGATCTGCTCCTTCCCTATACTGTGCAGACCTGATAGGATCATAAATCAAGAGTTCCTGGCTTTCGTAAACTAGATCAATTGTTCTCTTCCTCCAAGGACTTTGAATCTTGTGTAGATTGATTCAGGGATGAAAAAATATTGCTCCTTCATTTCAGCAGCAGCACATGACAGACCAACAGCTCTCGCTACCTAAACCGTCGATGTTTCCTCGTTCTTGTTCCTTTCTAAGCCTAGTTCATGAGTCTTTTTTCCACACGTCTATGAGATACCAGATATTCTTCAGATAAACCCCCCGGCCTTTAGAATAACATGCCATGCTCCTACCATGCCACACCCCCAAATTTCCTCCCTTTCCTCCTCCTTAAGTCTCATGCCACTTCTTCTGTGAAGCCTCCCCTTGCCACTCTCGGGCCTTCATGGCCCCTTGCACACTCCTTTATCACATTATACTAAAACTGCCTTTTTACACGTCTAACCCCTCACAGCCTGGCACACAGTAAGTGCCCAATAAGTGCTCCTCTAAGCCTCAGTTTCTTCATCTAGAAAATGGAATAATAGCATCTACTTTTATTATTATTATTTTTTTGAGTTGGAGTCTCACTCTGTCGCCCAGACTGGAGTGCAGTGACCGCTCCCAGCCACCGCAGCCTTGCCTGCTGGGCTCCGGCGATCCTTCCGCCTCAGCCTTCTGAGTAGCCGGCATTACAGGCATGCGCTACCACACCCGGCTGATTTTTTTTGATTTATTGTAGAGATGAGGTCTCGCTGCCCAGGTGGGTCTCGAACCCGCGGGTTCAGGCAATCCACTCACCTCAGCCTCCCAAAGGTGCAGGATTACAGGCTGAGCCACCGAGCCCGGCTTAGCATCTACTTTTAGACGTCAAGGTTTTTTGATAACCTTTAGGAAGCGTCTCTATCAACTTAAGCAGAAAGCAGCTCTACAGGAGGGAAGCTGGTTAGCTTGGAGAATTGTCTATCAGGGAGGCCAGAGGGGCCAAGCCCAAACACCGGCAGAAAGGAAGGGCACTGGGTAGCCGGGGCACAATCAAGGGAAGGTTGGTTTGGGTTCTAGCATCATGGCCACTGGCAGTGCACATTGGATATCACTGTGGGCCCAAGCAGAATTACTTCTGACTTTGTATTTAGGTGACACTTGCCCCTTTGGTGTGTGTCCAGGTGCCACTTATAGGGGGCAGGTCAAACATTTATCTGAACTTTTAAGCTTGTGTACTGAGAGTGAGACCATCTCTCACCAAGACTCACACGATAGGGACATCCTCAATATCAGAAGTGCTCAATGCTACCCCTCCATGAAGATGCCCATCACGCAATGCCATTGGGCTAGGAGGATAACTAAATGAGATGGCGCATGACCCAGTGATTCTCAAACATTTCCACTAAAGGCTGAGGAATAGGCTGTATCCTCAGAAGGATGTCCTGCTTAGAACCTCAGGCTGCAAGCTCGTGTTATATTCATTCAACAAACACTTATTAAACTCTTGCCACATGGCAGGTCCTTTTCTCGGGACTGGGTATGTATCAATGAACCAAACAGACATAACCCCTGCTCTATATTCTAGTGTTTATCTTCAGAGTCTAACATTTTGTTTGAAGATGAGTGCAGAGGTTTGCTTCTATTTCCTAATGTGACCGTAACAATGTCCCCGTAACATGTTAGGACTTGCTTTTGTGAGTCAGAGTCTCACTGCCCCCCAGACTGGAGTGCAGTAGCACGCTCATGGCCACCACAGCCTCGACCTGCTGGGCTCAGGCGATCCTCCCATCTCAGCCTTCCAAGTAGCTGGAAATATAGGCACGTGCCACCACACCCAGCTAATTTTTTGATTTATTGTGATGACGAGGTCTTGCTAAATTGCCCAGGCTGGTCTCAAACCCCTGGACTCAGGCAATCCTCTCACCTCTGCCTCCCAAAGTGGTGGGATTACAAGTGCGAGCCACTTCTGGCAGAGTTTGTTCTAATACAAAAGTAATGGCTTCTTACTAAAACGGTGAAGACACAATGGGCCAAATGGCTGCCTTGTCTTATTTGCGTGAAGAGATGGAATGCTGTGCTTTTTGTACCTATATTTGAGCAAGTTTTGGTTGATGCCAAGAACAAAGCTTAGATTGAGTTTGTGGGAGGAAAGAAGAGGATGTGAGGAGGGGGAGGACAGAGGGGAAGGGATGATGGAGAGATTGAGGCAGGGGCTGTGGAGCCCTGCCAGCCTCTGCCAGGGGTCAGAAACGGAATACTCTGGAAGTCCCTCCTGCCTGAGGCACCAGAAAGAACCACACTTTCTTTCTCTTAAGGGGTTCTCATAAGAGCGGTGAGAGGGCTGCTGGGTGGTGGCAATTCCAGGCTGGTGGGTCACTGGCTCTGGGTTCAGAGTGGACTTGACAGCTGCAGTCACTAACGTCCTGGGGTTTGGCATGTGGCTGGCAGCAGTGGCCAGCCGGGAGCCAGAGGGGCAGGCGGGTGGGCTGCAGCTGGACAAGGCGAGCAACTTCCCTTGGCAGAGGTGCTGAGAGGTGGTGATAGCCCCAGGGTTTGTGGGGCCAGATGTGGAGTGGGAAGGAGGCCTAGAGGGATCCGCCCACCCCAGGATGGGTGGTTTTGGAGCGCTTTGCTGCCTAAGAAAACTCACTCTCCTTCCCAGGCTGAAGGGCTTTATGAAAAACAGATGCTGGTTGGAGTGGGGGTGAGGGGAGGTCTAGTCCCTACTCTGAGGGGATGGGGCGGAGCTGAACTGTCCCCTTCCCACTCCCACCGGGTCAGAAGCAGATCCAGGAAAGACCAACGGGTGAACCCTCACCAGCCCAGCCTGGCTGCAGGAGAGGCCATGGGAAGAGGCTCACACAGGAGTCCACAAGGATTTGGGTTGAAACAGGCAGGTGTCTGTGTAACATCATATGAGGTAACCCCATTTTCACAGGCACAGATAAGTTAAGTAACTTGCCCAAGATCACACAGCTAGTAAGCGGTAGAGGTAGGATTTGAATCCAGGCAGTTGTGTTCGATCTTAAATATTGTCTGGCATTGACTTTGTACCTTATACCCCAGAGGCAAAAGATACATATTTTTTTCCAGCAACGACTGTCTGGCTAGGTGACTTATTACCCGTATTTCATTTTATCTTTGGAGATATTATTATTGTTATCCCCATTTTACAGATGATAAAATAGAGGCTCCATGAGTAAGTCTATTATATAACTCTCTTAAAGTCACATAGTTACTCCACGCCAGAGCCTGGATTTGAATACAAGTGTGTCTCACTAGGAAGCGTGGTACATAATAGTACCTCAATAAACACAGACTCCCTTCTCTCTTCTTTGCATCCAGGAGCCGTCTACTGGACTTATGTCTGTCTTGGTGGCAGTGGCCTACTCAGGAGTCCTGCAGTAGCTGCCCCTCATCTTAGCCAGATGACTTCCTGTTGGCAAGCCACCCAGAAAAAGCCAGAGAGGGCGTGAAGACCTTTAGACGGGGGCTGATGGGAGCCTCTGCCGCCCTCTCCCAGCCCACCCGCCTCCCTGCAGAGCCCTTCGGATGGGAGCCAGCCACACAGACAAGGGCAGCATGGATCAGCAGCCTGTGGCTGGCCCCCGAGGGCAGGCAGCCAGGTGCCCGCAGCCGCAGGAGAGAAGGGCCCCTCTTCTCTCCACTCAAAGGTGGATTGAGGGAGGCTGGCTCCATGATTTTTCCAAGAAGCTCATCCGGAGCCAGAGAATGGGAACATCTGTGTCCCGGGTTCTGTCCTGGACCAGGCTCAGGCCACAGTCTGGGGCTGGCGTCAGCTGGAGACAGCCCTGCGTGGAGGAGGCTCTGTCCCACTGGCCAGCGGGTGGGGCCGCTCCCAGCTGGCAGGCCCATGAGGGGCTGTCGTTGGCCTCCACTCCTGGGAGAGAGAGAGTCCAGGCCAGGCAGGGGAGGGAGCAAAGGGCCTGAAGCTTGGGCACCGAGGTTCTCCATCGGCTGTTGGTGTGGCGGGTCTGGTGGAGGCCCTGGTGACCCAGCATGTGGACCCAGGGGCACCGCCCCTGCTCCCAGCTCCTGGACCCAAGACTTTCCCTTCCCCCTCTGCCTTTGGGGACAGGCATTTGTAGGCACTTTTTTCTTGTTTTGAGTAAAGGTCTCACTCTGTCGCCCAAGTTGGACTGTAGTAGTACAATCATGGCTCACAGCAGCCTTGGCCTCCTGGTCTCAGGTGATCCTCCAGCCTCAGCCTCCCTAGTAGCTAGGATAGATGCACACCACCACACCTGGCTAATTTTTAAATTTTTTTTTTGAGACAAGGTCTCACTATGTTGCCCAGGCTGGTCTCGAACTCCTGGGCTCAAGCATTCCTCCTGTCTCAGCCTCCCAAAGTGCTGGAATTACAGGTGTGATTCGTGGTGCCCAGCCTGTGGGTATTCTGTCTCCACCACCAGCCTGTTGATCAAGGCTATGAGGGAATGTAGAGATCATCTAGTCGATTCATTCTTTCCTGACCCTTTTGTCATTTGGTGTATTTTTTTTAATTTAAGTTGTTTTTGGGGGGGGGGTTTGTTTTTTTGAGTTGGAGTCTTACTCTGTCATCCAGACTGGAGTGCAGTGGCCTCTCCTGGCCACTGCAACCTCGACCTGCTGGGCTCAGGCGATCCTTCCGCCTCAGCCTTCCAAGGAGCTGGAACTACAGGCGTGTGCTACCATGCCTGGCTAATTTTTTTGATTTTATTGTAGAGATGAGGTCTCGCCAAGTTGCCCAGGCGAGTCTCGAACCCGCAGGCTCAGGCAATCCACTTACCTCAGCCTCCCAAAGCGCTGGGATTACAGGTTGAGCCACCGAGCCCGGCTAAGTTGTGTTTTTTTTAAGTTAATATATTTACATGGCTTAAAAATCAAAATGCTGGCCAGATGTGGTGGCTCATGCCTGTAATCCCAGCGCTTTGGGGAGGCCGAGGCAGGAAGATTGCTAGAGGTCTGGAGTTTGAGATCAACCTGGGCAACAAAGCAATATCCTGACTCTATTTTTAAAAATAGAAAAATTAGCCGGGCATAATGGTGCGCACCTGTACTCCCAGCTATTTGGGAGTCTGAGGCAGGAGGACTGCCTGAGCCCAGGAAGTTGAGGCTGTGGTGAGCTGTGATTGTATCACTACATTCCAGCCTAGGTGACAGAATGAGACCCTGACTGAAAAAACATGCTGTAAATCCAGGTGCAGTGACTCAGGTCTGTAATCCCAGCACTTTGTGAGGCCAAGGTGAGAGGACTGCCTGAGCCTGGGGATTCGAGGCCAACCTGGGCAACCTGGGTAAGTTGGTGAGACCTAGTCTCTACAATAAATAAATTAATAGCTAGGTGTGGTGGCAGGTACCTGTACTCCCAGCTATTTGGGAGTCTGAGGCAGGAGGACTGCCTGAGCCTAGGAGATTGAGGCTGGGGTGAGCTATGGCTGTGTCACTATACTCCAGCATGGGTGACAGAGTGAGACACTGACTGAAAAAAAATGCTGTAAAAAGGTAACCACTAAGAAATCTCACTTCGCCCTGTGGTTTCATCTGGTCTCCCCCTGGCCAGCCAGGCCCCACCTCATCCCACAGGAAGGTATCGTTGGCTCCTCAGACATCCTTCCAGGGCTTCTGTATGCAAATCAAGCACGTACAGATATTTAATTGTATTTCTCCCTTTTTAATATAAATAATTAGCACAAACATCATTCTGTACCTTACTTTTTAAATTCAATATATCCTGGAAATATTTTATTATTTTGAAAACATCTTCATTTTCCCAGCTGTACAATATTTTATTCTGTGGCTATGCCAGTCTGATAACCAGATCCTAAAAATGAGCACATGGGTAGTTTTCAATCTTTCCCATCATATTTTCAAGTGAAGTCTCTGGAGGGAGCTTGATTTACAGCAAACTTTCTGGTTAGAGGAAATGGTGGGTGAGGCCAACCCCAGCTTGCAATCTCCACCATCCCTTCCAGGCCCTGGAAGAACTTCACTGGAGCCCTAAGCTCCATGAAATGACTTAAAAACCATTATATTAGCACCATCTGCTCACTTTTTAAATTAGAAACTAAGGCTCAACAGAAACAAGACTGGTCTAAGGTCACAAGTTTAACCTGTTGCAGAACTGCAGAACAAATCTCCTGGGCTTTGCTCAATACAGTATCCATATTTCATCCCCAGGGGTCCTAAACAGGGCTCTAGGACACCTGGAATAGAGTCAGGGGCAGGTGTTTGTGTGGTCTACATCATAGACCCAGCTAAGAACCCAGCCAAGCACCCAGACATGAATCTAGCCATAGACCAGCCATAGACCAAGCCATGAATACAGTCATAGATACAGCCATAGACCCAGTCATAGACTTACCCATAGAACCAGCCATGGATACGGCCATAGAACCAGCCATAAACCAGACACAGACTCAGTCATCGACCCAGCCATAGACCCAGCCATGGTCCCAGTTGTAGACTAGATATAGACTCACCCATAGACCCAGCCATAGACCAGACATACATTCAGCCATACACCCAGCCATGGACCCAGCCATAGACCCGGTCATAGAACCAGCCATAAACCAGACACAGACTCAGTCATAGACCTAGCCATAGACCCAGCCATGGACCCAGCCATAGACCCGGTCACAGAACCACCCTTAAACCAGACACAGACTCAGTCATAGACCCAGCCATAGACCCAGCCATGGACCCAGCCATAGAACCGGTCACAGAACCACCCTTAAACCAGACACAGACTCAGTCATAGACCTAGCCATAGACCCAGCCATGGACCCAGCCATAGAACCGGTCACAGAACCACCCTTAAACCAGACACAGACTCAGTCATAGACCCAGCCATGGACCCAGCCATAGACCCGGTCATAGAACCACCCTTAAACCAGACACAGACTCAGTCATAGACCTAGCCATAGACCCAGCCATGGACCCAGCCATAGACCCGGTCACAGAACCACCCTTAAACCAGACACAGACTCAGTCATAGACCTAGCCATAGACCCAGCCATGGACCCAGCCATAGACCCAGTCACAGAACCACCCTTAAACAGACACAGACTCATCATAGACCTAGTCATAGACCCAGCCATGGACCCAGCCATAGAACCGGTCACAGAACCACCCTTAAACCAGACACAGACTCAGTCATAGACCCAGCCATGGACCCAGCCATAGACCCGGTCATAGAACCACCCTTAAACCAGACACAGACTCAGTCATAGACCTAGCCATAGACCCAGCCATGGACCCAGCCATAGACCCGGTCATAGAACCACCCTTAAACCAGACACAGACTCAGTCATAGACCTAGCCATAGACTCAGCCATGGACCCGGCCATAGACCTAGTCATAGATTCAACCATAGACCCATCCATCAACACAACCATGGACCTAACTGTAGGCTCACCCATAGACCTAACCATGAATCCAGTCATGGACCTAACCATACACTCATGTATAGACCCAGCTAAGGACTCAGTCATAGACCCAGATGTAGACACAGCTACAGATCTAACTGTAGATCCAGCCATGCACCCAGCTGAGAATCTTGAATCTGCCTGTCTCTCACTCTGGGCTTTCAATTTCTTTTCCACTGTCTAAGGTCAATCACTTCCTTCACAGGCCCAGCAGAAAGGGCTTTGAGTTCACTAAAGGCAATATGAGTTCCGCAAACAGGATGTGAGAATTAAAGCTTCTGAGGTGGACTCTTAAGAAATGGAAAGTCAAGAATGTGTAGTGATAAGAAAGTCTGAGAGACTTTGCAGACACATGTAAGCAACTTGTGTTTTTGAAAAGAATCGGTTGGGTGTGGTGACTCAGCCTGTAATCCCGGCACTTTGGGAGGCTGAGGCCATGAGTTCAAGACCAGCCCAGACCACAAAGTGAGACCCCCCCATCTCTACAAAAAAATATAAGTTAAAAAAAAGAACCACTGGATACCCTGAAAATATACACATCTTTGATGTATCCATTAAAAATATTTTTTAAAAGAATCACTAGAGAGTTTTACAACTGCTAAGTAACTGAGGAAATACATTTTATGAAAGAGAAATGTGTTTACAGCCAAGCAAAGGCTGGGGCGGAGGGGGAGTCTAATTGGGAAGGATTTAACCAATAAACAGGATCCCAGCAGGCCAAGAGGTAAACAAACAGAGGAGAAGGAAACCAATTTGCATCTGAAAGACAGACTCTCCAGGTTTGGCCCAAGTCAGGAGCACTGGGAAGAGGCACAGTTTGGGGGAACTCAGGGCTCTGACACCGCCTACTCCCATCTCATAGATGAGGAATCTGACTCACCCCAGATGAAGTGACCTTCGTGGGGTAACAAGGCGGGTATGCAATAAGACCGGGTGGATGTGGCATAATCCCAGCCCTGAGGCCGCTGCTCCCACCCTTGTAATAAGCAAGGTACAGCAGGGGAAGTCCAGCTGGCCCAGGAGCCAGGAAACCTGGTCCTGACCTTGACTGCCACACACACAGGGTAATGCCGAACAAGTTGTGCCACCTCCCTGGGATTCAGCTTCACCATCTCTTAGAAGAGAGGGTTGGACTCAGTGAGCTTTTTAACTCTCTCTCTCTCTCTCTTTTTTTTTTTTTTTTAGTTGGAGTCTCACTCTGCCACCCAGGGTGGGGTGCAGTGGCATGCTCACAGCCACCACAGCCTCAACCTGCTGAGCTCAGTCGATCCTTCTGCCTCAGCCTTCCAAGTAGCTGGGACTATAGGTACGTGCAACCAGGCCTGGCTAATTTTTTTATATATTGTAGAGATGAGGTCTCACCAAGTTGCCCAGGCTGGTCTCGAACCCCTGAGCTCAGGCAATCCTCTCTCCTCAGCCTCCCAAAGTGCTGGGATTATAGGCTTGAGCTACTGCGCCTGGCCTTAAACTCTCTTTTGAGCTACAAAGTGAGGGTGCTGGACTTTGGCCTTGGAGTTTTGACAAATTACCCTTAATCGCCATCAGACCAGGAGAGATGGAGCAGCTCCCTCCATGAACCTCAATTTTTCCTTAACATGTGACCTTTCCCTATTTGAGAAGAGAGCTGCAGACCCAGCATTACTCCAAGGTGGAGCATTGCAGAGTATCCATAGAATAAAAGCAGGATAGAGTTTGACTTGTAAGTTTCAAAGCTGTCATCCTAGTACAAGTATGGCAAGATCTAGGAGCAGTCGTACCTGGGAGGGGATTTTTCCAGCCTGGACCTATTTAGCTTCCATGGTCGGGAGACGAAGGAAGTTGGAGATGAACAACACATCTGTGGCTGGGGCTGATGCGGGAGACTTTCATCACACTCCAAGGTCTGGGCATGGTGGGGTGATAGGCCCCCTTTCAAGAGCAGGGTCTGAAAGAGGAGAGCACCTGTGCAGGACTTCTGGGAGGTGGCAGCTCTGAGAATGCACTCAAGACTGGGGTGGAGTCAGGACAGCAGAGTGGAGATGGCTGGTGGGATTTCAGGCCAAGTAACTCTGAGGCAGCCCACCAGGCATCTTGTGATCCAGGAGGGATTGGAAATGTCTCCAGTCTTCCCCATGCTGTGAAGAGGGCATGGAACCTAACCAAGAGAGAGAACCAGGGACCTGAAGGGGCTTCAAAGTTGTGACAGAGCTGGGCGTGATGGCTCAAGTCTGTAATCCCAGAACTTTGGGAGATGGAGGCGGGAGGATTGCTTGAGCCCAGGAATCTGATACTAGCCTGGGCTACATAGCAAGACCTCATCTCTACAAAAAATAAAAAATTAGCCAGGTATGGTGGTACATGCCTGGAGTCTCAGCTACTGGGGTGGCTGAGGCAGGAGGATCACTTGAGCCTGGGAGTTCGAGGCTGTGGTGAGTCATGATTATGCCACTGGACCCAGCCTGGGCAACAGAGTGAGAACCCCAACTCAAAAAAAGAAAAGTGGCAGGGATGTCACAGCAAGAAGGGCAAGAAAAATTCCTTTAGAGCCTGTGGAATGGCCCAGATCACTCCCTGCCCTGTTTCAAAGGAACTTTGTGTTGAGAGGTGCCCACAGGGCCATCATCTGCCAGCCTCCAGTCATTAGGGGCTTTGTCCCTTCTGCTAATAATAACCGGGAAAAAACTGTGGTTGGAAAGACACAGAGTGAACCCCAAGATCAGGGACTCACAGAGCTCCATCCGCCTCCTGCTGCCGGTGGAGCCCCTGAGCTGCCTGGACTTCCCAGTGGCCACTGCCAGGAAGTGGAGTGGAGACACTGGCTATGAGGGAGGTTGAAGGTGTCAGCCTGTCCATCCCCCAGTCTGTTCCCTACCAACCTCCCTGAGCCCACCCTGTGGTTTCCAGATAAGGCTACAGACAACTTCAGATCCTTTTGGTGCCACAGATGGAGGATCTGAGGAAGGAGGGGCATGGGAATTGGGCTGTATGACCCTGGGCAAGGCATGTACCATCTCTGGGCCTCTGTTTCCCCAACTGCAAAGCAGGTGGGTTGCTGGTGCTTCCCTGACAGTCCCTCTTTCCATTCTCCTCCCGTTGATGCTGAGCTCTCCCTGCCCAACAGCTGCGCATACTGGACTTGGGATCCATGAGCCGGGAGGTAATGGAGGGGGCAAAAAAAGGAGGGAGAGGGGAAGACAGGTGGAGAAGGAGGGGAGGTAGAACGCTAGGCCTTCCAAGGAGGTAGGGGAGGTGAGGCAGCTCTAAGTTTGATCCGGTTCTGTGACTTAGTAACTGGGTAATCCTGGCAAGTTGCTTAGCAAAAGTTCAGTTTCCCCATCCATGCAATGGGCTAAATCCCATTTTGTGACATAAATGAATAAAGCATGTAAATGGCTTAACAGAGGGCCTGGCACACTCAACCATGTCAGCTGCTTTCCTCTCCCTCTCCCCATTCTCTCCCAAAGGAGAATCAAAAGGCCGTGCCCCACCCCCACTCCCCTCTGGCCAAACATACCTGCAAGTTGCATTCTGGGTCAGGGATTGCAAACAGGTATGGGGGGGTCAGGGAGCATGGGTGGGTACACGGCTGAGCTGAGCAGGCACTGCAGCCGGTTGTACTTTAAAAAAAAAAAACTGCCGGGCTAGGTGGCTCTGCCCGTAATCCCACGCCTTTGGGAGGCTGAGGTGAGTGGATTGCCTGAGCCCGCGGGTTCGAGACCCGCCTGGGCAGCGAGACCTCATCTCTACAATAAATCAAAAAATCAACCGGGCATGGTAGCGCATGCCTGTAATTCCGACTACTTGGAAGGCTGAGGCAGAAGGATCGCCGGAGCCTGGCAGGTCGAGGCTGTGGTGGCCAGGAGTGGCCACTGCACTCCAGTCTGGGCGACAGAGTGAGACTCCAACTCAAAAAAAACCCAAAATAAACAAACAAAAAAAACTTTATCTGTTTCATTGTGTGTATTTTCCTTGAAATTTGACAAAAGCAGTAATATGACAGAGAGCAGGAATATGTTCAAATCGTACACGCTGTTTCTCCTTTTTCTGCTCTGCCTGCCTTCCTGCTCACCCAGAGGAGTGTCTGCCTCTCCATCCAGGTAATGTCCTTGTCCGTCAGCCTCACATACAGCCTGCAGCGTGTCTCATGTGCTCTCGAATCATGTTTAGACATATGTGTACACATAAGCACACATGTTTGGAAAGGGTGTCGTGGATTTTCCCTGCGTTTTCTAAACAGGAGATTGTGTCACACACCTTTCTGCCTCTTGCTTTTCTACAATGCAGCTTGTCACTTCAGTCAGCCTGACCCAATTCCAGTCCCCTTTACTTATCTACATTCCCTGGGGCATTTGGATTGACCACCCTTCTCTAGATTGGTGGGTCTCAGACACTACGGGGCCACAGGGTTATGATAAGGGGTCCTTGGATCCACATGACCGCCATGCTCTTGAGCACGGCGAACTGTCCTGTGACTTTTGTTAAGTCGGGGTGTCACTCTGTCACCCAGGCTGGAGTGCAGTGGCACGATCATGGCTCACTGCAGCCTTGACCTCCTGGGCTCAGGCAATCCTCTGTCTCAGCCTCCTGAGTAGCTGGGACTACAGGCATACACCACCATGCTCAGCTTACTTTTTTTTTTTTTTTTAACTTTTTGTAGAGATAGGGTCTCACTATGTTGCCCAGTTTGTTCTTGAACTCTGGCCTCAAGTTTCCACCTGGGCCTCCCACCACACCCAGCCTGTTCTGTGACTTTTTTATTTTTATTTTTTGAGTTGGAATCTCACTCTGTTGCCCAGACTGGAGTGCAGTGGCCGCTCCCAGTCACCGCAACCTCGACCTGCTGGACTCCGGCGATCCTTCCATCTCAGCCTTCCAAGTAGCTGGAACTACAGGCGCACACTACCACACCCGGCTAGTTTTTTGATGCATTATAGAGATGAGGTCTCACCAAGTTGCCCAGGCGGGTCTCGAACCCGCGGGCTCAGGCAATCCACTCACCTCAGCCTCCCGAGGCACGGGATTACAGGCTGAGCCACCAACCCCGGCTTGTTCTGTGACTTTTAAAAAATATGATAAAGACTACATTGTTCACTTCTAGACATTCATCTTGGTTTTCTAGAGATGCTACAACAAATTACCACAAACTTGATGGCTTAAAACAACAGCTCTCATAATCCTGGAGGCCAAAGTCTGGAATCAGGGTGCTGGCGGGGCGTGCTCTCTGAGGGCTCTAGGGGATTAGCCTCCCCTGCCTCTTCTAGCTCCTTGGCTTGTGGCAGCTCCACTAGTCTCTGCCTCCATTTTCTCACAGCCTTCTTCTCTGAGGCTGTGTACATCCAAATCTCTCAATCACTCTCTCTTTTCTCTTATGAAGACTCTGGTCACTTGAATTTAGGGCCCACCTTAAACCCAGGATGATTTCGTCTCCAGATCCTTAACTAATTACAACTGCAAAGACCCTATTTCCAAATAAAGTCAATCTGAGGTTCCCAGTAGACCTGAATCAGTGGGGGGCACTTTTCAGCCCACTATGCTCTCTTTCAATTCTTTCTGTCCTTCTCCATTATGTCCTATTCTAACGCGTTAATCTATCGTATCAGGTCTGTCTGTGTGCTGTCTCTTGCAGCTTGTGTTCTGTGATTAGGCCCAGCCCTTGACCTTCACTCAGTGAATTGTTTCCTTGTGTATTGTTGTTCTTCAAGCTGTTAATTTCTGCAGGACACCCTTTTCACATGAGTTCCTTGCTGCTGGGGTTTTGGGAGCATCCATTCAGAATGAGTTTGCAGTTGCTCCTGCTGCAGGACACTCTAGCCTATCACCTGTTGGGCATTAATTTTGTTAACTTCTCAAATTGGGGGTTGTTGGACCTCAGAGTTTATGTACGTTTCGATCTAATCCTAATCCCACAGTATGAACAGATCTGGGCTTTTGATTTCTCCTGTGGAGAATTTTTTTTTTTTTTTAACCCCAAAGCTCACATGAAGATAGATATGCAACCTGGTCATTTCCTGTTGCTGATGGGCATGATTTTTTCCTCATCCAGCCTGGTGAGGCTATGGGTACATGTGGTCCTGGGTTTACAGAAGGGTCTCAGCTCCCACTCCTTGCCTTGTTCCATCCTAAAGCTTCATTTTCTGATCCAAGTGGGCATAAAGACCTGGCATCTAGGATGCCATGCTCAGTTCTTCCTTCAGCCTCAAAAGCCCCCACCCCAACACACCTCACCCAAGCAGTGGTAACATCAACCCTACCACTTATGATCCATGAGTTCCTTGAGCAAATCATTTAATCCAAAAACTCCTTCCTCTTTTTTTTTGCTTTGTTAACCATAACTTTTCTTTTAAAACTTAACTCCGATATCACCTCCTCCAGGAAGACTTCCCAGATTCTACCAGCTCTACCTCCCATTTCCCCCAGACTCACATCTCTGAGCCTCGCTGTGCTTTAAACCAGCATGGTTTGGGCAGGACACTACAGCTCCCCTGTCTTCCCTGAGCATAATCGGTGAGGCAGGGATTAAGGGAGGTGTTGTAGGAACAGCAGATAGGGCCCAGCTTGGAGGGACTGTGTGCCAGGGGGAAGTTGGATTTTAGTTGTACATGACAATGCTTCACTGAAGTTATTTAAGGAGGGGTCACACCATCCAATGTCCACTTTGGAACTCTCACTCTGGCTTCTGGAAAACAGGAAAACAGAATGGAGGCCAGCCAAGAAGATGGGTGGCCATTTTGGAGACTATTTTATAGTCCAGGTGTGTGATGATGGGCCTTGAGCATGACAGGTCAGGGATGGATAGTGGGGGCAGATTTATGAGATATTTAGGGAGCAAACATTCAACGAGTCTTCATGATGTGGTGTGGCCAAGAATGCCAGACATTTGAAGCTCCCAAGAGCAGCCTCAGCTTCACCTTTCCCTCCCAGGCCCTTAACCATTCTCAGGCCCCCTCCTGGGTGCTCCCAGCACTCAGCCCTTCCCCTTGTACCCTCTGAGCACCGATACACTGAGTGCTTTGGATGGGAAGGCTAAGAAAGGGGGTACACAGGCTGAGGCCCCAGAGAAACGAACTTGGCTCCTGTCTTCTGCAGTCTCCTTCAGAGGCCTCCCCGAATAAATGTGTCCATCCCTCTCCTACCTGTGCCTGGGTGCTTGGCTTGTGTGTTTCAAGATGGTTTGAATTTTTTCACAAAATTAAAATTCTCTGACAGGCGAGCCAATCCCGGTGAATGACCACACAGTGAACGGTGACAAGGGCCTCTTTCACAGGCCCAGCTGCACTGAGTGGGCCCCATGGCTTGAGGAAACCCTCCATGAATCAGCCTATGTTAGGAGGTCGGACACTTGAAGCCTTTCTCCACCCGGAGGAGTCTGATTGAGCAGTGACAGCAGCATTTATGATGATACGTGGCAGGTAGTCTGTGTTGTCTTGGGTGACAAGACCCCCGCCACTGATGATTACTGGTTAAAGTTATTCATTCAACCAAAATGTAGTTTGTCCATGCTCTGCCAGGGACTGTTTTAGCTCCAAAGTCCCAGTGGTAACTACAGAGGCTAGGTGCCAGATGGCAAACACGTTGACATATACTTCATTTTTAAAAAAATAGAGATAGGGTCTCACTATGTTGCCCAGGCTGGTCTTGAACTCTGCCCTCATGCAATCCTCCCACCTTGGCCTCCCAAAGTGCTGGGCTTACAGGCATGCGTCATGCACCTGGCCTGCAAATACTTTAAGACAACTTTGAGTGGTGTTAAGTACTACAAAGAAAACAAAACAGGGTCGTGGGATAGAGAGTGATGGGAGGATGCCATTTTAGGAAGACCTCTCTACAGAAGTGACATTTCAGCTGAGAACTGAAGGACGAGAAGGAGGTGGCCATGTCCCAAGCAGGAGGAACAGGTTGTGTAAAAGCCTTAAGGTGGGAACAGGGTGGCCACTGCGAGATTACGTGTAAGAGAACTATGGGATTTGGAGAGTGTAAGTGTTCAGGGAAACCAGGAGCAAGTGAGATTGAATGTCACAGGGAGTGGGTGAGCCAATACGTGTGGCTCTATGGCTCATTGGGAATAGGGCACCAGGATGGTGAGGGTCTGGAGATGAAGGCAGAATTGAGGCATGCGCCAAGGGAGACTTTATCCATTCATGCACTCAACAGCCATTTGCCAGGTGCTCACTGTGTACCAGGCACCTGTAAGACAACAAGCAAAGTCCAATTCCTGCCCTGATGAAGCACCAGGCTCAAAGAAGAGACACTCAGTCTAGAGACTATGGGACGAGGAGGCCCAAAGTTTGCCTCAGCAACTCTCCAGGAGAGCAGGAATTGGGTCTGCTTCTGTGCTACCCCAGAGGGAGAGAGTAGATGGGCTTCACACCCCCTAGGGGCTATTATTATTATTATTATTATTATTATTATTATTATTTTGAGTCAGGGTCTCAGTCTGTCACCCAGGCTGGAGGGTGGTGGCACACTCACAGCCTCTGCAGCTTCGACCTGCTGGGCTCAGGCAATCCTTCCGCCTCAGCCTTCCAAGTAGCTGGAACTACAGGCATGCACCACCACACCCAGCTAATTTTTGGATTTATTGTAGAGATGAGGTCTTGCCATTTGCCCAGACTGGTCTTGAACCTCTGGGCTCAGGCAATCCTCTTGCAAGTGCTGGGATTACGGGTGTGAGCCATCACACCCAGTTCCCCAGGAGTTAAAGTTGCCTGAAAATGACATGGGCTACCGTGCAAGGTCATGTCATTGGAGCCTTTCAAGCCAACACTGCTGACCACTCACATGGGATGTTGTGGACTGATACTTCCCAAAGGTTGTTCTGTGGACCCCTGGTCCCTCAAGATACTCTAGGAAAAAGAGTTCCCTTATCATAAAGGTTTGGGAAACATCCTGCTATAAATTTTGGTAATTTTCTGGTGCACACTACCCCATTTAAGATCTTAGGGAGTCCTGAAACAAAAAACAAAAACCTGTTTAGTTTTTTTAAATCCACTGTTTCCCAGAAGAATTTGTCTGTGGAACTCCTTTGCACATAATGCCTATTAATATCCTGTGGGGTTTGTATAGAGTAGAGCAGATCAAACTATCTGTGGTGAAGAAACAGGATTTTGTTTTTTAAAATCTGTCATAAGCCGGGCTTGGTGGCTCAGCCTGTAATCCCACGCTTTGGGAGGCTGAGGTGAGTGGATTGCCTGAGCCCGTGTGTTCGAGACCCCCCTGAGCAACTTGGTGAGACCCCATCTCTACAATAAATCAAAAAATTAGCCAGGCGTGGTAGCGCATGCCTGTAGTTCCAGCTACTTGGAAGGCTGAGGGGGAAGGATCGCCAGAGTCCAGTAGGTAGAGGCTGCAGTGGCCAGGAGCAGCCACTGTACTCCAGTCTGGGTGACAGAGTGAGACTCCAACTCAAATAAATAAATAAATAAATAAAATCTGTCATAAACCTATACTTTCTTAAAATAAATTAACAATGAACTACTAGAGAAAAATACAGACATAAAATAAAAAACTAGATTTTTTATTAGATTTAATACACATTAAAATTATATTTTAATATATTCAGCCAGAACAAAAATAACATATGAGTACAGAAAATAATTACAAACCTGTACAAGTTGTCCATCAAAAGTATGTCTTTAGACAACTACTGTAGAGAATTGCTATGATGTATCTTTTTTTGTCATTCCACAGTCTTAATGAAAAAATATTGGAGAGTACTCACATTACATGGTCAATTGACTTGCAACAATGTTGCCAATGCAATCCAATGAGGAAAGAGAAATCTTTTCAACAAATGATGCTGGAACAATTGAGTATCTATATGGTAAAAAAATCAACCTTGACCCCATCCCATATACACACAAATTAATTCAAGGTGGATCACAGACCTAAATGTAAATGTTAACATTATAAGGCTTCCAAAAGAAATATATTGGAATATATTCATGATTTCAGAGTAGGCAGAGGACACTGAAAGCAATAACCATAAAAGAAAAAAATGATAAATTAGATTTCATTAAAATGAAAAGCTTCTGCTCATAAAAAGGCACTTTTAGGAAGATGAACAGGCAAGTCGCAGACTGGAGAAAATTATCTGTAAGACATATATCTCAGATGTGGGGAAACAGAGTCTTGGGCTCACACACAGGGCTCACCCCTGTGGTGCTTTCCCCCCTGCCTTTCCCCCCAACCCCGTCCTCAGCCAGTGCCAGAAGTCTCCAAATAGGCAGGAGGGTCCTCTTAGGGCATGGCCAAGCGTTCTGAATTCTAACAATGACATCCCACATTCATCATCATGGTCCCTCTTTCCTTGTGATTCAAGTAGTTTGGGGAACACCATGGTATGACCCTACAGAAGATGATACTGAAACATTTGGGGAAAATGGATTGCCATTGTATTCCCCAGTGTAGGGATTAGAACCCTTTCTGGTGAGTTGGCTGTGACCTGGGATGTGCACCCGGAAATGAGGGGCACCTTCCTGACCAAGGGACTATTGGGGAGTTCACTTGCCACAACAAGCAGCAAAAGCAAGGGACAGGAGACACGAATGATGTCTGTATTAGACAGGAGGAGATATCAACATGCAGAATCTGGCAGGAACAGGCATCACAGCCTTGTACACCACAGGAAGCATTTGGGACTTGGTGGGAAGCCATTGTTGAGTTGTGATAAGCAAAGTAACTATCAGTAACAGAGGAGGCTCTAAGAGTTTCTTCCAGTAACAGAAAGTAGAAGATATGCAAGCAGGGGTGTTCCAAAATGCAAGAGAAGTCCTTGAGCTCAAACACACTTCTGCTGTGACCAGGTTGTGTGTCTGGAGGTAAAACCTGAGAAACAAGAGTCTCTAGAATATAAGCTAGTTCAACCTTTGTGGAAAGCAGTGTGGCTATTTCTCAAACAGCCAAAAATTGAGCTACCATATGACCCAGCAATCTCACTCCTGGGAATATACCCAGAAGAACATAAATTTCTCTCCCAAAAAGACACCTGAATGTGCATGTTTATGGCAATACTATTCACGATAGTAAAACCATAGAACCAACCAGAAGCCCATCAACAGCGGACTGGATAAAGAAAATGTGGTACATATATTTGATGGAATACTACACAGCCATAAAGAAGAACAAAATCATGTCTTTGCAGCAACATGGATGCAGCTGGAGACCGTCACTAAGTGAACGATCACAGAAACAGAAAACTGAATACTGTATGTTCTCACTCATGAGTGGGCACTACGCATCAGGCACATGTGCACAACGGCAGGAACGGCAGATGCTGGGTACTGCTAAAGGAAGGAGAAAGGAGATAAGGGGCACACAACCACCCGTTGGGTACCATGTCCACTACTGGGAAGAGAGGGTTTGCTAGAAGCACACAGACCTCGCCTTTACACAATGTAACATATGTAGCAAACCCTTACACATACCTCGAGGCTATAAAATACATTTTTTTAAAAAAGAGTTACCCACTGTAGTTTCACAATGACTGTGAGCTGGAGTAGATGAGATGTCACAATCCCTGTGTGAGGTGAGAAACAGCCTCCATGGATGAATGAGGATCTGTGGCATTTTCTGCAGAATAAGGAACAGCACACGGGGTGCCCCTCACCTCTTCTGCAATCCCGCTGTCTTTACATGTTTTCTGTAGTAGTCGGAACAGAACAGGGAGGTGCTAAATGCTAACCAGTAATGTGGCAGCTGCATTTATTAAGCACCCACTATATGCTGGGCACTGTTCTAAGTGCCTAGCATTTAATCATTTAATCCTCACAACAACCCTGTGAGAGAAGAACTCCCCCACAGGAGAGATGAGGGAATGGGAGCCTAGAAAAATTTAATAACCTACCCAGAATCACGGAGCTGGTGAGTGAAGGAGTGGTCTTCAAACAGGAATAGTGAAGCTAGAAAGAAGTGACAGTTCTTATCTGGTGCCGTATCCAAGAAGCATGTGAACACACTCATATTTTCCAGAGAAGGTGGAGAGCCTAGAATCCACCCCATATCCAGAGGGACACTTGAGAAACTGGAAAAGAAAAGGTTCCAGGGGGCACAGAAGGATCCTGGGAGTATACAAGCTACCAATTACTGTGTAACAAATTATTCCAAAACACAGTGGCTTCAAACAACAATCATTATTTCAGAGTTCCTGTGAATCAGGAATCAGGGTGCAGGTCATCTGAGTACCCTTAGCATTACTTATCTGAGAAACAGATAATACCTCTCCCTACCACTCCCATCTTCACATAGCTGCAAACTGCTTCTGTGCCCCTGCAGAATTTTTCTTTCTTTCTTTCTTTTCTTTCTTTCTGTCTGTCTTTTCTTTCTTTCTTTCTTTGTTTTCTTTTCTTTTCTTTTCTTTTTTTTTTTTGGTGTCAGGGTCCCACTCTGTTGCCCAGGCTGGAGTACAGTGGCATGGTCACCTCAGTCTTGACCTCCTGGGCTCAGGCGATCCTTCTGCCTCAGCCACCTGAGTACCTGGGACTACAGGCACATGCCACCACACCTGGCTTTATTATTATTATTATTATTATTTGTAGAAACAAGGTCTCGCTATGTTGTCCAGGTTGGTCTTGAACACTTGGGTTCAAGCAATCTTCCCTCCACAGTCTCCCAAAGTGTTACAGGATTATAGGTGTGAGCCACCACACCTGGCCCAGAATGTTTTCTTTTTCAGTTTCTCAAGCATCATTGAGGACAGGGAATGTTTTCCAGAGTTTCCATCTTCTCTGGAAAATGCAAGTGTGCTAATATCCTCCTTGGGGGTGGGGGGTACCAGACTGGCATGCTTACCCCTCTGCTGATACAATGGGCAGAAGAAACACTTCAGGATTCCCAGTGCAACCAGCATCCAGCCCCATGAAATGTCATGCAAGGTGAGTGTCCCCAGAGGATGATATCTTAGCCTCTTTCTATGCCTTGAGACCTAATTGGGTAATAAAATAGGTCAGGCATTCGCCTGGTAGAAAATTCACACCTCAGAGAAGACCCCATGGAAAGCTTCCACATCTCTGTGAGCCCATGAACATGTCCCTTGACAGTGAAATGCCATCCCTGCCACTTGCCTTATGGCCCAACATTTTGTTCCTTTGCCTCACCATAGAGTGCCCCAGAATCCTACGCACCCCTGGGGCAACCCTTGCAGACATGACAGAGCCAGCCTGGCCTCCAAGACCAAGTGTGGTATAAAGGACTCACACCAGAGCTATTACTCAAACAAACCACCAATCTGAGGGCCAGAATAGCAACAATTATTTAAGTATTCTTGGAAACCCTGAGATTTTCTTTCTCTCACTTAGTCTGTACTAACTTTTTCCTCTGGGCTTCAGAACAGACTTGCAATTGTCAGCACAACCTCCCTCAGTCCTCCCTCTCTTCCCTTAACACATACACACACACACACACACACACACACACACACACACACACACACACATACGCACATGCACACACAGCACAAAGAAACTTAAGCAGCAGGGTCTTCTGTGGGTTTACAGGGAGCCCACGATCCCAGGGAATTTGAGCCCTTCCTCCATGACACCTACTTCATATGGTAGGTTCTAATTTCCCTGCAGAATGAAGCAGGTGGAGGAGCCAGTGTTGGAGGATGGGGCTGGTGTTGGGGATGTGGCTGGAGAGAAGGTTCCTCTTCCAAGGGCTCAAGCCTGGGGGAAAGTGGTCCAGCAGATCTGGCTAGACAACAGTTCCTTTGCCCTCAGTGAGTCCAGAGAGCGCCCTGGACCTCCACGGCCAGTAGGTGGCGCCCTTGTGTCCGGTACCCCGCAGGGCGGAGACACGCTCCCCTGTCTACCTGAGCCCCGCCGCCACCGAGGTGACTCTCCGGAGTGGCCCCTGATGGCCGTAGCTGCCAGCTAGCACCGGCTGCTCCCACTGCTCCCTCCACCGTCGCCTAAGCAAGAGAGGGCTCCGCTGGTGACTGTCGTCATGTCCCGAGGCTTTTACCTGGGCTCTCCAGTGACATCACTTCCTCCCCCGCACTCACTCCTTTCCAGTAATCGTGCCCAGAGCACCAGAGCTAATTGAAACAAGACGTGGACTTTCATGTTGAAGTAGCCTTCAGCTGGGAGGCGAGGGCTGCTTCTGGAAAATGTTAACGCTTTCCTGTTGGACGCCAAGCCCGCTTGGAACTAGGCTTCAAACGAAACCTCATCTGTAAAATGAGGGGGTTGGACGATCCCAGAGAGCCATTGTGGCTCTCAACCCATGGAGCCCTGGCTGGGGGAGCCGAGGGCTACTTCTGGTCGGCAGTGGTGTTGTCACAAAATGTGGTTGTGAGTCAGCTTTTATTTTAAGCCTTGCAGCTGATAGATTAAATTCTATTTTACGGGCCACACTCTCTTCATAATTCCAAGAAAATCACTGCATCAGAGGCTCCACTGACATCACCAACCACCAGATAGGAGGCCCCAGACGTGCAAACCTCAAGCCCAGTCGCCATTGGAAGACTTGGCTCCAGGTGGAAGGAGGTTGTTATGGTTGGGGCCCTGGTTGCCATGGAGATCATGTTTCTGCCTCTCCATCCATCCACCTTCAGGAGGCTTGAGCTTCAGAAGGCCTCCCACCAACCCGCTCCCAGATGCGAATTTAATGAGTCCAGTCATGGGTCAGGCAGATCCATCATCTCTGAAGAGATCTTGAATGCAGATGGACAAAGCTCTATTTTCTGGACAGCCGGGCAAACTGAATTTGGGGGTTTGGCATTTGCTGTCGTATAATTTTGGCTTGAAGGTTTATTATTTGTTTACTTATTTATTTCTTAAGGCACTTCACCCTTTGGGTACAATCTTCCTGAGACCTCCTAAGCTCTTTATTTGGAAAAGAAAAAATATAAAAATATCTTTTTTTTACTTTTTAAAGACAGAGAGGAGAGAGGCCTATAGTCATTTCAGTTGGGAGGCCAAACCACCAACTAGAGAAATGTGTTTAGAGGAGACCAGCCAGGAATTAGATGAACCACAGTGAAGACCAGGAGACGGTTTCCAAATTGACAAAGCAAGGAGCTTTCTCGTTATACTAGTATGCACAATTATTTAGAATCCTGGAATCTCCACCGTGGAAGAGCTCTGAGATGTCTCTGAGTCCATCCACACAGTCCATGTGAGCTGTCCTCTATTTCACTGGGCAGTCAATTCTATATGTTTATAACTCCGTTGAAAAAAATCTTCCGAAGATCTTAGACTGAGCTGAAATAGCCTCCCGGTAGCTTGCATCCACCATTGGCAGGTCTGTTTCTCAGGAGGCCCAGGCAGGGAAGAAACCAAACCCTAGTCCAGGTTAGCTGGGACACATCCTTTGATACAACCCTTTGAGTTTTTGCAGGTAGCTATCATGTGTCCCTCTCTCCCAGTGAATTCCCTCAGTTCTTCTAATCACTCCTCACTCGTGACAATTCCAGATCCTTCACCATCCTGGCTACTTGCCTCTGGACACTTTCCATATTGTCAGCTTCTCTCTTACCCAGTGGCGGGGGCCCAGATATGATGCTTCCGAGTGCTGTGTTGATGAGCTGATGGATGTAAGGATACACCCAAACCGGAAGCTACAAAGCCACATGCAGATGTCACACCAGAAACTGGCTACAGGAACACATCCTGGCCTGTCGTAGAGGATTATCTTCAAACAGCTGGCAAACACTGTGGCATGTTGTCTACCATGAGAACGCCTGCCACATAGCCTTAAATGTGTCTCTAGAGAATCAGAGTATCATTGGATTTAGAATTATCATTAACAAATAGTATTAATCTTCTAAGATCCTATCACTAATCATAGAGCACAGGCTGTGGAGATGGGAAAGTGAAAGGCCTCTACGCTCAAGGATATTCAAGCAGATCATCTACAAAGGCCTAATTAGCGCAGGTGTGCTGGTTCTAAGCCACTTTGGATGAACTCTGCTTCTGATCAAAAAAGCACAGTCACAGATGGTTCCAGGTGGGAGTAAATGTATGGAAGCTTGACTTCATATCCCTTGGCTTATAGACAGGCAACTAGGCTCCAGAATTTGTCACCCATCCACCTAGCCATTCATCTGTCCATCTTCTTAGCAAATGTATTTATTGAGCAGCTACTATGTACAAGGTAATGTTTAGGGAAAGTCCAATGTGAATAGCAATACAGGATAAGGAGTGGTGAGTAACTTGTTGATGTATGGATAGTGAGCTCTGGTTGAATGGTCTGGCTAAGGTAATTCAGGTGGTTAGCACCAGAGCCAGAACCGGAAACCAGAACTTCTAACGTATAGCACAGAGCTCTTTTCAAGGCACCATGCAATTACCAGTAAATGACTAGTAAATAGTACATGATGGAGCATGCGCCCTATTTCAGAGGACCCTGTCATGAGAGAATCCTGTTTAGACATTTCAGGCTACATGACTGTAATTGGCAAGTGGATGGCTGTATAGGATCCGTGTGTCACTACTGAAAAGCACAATGCATAAACTAGAGGAAGCATAGACAACTCCTTCTTCCCCTTAGTTCCTTCAGTCATGACTTCTTATAGCCAACAGTCCACCAAAATTCTCTCCCAGGATTTATCAGAAAGCAAATCTAGTTTGCATTTTTTTCAACTTTCCTGTTCTTTGAGCTCCACACAATCTGATAGTAACATCCTTCTCTTGCTTCTCTCTTGCTTCTCTCTTGCTTCTCTCTCCAACACTTCCTTGCTGACTTTTCCCTGTAGCTCCTGAATCATGAGCATCCTCAAGGATTCACCTGCCCTCCTTCCTCTTGTCTTGCTTCAATATCTCTCCTTTGAGGAATGACCCATTCATAGAACTTCTGCCATCACCTCTATGTATGAAATGTCCAATCTTACATACCCCTCTTGACAAGGGGCCCTCTCCCAAGCTCCAGCTGCAAGTCAGGTGTTCCCCACCTCTCCTTCCGTGGCTTCAAACTCAACAGATCTCAAATCAAGTCGTCCTTGCCTGATTCCCACTCCCCTCCATCTCCTTCCCACAACCCCAACCAGTAGCCCTTCCTTTCAGACTCATTCTCTTCGTCCATCAGGCTCAAAACACTGAGATCAAATTTCGTTTCCTGATCTTATATATGTATAAGTTAGTCATCTAGAAAAAGTATTAGGGATTCCTTCCTCAGCTCAGTTTCATTTTATCCATCCATCCATCCATCCGTCCATCCATCCATCCTTCCATCTATAAATTCTTTCATCTGCCCTTCCTTCCTTCCATTCTTTCATCCACTTATCCATCCATCCTTCCATCCACCCACTCACCCATTTATCCTTCTATTCATACATCCTTCCATCCATAAGTCCTTCCATCTATCCTTCTTTCCTTCCTTCCTTCTTTTCTTCCTTCCATGCTTTCATCCATCCATCCATCCTTCTATCCATCCACCCACCCGTTTATCTTTTTTTTTTTTTTTTGTTTGAGTTGGAGTCTCATTCTGTCGCCCAGACTGAAGTGCAGTGGCCGACCTGCTGGGCTCCGGCGATCCTTCCGCCTCAGCCTTCCAAGAAGCCGGAATTACAGGCATGCGCCACCACGCCCAGCTGATTTTTTTGATTTATTGTAGAGATGAGGTCTCGCTGCCCAGGCGGGTCTCGAACCCGCGGGCTCAGGCAATCCACTCACCTCAGCCTCCCAAAGGCGCGGGATTACAGCCTGAGCCACCGAGCCCGGCTCCATTTATCTTTCTATCCATCCATCCTTCCATCCATAAGTCCTTCCATCTATGCTTCTATCCATCCATCCATCCATCCATCCATCCATCCACCCATCCTTCTTTCCTTCCATTCTTTCACCCACCCATCCACCCATCCACCCATTCATTTTTCCATCCGTTAATCATTCATCTATCAATTCATCCTTCTATCCATCCATCTTTCCATCCATTAATCATTCCATCTATCAATCCATCCTTCTATCCTTCCATCCATCCTTTTATCCATCATCCATCCACCCACCCATCCAAACTTTTATCTGTTCATCATTCCATCCACTCTTCACACACACACACACACACACACACACACACAGACTCACACTCACACCAAACACGAGAAAACATAACTGTGCTATTCACAGTCATCTAAGGGATTATATAAATATTAGTTCAGAGGCCCCACCGGCGATTATGGCCTAGCAATGGACATGAACTTAAAGTTGCCTGATGAAGGTCTCCTTCAGCTGGTCTCTGAGGCTGAATGTGAAACCTCCCTCAGACTCTGTGCCTTACCCTGAAGCCAGAGCCCTGCTCCCCCAGCCCAGGGTGACATCACATATACCAACCAGGCATGTAGGCTGTGCCCAGTCTGGGTGTGCCACGCCTCTCACAGACCACCCCCAGCCCCTACATTTCTTTCACCAGTAAGTCCAAGACCAGGACCTACAGCAAGTGCTAGGCCATCCTGGCACACAGAGAGGCCTCTCCGTCAGAGGTCCTTGCTGGGGGTGGGGGGGTGCAGAGGGCACTCTTCTCCAGAAGGGGGCCTCTCTCTCCTGTGTCACATTGGGTCATAACTTGAAATCAGACCCAATTTTTCAATAGACAGAGGCTCAGGGCTCCCTAGGACCGAGCCCCACCCTCAGCCCATGCAGACCATTTCCAGCCCCTTCCTCTTTAGCCTCATCTCTCCACCACCCACCTCCACCCCAAACACCAGCACCCAGTCCTGCCCTACGGTCCCCTTCTAGAAAGGAAGGGGTGAGGGAGCTATTTATTAGTCAAACATCTTTTTTTTGTTTTGAGTCAGAGTCTCATTCTGTTGCCCAGGCTGGAGTGCAATAGCAAGCCCACGGCTACCACAGCCTCAATCTGCTGGGCTCAGGTGATCCTTCTGCCTCAGCCTCTCCAGCAGCTGGAACCACAGGCACGCACCACCATGCCCGGCTAATTTTTGATTTATTGGAGAGACGAGGTCTTGCCAAGTTGCCCACACTGGTCTTAAACCCCTGGGCTCAAGCAATCCTCTCTCCTCTGCCTCCCAAAGTGCTGGGATTAAAGGCATGAGCCCCCGTGGCTGGCCTCAGCCAAACATCTTTTACCTCCCCAGGAGCATAGATGTAAATGCCCAGGAGTAAACTCCTTTTAGGTAGCATTGGAGCACATGGAGTGGCTGGCATCCCAGCATGACCAGGTGCCCATGTAAAGTTTTTCAATCTGACCCCAGTTATATCTGCATCCAGATTCCTGACTCCCAGAAAGTCTGAACTGAGAAGGCCTCAAGACCATCCAACACAATCCCCCATTGTGCAGATGGAAAAGCCAAGGCTCAGTGACTTCCCGAGTCACTCAGTGAGGTGAAGTAGAGGGCAGAGTAGCAACAGTGAGCCACTCTGTCACTGAGATTAAGATCCCATGGCAGCCAGGGACTCTGGGGCTTCCCAGGTCTTCAAACTTGGGGTCAGACAGGCTTTCTAGCGGGACCAGGCAGACAGGCATGGAGTGGCAGAGAACTGGGGATGACAGGGGGTGGCAAGTCCAGTGAGAGGCAGCCCATGCTTGGTCTGGGGACCTGGCATATGGGAGAGACCAGGAATAGCCCAGAAAGAACTTGAACTTCATGTTCTCTGTCAGGGACCTGACCATCTGGCATACCAGACAAATCTGAGGAAGGACCCCTTTCCCGGCTGCTCTGCCTCCTCCTGGGGGTTCCTGGCCAAGAGGCGGCCCCTCCCTCAACCCCATAGCCACCAGGGACTCAGGTGACCAGTCTGCTAGCCTCTCCCTTTGTGCTCAGACAAGCTTAGGATGCGGGCATCCTTGGCCAAGGGCCCTCAGAGGTCCAGAAATCCCAGAGTACTGAAAAATGCCAGAACAGGGTTCTAAAAATCAGGGTATGCCAGGCTCATTGGCTCAGCCTGTAATCCCACGCCTTGAGAGGCTGAGGTGAGTGGATTGCCTGAGCCTGTGGGTTCGAGACCCACCCGGGCAAATTGGCGAGACCTCATCTCTACAATAAATCAAAAAATCAGCCGGGTGTGATAGCGCGCGCCTGTAGTTCCAGCTACTTGGAAGGCTGAGGTGGAAGGATTGCCGGAGCCCAGCAGGTTGAGGCTGTGGTGGCCGGGAGCGGCCATTGCACTCCAGTCTGGGCAACTGAGTGAGACTCCAACTAAAAAAATAATAAAAATAAAAATTGAGGTGTGCTTAAGACACTTCCCATGAACAACCTCACACTCCTCATACACACACACAAATGCACAGACTTACGCTCACACCAAACATAAGGAAACATGACTGTGCTATTCACAAAATCATCAAAGAGATTATATAAATATTAATTCAGAGGCCCTGTCAGCAATGTGGCCTAGCAATGGACATGAACTTAAAGTTGCCCGATGAAGGTTTCCTTCAGCCCGCCTCTGCAGCTGGGTGTGAAGCCTCCCTCAAAGGTAACATCAAAGTTTAAGTGTGAGGCCCTCGAGAATGTGAGTCAGGGGCCAATGGCTCTCCTGTGTCCCAAACCCACCCTCTTGTCAGCTCCTCTCCTGAGGTGTGAGGCCTGTGGGACCCTGAAGGTGAGCAGGACCCCTCAGGGAATAGCCTAAAATGGCTGTCTCCCCACCCCCACGAGCCTGCCGACTCAGGCTCTTCACCTCACAGAGAGAGGGAGGGAAGCCAGGCTGCCCTCAGAGACCGAGCAGGAGCCTGGGCCTGCCTGTGGGCCTCGAGGCCCTGCTGAATGGGGCCTTTTCACACCACACCACCTGGGAGGGGGAGGTAATCCCTCCCCAGCCACACACAGCCCACTCGATCCAGGCGGCACAATGCACTGTTCACACAGCTAAGGAAACAAAATAAATATATTCTCCCCCCAAAGACCCCACAATGGGGCTTTTTCATGCTGGGCATCAGGATCAGGCTCCTCCCTCCACCTGGCCCAAGGGATGCCTGTCCCTGCTGGCTCTGCTTGACCCTTCCTGGCTCTGCTTGACCCTTCCAGGGTCCACCTGGCCTGGCCCGGCCCGGCCCTGCCTGCCCACTTGCTTCTGGTCATGCTTGGTGGTATGGACAGTGGTCCTGCGGGTGGGTGCTGCACAGAGCCTGCAAGTGTCCTGGGAAAGGAAGGAGGCAAGAGGGAAACCCAGTATGGATTTCCTACTATGTGTCAAGGAGGTCAAGAGACCCAGTGATGACAAAATTTCGTGATAGATTCAAGCCATCTGCAGCTTAGACTCAGCAGGGCTGAGGAGGGGGCACCTTTCAAGGGTTATCTTTTTTTTCTTTTTTTTTGAATCGAGGTCTCACTCTGTTGCCCATGCTGGAGTGCAGTGGCACGATTATGGCTCGCTGCAGCCTCCCCCTCCCAGCATCAGGTGATCCTCCTTCCTCAGCCTCCTGAGTACAGGTGCATGTCACATGCTTAGCTAATTTTTTTATTTTATATTTTTTTATAGAGTCAAAGCCTCACTATGTTGCCTAGGCTGGTCTCGAACTCCTGGGCTCAAGTGATCCTCCTGTCTCAGCCTCCCAAAAGGTTGGGATTACAGGTGTGAGCCACTGCACCCGGCCTCAAGGGTTATCTTAAGTCCCTAGGTCAACCATGAGAAGCTCCAGGCCTAATCACACAGGTGGAAGAACTTCCCGGTGCTCTCTGACTCTTCTCAGAATTGTCCCATGCCCCTGTGAGACTTGCTTTCAGGAGGATGTCAACTAGCCCTGAAAGGACTTATCTTGCATTTTGTCCCACTCCCCTGTCACAACCAAGTCAAATCATCTGTTTCTCTCCAGCAAGCCCTCCTCCCTTCCACAGTGCACCTCCCTTTGCCTGCAACATCTTCCTCATTTCTGCTGTCCCCTTTCTAATATCATGGGGAGAAGTTATCATACATAAATAACATTTACTGGGAGTTTACTCTAGACCAAATCCTTGTGTGAACTCAAGTATCATCCCCTACAGGAAGCCTTCCTTGACTTCACCCAGCATTGGTACCAGATACCGAAGTGTCTCTCTCCCAACCTAGATACAGACAGCCTAGAAGAGCCTTGCTCCCCAGTCTCTGAGTCCCTGGTGCCTTTCCCAAGGATGGCCACCAAGGACTCAGTGAATACGGTCACCTCTGCCTCCGCTAATCACAGGTAATTTCTGTCATGCTGGTGCCTGTGGAGCTCCTTGAACTAATGCAAGTCCTGAGCCCCAGAGTGTGATTCTGGGCACCAGCATCTCAGCTGTGAGGCCTGGGTAAGCCAATACACCATCTAAGCCTTGTTTTGTGCTTTCTTTGGGAATTATTTTAGTTTGTTATTTTCAGGTGCAGAAAGTTAATCATGTCCTTCAGGTTAGAAAGGGCTCATTATACCCTTTAGTTAAAGCACTGTTATCCTCATTAGTTAGTGCAAAGCCCTCTTCTTATTTTCTTTTTTTATGACTTTACTTGACATTCAATGAACTGCATGTATTTAAAGTGTACAATTTGATTAGTTTTGGCATGTGAATATACCCGAGAAACCATCACCATAACCGAGATAATGAATGTATCTTTCACGGAAAAGCCTCCCCCTGCCCTTGGTAATCACTCCCTCTTGCCTCTCCCTACATCAGAGGCAACTCCTCATCTGCTTTCTGTCATCATAGATAAGTTGCATTTTCAAGGCATTTATATAAATGAAATCACAAAGTATGGATTCTTTCATTCAGCAGTTATTAGTTTGAGGGTCATCTATATTGTTGCATATAGCATTAGTTTTTATTGCTAAGTGGTGTTCCGTGGTATGGTTATACTACAGCTTATTCGTTCATTCATCCGAGGGACATTTGGGTTGATTCCAGTTTTGTTTTGTTTTGTTTTGAGTCGGAGTTTCTACTCTGTGTCGCCCAGTCTGTTCTCAAACTCTTGGGGTTCAAGCAATCTTCACTCCTTGACCTCGCAAAGTGCTGGAATTACAGGTATGAGCCGCTGCAACTGGCCAGATTCCAGTTTTTGACTATTAAAAATAAAGCTGCTATGAACATCCATCTACAAATCTTGGTATAGACACACATTTTCATGGCCAGGTGATATTTTATTTCACTTCGTTTTCTCCTTCAACCCCAACATTTCCTCTTGTTCCTCTCCTCCTTTTAAGCACCCACATGGATGCTGAATGTGTACCTTTGCATATGTCCTCATGAGATGTGCAGAGTTGGTGTGTGTGTGCAGTGGGCAATAACTTACTTATACACATGGTAACTTACACACACTGCGCTATTTAGTCCTGTTTACTTGTTTCCTATTGCTGTTTTGGGGCTCCTCCTATGCACATGCTGCAATTAGAAGTTTGTTGCAGGTTGGGCACAGTGGCTCATGCCTGAAATCCCAGCATTTTAGGAGGCCGAGGTGGGAGGATTGCTTGAGCCCAGAAGTTTGAGACCAGCCTGTGCAACATAGTGAAAGGTCATCTCTTTTAAAAAAAAAAAAGTGTGTTGCTCCTAATGGCTGCACAGCCAACTGTAGTATGTCCCCACCAAACTTACTTATCCTTCCCCAGCACCCTCCCCTGATTAACACCAAGGCTACCTTCAACTCAGCACTCCCATAAATACCACTGCTGGGAACGTGTCATTGTACCGGTCCCCTTGCTCACCTGCACAAGCACTGAGAGTTGGAACTCTGGGTCCCAAGGTGTGCCATCACTTTATACCACTAAGGGCTGTGAGTCTGACTGCTTCTAGCACCCCCCCACCATATGCCAGCCTCCCCCCTCCACCTCCCACATCTCCTGGCCAGTACCTGGTACCATCTGCTTTGCTAATCTGACTGTCAAGTAGTACCTTGTTTCAATGTGCATCTGTGGTCTGGTGTGGTGGCTCACACCTGTAATCCCAGCACTTTGGGAGGCCAAGGTGGGAGGATAACTTGAGCCCAGGAGTTTGAGATCAGCCTCGGCAACATAGTAAGACCTGCTTTCTACCAAAAAAATAAATAAAATTAGCCGGGTGTGGTACTGTACATCTGTAGTCATAGCTACTCAAGAAGCTGGGGTGGAAGAATTGCCTCAGCTCAGGAGGTTGAGACTGCAGTGAGCTGTGATCGTGCCACTGCACTCCAGCCTGGGCGACAGAGAGAAACCCTGACTCAAAAAAAAAAAATAAAAAGTGTATTCATCTAATTACTAATGATGTTGAGCATCTTCTCAGATTCCTGACAGCTATTCGGGTTTTTCTTTCTGTAAGTTGCCAGTCTGTATCCTTTGTTTATTAAACATTTGTATTTCTTATGCTGTCTTTTTGATTGCCCAAGCTCTTTGTTTTGCTTTGTTTTCATTGAGATATAATCTACATACAGTGCACAGATCTCCACCGTGAAGTCTGATTCATTTTGTTTTTACACATGTCCATACCTATGTGACCACCATCCAGATCAAGATTCAGAGGTTTCCAGCCCCACAAGACTCTGGCATATCATATACTGCCTTCCCCCGCCCCCTAGTCAGTAACCACTCTACCGACCTCTATTGCTTCAGGTCAGCTTCTAAAGTGGGTGCAGTGGCTCCACCTGTAATCCCAGCACTTTGGGAGGCTGAGGCGAGAAGATTCCTTGAGCTCAGGAGTTCAAGACCAACCTGGGCAATCGAGTGAGACCTCATCTCCCCCCCACCAAAAAAAAAATCAAAAAATTAACTGGGCGTTGTGGCACTCACCTGTAATCCCAGCTATTTGGGAGGTTGGGGTGGAAGGAGGCTGGAGCTGTGATCATGCCCCTGCACTTTAGCCTCGACAAAGAGTGAGATTCCGACTAAAAAAAAAAACCGTTTCTAAATCCTATAAATGGAATCCTCCGTGTGGTTTTTTAAATATCTGGCATCTTTCGGATTCATCCAGGTTGTTGTATATAGAACCAGGTAGTTCTTTTCCCTTGCTTTGTAGTATCTCATTGTATGACTACACCAGAATGTATTCACCCATTTTTTTGTCGATGGACATATAGGTTGTTTCCAGTTTGCATTTACTGTGAACAGAGTTTCTATGAACACACTCGAGCATGTCTTTTGGTGGCTGGAAGCATTCAGTTCTGTTGGTAGTGGAATTGCTCCATCATGAGATTATGTCTGTTTGCCTTGAATCCACACTGCCAAACGTTTTTCTAAAGTGTTTGTATCAGTTCACACTTACGAAAACTCCAGTTGCTCTCACCCTTGCTGACACTTCATATTTTCAGTCTTTTAATTGTAGCCATTTTGGTGAGTTTTGTAGGAATCTTTGCACATTCTATGGCATTCACCTCTTGTGGGTTTTATATATTGTGAATATAAATCTCAGCCATCCATTGTCTTAGTCTATGGTGTACAGTCCTTGTCTCTTTATCAGTAAAATGGAGGTAATACTGCTTATCCTGAGGCTTTGCATAAGGATTAGAGATAATGTGTTTCAAAGACTTGGCAAACAGTGGGGTCTTATTTCGCATATCTCTTGAGCTACCTAGACTGGGTGCTCTTCCAGCAGAGTGACTGGGTCCTCGTTTTCGTAGTTCCCAGAGCCCACCTGGTATAGGACCCGCAAGAAGCAACTTTTCAAAAAAGCTTGAAAATTGACTGAATGACGGAGCTTCCCAGAGGCAATCGATAGACTGCAATCTCGGGAAGGTCAGCGTGGAATGAGGAGCAGTGGGAGTGAAGGAGGAAAGAGCACTTCCCTGCAGGGGGTTAACAGGTGTCCGGTGGGTGGGGAGAGCCCTGTCCTCCCCGGCGTCAGGGGCCCTGGACCAGCGAGCAGGGGCGGGGAGGCTGAAGAGAGGCCGCTTTTCCTCTCGCGCGTTCGCTGCCCGGGCTGGCGGCGCGGAGCCGGCCCGCCGCCGTCTACCCCTCTGCCCGTCCCTTTTTTCCAGCCGCTCTGCCAAGAGGGAGTGGGGCGGGGGAGGCGGGGAGGAGAGCGGGAGGAGGGCGCCACCCCGCCCGCCGCGCGCGCCAGGGCTCCCTCGGGCTCCTGCTGCCCCGGGCGGGCGCTGCTAGGCCTCGCGGAGCAGCCGCTGGCCGCCGGGCCCAGGCGCCTGCCACCTGGCTGCGGCCGCCCCCTCCCCACGCCGCCCTCCTCCGCGGGCGGAGCGGCCGGCAGGCGCGCCTGGGCAGCCACTCGGGCGCCCGCGGCGGTGGGCATCACCCTCCCCGGGCAAACAGCACTTCCAGCCAGCGGGTCCGTGGTTCGGGTCCCGCACTGAACCCCTGTGAACTCTGCCAGCGTGCGCTTGGCCCAACCCTCCTTCCTCCTCTAGAGCCCGAGGGCCAGAGAGGGAGGCACTTGGGCCAAGGACACGTGGCCAGTTAGTACAGTCAGCACTAGGCCCCAACCCCAAATCCCTGTCCTCCCTTGCCTCTGCCCGGTGTCCAGTACACAGGTGATTCATTCAGTTACACCCCCAAGGGCCCCCTTGACTCCCAGCACCTCTCCCTGCTCTGAGTCAAAGAGGACATCCCCTGTGTCTGTCACCTGGGCGCTGCAACAGCCCTCCTGGGGCTCCTGCCTTCCCTCTTGTCCCTCTAAGCACCCGTTCTCTATCCAGCAGCCAGTGGTTTTGTTTCTAATTTTTAAATTTTATTTTAATTTTTGGACATGAGGTCTTGCTCCGTCACCCAGGCTGGAATGCAGTGACCAATCATGGCTCATTGCTGCCTTGAACTCCTGGGCTCAAGTAATCCTCCCGCCTTAGCCTCCAGAGTAACTGGGACTACAGGTGTCCACCACCACACTTGGCTAATTTTTAAAATATTTATTGTGGAGATGTCACTATATTGCCAAGGCTAGTCTTGAGCTCCTGGCCTCAAGCAATCCTCCCGTCTCGGCCTCCCAAAATGCTAGGATTACAGACATGAGCCACTGTGCCCTGACACCATTAATGTTTTAGAAAACAAATCTGCTCACCGTGTGCCCTGTCTGAAAGCTCTGACAGTGTCCAGCACACCAGGAATACAAACTGGAGCCATCCCCACGGCACAGGCCTTTGCAGAACCCTCTGTTGTGTTCCTTGGTGTCCTTTCCTCCATCCTACCATTTCATGGGCCCCAGGGACTTAGCACTTGCTGTTCCCTCTTCCTCAAACACTCCTTCCCCAGGGGTTCTTAACCAGTGTCCACAGATTGAGCTGGATTTCAGCAGAACTATTTTCCTATGTAACTCTGTGTGTACTATTTTAATCATCTAGAAACACCATTCTGGGAAGAGGTACACAGGCTTCACAAGACGGCTCCAGCACTCCTGGCTCAGAAGAGTTTATGAACTCCTAGACTTTTGCATGGCTGTTTTCTCGTGATCGTTCAGGTCCTGGCTGAATGTCACCTCCTCGGGGAGGCCCTTTCTAGCTATGTTAGCTGAGGCTGTCTCCTCCACATCCAGTTGTGCCTGGAACAGTGGTTCTCAAAGCGCTATTCCCTGGACTAGCAACATCAGCATCTCCTGGGAATTTGTTAGAAATGCAGATTCTGCCCAGGCACGGTGGCTCACACCGGTAATCCCAGCACTTTGGGAGGCAAAAGGACGATCACTTGAGGCCAGGAGTTCGAAACCAGCCTGGTCAACATAGTGAGACCTCAGCTCTACAAAAAATTAGCCTGGCATGGTATCTCACACCTGCAATCCCAGCACTTCGGGAGGCCAAGGTGGAAGGATGGCTTGAGACCAGGAGTTTAAGACCAACATAGTGAGACTCTGACCTTACAAAAATAAAAATAAATTAGCTAAACATGGTGGCTCATGCCTGTAGTCCCAGCTACTCAGGCAGGAGGATCCCTTGAGCCCAGGTTGCAGTGAGCTATGATTGCACCATCACACTCCAGCCTGGGTGACAGAGCAAGACCTTGTCTCTTAAAAAAATACAGATTCTCAGGCTCCAACACAGACTTGCCAAGTTAGAAACTTTGGGGATGGAGCCTTTTGATGTTGGATCCTCAAGTTGGGAAACAACTGGCTCAGCATATTATCCCCATGCTGTCATGGCTATCATCACCCAGCCAAGGAAGGGGATCCCCAAAGGACCATGGGTGGAAGGAGAGCTGACTGAGTAATGTAGACATAAAGTCCACGGAGGGCTGAGCTCTCTTGGGGGAAGGGGCAGCATTCCATGGCAGCCAGAGCAGGGCTTGTGGCTTGGAGAGCCCCAGATTCCGTCTCTCGCTGCTTGGCCTGGTCAGCACGGAGCGGGAGGAGAAGGCCCACAGTCCTGCCTGTCACATGAGGTGGGAGAGGAGTTTGCATTCCCTGGACACTCCCACCTCTGCCCTGATCTGAACATTAACCGTGTCTCTGAGGTCTTCTCTGGAACCAGCCACAGCCACTCCCGACTCACACCAACCTGGTCCCCAGGCCCCTGCCCCTTTGCCCACAGGAAGTCCCAGAGCCATCCCAGGGCACTCCCATTCTGAGCTGTTTCCTGCACCTTCTCCAAGAGGGCCAGATGTTTCTGCAATCTGAGTCTGAACCCGTTCTTCAGACTGGAGAGCTGGCCTCCTGTCACCAGTCCGGTGACAGTCCCCCTCCTAATGCCGCCTGCAGATCAACTTCGGGCAATCTGAAAGGGAAACCAGGGCACTGTTGCTCCTAACCACTGGTCTCTGGCCTCGGTGCAATTCTCAGGCCCCTGGGGGAAAACCAGACACTTAATTGACTTCCTCAATCTGATGATAGAGTATTGGGTATCAATAGACCACAGGCAAGCTATTTTCATCCATGGGTTCAGACAGTAGCAGAAGCCTGGTTGCCACCACATTCCTGCCAGGCCACCTCGGGCATGAGCTCACCCCCATCTGCTAGCACAGCAGCATTTGCTGCAGCCAGGCAGTCTGATTTAAGACCTCCCAGAGAAAAGTTCTAGAAAGTGAGAATGTGAGCAGTTATAGCAGAGTGCCTGAACCAGTACCTGCCAGAGACCAGGTTGGAGTCAGGAGACCCTGGCACTGTCATTGCTCAGCCTCTTCCTGGCTGGGGAACACGGGGCAGACGACGGACTGTGCCCTGGTTTCCTTGCATGCCAAGAGGAGGTTGAAGGAGATGATGGCAGCTGGCACTCAAATTCTACAAGGAGGCCTGAGTGCTCTTTATACCCTGTCTTATTTTAGAGTCCCGAGCCTTGCCGTGTGTACTGTTGTCACAGTAGGAATCACCAGCTTGGTAACATTCAGGGTTCCTGGCTTTGATTCCAGCTTCATCAGTTTCATGCCCTTGGTGACCTAGACCGACTCGCCATGGCATAGGATGGAAGATCATCTCCAAAGTGCTTAAGGCACCTCCCAGGAATATGCCTACACTCTGGGTCTGGAGTGAGCAGACATAAGTTGAGGACGTGGAGATATGTCCCGAATGCTGTGGAAACTTCCTGTCCTCACAGTCCTGTGCTGGCCCGCTGCCCTAGACCTTAGCACTCAGTACTATCCTGGTTGATCTACAGGCTGCCTTCCCCCATCAGTCTGTGAGTTCAAGAGCAGGTAGGGGGTCCCATCTCCGTCATGTCTCCAAGACCCAGTGAGTGCAGTGCTCAGTGAACAGTCGTGGAACAGATGAATGAACAAGTGAACGAATAGACAGATGAATGAATGGATGGGCGGGTGAATGAAAGGAAGAAGGAAACCCACGTGGGAAATGCTTGCTTGAGACCCTGTGTGTGTGTGTGTCGTTGCTGGGTGGGGGAGAGGACAGGATTAGTCAGTCACAGCCGACGAGGAGGGGGCCTGATGGCTCTTCCCAGAAAGCTTCCCCCTCAGTCATGGTCTGCAGACTCAACAACAAGAAGCCTCCCTCCGACCATAGACTAATGGAATGTTGGCTCTCAGCAGAAACCACGGGTCACTTAATCCACACCCCTCCAAGGGGGAAGCAAAGGCCCAGACAGGTTCAGCCTCTGCCTCTATACTGAACTCATCATGGAAATTGTTGTTTTTCCATGAAAAAGGGGCCTGGGAGCAGGGGGAAGGGGCACAGACAAAAGTCAGTATTAAGTAGTCAAATGTTAAACACAGAGACAGCCAGTGCCTTGCCAGGGCTTGACTGGCCTAGGGCAGGGGCTTCCAGCATGAAGGGGGGTTGTGCGCTTCAGGGTGCCTGCTTGCCCAGGTTGGGCCGTCAACATTATGTAACCCAGAAGAGGCTCCAGGAAACACCTAAGCTGGCCTGCTGTTCATCCCGGAACGCGGTTTCCTGCTATTTCCTATAGAAAGAGGTTTTGCTGAGTACAGGGTTTTCTGCATTTTCCATCCGTATGCTATTAAAGAAAAGCAGGAGACAAAATACAAAATCCTTCCCTGAGTTGGCCAGAAATCTTTCAGTCTTGGAGAAGGAAGAGCTTAAGCTCAGTCCTGTGGGTCTCTGGAGGCCCGAGGCTTCTGAGGCGGCAGGAGTTGGTCCTGAGGTGAAATCTTCTCCTAAAACAGGCATTCCTGGAGGGGGGGAGGTTTGCTGAGTCCTTGTGATGAGGCTGCTGCAGGAGCCTGAGTCCACACTACCCCAGGAGGAAAATGGTGAAAGCACTGGGAGACCAGCACAGAAACACCAAGAGCCCTGGAGGACGCAGCTCTGTTTAGATGGTCTAAGTCAGCTTTGGGTAGGGGCGGGCTTAATAGAAGACCCTACTCAAATTTCATTTCCTCCAAAAAATCTCATAATTACAATTCTCATCTCTGTCTTTTTTTAATCATGCTCTTAAATCTTATTTATTTATTTCTTGAGTTGGGGGTCTCACGCTGTCATGTCAGTGTCAGGCTGGAATCCAGTGGCACAATCACGGCTCAGGTAGCCTCGACTTTCTGGGCTCAGGTGATCCTTCCACCTTCGTCTCCTGAGCAGCTGGGACTACAGGTGCACACCACCACACTTGGCTAATATTTTTATTTTTGTAGAGACGAGGTCTTGTTATATTATCCTAGGCTGGTCTCGAACTCTTTGGCTCAAGTAATCCTCTCCCCTCGGCCTCCCAAAGTTCTAGGACTATAGGGGTGAGCCACCCCACCTGGCCTAACACTCTCATCTCTGTCTTAATGCAACTTAGTAGCAAGCCCCGACATTAGGAAGAAGGACAGATGTCTAGAATGCATCTCCACGGTGTGAGCTCCTTGGGAGGGGGTGAGGATGAGTCCAGAAAGGTCTCAAGCACAGGCCACATTGTTAGAAGGGCCCCAGGAGAGCCAGGGGGTTGGCAGGAGGTGACTGTCTGGACACTCACCCAAGGATGAGAGAGAAAGACTCCCCAGGAATATGCCCATACTCTGGGTCCAGGGCAAGCATAAGTTGAAGAAATGAGGATGTGGCTAGGATGTCCTCACATCTGCCCCTCCCAAGTCCCAGTCTCATGCCCGCAGGACCCCGACAGGCTCATATTGGGGATAGTGTAGCCAGCCTGACTGATCCCGAGTCAACTGCCTGTCATCAAGTGCTAGTGTCCCTTACAATCTGTATGACGCCGGCATGTTACTAATTTCTCTGCCTCTGCGACTTCATCTCTAAAATGGAAATAACGCCAGCCTCTGCCTGCACAGGGAGATGTGAGGATTAAGATAGAGCGGCAAATGCTTAGCCCAGTGCTGGGCACAAGTCCAGAGCTCAGTGAATGTTCACTGGTAGGAAACTCACCAATCCTTCTGGGGTTGAATAAGGACAAGCAGTCTGTCCAGCTGAACGTCTTGGGAGCATCTTCGTCTGAAGGCGGCGTGTTGGGCACTGTAATGGGGGTGAGGCAGGGTGCTATGGGGATGGGTGATAGAGGCCCCACCCCAAGGGGTTCCCAGTCCAGTGTGGCGCAGAGATTGAGACTGAGCCTAACCGAGGGACAGCTGTGTTAAGGCAGAGTGGGGAGGTGGAGTTCAGGGAAGGCTGCCTGGAGGTGGCGCTGGTTTCCCAGGAGGCAGGGTTACGACAGGCCATGCAATCCTACAGGACCCCCACAGGGGTGAGGGGAGGGGTGAGTAGCCCTATGCCCCCTTGGTTGTCCACACCCTCTTTACCATATAGCCCTCCTCACAGGGCGACCTCGTCACCCCTCAGTCCTAGGTTGTCTGAATGGATGAACCTCAGGGATTCTGAGTAATGGGAAGAACTGGTTCCAATGTCTCCTCCCTCTTCTGGGTGACTTTCCTGAAGCTCTGTATGAACTCCCAAGCTCTTGTGTTCCCCATGTACCTCGTCCTTGAGCTTCTATTCACCACTCGCCATGGTCTGGGGGCACTTGAGTTCTGGGGCTTCCCACTGGACTGTGTTCCCTGAGGACAGGGACTGTGTCCTCTGTGTGCCTGGCTCAGCCCTGTGGCCGCTTCTACAGAGCTGAATCAGAATAATTTTTTAGTGCACAATTCTGGGTCACCCAATAGGTGGCTGGGCTTGAGCTTGACACATACACACAAATGTTTTTTGGAAAATGCTGACATTGTATATTTCTTTCTTTCCTTTTTTTTTTTGTAGAGATGAGGTCTCACCAAGTTGCCCGGTCTGGTCTCGTACCCGCGGGCTCAGGCAATTCACTCGCCTCGGCCTCCCAAAGTGCTGGGATTACAGGCTGAGCCACCAAGCCCAACCTGACATTTGTTTATTTCTAAGAAAAGCATCGAAGCCCCCAAATAGGAGAAATCAGAACTTCGTTGGACGCCCTGACATTTGTACTGTTTTAGTGTGGATTTCATATTGATTTACATATGGGGGCATATTCTTTTAGGTCCATAGCAACTTTTAAAGTTTCCACCCAGATCTACTTATGAAACATTTGCTTTTCTTTTTTGATTTCTCAAAATGCCACCTAGAAAGTTCAACTTCAGCAGAACAATGAGCCCAAACACAGACTTCTCTTGGAGTTTTGTTTTGTTTGTATTTTTTTTCTTAAAAAAATTTTGTAGAAAAGGGGTCTTGCTATGTTGGCCAGGCTGGTCTCTAACTCCTGGCCTCAAGTGATCCTCCCTTCTCAGCCTCCCAAGGTGCTGGGATTATAGGCATGCATCACCATGTCCAGACTACATGTACATATATTATACACATGCATATATATACACATTAGCATAGTGACTAAGCAAATCATTTAAGAGAAAAACTTATGATTAAGAAGAGCATTTGGAGTCAAATCTGGGTTTGAGTCCTGGTTCACTTGTTAATCAAATGAACACCTGAACAAATTACTTAACATACTTAAAACAACTCAACCCCTATGAGGCCTTTGCCTCTTCATCTAGTGAATCATTCATTCATTTGGTATTTATTGAGTGCCTGTTGTGTGCAAGCACAGTTCTAGGTGCCCAGGATGTATCGGTGCACACAAGAAGCTCCTCTTGTGCTTACTGTTCATTAGGGGTGGGAGGAAGACAATTGATGATTGACATAATCAATAAGTAAAGTAATGGTAGGTTTGAGAGTGACAAATGCTAGAGAAAAAAGAAAAAGTAGGGGAAGATGAAGGGAGGGGTACCCAGGCACAAGTTGCTATACTAAATGTTTTGCACATAAAACATCTGATATGATGGCTAAAAGCATGGATTCTGGAGCCAGACATATATTTGTTGGAATCTCAGCATGTACTAGCTGTGTGACTTTGGGCTAGTTACTTAACCCCTCTTTGCCTTGGTTTCCCTATCTGTAAAATGAGGGTAGTAATAACAGTAGCCACTTTATAGGGAATCATTACAGGAATTAAATGAGTGGATACAGGTAAGGTGCTTGGAGCAGTGCCGGCATGTACTAAAGCTGTGTAAGTATTGCATATTAGCAGTAGAAAGTGTGTTGTGATAATCCCAGCACATAGTCAGGCTCCCAGAATTCTAGGATACACATTACTTCTCTGGGCCTTCTCAGTGTGTGGGCCAGGGAGAGGGAGACAAGGTACCCCTCAGCCCCCTTAGTCCCAGAGCCAGCTTGAACCCCCTTCCTTGGCTTGGCAGTGCAGAGTAGGGGAAGCCCACCAGCTCTGGATCAGGCTGGCCCAGACCTGAATCCCGAACCCATCACTGACTTGCTGTGTGACCTTGGGCAAGTTGCATGACCTCTGCAAGCCTCAGTGCCTCATCTCTAAAGTGGGAATAATAATAATAATGAATGATCTGCTATGATCCAGGTAATGTTCTATTTTGCAAGTATCACCTCATTTAATCCTCACCACAATCCTACGAGTTGATTATTTTGTTATCTTCTTTTACAAGTGAGGAAACTGAGGCACAGCCAGGTAAGATGCCACCCTCCCTCGCTACTTGCCCCTATAGTGCCCCCAAGGATCAGTGAACAACACACACATATGCCCCGCACAGAGCCTGCCACCTGCCGCCTGCCTCTGCCACCGTCAGTTCCTTCCCCATGAGTGACTGGTCAGGAAGGGGTTAGTTTGGGCAATGGGGCCCAGGAGTCATTTTGCCGTTATTTGCACTCTCAAAAATTCTTTTAGGCAAAAAATAAAATAAAATAAATAAATACATTTATTTTAGGCCATCCAGAGAGAGCAGGAGTTGTGGGCTCCAAGTTTGCAGGTGACCCACGTTTCACCTGGCACCACTCACCCCCCTAAAACAATTCCCAATCTCTTTACTACTTGGTGACATACAAACAATTAAACTTTAAACTTTTATATTTGGCCCACGCTCATCCCTCTAAGAGGGACTTGGCTGAACCATGTTTCTGGAAGCGGGGGAGAGAAGACCCAGTAGACTAGGTTGTTTGTTTGTATTAATGAAAAGACCCAGAAAGACAAAAATGTCTTGAGATAGGTGGGGGGAGGTTATTTTGGGTCAACAGGGAAGTGAAGTCACTCTTCAGAGAGAATCCCAGAGGGCCATGTGGACAACAGAAAGAAGCATACCTGAGCTAATCCCAGCGTGTGGGTCTTTAAATAGAGCCTGGGTGCATGTCTATAAACGTGGGACGAGGTGTCCCCTCTGCAGGTTGTTTACAGGACTCGGTGGTTCTGGCCGTCAATGGGCCGCTTTGTTGTGTGTCTGCCTGCGCAGGCTCCTGCTTCTTCGGCCACTTTCCTTAAACAAACTCCGGAAGCAGTGGTCAGCCTGGGGCAAGGCTGGTGCAAGACTGGATGGGGTCCAGGCTTTGGTACCAGGGACCCTCCAGGGTTCCCCAAAGAGGGGGATCCGGTGAACCTCCCTCCTGTACCTCTGCTGGAGGATACCAGACCCAAGGACAAAGACTCGGTCCCTAGCTTCCTCTCAGTTCCCTGCCCCTGAGGGGCTCACCTAGGAAGCTGAGCACTTTGCACTGCATGGAGAAAGAGTCCTTGGGGCCCCAGGTTGTGATGAGTCCAGCCCTGCCAGCAGGGGACCAGCAAAGGTCTATTTGTTCAGTCTTTTCCCCACCCGTCAGTCACCTGCACTTGAAGCTCCCCCTGTGTTAGGCACCAGCTCTGTTGTTTGCCATCATCATGGCGTACTCTACAAGATACTTGCGGTGTACCTGGCCCCATGCTAAGCATTCCATGTGTATTATTTCTTCAACGTTCGCAACAACTCTGAGTGGTATTAGCCCCACTTTAGAATCCCCAACAAACAGATGAGAAAACTGAGACCTTGGGAGGCCACGTTCCGGCAATTGATCAAGAGCAGGCTGGCGCCCTAAGCCAAGTGTGTTCAATTCCAAAGTGTGTGTTCTTTGCAGCTGAACTATTCAACCTTGATGATGAGTTAAACGCCACCCCTGCCCTCAAGGAGCTCAGCTGGTGGAAAAGATAGGCAAGGAAACAGGCAATTAAAGAAGAGCTATAGGAAATATGGTTGACTCTTGACAATGTGGGGGTTGGGGTGCTGACCCTCTCCCATAACTGAATGTTCAAGTATAACTTTTTGACCCTCCCAAAACTTAACTATTAATAGCCTACTGTTGAAGAAACCTTACAGATAACATAAAGAGTCGATTAACACATATTTTGTATGCTATACGTATTGTTGTTGTTTGAGTTGGAGTCCTACTCTGTCACCCAGGCTGGATTGCAGTGGCATGGATCACAGCTCACCGCAGCCTCGACTTCCAGGGCTCCCGTGGTTCTTCTGCCTCAGCCTCCCAAGTAGCTGAGACTACAGATGCATGCCACCAGGCCTGGCTGATTTTCTGATGTTTTTATAGAGACAAGAGCTTGCCATGTTGCCCAGGCTGATCTCAAACTCCTGGGCTCCAGTAATCCTCCCACCTCCACCTCCCAAAGTGCTGAGATGACAGGCATGAGCCACTGTGCCTGGCCTGTATGTAGATATACCATAGTCTTGCAATAAAGTAAACTAAAGAAAATCACAAGGAAAGAGAAATATATGTACTATTTATTAAGGGGAAGTGGATCATCATAAAAGTCTTCATGTTCATGCGGAGTAGGCTGAGTAAGAAGAAGAGGAAGGATTGGCCTTGCTGTCTCAGAGGTAGCCAAGGTTGAAGAAAATGCACCAATACAGAAAATGAACTTGCACAATTGAAACCCGTGTTGTTCAAGGGCCAACCATACTAGCTTAGGCAAGAAGGGGCACCTTGTCCAGCCAAATAGGAAGAGGGGTAATAATCTTTGAGCTCAGTCTTTAAGGAGAAAGAGTGAAGATTAGACAGATGGAGGAGGCAGATCTGCTCCCTGACTAAACTGAAAGAATCTTACACAAGGTGAGGAGGGTTCCTGCCTGTATGTGTGCACGTGTGTTGAGCCTGATTGTTGACGCTGGAGGCTTGCAGGCCTTCAGTATACATTGTGGTCTTGTCATTGGCATCTTCAGCTCTTGACCTTGATAATCTCATGGCCATGCCTATTTACTGAACACCTATGCTAGCAATATCTTACGTGTCACTATAGTCTTGAGCGTTTCAAAACGCCTTTGGTCCTCACTGTAATATGACTTAGACTAGGGCAAGCAGCATCATTGCTACATTTCAGATGGGGAAACTGAGACTCAGTGAGATTAAGACACTTGCCACCAAGCACGTTACACAATTTCTAGGACTTAAAGGCTCTCAGGATAGAATGGGCTCTTTAAGAGTGTCTGTGGCAGCCAAACATTTAATTTTTAATCCCCTCCTAAGTGGTTGCTATACCTTTTGTTTGAATGCTTTTAATGACACTTAACTCATGATCTTCTAATACGTGTCACCGGTCCTCAGAGAGAGTTCACATTTACTAACACATTCTCCCTTATTTTGAGTCTGACTCTGTCTCCAGGTTCTGCAATCCATTGTTCCAGGCCCTCCTGGGGCCATATAGAGCATCATCACTCTCTTTCAGCATCCAGCCCTCCAAAATTTTGGAAAAGACAGCTGGGGCTTGGCTAGGAGGCCTCAAACACATGGTGAGATCACCCAGGGAGGTTTCTGTTTCACTGCTCTGCCCCCTCCAGGCCTTCCCCGCATGTCTGCCCTGGTGTTAGGCTAACATGAGTCTGGTTCCAGCACTCAAGGGGATCCATGGTTTGCAGACCCCAAAGCCTCTGCCTAGTAACCCAGCCCCATGAGCATTTGCCCAACCAGTCCAGAGGATGTGCTCCAGCCCCGTGTGGTCCTCCCGCTTGTGCCAACTATGTCAGCAGCAAATTCTGCTCTCTCCTATGCTGGTGAGGAGTGAGGCTGCAGCAAAATGCCCTTACTGTTCATGCCTGCGACCCGCCAGCGGGTGCTCTCTCCCAGGACGAGTGCCCCCCTGACTCACCCGGGGCCCGCCCTGGGTAAACGTCCCGTGCTGGGAGACCATGGCTGTGCTTTCAGAGGGTACATTTCCATGAGGCCTGGATTTGATTCCCAGAACAGCAATAAAGGAAGGAACCACACATTCCCCCCTCCTCCCCTTGCTCAGGCCAGTGTTGACAGAGGGCAGCATGGCAGAAGAGTGAGTTAGGTGGGGGCTGGCAGGAGAAGGAGTAGGACAGAGAACAGGAAGGCGGCGTCCCTCTGCTGGTCTTCAGCTGGGACAAAGCCCGACATTGTCTACATACCCCTTCCCGCACTGACAATTTGTGAGCTTTTGGGTTTCCAGCCTAAGCTTGAGTTACATTGACTCCTTCTCATTCCCCCACCCAATAAAGGCTTGTCCCCAGGAAAACATGTCTTGCTTAGGCTCAGGAGGTAGCAGGTACAGAGTACACCATCCTGGGCACCTTCCCTTCCCCTCCAGCCCCCTCCCAGCCCCTCGGTCAGACCGGTGGCAGCAGAGGGAGGCCTCTGCATCTGGAATCTTCCAGTCCTCCTGTTCCCTTGGCCGGGTGTATTTGTCTTGGCTGCCTTCACCTGGGCTTTTTTTAAACAGATTTTCTTTCCTTTGCTTTCCCCGGCAGCTGGCCTCAGCAGCGTGGCACACAGAGCAAGGCTTGTTTGCAATGAGTCCCAGGACCCTGCTCTCCCCAGCAGCCCACCCATGTCTGAGCCCCGGATGCCAATTCCCTCTTGAGCCTCAGAGAACAGCCATGACCAGAGAGTACCAGAGCCAGGGCCTGGGACCAGAGAGTCAGGACGAGGGGCGTGAGGGACAGGGGCCACCAAAGGAAGCAGGAACAGGAAGAGATGGGCCAACTCACAGCCGACACGCAGCATCCTTAAACTGAGAAATGTTGGAGGGAAACAGGGATGGAATGGAGACAGTCAAGTCCCAAGCCAGGTGGGGAGAAGGGAGAGGGGGAGTCTAGCGGGAGACCCTTTATCAGGAAGAGGAGGGACCTGCATCTCAGCCCCCGCCCCCCTTATTGTCCGTCAGTTTGGGGCTCCAGGTCCTATTCCTCATCTGCAACACAGGGATGATAATGTCATTGTACTTGCTTCAAGCTAAGGAACTGAGTTTCTTGGGGGTACTTTCCAGTTTGAAAATTGATGACTTAATGGTTTTTTTAAAAAAAGCACCAATAAAAGGTTATTTGTGTGAAAACATAACATTGACATAACAAGGTGTGCCTGGGGTGGGCAGCAGTTTTCTCCCTGGGGACTTTCAGATTTGTGGTAAGGATTAACCAAATTCTAAATCACAGCCAGTCTTCCTTGGGCTGGGGAGAAGGGGATTGGGTCCTGCTGACTAGGGAGGGGTCTTTAAGGTTCTGTCCCCACTACACCTCCAGGAACATGGGACAGGGCAAATTCTCCAGGAGCCCCCAGCCTTGCCCTGGTATTCTGCCCCTCCCCCTGCTTGGCTAAGTCTCCCTTGCCCCTGACCTTGCCTGTGGCCAGCTGGCCCGTGAACCAAACCTGGTGCCCAGTATAGCACTCCTCTGCTCTAAGGGCAATTCAGGGCATACTCTGGAGGCTTGTGCCCTCACAGGCACCCACACCTGAGGTTCAGGAAGCCAAGGGCAGGCTGAGGGGTCCTGCCCACTCTGTCTCCCATACCACAAACAGAGGGGACAGACCTCACCTTAGCCTCCCCACTCACGAGCTTCCCTTCCAGGTGTGTTTGACACTCTATCCTGCATGTATCCCACCTCAGTCACCATTTCTCTTTTCCCATTGGGCCTCTGAGGGGGCTCAGGTCCTTCTCTATGTGGTTCCCTGCTCCTTGCTGCCGCCTCTGGTTGAAAGCATTGACATCCCAGCTGCCCTTCTGACTGCTGGCCCCAACTCAGCCCAAGTGAACCCCAGTGCCTTGACATTCCCTGCCTGCCATCCTGCACCCTCATCACCCCACGCCGGTCCTCTCTTGTCCCCATCAGTTCTAACCGACCATGTCTGTTCTGCACCCTTTACCTGGTCTACAATCAATTCTCCTCATTCACAGTCATGTTCTGTAAAGTCACCTCGAACACTGACTTCACAAATACAGGATCTTTGTTCCTAGGAGAAAACAATCTTCGTTTCCTGCTAGCCCTGATCACAACGATTTCCTCAGCCAACCAATACGTAACTTTATGTTGTGTGTGTTTTTGTTTAAAGACAACTTGTTTAACACATATTGTTGATTCATTCACATCAAGCTCCCCACCAGCATTGCTGTAACTCATGCCTGAACAAAGCCTAACACACGCAGTTTCTTTGTAAAGACATCACAGCCTTCTTGGGCTTGGGAGCACTAGGTACCACTTCAGTGTCGAGTTGGGGGCCATTTTACACAGTCACATCACTAACATAAAGCACAAAAATGCAAAACAGCACGGCACTAAACAGACCGTGCAAAGGACACTTGTCTATAGTACACTAGCTGAAACAAACAAGAAGGCAGAGCATCACCTTGTCCAACCTCAGTGGGAACATGTGCATTGAGTACTTCAAGTTTTTCACTGCTCTGTGCATATCTGTGAATGATTGCAAAAGTGCTGCAGGGGTTTGGAGATTGCAAGCACATTTTAGCAAGAAGGCAAATTCCCAAAAATGTAATCCGCAAATAAGGAGGATCACCTGAATGTCCCCGATCTTCTCTCCCTCCCTCCCTGCCTTTTCCCCTTCCCTCCCTTTCTTTCTTTCTTTTTGAAGTTAGAGTCTCACTCTGTCATCTAGGCTGCAGTGCAGTGGCACACTCAGTGGCACACTCACAGTCACCGCAGCCTTGACCTGCTGGACTCAGGTCATCCTTCCGCCTCAGCCTTCCAAGTAGCTGGAGCCACAGGCGCATGCCACCATGCCTGGCTAATTTTTTAATTTATTGTAGAGATGAGGTCTCCCCAAGTTGCCCAGGCTGGTCTCGAACCCCTGGACTCAGACAATCCTCTCGCCTCTGCCTCCCAAAATGCTGGGATCACAGGCATGAGCCACTGTGCCTCGTTCTTTTCTTTCTTTCCTTCTTTCTTTCTTTCTCTCTTTCTTTCTTTCTGTCTTTCTGTCTTTCTTTCCTTCCTTCCTTCCTTCCTTCTTTCCTTCCTTCTTTCCTTCTTTCTTGCTTTCTTGCTTTCTTTTTTCTCGTCAGGATCTCACTCTGTCACCCAGGTAGGAGTGCAGTGGCATGTTCACGGCTCACTGCAGCCTCATACACCTGAACTCAGGTGATACTTTGGCCTAAGTCTCTGAGTAGCTGAGACTATACACACATGCCATCACACCTGGCTAGTTTTTTTAATTTTTATTTTTGTAGAAACAAGATCTCATTATGTTGCCTAGGCTGGCTTTGAACTCCTGGGCTCAAGCAATCTTTACACCTTGGGCTCCCAAAGAGCTGGGATTACAGGCATGAGCCACCGTGTCCAGCGCTCCCTTCTTTATTTATGTCACCAAATCTTCCTGGATCCTCCTCCCACATCCCACTGTCAGCCCGTCTCATCCTCACACATCCTCACTTGTTCTCACAACAAACGAGTGCATGTCAGGCTCTGTGCTATACACTTTGGTGGTTTCAAAAAACAAATCGGACATGGATCCTGTCCTCAAGCAGCTTGTAGCCTAGATTAAGGTCAGCACCTTTTTTGTAAAAGACTATGTTAGGCAACTATGTAAGGCAGCCTCATTCTGGAACCCCGTGGCTCTGACTCCCAAATGCATGTGTGCGCACACACGCACGTACACACAAGGCAGCATGGTCTGCAGGGCGGGAGAGGAATCTCGAGTTAGTTTCGGGTTTCTTCTCAGTGTGTCACTTCTGGTTGTGAAGTCTCCACCCAATAGGGAAAGATTGAGAAAAGCTGAGACTCAAGATCAAGGGGGGGGTCTGTGGGTTAGTGTGAAGATGAATCATCCTCACACTTGTCCACGAGTCTTCTAGAGCTCCATACAACAGGTAGCCTCACACCACCCTTCAAGGCTAGGTCCAAAAGGGAGCCCTGTGGGGACTGACCCAACACCACAAAGAGGGCAGAAATGCCAGAAAGTGAGAGGCTGACTCAATGGAACAAGCTCTGAACCCTGTCCACCCCTGAAGCCCCAGAGGCTAAAGCAGATAGGGGAGGACCCTGGAGGATGCTGTGAGTGACTCCAGACCATCCCACAACAGAGGACCAGGACCACTCAAAGACCATGTGAGCCCTGAGGTCAACAACCAAGTGTTTGAGAAAGGGAAGCCCGGAGCCCAGAGAGGCCCTAAGATGGGCAGGAGTGACTATAAGAGCTGGACCCCTCCAAGTTCCAAAATCCCCCTCTGTACCATGAGCAAACACTAGCAACTCCTCACAAGCTTGGTGGAGGGTTAATTAGAAAAAGCTCAGCACAGTGTTGGCTTGTAGTAAGATGGAGTGAGTCTTCAAAACCTCAGCAGCCATGATGATAAAGATGGTGATGATGATAGAATCATTTTAGTTCTTGGAAATAAAGGAAACATAAACCTGTTTTCATTTTTGCAGTCCCCCTTCTCATCTACAAAATGAGAAGGCTCTAAATAAAATGAGCTCTAAAATGATTTGTAGAGCCAATGATTTAGGACTCTAGGAGTGTACACATTCTGGCACTCTACAGACAGTAACTAACTGTTAACCTTCGAAAGGTCCAATTGCTCTGAGGCCACTCATTGCAGAAATGGGAATGACCCAGCTAGGTTGGAAACAGGTAACGTTGACTCTGAGTTTTTAACGACCTCCAAACTGTTGCCCACCTCCTCTCTTGACCTTTACAGCCAGGTGACTGTGCCTAGCATAGAAAAAGTGTCTCGCAAGCCCCCCTACACAGTCAACATCCCCCCCACCCCACCCTGTGGTGACTATTCTTTTATCACCATACATTATTTTTTCCTCATGTAATAGAACCAAACAGTGTGTTTTCTTGTGTCTCTGTTTTCCTTTCCTAAACATAATGTTCTTGAGGCGCATTCATATTGTTGCACATATCAATAGTACATTCTTCTTATTGCTGGGTAGTATTCCATGATATGGATGAACCACAATTTGTTTTTCTATTCATGGACATTTGTGTTGTTTCTAGTTTGGGACTATTATGAATAAATCTGCTATGATTTACAACAAAAGCTCTATTGCTGTTCAGTGGGCAAGATTGTTTTGCAATAAATGATACTACAGCAATTGGATATCCATTTGGAAAAAATTAACTTTTACCCCTAACTTATACTTCATGCAAAAATTAATTCAAAGTGAATAATAGGCCTGAGTTAGCTGGGCTCAGTGACTCAGCCTGTAATCCCGTGCCTTGGGAGGCTGAGGTGAGTGGATTGCCTGAGCCCGCGGGTTCAAGACCCACCTGGGCAGCTTAGTGAGACCTCATCTCTACCATAAATCAAAAAATTAGCCGGGCTTGGTAGCACATGCCTGTAATTCCAGCTACTTGTAAGGTTGAGGCAGAAGGATCGCCGGAGCCCAGCAGGTCGAGGTCGAGACCAAGATCTTGGAAAGGAACATCTCTTTTTTTCAGGTCCTGCATGGGTACCTACAATCCAGTGAGACGCTTGACCACTGTGGCCCCAGCTCACTGATCCCAAACTATAGTGGAGCTGATTCTGCTATGAGAGAGCTGGACCTTCAGCTGCCATTACCCACTGTCCACCATATTCAGCTCTTCTTCTCCCCTAGACACTGCCAGGGAAGGATTGTGCCTGTGTGAGTTCTGGATGGGGAGCACCATGTCCACCGTGCTGGTCATGCATGACACTGCATGCCCAACTTGAAAGCAGCAATAATCTCAGCCAAATGGAAAGGATGTTTGACAAGGAAATAAACAAGCGTGGTCCAGGGCAGGAACTGTGGTTTTAGAGCCCACAGGGAAGGGACACATACAAGGCTTAGTCCTAAGTAGTGACTTCGGTCCTACACAGGAGATACTTGGGTAAACCTCCCACCTCAACACACAACAACTTGACTAAACTCTACTTCCCTGGTGATGGGAGAGAACCAAAGGACTCTGTCATTTTTGGTAAGAGGAACTATAGGAAAATACTGCTTGGAAAAAACTGAAATTAATAGAATTTGCTCCCTTTGTACAAGTAAATAGTCCACAGGAAGCCACAAGACTAAAAATCCCATATTAAACATTCAGGAAAGATGGAAGCTACCACTCCAAAGAAGTAGCTGCTGGAAAATGAACCTGTCCAGCTCAGCTGATGAAACTACAAGTCCTTATAAAAGAAAAGATGTAGTTTCAAAACTGGGAAGTATGTCCAAGCAAGAACAGGAACTCTGGAGTTCCTGCAAAGAGACAATTTGTGCCCCCTAGCCCAGCCAGGAAGTTAAGCCTGACCCTGCTGTAAGCGCCACTAGGCAGGGCCACCCCCAGCATACCCCCACCACTGCCTGATCCATCCAGGTTCCCTACATTTTCCCTCTGTGTGGCATTCTGAAAGGGATGTTCCTCTCTTAGAAGCACTGAATTCTCTCATCCTTATGCCTTTTAAAAATACATCCTGTCTTATTAAGGTTTATAAGTCAAAAACACAATAACAGGAACTTCTCTTTGAGCTAGGGTCTCGCTCTATCACTCAGGCTGGAGTGCAGTGCCACAGTCACAGCTCACCAGAGCCTTAACCTCCTGGGTTCAGGTGATCCTTTCCACCTCGGCCTCTTGAATAGCTGAGACTACAGGTACATGCCACCATGCCTGGCTAATTTTTTTTATTTTTTGTAAAGATGAGGTCTCATTATATTGCCCAGGCTTGGGAATTCTTACACGAGGCATCCCAAACCAACAATACAAGCTATTTCAAGTCAGGGATGAAGGCATGATCCCTCCCTCGTGGAGATCACAGTCTGAGCAGGGGAGATGACACAGCCTGATGGGGGAGCCAAAACTGACAGTTATAGTAGAGAGTGTGTTAAATGCTCTGATTCAGGGCATATGGAGGACTTTGGGACTATTAGGGAAGCTTTCTAGGGACCCAGTGCCTGAGCTGGGTTTTGAACCAGAAGAAGGAGAGGAAGAACATTCCAGGTGGAGGAAGCCCCAGGTCCAAAGCCACAGAGATGTGAGAGCTTAGTAGATGACACAGGACATGTGACAGGAAAGCAGGGTGGTGAGAGAGAAGGACAAGTCAGAAGGTGCCAGATCGTGAGGAGACTTTGATGTCATGCTCTTCTTTGAATTCTGAAGGCACCTGAAGGTATTGGCTGAATACCTGGCGGCCATGGCTCATTTCCCATTAACCAGTAAAAAAGGCATTACTATGTAAGGGAAAGAGCAGTTACACCTATCAGAGCACAGAGGGACTGAAAATAGGTTGAATATTTTTTTAATTCATTCTTGAGAGGCGAAGAAGAAAGAAAGTGCTCAGAGTGTGGTGACTTGAAGAATATGGAGAAGGCTCAACATGGTAGAAACAGGGAGAACCCCAAGAAGTTTAGAAAGGATGCTTTGGGAGAGATCATGGGAAGCAGTCTTTTGCCCAGGAAGCTACAAACATCTGGAACTAATCCATCCTAGAGATGGTAGGGAGGCAAATAAAAATAGGCTCAAGGAGGGTTTTGATAATTTCAGGGGTGGGAGAGTCACAGTGATTATTAAGGGAAGCTGAGGCTGTTTGGGAATCTTGCCTAACCCTTTGAGGTTGGAGTCTGGTAAAACAGCATGCTTTCCCACCGAGCATCCCAGACGTGGGAGACCAGGCGTTGGGCCGGAGTGACCACTCATCCATCCCAGCCTGGCACCATGTGTGCTTCCTGCAACACTGGCCTCAAGCCCAGATGACCCTGCTTCTGACAATGATGGGGAAGCAGGACTCGGAGTAGGGAGCTATTGAGCCTGTGGACCCACCCTGTAGTACCGCCCATGTTTTCTCTTTCCCACTGTACTCAATGTGCCACTCAACCACTCTAGGGCCCGAGAAGGATTATGAATGCCCTTGTCCATGGGCTTAAGCAAGATCTGAGGTTGTTTTCTTTATATAATTCTATCTCATTTTTACATGGATGTCACTTATGGGTAAGGACCAGATATGAGATCTCTACATTCAGTGCTGGGGATAGGAACATCCAAACAGTTAAAAAAAAAAAAATCTAGACAGGGCACAGTGACTCAAGCCTGTAATTTCAGCACTTTGGGAGGCCGAGGTGAGAGGATTGCCTAAGCCCAGGGGTTCAAGACCAGCCTGGGCAACATGGCAAGACCTGGTCTCTACAGTAAATTTTTTTTAAAAAATCAGCTGGGCACGGTAGCATGCGCCTGTAGTTCTAGCTACTTGGAAGGCTGAGGCAGAAGGATTGCCTGAGCCCAGCAGCTCAAGCCTGCTGTGGCCATGAGCTTGGCACTGCACTCCAGCCTGGGCAACAGAGTGAGACTACAACTCAAAAATATTTTTTTAAATAAAGAAAAATCTGAGAGAAATGATCGAGAGGAGAAGGCTAAGTAGAGAGGACAAAGGAATGGCAATAGTAATATTCATGCAACTAGTGGTGGTGAAATTAAGCAAAGGAAGAAAAGACAGAAGTGGAAGTGATGATAATGAAGGTGGTGATGGTAGCAAAGATAATAATGATGGAGGTGATATGGGAGAAGAAGTCAATGGAGGTAAAATTAGAGGTGATAGTGATGGTGGCAAAGGAAGTAATGGTGAAGGTAGTAGAGCAGTGTTGGTGGAAGTGATGGTGTGAATGGTAGTGGGAGTAGTTAACCAGAGATGCAGAGGTAAGGAAGTAATGTAGGAGTTGAAACAAATAAAGGGAAGCTGGAGGGGATGGCAGCAGCAGTGGTGGTGGCAGCGGTGGTGATGATGGTGGCGGTGATGGTGGTGATGATGGTGGTGGTAGTGAAGAGAAAGAAACAGTGATGGTGGAGGCGACGAAGGAGATGAAGGCACTGGAGGTAGTGGTGGAGGTGGTGATAACGGAGGCAGTGGTTGCGATGGAGATAGTGGGTAAAGGAAAAGGAAGTCAACGGTGAGCTAGAGCAGCTAGAGGGGGATTCCTGGGATGTGTGAGTCTTGAGTCAGAATTTATAGACTCGTAGAATTTGGATAGGGGGGATAGAGTAGACCATTGCAAGCCAGGGAACTGTTAGGAGAACTTGTGAGAGGCAGAATATGTGGACTGTATATGTGGGGCAATGAGGAGAGCACTCTGGCTGGTGGGAGGATAAGCATGGATTGGCAAGGGAGATGAAGAGGAACAAGGAGAGTAAGCTGGGGCAGGGGAGTTCAGACTCCAGCAGAATGGAGAGCCAGTAGGGAGTATTAAGCAAGAACGGGCTGTTATGAAAGAAGACGGCACTGCCAGTGGTCTAGAAATGGGCAGTCCGCTGGGAGGGGGGCATTCAGCTCAGTGACTACGGACCCCACCAGGAACACCATGATCAAAGCCAGGTAGTGAAGGAGGCCAGCTCAGGTGGAGAGGCTCACTTCGTCCTAAGTCTGAACTGATTTGTCCGTCTTTCCTGTCATCCAGGTTCCAATCGCCACTCCTACCCTATTTCCAATTCAGTGGCTCCTGAGAAATCAGGTTGCATTTGGTCTGGCTCAACCCTTTGTCAGGCCGGATTGCAGCTGTGCATTACAGCCAACAACTCTAGGGGGCCTGTGAAAACTGAATATGCAAATAGTCTTCCCAACTTCAACTTGAGGGACATCATGTTGGTAACCTGAAACCAGTCATGGTGGAGATTGGCCAATATTACTAATTGGCTTTTCTTTTCCCAGAGATCTGGCGGTTAAAACAGTTGAGAGCACTCTACTGGTTGTACCCCAAGGACCCCCAACACTAGGGGCAAGAACAGTTCCAATGCTAGACCCAAGCACACAGCCTTTTCCTGTACCCTAATATCATTTATGGCATACTTAAAACCTGACCTGAATGACAATAATTGTAAACCTCCAGGAAGTAGAAAAACTCATCAGGCTTGTATATTTTCCCCAATTTTTTATCATGAAAAATTCAACTGTGCAAAAAGTTGGAAGAGCAATACAATGAACATGTACATTTTCACCAAGTGCATATCCAGATTTCCCCCAGTTACCTCTAAGCATATTTTTATAGTTGTTTTTTTCCTCCTAAAAGTTTTCCCATTACACTTGATTGTTTTGCTCTTCTGTCTCTCAATTTCTCTGTCTCTCTTTTTTTTCTTCTTTGGTCTCTTTTAATCTAGAACAGGAGTCTGTAAAGGGTCAGATAATAAACAGTAAATATCTTAAGTTTTGCCATCCAATAAGCAAAATCAAGATAGGTACTTACACTAACAACTGTTTACAAACGTAAAAACCATTCTCAGCTCACAGTTAAGATCCAAAGAGTGGTGGCTGGATCTGCCCTGTGGGCTATAGTCTGCCCACTTCTGACCTAGGGTACTCCCTCCACATTTTCTCCCCCATGACCAGGATTGGCTTCACCTGTGGCCTGTGCAAGAACCCTGGGTGCTCAGAAGGACCCTGTGCTCAGTTGAAGTTCTCCTGAAATTCTTAATCATGTCTTTGAACTTGGGTTTTACAAATGACATATGTTGGATCATGCACCCAAGCAGAAGAGTCTACCACCATTTCTTGCCACCCTGTCTGTGGACAGCACTCTGGGGTCCCATGAGCACAGAAATCTGGCGGACTCATGGTGTGTGTTGCGTCTACTACTGAGTACTAAAAGCATTCTGTTCAAACCAGAACTTGCTTCAAATGGAGACAAAGACTGCAGTGTTCTAAGAAACACAAATGTCCATGAAACCCTGTCATATCCTTTCTTACTTTAGTCCTCTGTGAGATGAGTAATATGTTCTCTGTATCATGCTTCCCTGTTAACGTACACTGAAAATGATGACATATAAGAAAAGGGAAAAACAGAGAAAATGTTCCTTTCAGTACTTTCTTATCTATAAATGTGCTGAAGAGTAGGTAGAATGTGTATTAAGATGTGAAATTGGCCAGATGTGGTGGCTCATGCCCACTTTGGGAGGCCAAGGCAGGAAGATTGCTTGAGCCTAGGAGTTCAAGACTAGCCTGGGCAACATAGCAAGACCTTGTCTCTACAAAAAAATAAAAAAAAAATTAGCCAGGCATGATGGCACCCATCAGCAATCCCAGCTACTCGGGAGGCTGAGGTGGGAGGATTGCCTGAGCTCAGGAGATCAAAGCTTCAGTGAGCTGTGATCACACTACTGTACTCAAGCCCAAGCAAAAGAGTAAAATGCCAACTTGAAAAAAGAAAGTGAAATAAAAAGTGTGTTCATTTTGTGCAGCATATCTGCTGCTCTGGTAAGAACAAAATACTTATGCATGTGTGAAACATGAAATGCAAATTATGTAATATTTGTTATTCCACCTATGAGCTAAGTGTTCCTAAATTTGCATTTAAAAGTGGCATTAAACAATATAAAGATGAACTTTAAAATTTGTGCTAATGCCTTAAAATATTAAATTAATTTATCGTTACTTTAAAATGATATTAAATAGCAAATTAAAAAATACCATGATCCAACAAGAGAAAGACAGCAACCATGGAAAAAAGAAAAACTTATCAAGTAGTTTCTTTTTTTTTTTTTTGAGTTGGCTGGAGTGCAGTGGCACACTCATGGCCACCACAGCTTTGACCTGCTGGGCTCAGGTGATCCTCAGTCTTCCAAGTAGCTGGAATCACAGGCGTTTGCCACAATGCCTGGCTAGTTGTTTTGTTTTGTTTTGTTTTGTTTTATAGATACAAGGTCTCGCCAAGTTGCCCAGTCTGGTCTCAAACCCCTGAGCTCAGGTAATCCTCTCACCTCCACCTCCTAAAGTGCTGGGATTACAGGTTTGAGCCATCACACTTGGCTTCATGTAGTATATTTAATAGCAGCTTTTTCTTGTCTTTTGAACAAGGGACCCAGCTTTTTCCGTTTGCTCTGGGCTGCACAAAATATGTAGCCAGGGGCCATTGCCTTGCTGGACTCTGGTGTGGTCATGTGCTCTTTGAGCTATGGCTGTCGCCATGCTTCCTCGCTTTGGCCCCTTCCCCCACCTTGGGGAAGTGAATCTTCTCTCTCCCTTCTCTTTCTCTCTCTAATTTACTTTTTAATAAACTATGTTTTTTTTAATCTTAAAAAAATACATAGCCAGCTCAGTCCATAATATTGGCTCTTTGAAGAATGAAAACATTCTACAATGTTTTGTAGAAGGTCCCACGTTCTGAATTTGTCTGATTGCTTCTGCTCAGGGTTAAGTCCTTTGTTCCTTAATCCCTATGTCTCATAAACTAGAAGGTTAGGTTTAGATGCTTGAGTGAACTCAGATTACACACATTTTAGTAAGAATATGTTGCAAGTGAGTTTATGTCACATTGTATCCACACCAGGAGGTATATACCCTTAGGTTATCTCACTTTGAGTGATGCTATTTGATCTTCTGGGTGAGGCGCCTGCAGTTGTCTCTATGGGAAAGGTACATTTTTCCCTTTGAAACAAGTAATTTTGTGAGGTACTACTTTGTTCCTCCTGTGCAGTCCCCAGGAACATTTTACCTAATGGTTTTGGCGTCCGTTGATGATCTTTGCCTTAATCAATTATTACACTGGAGGTTGTTAAATATTTTTCTCATTCTATCATTCTTTTTACATACATAAATGGACATTTTTCAATGGAAAAAAGAGCTTTTCTTTGCCCCCACCCCATCTCTCTCTCTCTCTCTCTCTCTCTCTCTCTCTCTCTCTGTCTCTCTCTGTCTCTCTCTCTCTCTCTCTGTCTATTTTGGGGGGACATCTCTACAGACTCTCTTTTAAATTCATAGTATTACAATTAATTACCACCACTGTTCTTTGTGATTTGGCTCAAGTTGGACCACATTTGTTCAGAGGAATCCCCCTTCAAGCTGACTTCTGTGTTTTTTTGATCTGAATTCCGTTCATCTTTGAGAATTCCTTTCTTCTGTTGACCTGCCTGGTACTGGTATGTGGATGAGCCATAATTCATCTTTGAGTGCCTCCTTGTTTTTTGACACAAAAGGTGTTTAGTCTTATCTCATACTTTTTCTGCTCCAAGTCTGGCATCTAAGGCATACTTAATGTTTAGAAAACAAGATCTGGGCACTAGGTGTGCTCATTGCTACTGGGCTGTCACTGCCTCTAGTGCTTTTCCGAAGATAAAAGAAATAAAGTTTTAAAACCATGCATTTATATTACATTTCAAATTCAAATTCAAATTTAATATTGCAAATTTTGCTTTTAAAAGTTTTTTTTTAAATACTTGTACCTCTTACACTGAAAATGTTGGTTTCTAATATGATTCATATATTTACTTATTTGCTCTATTCTACAAAAATAAAATAGTTTCAAAATCAAGTTCCCTTAAACTAAAATAAACAGTTCCAAAATTGCATGACTAATATTACTTCTAACAATAAACCTACTAAGTGAAATTTAAATTCTTTGCTGTTGTTGATCTCTTTAGAACCTATTTCCTGCTAGTCAGAAAACTGTGTTAAAACATTGTTTGAAATAACTATTTTCTTCCATGAAGTAATAATACCAATTAACATACAGTTAGGTTCATTTGTCTTTTCCCTCTCTTTCATTAAATCTTATTTTCAAATATGTAAAGCATTTACATAGTTCAAAAGTTAGAATTCTATAAAAGGTGTACTTAGAAAAGTCTATCATCTTTGTCTTCTACATATTATTCATCAGACCCCTTCCCCACTGAATATGTAATTATTTTCTTTAGTTTGTTTTGCAAACTAAATAAATATGGAAATATTGTTATTTATATTTATTTCTTACGCAAAAGGTAACACTTTCTGCCCTGCTCTGCATCTTGATTTTTCACTTAACAGTGTATCCTAGAGATCACCGTACACATGTTCATGGAGATTTTCCTCATTCTTCCATTGACCTTCCTGGTACCTAGTGTGTAGATGAACCAGAATTTACTTAACCTGTCCCCTGTTGAGGGTATAGGATTGTTTCTCATCTTTTCCTTTTATAGACAATGCTGCAATAAATAACCATGCTCTTATTTGTTGGGTCGTAGCTTCAGGGTAGATTGCTAGAATGAGATTATTGGGTCAGAGAGTAATTGTATATGCCTTTTATTTAGATGCTGCCAAATTCCCCTCCATTTTGCATTCCCAGCAGTAATGTGTGTGACAGCAAATCCACAGAGTGAACTGTCACATTTTGGGACTTTGACCAATTTAGTATGGAAAAATGGTGGTTTGATGAAGTTTTAGTGTGCATTTCTCTGACTGTGAGTGAGACTGAACAGTTTCCTATGTTGAAGAGTCACATGCCTTCTTTTTTTCTCAGAGCTGTCTGCTTACGTCTTCTATCCATTTTATCCATTTTCCTCTTAGATTTTTGCTCTTTTTCTTCTCAATTTCCAAGATCTATTTATGTAGGAACCTTTTGCCTGTCGATAAAGATTGCAAATATGTCCCTCCAATGTGTCATTTTTCTCTTGACTGTTTATGGTATGTTCTGTGACAGGATTTATCTTGGGCGAAGAAGGAAGACAAAAGGCAAAACCCACCAGTGCTTCCTCAGCAGGATCTCAGGCCAAGAAAACAACCCGAATCAGACGTGGAAACATCCAGGAGCCTGGAGACAGGGAGCCATGGAGACCAGCATGAGTGATGATGGCTGCCACCCCTCCTCCTTCCTCAGAGCTCACGGGACCCAACAGGTGAGCTAAGCAGCCCTCAGAAAGAGGCCAAGGGTCAGGTCCCTTGACGGGCTGGGTTTCTACAGAGGCTGTGAAATTCCTCCTGAGCTCAGCAGGACGTGGCATTTGATTCTGGGTGAGCAGAGCATTCCAGACCCACCCAGAACAGGGCATGAGAGAGGACAGTCATGAGAGACAAAGGGCAGGACCCTGAGTCAGTCCTCCTGAGTGACCCTGAGTCAGTCTTTGCTGACTCACCTCAAGCTGTGGGGCCTTCTCGCACCTGTAAAGAGAGAAAAACACTGAGATCCCAATTTTAGTACTAGAGGAAAGTTAGCACACCCAGCTGCCTCAGTGAACTCCTTGTGGTTACAAAATATGAAAACTCACATTAGAACTGCTAATAGTAAATGTTGATATAATATTGGGACTTACACAGTTCATGGTTTGAACCGTATAGAATTTCAGTTTTGTGGGACAAAAATGGTTGAGTATCAGCAATTTCATATGGCTCCATCCAAAATATACTGGAAACCAAGAGTGATACCACATGCCTATAATCCCAGCACTTTGGGAGGCCAAGGCACGAGGATTGCTTGAGCCCAGGAATTTGAGATCATCCTGGACAACATAGTGAGACTTCATCTCTACAAGAAATCAAATGGTAGCCAGGCATGGTGACGCATCCCCACGGTCCCAGCTACTTGGGAGGCTGAGGATTGCCAGAGACCAGGAGATCAAGGCTGCAGTGAACCATAATCCTGCCACTGCACTCCAGCCTAGGCAACAGAGTGACACCCCAACTCAAAAACGAACAAACAAAATATATGAGGGGGACCTCCCAAAAACGGAATTATTTTTTGAAGGACAGACCCTTTGTAGTATAGGCTTCTCCAGCTAGATAAGTCCTCAAGAACCCATTGACATCAGTATACCAGCTAACATTGTTGTGAAATGCTTTGGCAACTCAGTGAAGTTTGCTTTCTTTTTCTTTTTCTTTTTTTTTGGAGATTCTTTTAATGTGTTTGCCAATTTCATGATGGATGATTTACGAACACACCTCCTCATACTTCGCTGAGTGTTCAGCAGTTTTGACCCAAAACAACATGACCCCTGTGCCACACCCTCCCTGTTCACCCGATCTCGCCCTGAATGAGTTTCTTTCTGTTTGTTTCCCCAGATGAAAAAATCCTCAAAGAGAAATGTTTTGCGGATGCGGAAGAAGTGAAACAAAAAATGACAGAAGCACTAAAAGGCATCAAAATTGACAAGTTCAAAACTGTTTTGAGCAGTGAGAAAAGTGTCTCAACAGGTGTATCGCACCAAATGGAGAGTACTTTGAAGGTGACAGAAGGTGACAGGTAAGAATAAATACACAATTTTTTATAAATACATTTTGGGATTCCCCCCCGTATATACCAGAAATGCCCTAAGTATCATCTCGACTGAGTTTCACAACAACTCTACAAGGTAGATACTCATCTGAGGAAATCGAGGCTCAGAGAATCAGGGCTCACCTTCAACACCTTCTCCGCTCTCTTCTTGTCTGTCTGCTGATTTCTCCCAGACAAGAACCTGCTCACCCCCAGAAACTAACAAGAGCCAGGAAATCAACACCTTCAAATAACTTCCTTAAGAAGAGAAAAGGACATTAATATCCACTAAGTGGTTACTCTTTTTTTTTTTGAGTCAGAGTCTCACTCTGTCACCCAGGCTGGAGTGCAGTGGTGTCACCCAGGCTGGAGTGCAGTGGCACGCTCATGGCCACCACAGCCTCCACCTGCTGGGCTCAGGTGATCTTTCTGCCTCAGCCTTCCAAGTAGCTGGAACCACAGGTGCACACCACTATGCCCAGTTAATTTTTTGAATTATTGTAGAGACAAGGTCTTACCAAGTTGCCCAGGCTGGTCTCGAACCCATGGGCTCAGGCAATTCTCTGGCCCCAGTCTCCCAAAGTGCTGGGATTACAAGAGAGAGCCACTTCTCTTAATGCTTTACATAAGTTATTCTTTTCAGTCCTTGTTTTGGACTGAATGTCTGCATCTCCCAAAATTCATATGTTCATATGAAATCTGAACCCCTATTGTAATGATGTTAGGAGGTGGGGGTGTTTGGGAGGTGAATTAGATTATGAGGACAAAACCCTCATGAATGGGATTAGTGCCTTGTGAGAAGAGGTGGGAGAGAGATGATCTTTCTCATCCGTGGGAGGATATAGAGGAGAGCACCATCTGCAAACCAGGAAGAAAGCCCTCCCCAGACACTGGGTCTGCTGACATCTTGATCTGGGACATCCAGCTTCCAGAGCTGCGGGAAATAATGCATGTTGCTAACCTACCCAGTCTAGGATACTCTGTTATACCAGCCTGAACAGACTAAAGAGTCCTCATAAGAATGCTGCCAGTTTATTCTTATGTAAGTAATAGCTCCGCATTAGAGATGAGGAAACAAATGTTCAGAGGTTCGGGAACTTGCAGACATGCAAACCCAGGTCTGTCTGTCTCCAAAAACTCAGGTCCTCCAAAGAGTCTACAGGCCCCTGTCAGAAGGTCAAGTACTCCATCTGGTGAAGTTGCCATAGATCACAGATCCTCTTTGGGAATTTTCTTCAGGATTAAAAAAAAAAAAAACACTGGTCTCAACAACAATTTGTGGTTGTACTTTATTGGTTAGCCATTTGCTTTCTCCCCTTCTTCTTGGAAGCAGCACAATGTAGCCGTTGAACAGGTAGACTCAGGTGTTAGAATAGCTGGATATGAATCTTCCCTGGCGCGTGACTTTGTACAAGTTACTTAAACTCTCTGTGTCTCAGTCTCCTCATATGAAAAATGTGGATGAGGAGGTTTTATAGTATCTTCCTTGAAGGGCTGCGGTGATAAAGCAAGATAATTACTTCACTTAAAGTGCTTAGCATCACCCCTAGTGCAGAAAGGGTGGTCACTACATACTGGCAGTTGTTATCCTCTCCAGTTGTTATCCACTCCATGTGGGGTCAGAGTTCCATCTCCCCTGTTCCCCTAGCACCCCCAGGATGTCTGTCATGCACTTACCTCTGGGCATTGTCATTGCCCACCTGCAGCATCATACCTGCCATGAGCCACATTCACACTCTTGAGTGCTGGGGTTATTCCCACAGCAGGTGGGCTGGGGGTCTCTTGGAGGGAACCACTGCCAGCCCCAGCTGTTCATCAGCCTGGCCGACCTGCTGCTCACCCCAGAAGACCAGGAGTACTTTCAGGATAGTCTCATCCCCAGATAGCAAGAACAATGCCTGGTTCATGGTAGGTAAAGAATGAATGAACTCCAAATGACTACTAGCTACTCTTAATTTTAAAACATCAACAATCTCCACTGAGAAAATTCAAGATCATTTGGAGCAGGGACAAGGTTGGGGGTGGTTGATTCCTCAAATAGTGGCAGCCTCACTGAATCTGTGAGTATCTAGCCTCCCTGGGGAGCGAACTCATTTGCATGGATAAATTCTGATCTGTGGTTTTTCAAATCAGTACTTCTTTGTGTCCCCTACACTGCCATGCACACAGTAGGAGTTCAATAAATAGGTGTTTATTTATTGAAGTACTCCAGAGCCCCCAGAATTCGCAAACAGAAACCAGAACCTGAGTCTCCTCCCTCTCAGGCCAGGCCTGGGTCCATCTGGCCAGACAGATGACCATTCACCAGCCTGTCCCACTGGGAATACTGTCCTGGCTCCAAGCGGGGCTGCTGAAAGGGGACCATTCTCTCATCTGAGCAGGGCCACAGACACTTCACAATGAGGATTTTTTTTCTCTACTGCCTCACTTGACCTTTGGGCCTAAGAGGCAGTGGGCAAAGCCCAGGAAAGGCCTGCAACAAATGGCCTTCCACCAGCCCATGACTTGCTCTGCTCTCTCAGACTTCCCAAGACCTTGAGAAAACCAAGAAGACTGCAACCTTTCCCTCCTTCCAGCTAGTTGGGGGACTAGTGCCCACAAAAAGTCGGGGGGCTTCTTCCTGTGGCTGCAACATCTAGGTCATCACCCCCTTCCCCATCACAGCAAGGAGTCACAGTCAATTATCCTAACTTGTAACCAAAATAGATCTGAACAGTGTGTAGATCCAGGAGAGCCCAGGCAAGCACAAGACACCTCCCCAGGACCACAGCTCCATCTCTGCAGACTGTGGTGCTTGGGATGAGAGGATGCTGCAGTCATTGACCAAGAACCTTATGGTCTGTTGAGTCAGCTAGGGGTGGCTAGGTTGGACATGATGGAGCAGGGTGGTGTATGAGGGAGTATGAGCCTGTGTTGGGGGAGGGGGAAGATGTAACAGGAGAGTCTGGGGTCTCCTGAGATCCAGAACAACGGGTACCATCTCTTGCCCTTGGTATCTCACCTCAAATTTCTAACATTTCCACAAAGTCTTTTTTGTTTGTTTGTTTGAGTCGGAGTCTCACTGTCACCCAGGCTGGAGTGCAGTGGCATGCTCACAGCCATCGCAGCCTTGACCTGCTGGGCTCAGGCGATCCTTGCACCTCAGACTTCCAAGAAGCTGGAACCACAGGTGTGCACCACCATGCCTGGTTAACTTTTTTATTTATTGTAGAGACAAGGTCTTGCCAAGTTCCCCAGGCTAGTCTCGAACCCATGGACTCAGCCTTCCCAAGTGCTGGAATTACAGGCATGAGCCACCACTCCAGGCTCACAAAGTCATTTAATAGAGACCACACAGGACAAAGCACTACGATCCCAGCAAAGGTCTACATAATAGTCAACAGTTTAGGTTCTGGGGACAGAGAGGCCTGTGTTCAAATTCTCATTTGCCAGATGGCCTTGGGCAAGTCAGGCACTATTCTGAGAAACCCCTCTGTAAAAACGCAGGCAATGAGACTTCCCACCTGTAAGATCGGAAGAAGGAAAGCTCAGGACCGAGCCCACTAAGTGTTGAGTGAGTACTGGCTACCATGATCACCAAACGCAAAAATAGAGGGGTGCATAGGCAGCAACAAGCTGTCCTATATGACTGGAGCTAAGAAGTGAAGTATCCTGTGAGATGGGATTGAAAAGACAGATTGGGCATCAGGAGTCATGGGGGAGCCATTGAAGGTTTGCGAGTGGGGGAGAAATGTGAACAGAGCCAGTGTCAGAGAACAAGGTGAGAATGGAGAGTGTGTGAACAGAGCATTCACCTATGGTCTTGTCACCCAAGTCCTCGTGTTCAGATCATCCCAACCCCACCATGCCCATCCTCGCCCTCACCTACTCAGCAAACAGTATCAGCCCTGCCCTTGGGGATCCCAGTTTTTGTCTTTCTTGCCCTTGGATGCGGACATGAAATCTTGCTCGAATTTGCTAAGCTAAAATAGCAGGACTCAGCGAAAAATAGCAGGCCTGCACAGGTTTCCAACCAGACCCTGGTCTGATTTAATGCTAATGAGTATGAGAGCCCAATTTTCACACGTTTCTTCTCACTTTCCTGAGATTTCAACTGTTTTTCCCTCTGCAGTGCTCTCTGCCAATCTCCAATAAGGGGTTCCTTGGCGAATAATGACATGGATCTGGCAGTCTGCATGAGTACCTGTTATGTATAATCTGTAGGGAGAGAAAGCCAAAGCCAACCAGGAGAGATCTGCCAAGAGTGACATCACAGCCATGGAGGGAACGGGCTCTGGAGTCGAGCCACAGTGTACTAGAGGGTAGAGACTGGTTTGCCTTGTTCTCTGATGAACTCCTAGCACTTGGAACAGTGGCTGGCACACAGCAGGCACTCAATAAATGGATGCTAAGTGAAGAAATGAGTGGAAGGATGGATTTGCCCACAAGCATGTGGATGTATGAGGAATACCACACAGGTTCAGGTACCTCCAGCTCAGGAGAGCATTGATGACACCTGCCCAGTTTGGAATATGGCACAGGACTCCTCCCGGTGTAAGAGGGAGGGAGAGGTTAATAAGCAGGTATTAGAGGGAGGGGGCCAGTGGGCAGGTGTAGTTGGCACATCTAACATCTATCTCGACTAAAAGCCTTGGCTTCTACAACCTCTGTCTGAGAATGAGTCTGGCCAAGTCTCACTGAGTTATTAATTCAAAATAGCACAAGAAAAGGGGCCATGTCCACCTCAGTCCCATGCCAGTACCCCGGCAACCCATCCTTGCCCACTGCAGGGGTGACTGTGACAAAGGCAGCTCCTTTGCTGCCTTTTCTGGTGATGAATGTCCGTGACCCACTGCCTGAGGGCCCATCTACTGGGTGCCAAAGCAGTCAGGTCCTGGACCTGGCCTTCCATGCCTGAGCAGAGCCCAAGGCAGAGCCTCAAGCCCCGAGCAGAATGTGCGCTCTCCCCCCATCCAAAAGTCCCAGTGGGCAGCACATCCCCTTCCTGGCATGGTCAGGACCCTCAGCTCCATGCGCAGGCTGGACAGGACCCCGGGAGGTCTGGGCCCAGGGCACCATCTAAGTCAGCTGAACAAGGGTGGTCTTTGTGTTGCGGGCAGCGGCAGGACGGCAAGGCCCCCGCGCCCCTCCCATTCCAGGTCCTGCCCAGCGGATTCCTGCGGCCACGCATCTTGGCAGCACAGGAGGCTTCAGCCTTGGCCGTCCCCTCCCTCCCAGAGAAAATCTCAAGAGGAGAGAGATGCTAATCCTCCACAGGTCCACAGATCATGGCAATATGGGTACACACTGGCTTTCTGCTAAGACATGCACGTGTGTGCCTCCTCCACCGAAGGGTGAAACGTACTTCCAATACAAGGAGTGGGATGCTGGGGGGGGCAGCCTCCCTATGGCCCTCAGGAGTGAGGGGCCTGCACACCTGAGATGCCTGAGTGTCTCGCACTCTCTGGCCCTGCTTGTTTCTGCTGCAGTGAGGAGTCCACTGAGTTCACTGCAGGGACAAGTTGGAAAAACTGAGAGCCTCCTCAGGGTCCCACCCGGAGATCTCAGCCCCAAGCTGCACCCACCCGGTGCTCCCAAGACCCGTGGCCACAGCCACCCAGATCCCCTGCTTCTGTCCCAAGACCTGATCAGGGCTCTTCCTGGAGCCTGACCCTGCTGAGGTCAATGAGATCTTGGGAAGTGAGTTGCTGGAATTCTCTCCGGGCATTCTCACCCTCTGCTGGAGAATGTCCACACAAAGCAATGTGACCTTTCAGGAAGGCAACTTGGAAACACCTGGCAGAGTCCTTACAATGGTTCTGCCTTCTGACCAGTTATTTCAAGGAATTTATTCTAAGAAAGAAATTATAAAAGTGCACAAAGCATTACATATAATAACATACAATTGGAACAAATTCATAACCAACAATAAAGTATTTAGAGACATTACAAATAATGGACAGTGGAAAAAGTGTCATGCCAGATCATTAAGTGAAAAAAATGAAAGATAAAAACCTGTATGCCTTCAGTTTCACAGCTCTGACAGACCCTGAGAAAGCCAGTATTCCGAGTAAGCAGAAGCTGAGAACTAAAAAGAAACCAGGATTTCCCATGTCTAACAACAAACGCCACAGAGTTTTCCTGACAATCAAGCAAAATAATATTAGCAGCATTGACTAAGTGCTTAAGATGTAGAAGGAGTTTTCTAAAACTAGAGAAGACAATAGAAGACAAAAAAGGAAGTAAACGATGCAGAGGAAAAGCAAAATAAAAAGCATACAATAAGATGGTAAAAATAATAACTCTATCAGTAATGCTTACAAAAGTCTAAACTCAATATTTAAAAGATGGTTTGTCAGATTTGGTTTAAAAAATATGAATGCAAAGCAAAGTGACAGAAGTATAAGAATCCACAACCATAATGTGTGATATTTGCAAAAGAAGTAAACAAAACATGAAAGAGAAAAGTCAAAAATAAAAGACTGAGGCTGGGCAGGATGGTTCACACCTGTAATCCCAGCACTTTGGGAAATTGAAGAGGGAGAATCACTTGAGCTCAGGAGTTCGAGACCAGCCTGGGCAACACAGTGAGACCTCCTCTCTTCAAAAAATCAAAAAAATTAGGCAGGCATGGTGCCATGCGCTTGTAGTCCCAGCTACTCGGGAGGCTGAGGCAGAAGGATGGCCTGAGCCCTGAAGGTTGAGATTGTGGTGAGCCATGATCATGCCACTGTATTTCAGCCTGGGCAACAAAATGAGACTCTGACTCAAAAACAAAACAAAACAAAAAAATAAAAAAACCTGTAAAAGATATACCTATAAATAATAACAAAAAAAAAGAAAAAGAAAAAGCTGTTGTGCCTACATTACTTGAAGGTAAAAAGCATTATTGAGAATATGGAGAACTATGTCATCATAAAAGGAGTAATTCACCAGGAGGCTATAGGAATTGTACATTTGTTTGCACATAATAAATTCAAGATCTAAATTTATAAAACAAAAAGTGATAGAATTACAACAAGAAATGTCTAAATCCTCTATCATAATCAAAGATTTTTGTTACACCCTGCTCAGTAATTGATATATTAAACAAACAAAAGTTTAGTAAGGACATAGAATATTAGAATAATACAATTAAGCTTAACCTGTGGGCATATATAGACTCATGCACCCAACACATAAAGAAATACTTTTCAAGAATATATAAACCATTTACTAAAACTTAGTATTTGCTAGGCATAAAGAAAATCATAATCAGTATCTTATAAGCCATGTATTTGAATATAGGGTCATTAAGATAGATGTCAAGAACTAAAAGATAAACAAATATAATGTCATGCATTTTGAACACTTTGAAATGAATTTCTAGATAACTCATGAATTAAAGGAAAAAAACAAAATTAAAAGAAAATATTTAAAATTGAAAGACCATGAAAATCCTACATATCAAAACATATGGAGTGCCATTCCCCTTCCCTTTCCTTCCTGACCCATCCAATGCTAAGTTATCTGGGAGACAGAGCAAAATCATGACAGGTCCTGCCCAAGGGGTGTCTTGGAACCAGAGCCACACACTCAGAGGAGGGAGCAGCAGGTGCATGCAGGTGGTGGTTCCGCATGGGGAGTCAGAGCCTGAGGGAGTAAGGAGGGCATTGGGGCAAGTAAGTGTGGGATGTAGAAACCCAGTCAGGGTAAGGACGGCATCTACACTAGGGGTATACCTGATGAGAGGTGCCAAACTGGGTGAAGTGGGCACCCACGAACCCCACACCAGTAAGATTCCAATCCAGCACTAAGAATTCCTTCTGGTACCTTCCTCTCAGTATGTGAAACTCCATTTTCCAGCAGTGAGAATCCTGGTTTCTGCTGTCCTTACTCTATTGATGCACCTGACCCATTCCCCTTGTTAATCATCTCTCACCGTTGTCCCCTCACAAAAAAAGACAGACATTGTCTTACCCCAGTTGGTTACTGACACTCCATACCAAATTTCCTGTACTTTACTTGAAGTTTTTCTATTAGTTGGAGGTTGTATTAAAAACTTCATTAAAAAACAAAATGACTGTAATCCCAGCACTTTGGGAGGCTGAGGCGAGTGGATTGCCTAAGGTTGCAGGTTTGAGACCAGCCCAGGCAACTTGGTGAGACCTCGTCTCTACAATAGATAAAAAATTAGACAGGTATAGTAGCATGCACCTGTAGTTCTGGCTACTTGGAAGGCTAAGGAGGAAGGATCGCCGGAGCAGAATGTTGACAATGGGGTGGCCATGAGTGTGCCACTGCACCCCAGCCTGGGCGACAGAGTGAGACTCTAACAGCAACAACAACAAAAAACAAAATTTATAAGATGTAGCTAAATCAGTAAAAAACAATTAGAGCCTCAGATGTTTATATGTGAGAAAAGAAGACTGAAAATTAATCAGCAAAATGTCCAAGACATTTGAGAAAGAAAAACAGAGTAAACCTAAAGAAAGTAGAAGGAAGGAAACACAGATAAGTGCTGGCAACTACATGAGGTCATGTAAATACCTCTACACTTCTGGAGATGCTGAAACTTGAAACAACCAATCTGGAAAACAATTTTCCTCACCTAGTAAAGTTCAAGATGTGCACCTGTGACCCAACAATTTTACCCTCAGAAACTTCTGCACATGCCCCGAAAACAGTAGAAGAACACACTTCACAGCATTGTTGTTGTAGCCAGTAAAATTAAAACAAATAAAATGTCCAAGGCCAAGCACAATGACTTACACCTGTAACCCCAGTATTTTGAGAGGTTGGGGTGGGAGGATCACCAGAGCCCAGGAGGTTGAGGCTACAGTGAGCTGTGATCTTGCCACTGCACTCCATCCTAGGTGACAGAGTGAAACCCTGACTCAAAAAAGAAAGAAAGAAAAAGAAATGTTCATTGATAGAATGAATAAATAATTACGATCTATTCATACAATAGAATACCGTGGGTTAGTAAAAATGAATGAACCACAGCTATACTAATTGCCACAAATGAATTTCAAAATCATAATGATGAGCAATCGCAGCTAGTGACTCAATAAGTCACATGCTAAAAATATTCAAGAAAATTAATTTTTAAGATATTCAAGAAAATATAGAAGAAAGTATTATGCCTTTGGGGCTAGTAGGAAGAATGTCTTAAGTAAGACATCAAAAGACATGCAGATCATAATGGGAAAGACTGGTCAAACTGACAATATTAAAATGAAGACTTCCTGAATGATAAGACGTTATAAACACAAGAGAAAGTCAAACCACAGGCTGGGAGAAGATATATGCAACAGATTTAACTGGCAAGAATTAGTCACCACAATTTATAAAAGAATTATTAAACATCAGCAAAAAGACAAGCACAATAGTTAAAAAAAAGAGAGGGGGAGTGGTAAAGGGTAGGGAAGATGCAAGTTATAGAAAAGGGAAGTGGAAGTGCTAGGCATGGTGGTTCATGCATGTAGTCCTAGCGCTTCAGAAGACTGAAGTGGGAGGATCTCTTGAGCCCAGGAACTTGACACCAGCCTAGACAGTAGTGAGACCTCATCTCTACAAAAAAATTAAAATTAGCTGGGCATAGTAGTGTGTGCCTACAGTCCTCACACCAGTGAGACCTCATCTCTACAAAAAAATTAAAGTTAGCTGGGCATAGTAGTGTGTGCCTACAGTCCTAGCTACTAGGGAGGTTGAGGCAGAAGAATCACCTGAACCCAGGAATTGGAGGCTGCAGTGAGCTATGATCACTCAATTGCACTTCAGTCAGTTAACGAAATGAGATGCTGGGAGGGAAGGAAGGAAGAAAGGAAGGAAGGAAGGAGAAGGAAGGAAGGAAGGAAGGAAGGAAGGAAGGAAGGAAGGAAGGAAGGAAGGAAGGAAGGTTGTCATGACTAATAAACTCGAGAAGATGTTCTACCTCACTACAAATAGCGGGAAAGCAAACTAAAACCATGGTACTTACACCTCAGCTCCCAACCCCAGGTGTTCAATGCTGTGCTCAGGACCTTGCCACTGTCACCACTCATCCAGGGCACTCATCTTCAAGCCCATCAGTTGCTGCTGACCACACCCCAGCTTGACTTTTCTACTGTTCCTTCTAGATGCCAGTGCTCACCTGTGTCTTGATTAACGGTGCAAAAACTCCGCTAAAGCTGTTCCAGTCCCCAGGAGTTAGACACACACAGCCCCTTCTCCCCAAAGTCTCATATATACTTCCAGGGTGGCCAGGCTCAGGCAGGTTCAAGTCACAGGCAAATACTGTGGTTAATGAGATGGTCCCCTTCAACCCTCAACCCTGTTGCTGACTCAGTCTCACCACAACTGTGTCCTGCTTTCCCCATGGTGGATTCTCTTCCAGGTTCTCAAATATTCAGTTCTTTTCAATTTCATGTCTGTTGGCTTCCCCATTTCATTCCTGTATGTCTCTGAACCCCCAAGTATGAATACAATTGAGATCATTCCCAAAAGGCTATCCAGTCCTCATAAATAATCAATGGATGCCAAACATAATTCATGGTTCTGTTTTTTTTATTTTTTTTTTCTGGGAGAGGTAAAACTTGTTTTTTGTTTTTTGTTTTTTTTAATCAAGGTAGAAAGTGAAAATAGAACTTTGGAACAACCAAGGTATGATGACATTTCAGTCATGCCTTCCTGCTGAGAGTCATAATGGTTTATCTTGGTCATAATACATTTATAGCATGTTTGCCGCAACTCCATTATTCCCCTAATATGAAATTCGGGAGTAGAAATAAAACCACTCAAGAATTACATGCTTCTTTCTCATCTGGCAATAAACAAAGCCACACCGTGAGGCTGGTGAAAGCTGCCATAGTCACAGGATCACAGAAGCACAACAGTTGTCTGATTCAAGCTCTCATGTATGGCAGGAATGCCTCCTACAAATTTGCAGACCTGGTGACAATGAACTCTGCTTAAATCCTTCCAGAAAAGGGGGAAGTAAAGCCTAACAATACCAGCATGGGTATCCCCAGCACACATCATGGGACATGATCACCCACTCCTGCCCATCATTCTCTGCTGAGGGAGTGAGATGAATTTTTCATTCACTAAAATATTTATTAAAAGCCTCACTTGAATGGGTCTTTGACTTATTGGCTTTATTTTGTGACTTGGAATGACATTTCTATATTTTTTACATGAAGGTTACATTTAGAATCTAACCACTCTCAGAAAATAGCTTTTTGTGAATCTAAAAATTCTCAAGCTTGTTGTTTCAATGACTGGAAATGACATTTCTCTAAATGGCTTCTTTAAAAGCAGACATAAATCAGTACCACTTACTGGCTACAAAAATACTGATGCAACTAACGGATTAAAAGTTATTTGCAGATTGTAGCATGCTAAATTTATCCTTCAAAATCCACTCATGTCACCAAATATGGGTTTCTCTATAGTACTGAAAAATAAAGTTATTTTTAAATTTAAATTTAATGTAACCCAAATGTTAATGGTCCCCTTGTCCCTCCTCATTCTTTCCTTTTCTTTTCTATGCCCTTTTCAGCAGTGGCCAGAGAATAAAATTTCTTCACATGGTTGCATTAATATTACATAAAATTTGGAAAACAAAAGGAAAAGTTACCAAACAATTGTAGGCATTTTTGTGGCTTTCTTTCTTACTTCTTTTCTTTCCTTCTTTTTTCTTTTTGTTATTGTTGTTCACTCGCAAATATATATATGCCTATTTACATGCAATTTTTGTGCCCATTTTTTATTTTGTAGCGAATCTCCCTCCTTGCCTTTTGTCAGTGTCAAGCTCAGTACCTTCTCTCTTGTCTCTCCATAGTCCCCCTGAGGGCAAGAATCATATCTTTGTCTCTGTGATTTCCTGGAGGGGCACAGCGACTGGCACATTGCTGTGTGCTCTCAATACCCCTCAATGTCATTCTCAGTAATAGTTACTGAAATCAACAAAAAGCAAAGAACACACCAAGTCATCAGAATTGTGACTTACCACATTATGCCTCTACCTCATAATGAGAGAGCTTCTGGTATTTTTCTCACTTGATAAGTGAAAAAAGATTCAGGTTTGGAAACCTTACATAACCTGTCTCAGGTCAGAGTTGACAGGTGGCCAAGCTAGGATTCACTCACAGTTCCACTGAATCCAAGCCCCAGACTCCTAACCAACTTGCATGATGAATGCCTTTGTGAATATAGAGGCTTCTGTCTTTAATGATGCCTCTATTCCAAAGTAGGAGAGCTCCCATTGTTAGAAAAAAGAACCCTGTGCCTTTTGCTCGTGGCTGGCTTTGAAACTGGTGATCACGTCTGCCCTGGTCTTCTCTAGAAGTCACCCATTCCCCACACTTTCCTTCCTATAGCAAAGTTTCTAGCCTTTTCACTACTATCAATCTCTTCTGGAGGCATTTTAGTCTGTGAGTATATTGTTTCAAAGGTTGTGCCAACAGTTTAGCAATTTGACCCTTTGACTCAAGAATAAAAACTTTCTTTTTTCTTAAAAAGAGACTAACTGGCCAGGCTCAGTGGCTCAGCCTGTAATCCCGTGCCTTTGGGAGGCTGAGGTGAGTGGATTGCCTGAGCCCGCGGGTTCGAGATCCGCCTGGGCAGCGAGACCTCATCTCTACAATAAATCAAAAAATCAGCCGGACCCGTGGTAGTGCATGCCTGTAATTCCGGCTACTTGGAAGGCTGAGGCGGAAGGATCGCCAGAGCCCAGCAGGTCGAGGTTGTGGTGGCCGGGAGCGGCCACTGCACTCCAGTCTGGGCGACCGAGTGAGACTCCAACTCAAAAAAAAAAAAGAGACTAATTGTTTTTCTGCCGTAGTAACAACTAAGCAGCACAAAGAATTTAAATGTAGCAGAGCTACATGGATGCCAGCCTGACGCTGAAGTCCACACTTCTGAATCAGCCAATCATGAATGGCACATTATTCTGAAAGTTAGCCAATCAAAGATAGTTGCATGCTTCTGCCAGCTAATCAGCACTAACTGCACTCTAGTAACCACACCCCCACATTTATAGGTGAGCCAATCCCTAAACATCCTTGCTCCTGAAATTCCGTTAATCCTTAACTCTATGGTTCCCCAAAACCGTCTGCTTTGTTCAGAAAGAATATCTCAAAGCACAATTATCTCTTACTTTACAAACAATAAATTCTGCTTCTTGCTTCAAATTTTCAGTCATGGCCTCTTCCTTTGATATGTCTAACAATTCTCTTTTCTGGGAGTTTATCTTAAGAAAATAACCAGGCATATGTGCAAAGATGTAGCATTAGAGATGACATCACTTATAATGGAGAAGCAGCATGTGGCCAACAATAGCCTAATAGATATAAACTTTAATATTTCCATCAAATGGAATAAATGCTAAATAGTCATGAAAAAAATCAAGTTGTAGCAGATTATTGGACAGATGTGAGAAAATGTTCAAGAAATATTATGTGGAGGAAGCAGATTATAATGTAATATTTATAATAAATTTCTAATTTTGTAAAATATTTAATTATATATGTATAGGAAAAAAAAACTAGAAGGATATATATGAAGCCATTAATAGTTACTATAGAAGCTAAAATTCTAGTTAATTTTCCTTATCTCAATTTAAGCATTTCTTAATTTTCTGCAGTAAATACATATTACTTCTGTAAGTTAAAAGAGTGGTTTTTTTTAAAGTGGTATCCAGAACAGAGCACAATCCACTGATGTGTGCAGAGAGCAGGACAGAGGACAGACAAATGCCTCCTTGATAATGCAGACACTAAATCTGATCATATATCACATGCAGCTGCATAATGCTGTAGGCACATATTGAGTTCAAGGTTAATTACACCCTTCTTGTTCTTTTCTCTTGTATATGCCCAGTCATGATCTCAAGTGCAATTTACTAAAACTGAACTCATTTTCCTCTGGTTCCCTGCCTGCTCCATCTACCCCATCCCCGCCAACACACACACATATGCACACACACAGGCACAAGAACACACACACACACTCCTTTCACCAAAGCAAGTGCTTCTTCAGTCCATAATCCTGAGTCCCCCCGGGCTTCTGAGCTCCTTTTCCCCTTGCATCCTGTTCCTCAGCACACCCTCCAGATATTCTTCTGGAACAGCCTGTGTATTTGCTTCCTTTTGCCAGCACTCTACTTCGACTTTTCCTAACTGATAAGATGTCTCAGACTGACAACCTGAGAACCAAACCTTGCCCAAGACCAGTTTTTCTTGGCTCACATATTATTGAATTACAAACCAGCACTTAAGACTTGAGAAACACCACATAAATATACAGGATTCTGGCTCTCACCAAAACAAAAACATAATGCCAAAACTGAGAAGTAACTTCCCCTTTAGACACAGTGGCTCCTTTTCAGTTTTCCACAGTGTGCAGCATTCTCCATTGCACCTCTAACATCAGAGTTCCAGAGGCTATTTAATGTCCAGATTACACGATTGTTTTCTGTGCATAGTTCCTGTGGCATTTGAGTGTATGTCTCTAATCTAGATTTGGAGAATTTTAGTCAAAGCAACCTTCAAAATTCTTTTAGATTAGGAACATCTCTTGTGTGCATTTTAAAATATTCTTTTCTCTTTCCTCTGAACAATCACAAAATGATACATTGCCTAAGTATTGATTAGGTAGAAAAATATATCTGTTTTCCCTCTTCATCTCCAAACAAACAAGAGGAAGAAGACTGAATTGACCACACAGTGCAACCTTTTGTCTCTTAAGTTGTCCTAAATGAAATGATGTAACTTTTATTTCTAAAAACCATGCACTTCAGCTTTTATCTATACGTTGTTATTGAGAATGAATCATTAGCTTTTATGGAAGAAAATAAACAAAAGATACTTGGTGCTTTCATTAACAAAGTTTATGACTTTTTTTTTTTTTTTTAAGTCGGGGTCTCACTCTGTCACCCTAGCTGGAGTAGAGTGGCATGATCTGGCTCACCACAACCTTGACCTCCTAGTCTCAGTCCATCCTCTTGCCTCAGCCTCCGAGTAGCTGGGACTATAGACACATTACCATGCCTAGCTCGTTTATCTATCTATCTATCTAGACAAGTCTTGCTATGTTTCTCAGGTTGGTCTCAAATTTCTGGGCTCAAGCAATCATCCAGCCTCAGCCTCAGCCCCCCAAACTGCTATGATTACGGGCATGAGCCACTGCATTCAACAACACATGTCTTATTTCTGGTGATGGTTGCTGTCCTGAAAGGCAACTGTGGCCAAATAAATAAGGACTTACAAGTTAACCACTGTTTCTTACCTTTCAATAACTGCTTTTGCTGGTACTTATGGAGAAATATTGTTCAGTTTCCTGGCACAGATGCAAAATGAAGGTGAAAAACTATCAAAACAAATCACTGCTTAAAATTTCCAGGTCTATTTTCCAAATATGAAGCCTGTCTACCTTTCACACTGTGAAGAGACTGTAACAATGAGACAACATACTCTTTTAGTAGAGAAAAATGTATATATTATAATAAGCCTCTTGAAGAGAAATTTCTGTTGTGGGTTGAGTTCCCTCTATTGACTCTGACTCAATCTAACCTTGGAAATAACAATGTGCTTTAATCAAATCGAGAGATGAGTATCTCCTAAATACAATAATAAAATAATAGAATGGTTTATAATTCTTTGACCCCTACAATGAGCTGGCCGGGAAGCAAGAAGAATGACCCAGCAGAGCCAGCTCCATGGACTTACGCCCAAAAGGTGAACAGCAAGACAGACTATGACACTGTCACTTGCAGCCCTGTCAACTGCCCCTTCTGTCATGAACTGATGGCACTGGAACATGCCAAGCCCTCCCTAGACCACCTCTGCTCTCCTTAATCTCCGCCTTAAGATATGTCTAAAGGCCGGACTCGGTGGCTCAGCCTGTAATCCCAGCACTTTGGGAGGCTGAAGCAAGTGGATTGCCTGAGTCCACAGGTTCTAGACCAGCCTGGGCAACTTGGCAAGACCTCATCTCTACAATAAAAAATAAAAAATTAGCTGGGCGTGGTAGCACATGCCTGTAGTTTCCGGCTACTTCCAAGGCTGAGATGGAAGAATCGTGAAGCCCAGCAGGTCGACGCTGGGGTGGCCATGAGTGTGCCACTGCACTCCAGCCTGGGCAACAGAGAGAGACTCCAACTAAAAAAAAAAAAAAAAAGATATGTCTAGATAAACTGGGTGCAGTGTCTCACACCTGTAATCCCAGTACTATAGAAAACCAAGGCAGGAGGATCACTTGGGCCCAGGAGTTCAAGACCAACCTGGGCAGCCTCTTCTCTACAAAACTAAAAATAATTAGCTAGGGATGGTGGTGTGCTCCTGTAATTCCAGCTACTTAGGAGGCTAAGGCAGAAGGATCGCCAGAGCCCAGGAGGTCAAGGCTGCAGTGAGCCATGATTGTACCAATGCAAACCAGCCTGGGCGACAGAGTGAGACTCCAACTCAAAAAAAATAGTCCAGATATCACCTCCTACCTCCACCAAAAAAAAAAAAAAAAATCCCAACTATAAAAACATTGCAGAGTAATTATAAGTTTAGCAGAGATTCCTGGGGAGGAGGAAACGAAACACATTCTAGCTCACCCAACATAAGGTCCTCAAGTCCCTCCTAATCACTGCTGTCTTCTCTCTCCAGTCCCTTCTTAGGGCTGCCTAGGACCTCTTGTCTTCCCTCCCTCCCTCCCCTCACCATGGCTTCCTCCCCACCCCTGGATTATTCCTTCTGGATCCTATGACACCAGTTGTCCTCGCTGCTGGTTGTACCTCACAATCACCTGGGGAGCTTATACAGCAAGCCAGTGCCAGAATCCCATCCCCAAAGACACTGATTCAATCCATCCTGGTGTAGGATCTGGACCCATTACTGTTTCAAAGTTACCCAGGGGCCTCTAATAAGCCACCAGAACCACAGCTCTCCACACTTTCTCGTGTAGAACATCTTAACTTCTCTGCTATGCACCCATACCCACCACTCAACCCTTGAAGAAGGCCATGGAGCTGTCTTCTTCTGTCACACTGATAACTAGGCATCTAGCTACAAGCCAGTCTCTAGTAAGTATAAAGCCTAGAAAATCACTCCATCAGAGCCTAAATTTTTATTTTATTTTATTTTTTGATTGGAAAATATAGTTTGTTTAAAAAGTAAATTGGAGTAAAGAGAGTTACCTCCCCAAGGTAGAAAAGGGGGCCAAAGCTAGGAAACATGGTGACCACAGCTCAAAGAGCCACATAGTATACCAGAGTTCGGCAAAGCAATGGCTCAGTGGGGAGAGGGAGAGAGAGAGAGAGAAAATTCATCTCCCTTAGGTAGGGGAGGAGGCCAAAGCTAGGAAACATGGTGGCCATAGCTCAAAGAGCCATTTGGCCACACCAGATTTTAGCAAATCAATGGCAAATGGATATATAGAGAAAGGAGATTCACCTCCCCAAGGTAGGGGAAGAGGCCAAAGCTAAGAAAACATGGTGCCCATAGCTCAAAGAGCACATCGCCTGACCAGTGCTCAAAGAACACATAGTCTGGCCAGTGCTTAACAAAACCATGGCTTGAGCCTAAATTTTTTTAAATTCCCTTTGGCATGATAATAAGGAGTCCAACACAGGAAACAATTAGGAATACGTGCTAAGGTTTAATTATAAGGATACTCACAGTTCATAACAGTTAATATATATGATCTAGCAATAGATTTGTTTAAATAAATTATAGCACATTTTTATTATGGAAGAGTATGCATCATTAAAATAACTATATTTTGTTAAGAAAACTATCATAATATTTTCCCTAACTTTTTATTTAAAAAAAAAAGTTTCCAATGACAGAGAAGTTAAATCATACAAGGTATGCCAACATACCCTTGACTTAGATTTGCCTATTGTTAACCTTTGCCACAAGCTTACTCTCTCCCTTGTTGTCCACATTTGGGTGTATGTGATGTTACTGGTTTGTTCTGTTTTTGTAGAATCATTCAAAAATAAGCTGCAGACACTGTTACTTCATCCCTAAGCCCTGCAGGACAAATCCCACTTCCTAAAAACTAGTCCCTTATTTTACATGAGCTGTATCACCATGACCACGCCCATGACGTCCATAGTGACATGGTAATAGTGTCTAATTCAGCCTTCTCCGGCTGCCCCCAAAATGTTCATGGGACTTTTGATAAGCAATCCAGCATCCAGTCTATCCACCATCCAATCAAGGGTCATGTGGTCATGTGTTGCATTTGGCTGTCATGCCTTTTCAGTCACCTTTTAATCTAGAGCATTCCCAACCCCCATACCCCTTTTTTAAGAGTTCAGGCTCATTTTGCCAAAAGTCCCACAATCTGGGTATCTGATAGTTTCTTCATGACTATTATTAGGTTAAACCTTTTTGGCAAAAATACCACCTAGGCAATGTTGTGCTCCTTCCATTGTAAAGAATGAAGAGGCTGATAGTGTCGAGTTGTTCTATTATTAGGGATGATATATTGTATCCCTTACAGGAGGGACTCTTGCCAGATCTCTCCATGGTAAAGGCACTTTTAACCCTTTGCAATTAACAAGTAACCAGCAGGGCAACACTTTGAAATGGTATATCCTTTTCCCAGCAACCTTTCACCCAACGTATTCACTGACGGTCCTTGCCAGAATCAGTTATTACAATGACAGTGACACAATGGTTCATAACATAATATCAGATGAAAAATTTAGGGCACAAAGCTGCAGACCATATGATCTTAACAAGCTGATTCTTACTGATCCTCAAGCCAACTGTTAAATGTTTAGGAGTTTTGAAAGTCAGTTGTTAAACTATTGGTTGCTTGAAATCAGCCAAGGTGGGAATATGTACAACACAGATATCAACAAACTCTATAAACCTGGGATTTGTTTTTTAAGAATTGGTTTGCCAGCATACCACTGATATATACACATATATGGTTTAAAAATTAAAAAATAAAGGCTCTAAGAAGATACACGCAAATGATGATCTATGTGAGATTACGATAATTTTTACTCTTCAATTTTGTCCTTTTCTATATCTTCCAAGGTTTCCAAAATGAACATGTTACTTTTATAATCAGAAGGGGGGGATCATTGTAAAGCTGCTTCATTTGTCTTTGCTAATCATTCTAATCTCTACACACTTGATGAGCTCCCAGGTATAACCAGACTTCACTCTCTCTTTATTGACTCCTAAGTATTCAGAAGTTCAGGGAACCTCAAGGTTACTGCCTAGGAAATGCTTGAACCTACTACCAAGTCCTAATTTTACAGTCCCAAACTCTAAGCAGGCAGTCAAAGCATGGTTTGGAGGTCAGTCTAACGGAGAGAGAGGTGCAGGTTGCCGCTTGGGAGTCTCTCTGGGAGTGCTGACCCTGTGGGCCTGAGAGTAGGGGGCAGGGTTATTCAAAAGCAGCACAAAGAGTTTTAGAATCTAGAAACCCTCTTCTGGGATAGGCCATTTTGAAATGGGGCTCACTTCAAAAGAGACTGAACTGAAATCTTCTGACTAGGATCCATTCCTTGTTGAGTGGTCTCTAGTTAAGAGACACTGAGACCAAAGCATGCAATTGACAGGACCGCTCTGAAGGCAGAGTATTTGGGCAGAGGCTCCCAAGATGCAATCTTTGTTTGGTTACTGCCATTAAGTACTCTTCCTACAAGGGCAGAAATTATGGATCCAGTGATCTGAGTGTCCCGGACACATGCCCTCAAGGCTTTTATAATAGGCTGCAGCTGTCCTGATGTATACTGATTGTCAGAGTCTCAAATACATGGTGGAGTCAAAACATCCATGGGAGGGGTCAAACTGTCCTGCTTCTCATTCAGGTCCATTTAAACGCTAAGCATTTCAGCACCTCAGCATACATTATCGCGTTCTGGTCTTCACTATGCTTTGAAGTCAGCAGGTCAGATCACACCATGCATTTTCAAAAGATTAGAGAAGTTAAGTGAGTTGCCCCCAGGTCCATTGTCACTGAGTTGTACTAAGACAGGTTCTAGACTCTGAGGGAGCAAGGGAGGTAAATGGATCTTGGAGTTTCATCAGATCCAATTTGTCAGAAGAGAGACACACAAAGAGATTCAGAGTAAATGACCTGTCCCAGAAGAGGGCAAGCCCTCGCTTGTGCAGTCTGGAGAACCGGAGAGGCTGGAAGAAGTCAGAGCCATAACTGGGAGTCAGAGTCATGCGCCTATTTTATAGATGGAGGACTCTGAAGCTTAGATCATTGGATCTCTGGGAAAAGATCACCTGGCTCCAAATCCAGCTCTGCTGCCCACTGGTGTGATGCTGGACAAGTTCCTCTCCTTGTCAGATTCCCCAACACAGAAAGAAGTGAATAGATGATGCCTAAGTCACAGTCTGGCTCTAGGATATAGATTACTTCTGTCCATCTTCCTTCTATGTGGTGTTCTATGGTTTATGCTTTCAGATAGCAAATCATTTGATTTCTTATTATAAATACTTCATCTTCTTTCATATAAATGCTGGTGAATATGGAATCATATGTCCCAAGAGGGACTTTGTTTTCCATGCCAAACCACAGTGCCTGCTACGTGACCACAAAAGTGGCAGCTTTAATCTCCTGACGACAGTGATCAGAGATCAATGGAGAGTGCAGAGGAGGCACAGACAGGGCCCAGACACAAAGGGATTCAGAGGAAATTACTTGCCCCAGAAGAGGGACATTCGCTGGTACATTCTGGTGAACCGGGGAGGTTGGAAGAAGTCAGAGCCATCTCCCAAAACCTCAGCCAAGCTTTGAATTGTCTTCCTGAGCAGATTTCCAAGGCTCTAAATTGGGCTCGAGGATCCCATTAACACTCCATTATAATAATTAATGTTTATTAAGTACTTATGATGTGCTAGGTACTGTTCTCTGTGCTTTCCATATACTTTCTATTTAGCCCTCATAACAAATCTATAAAGTTGTTATTATTTCCATTTCACACATGAGGAAAATGAAGCACAGAAAGGGCAGGTAACTTGTACATGGTCACACAGTGAGTGAGCGGTGGAGTCGGGATTCAAACCCAAGCATTCTGCTCTAGGCTGGTTTATCTCAACACATACTGGCATGATTTGTAGTCAGTCAAATCAAGATATTTCTGAGCATCTACTATGGGATGAACATACCACAACTGTGCCAAGATAGTATTTTGAAATATTAACTTTGGTTGTTTTTTTCTTTTGATCTTTTTTTTTTTTCCAAATAGAAACAGGGTCTTGCTTTGTTGCCCAAGCGTCTCTTGAACTCCTGGCCTCAAGTGATCCTCCCAGCTTGACCTCCCAAAGTGCTGGAATCACAGGCATGAGCCACCATACCCAGCCAAGTAATTTTTGTTTGTTGGTTTGCCATACAGAAACAGTGTAATATCGCAAAGCCTGAGCAAGGAAGAGGGAAACTATTTCTCAAATCCACCTCTTAATCCTATATTACTTTGTACCCATGGCCCTTTCCTCATTCTAGTAGACACAGCAAGTGGCATCTTTTGCTTCCGAGGAGGGATTATGAAGCAGAAGGATAGAAAGAAATGAGACTTGCCCTGGCTTCTGAGTTGAGGCCCCAGATGTAATGAGAAGATTTTAGTAAAGACATTGGGGATAGAAGAATGTACTATGTAAGAGCTTAGAGTCCAGGGGTTGGGTTAGAAGCCCATGCTTATGGGTGAGAGACCTGGAGGGTTGAGATGCTGGTGTTGCCCTCTTCCTTGCTCAGGTTTTGTGATATTACACTGTTTCTGTATGGCAAACCAACAAACAAAAAATACTTGGCTGGGCATGGTGGCTCGTGCCTGTATTTCCAGCACTTTGGGAGGTCAAGGTGGGAGGATCACTTGAAACCAGGAGTTCAAGAGAAGCTTGGGTAACAAAGCAAGACCCTGTTTCTATTCTTTTTCTGTCACCACCCCTGGTCAGGATGGAGGCGATGGGAAGGTTCGTAAAATCTAAGATTTGAAAGCAACGAAGACATGGCGACAATCCCAAACAGAAATGTCTATATGGGGTGTCCTAAACACCCTCACTAAGCTCCCGTGACCCAACAGAGTAGAGGGGTACCTGTGTGTGCAAGGGTAGGCCTGGAGGATAAGGAGAGTTGGGAACAAGGAAGATAGAGGAGTGATCCACAGCCCCAACCTCCCATCCTTGACACAATCAGGATAAAATGGTAGAATCCATAGGTTGGCTGGGTCCATTTCCACCATGCAGTGGGATCAGGATTTGCAGCAGAGATAAATCACAAAAAGATAAGATTACATTTCCTTTGCACACTGGATTTTGTGAACTGAAATTTGTGTTCACTATTTTGAACAATAGAGTTTTGAAAGTGTAATATATGGATCCTGTTATTAAGTTACTCTCAACTCAGACTGAAGACAACTGTACCATAATGGCCCAGAATCCAGGGTGCCTGAGGTCACAAGGCCTGGTCTCAACTTCAACTCCCTCACTTATCAGCTGGGAGACTTTGCTCTGGTCTCTCAATGGTCTAAGCTTCAGGCTCCTTTATCCATACAATGGGCACACGGTACTAACCTCCTATTATAAGGTATATTAAATGAAAAGTATGTGGAGAAATTGTATAAAACCTTAGGGTACTATAATAGATTAAAGAAATTGTCATCGATTATAAGGAAGGAATTAAAATGCCTTCCCTGACCCTTTCCAAAATTATCACAATTGTGCTATAAAGTTTCTCCCTGTGTTGAAAAAGTTACAGCATGTTTTTTAGGTCCCAACATTTAACCTGAACTCAGCACCCATTCCAGCCTGGCCCCAGCTTGCTTCTGAATGCTCTTCTCCCAAACCTGCTCCTTACAGCTGTGGGCCTACTCAGTGTAGATCCCTCCATCAACCACACACTTCCCTGTGTTCTCTCAGGTCCTCGTGCCCACCACCACCATGCATCTCCAGACCCCCAGGATCCATGTTCTGCAGGAGACAGAGCCTCCTTGAGAGAATGAGCTATGACAAGCAGCACAGGGCCAGCCAGGGCTTCTCCAACTCAACGTCAGTGGGGAAGACCGGGATGCCAGAACACAGCCATACTTGCAAAGTGCTCACAAGCGGTCATGAGTTCAAGGTGGAAATTTACTCTGAGTGTTGAGTATCAATCACAGGAAGGAGACTTTCTCGTGTATTTTCTCCTAAGGCCCTTCCCCAAGATTGCTGAGATCAGCTACACTGTCACCCAGAAGCTTCTGCTCCTGAATGCAGCGCTCAGTGCCTGGCCCTCTTGCTGAAAGAGGTTCTGTGTCCAGCAACAAATATTTATTGAGGATCTATTCTGGGCCAAATACTGATCTAGGCACTAGGCATAAAGCAGTAGACAAAATGCACTGAAATATTCACCTTCATGGAGCTTATGTTCTAGCATGCATAGGAGGAGAGAGAAGAGGAAGACCCACAGTTCACAAATGAGCAAGTAAAATAAGTAACATGCTGAATGTCAATAATGCAATGGAGAAAAATGGGGAAAGGGAGAGGAAGCGCCAGCATATAGAATGGCTGCAGTCACACACAGGGTGGTCAGAGAAAGCCCTAACTGAGATAAAACCAGACAAGCAAGGACTTCTGGGGGTTAAGAAGTGAGGCTTGTATGTATTCAATGGAAGAGTGATCCTGGAAGAGGAACCAGTAGTGCAGATGTTCTGAGGTGATAGCATGGCTGAGAAAAAACAAACTTGCATTCCCAGGATCTGGTTCCAGTCAGACCTGCTAAGAACCGAACTGAAGACACTATGTTTTTATTTTTTATTTTTTAACGTTTCTTTAATCACTTGCCTTTATTATATTTTCCCAAAGCAATCAGTTTAGTTTTCAGGAGCAATAACAGTATTTATTTTTATTCATATTTCATTGTATCATAATATTTGTTTAAATTATTTCATTACAATAATAAGGATGACTGGCAAAAATAAATTTGGGAAATGAATACAACTGACTCTTGGTCAACAACAAGCACAACCACAAAAACAAAACAGATGACAGCAGAACTGTGTTGGCATTCTGGAGACCAGTTGAGAGCATTTCAGAGTGCTGAGGGTTTCAGTCAGTAAGTTTTGCAGGGGGGATAAGAGGGTCCATAAATGCATCTGGTCAGTTAAACAAAGACAGAGTAAGATGACTTTCCCAAACAAGGGGAACCAAATGAAAAACCCAGAATTATCTTTTGGAGGACAGGCCCCTTGTAGTACAGGCTTCCCCCGCTAGGAAAGTGTTCTTGGAGCCCTTTGGCATCAATATACCAGCTAGCATTGTTGCGAGAAGTGGCATTCAGCTTCAGTGAATTTTTTGGAGGGATATTCTTTCAACAAGTTTGCGCATTTTACAGTTGATTTACATGAACAGCCTGCCCATACTGCACTGAATGTTCAGTAGTTTTTAACCAAAACCGACATGATCCCCATTTTTGGTCAAAACGTGCTCCACCCTCCGTATTCACCCTATCTCACCCTGAGTGGCTTTTTTTGTTTGCTTGTTTTCCCAGATGAAAAAAGTTCTCACAAGGAAACATGTTGCCAAGGTGGAAGAGGTAAAACAAAGAACAGCAGAAGCACTAATAGGCATCGAAGTTGACAAAACTTTTGAGCAGTGGATAAAGTGTCTCAATAGGTGTATTGCATCAAACAGAGAGTGCTTTAAAAGTGACTGCAATTTAAACATGTAAGAAAATACACATTTTTTAATAAATCAATTCCGGGGTTTTGGGGGTCCCCCTCATAACTGACTCTAATTGCAAACCTTCTATCATGATCCTCAGGTAACGCATGCTTCTTCAATGTTTTTTCTTCCTCACTGTTGCCATACCTGGAGCCCTTTGGAACATCCAGTGCACCATGTTATGAACTTAAAGCATAGCCGTGACATTTAAGTGCATTGCTTTGATGCTTGTAACTCTAGGAGACACAAAATTTTTAAGAACAAGTAGCACAGTGGCATTAGAGGTTTCATTTTGTCTTATAAGTCAAGTCCTTAGCCTTTCTCCCTGGCCTTAATTTTCTGTCTTTTTATCATACTTCCTTTTTATTTTTATTTTTAAAATGTGGGGTACAATTCAGGAATAGGTATACAAGTCGACATCATACAGGTAAAGTTTGGGCCTCCCTTTGGTCCCCACTTTGCCTGGTTTGAGATCAGGTACCCTTATTGATGCTGTGCTCCTGCCCCATTCCCACCCCAAGAGTGGAATCCACTGCTGCCAACCCGCTACTGCCAATCACTTTCTTATAGTATTATGGTAAATGTTCAGGATTCGCTTATGAATAAGAACATATGGTATTCTTTTCTTTGTTTCTGTGATAGATCACTGAGTATTATTGACTTGAAATCCATCCATGTTGCAGCAAAGTCCATATATTTGTCCTTCTTTATAGCTGTGTAATATTCCATTGTGTATATATACCACATTTTTAAAAATTTTACTTTAAATATGTGGGGTACAATTCAGAGTTAGGTATACAAATGTTCATTATGCAGGTACCCTTGTTGATGAGGTGTGCCCCCCACCCCAGCAGTTTTCCACCACTGACAATCCTGCCCCCACCCTCCCCTGGCAGTTTCCCACTACTGCCAATCCCTTTCTTATAATATTATGATAGTTGTTCAAAGTCTACTTAAGAGTGAGAACATGTGATACTGGGTTATTTGTTTCTGTGATAAATCACTCAGTATTATACACTCTAAGTCCATCCAAGTTGCTGTGAAGTTCATCATTTTGTCCTTCTTTATGGGCAGCACGGTTGGTTCCATGTTTTTGCTATTGTGAATAGTGCTACAATAAACATGTGTGTGTAGGTATCTTTTTTGTAGAATGCTTTAAGTTCCTCTGGGTATATTCCCAGGAAGAAGATTGCTGAGTCATATGGAAGGTCAATTTCTAGTTCTTTTAGAAATCACCCACTATTTTCCATAGAGGTTGAACTAGTTTGCATTCCCATCCGTAGTGTAGAAGCGTTATCTTTTCTCCACATCCTCGCCAGCATCTGTTGTTTTGTATCTTATTAATGATGGCAATTCTTACTGGAGTTAGGTAGTATCTCAATGTGGTTTTGATTTGCATTTCTCTTCATCACACTTCTAAAGGCAAACTGTGACTTAGGTTATAAAGCCCAGGAGTAATGACAATTTGTTTTAAATGAGGGCAGCTCCTACTCTCAGACTAATCAATGATTCATTTTCCCGGGTTGGCTGTCTAAGAATGCAGTGGGAAAATGTCCTCGCTGTCCTGCCCCCCGCTCCACACATTGCATCCTTGTCATAGCCTCCCCTGCCTTACTAATGTTAGCGGTGGCAACTGCTGTCTGGAGCTTCTGACTTTGGCCTTGAGTTAACACCAAGGACACTGTCTTGGGCAGTAGGCACACCAAAGCCGATACCCGCAAAAGGGGGGATTCCCATTCCCACAGCCATCTGGCCAGCCAGTCCCATGTACTCTCTTTAATACCAGCCTTCGCAGATTCAGCCAAAGCCAGCCAGGGTGACTTTGGGAGGGGACCCAGGCCTGTGGAGGCAAGTCTGCTTACTTCCCCAGGCTCACCTTTAACCTCCTCTCACCTCATCTTCCACCTCATTCTTCAGGATCCTGCTGTCACGCCACCCGCTCCATGAAGCCTCCAGGAGTTACTGAAACATCCCTCTTCTTTGGATTAATACAGCAATTGTTTTCTTTTCTAAAAGCAGAAATCACAGCCTACCATATCCCAGTTGTTTGAACCTGTTTCTCCACTAAGCTGAGCGCTCCTTGAAGCAGGAATCGGACCTATCCTTTCCTTCCCACTGTACCCAGGACAAGCCTTTGCATAAGGGGTAGCTCAATAACGCCTTGTTAGATTGAGTTGAAGATGTCCCTTGTAAAAGACTTCTTAAGCACCTTCCTCCTGAACTCCATGACCTTGCTCCTCAAGCACAATAACCAATCTCTTCCCGGCAGAGTGAGGCTTACAGGGCAGTCTGGGGTGTAGTAGCCACACTTCCCCTTGAGTAACATACAGAAGATTTGCAGCGCAAAGGTCCTCGGCCCTGTGGGTCAGAAGGTGAGAGCACAGCTTTAAAAAGGGAACAGGCTATAATAATAAGAAGATTAAACATTCATGTTTTTTCTCAAAACACAAGACCTTGGCCATCTTCAACATCATAGCCAACCTGAGCTCTTCTCTGGCGTTCATTGGGCTCAGTTCAAGAGAGACAGCATGTTTTACAACTGTTTACAGAAAAAAGGGAAAGTCCAAAGAAGCCAAAGAAAGATGTATTGTTGGGAGATGAGATGGACTGAAGTGCCCAGCAGGGAAAGGTCAGCATCTCTGGACAGCTCTAGACCAAGGCAATGAGGTCATAGAGGAGACCTTGTGCTTCAGGTAAACAATATCAGGCACTTGCAGTGGAAGCGGTACTTTTGTAAACAATACTATTCAAAAACTAGCCTGTTACCAGGTGATGGCTGAATAGGGTGAGTGGGGTGCAGAAACAGAAGGCCCATTTGGCTTGACTTTACATTCACAAAGTGCCTCATACTCAAACTCTTGACATTCTCCCCAATGAGCCCTTCACACAGTTGGATACCTGCAGCCAGGATGGAGGGAGGAGAACGATCGATCATTCCCTGACTTTGATGTCCGAGGACAGAACCACAGCACACTATGAAACACAGTGGTCATAAATCCTATTATTCTCTTGCAAATAGCACAATTCTACTATGTTGCATTTTTATAAGACCATTAATTTATGTCAATGTTTTAAATACATCACCATTCCAAGAAGCAAAGTTATTCCAGTTTTTGTATTACTACTAGTGCCCAAATCTTGATATTGATATCTAAGACATTCTCCAGCAAAACCAGGGCCCCTCAAAGAAAAGGCGAGTGCCAGACCTGGAGCAGAGTTTGTGCAAGATGAGCCTGGGACAACTTGTTATGCAATAAAGGAATTGCTGAAGATATGGTGGGGATATATTATAAGGACAAGAGACCCAGCTTGAAGGTACATCCACTGACTAAAGCTAGGACAATTTGAGCACAAAAATTAAGTATGGCAATGAAACTTTGGGGAAAAGTAGGAATGCATGAGTTCATGGGGATAAAGAAATAGGGGGCAGGATGGACTCTTGGTCACGGTAGAACACTGAGGGCCAGTTGCTGAATGTGGTAGGCATGCTGGAGTTGTAAAATCATTATCTGGCAACCATCACCATAAAGACTGGATCAGGCAAGAAGTATAAGTGGACAGTACATCTGGGGGAATTTTGATGAAGAACAAGATATTTACATAGTCTTAAAGTATGTCCTCATAACTTTTTTATTATTGCAAGGGAGAAAATCGTTATACAATGAAAAAATTATAACACCTAGATCAAGTCATCAGAATTAATATCATCAGCAAGAAACAGATGGGTATCAAGAGCATCCAGGTGTGATAACCTGAGAAGGACACTGTATCACCTTGGCAGTACTCCAGACAAGAATATAAACCTCAGCCTAATCATGAGGAAACACCAGACAAGCACAAAATGAAGATCCTTCTGTTAGGAAAGGGCAGGGGGCTGTATTCCTTCAAAAATACCAATGACATATGAGACAAAGAAGGCTGTGGAATGTTTCAGATTAAAGAAGGCTAAAGAGGCATGACAAATAAACCTTGACCCTAGGTTGGATCCTACACAGGAGTAGACGAATGCTCTAAAGAACATTATTTGGTCGATTGGCAAAATTGGAATACAAACAGCAGGTTGGAGAAAAGTGTTCTATCAATGTTATGGTTTACTGAAGTTGATAACTGTACTATGGTAATATATGAGAACATCCCTCTTCTTAAGAAATGCACAGATGATTATTTAGGAATAAAAGGGCATAAAGCATGCAGCTTATCCTCAAATGACTCAGGAAATAAATTAGATAGACAGATGAAGACAGAAAGATAAAGAGAAGGAGGAACGAATGATAAAGCAGATGGGTAAAACAGTAGATGAATCTGGATAAAGGTATGTTTATACTAGTTTTATTTTGCATGTTGTCTACAAGTTTGAAATTATTTCCAAATTAAAAATTTTAAATTTTTGCCACAATCTCTATAACCGTGTTTTAGAATTTATTTATTTATTGCATAGCAGAATTCTCCAGTCATGGCAGAGGCCTAGACTTCTCTTGATCTTTCAGCCCCAAGAGGCTGTCACCTGACACCTCATCCTCTCTCTCCACAGAAGGGGCAGGACAGAGCCCCCCCACCAAGGTCGGTTCATGCTTATGTGCATGGGCACTGGCTGAGTGACCAGAGACACACTGGCTCCATCCAGATTTGGCAAGTTGGATACACCCGTGATTTTGTTGTGGTTCTTAAGCTAAGAATGTTTACTTGGAATTCTCACATATCACGACGCACCTCCTCACTGTCAGGTCCTTTTCTGCTCCTCCTGTCCCTCTCCCTAGGCAATGTCATGCTGTCCACATCTTTCACTCATCATTTATAGGGTGCTGACTTGCCAGGTACATCTCAAGCCCAAGCCTCCTCTCTGAAGTCTGATCCTGATATCCAACTATCTCCTTAATAACTATGTCTCAGAGGTAGTTCAAAGTCACCATTTCCAGAAACAAACTCTTCATCTTCTCATTCTGAACTGGCCTTCTCCAGGATTCCCTCTGACAGAAAAAGCATCATGTAGTTGCCAAAGCCAGACCCTGCCCCTTAAATATCTGTCCAAGCCATTCATTTCTTCCCATCTCTATGTAACACTAAAGTAACCTCCCAGCCATCCATGTTCACCCTCCATTCTCCAGCAATCGCCAAAGGGGGCTTTTCAAAATGAAAATCAAGTCCCATCTGTCTCTAAAACTCTCCTGCTTACTCTTAAGATAAAATCAAAATCTTCAACAAAATCTACAAGACTTAAAATGGCCTCCCACAAGACTCTGATCTCACACCTCTTCACCATTGTTTTCCACACTCCAATGACAGACTAGGTTCCAATGCCTTGAGTTTGCCTTGCCCTTCACCACCTAGGGTCTTTCCACAAGATGTTCCCCACATCTGGAACACTCCCCTCCTCACTCACCCCCATCACCTAGCCAACCTCCATTCACCCTTCAACTCTAAGCTGACTTATCTTCCTGTATGCTCAGTACTCTCTCTTCACTAATTAACTGACCTAAGTTATGCTACTCACTACAGCTGCGTTTAGGTTGGTTGATTCAAAAGAAAGTTCTGTGGGAAAGGACATGGACTCAGAAGTATGGAAAGCTAGACAAGGAATATGAAGTAGTATGAACTATTTTTATTCACAACACTTCTGATCACACTTCTTTTACTTTAAAAAAAAGGTGTGGATACAACATTTTTATCCATTTTATTGATTGATTAAACATTTCTGATAGCAAATATGTACGCTTTTTCTTCAAAACAAATTTAACTCTCCAGACATAAACGGGGCATTCTACAATTCAATTCAATTCTGACACTCCAAGTGTAAAATCTGGTTTAGGGTTCACTCCCACAAGACTGCTCCCATTTCAGATGCTAATCACAAGTCCCAGGCCTGCTCTGCATTTGACTGATTAGCTAAAAATCAAGTGTTCCTACAAACTTCTGCTTATGTTTAATAATGTGCAAGAATGTTTCACAGAACACAGAGCCTTACTTAATATTACCAGTTTATTATCAAAGATAGTATAAACGTTACAAATGAACAGCCAGATGAAGAGGTATGTAGGAAGAGGTCTAGCAGTGTCCCAAGCACAGGAATTTCTGTCCCCAGGGAGTTGAGGTGAGGTGCACCACTCTCCCAGCATGGGAACACATTCATCAGCCCAGAAGCTCTCAATGTTTAGGGTTTTTATGATGACTTCATTACATAGGAACGATTGATTAAATCACCAACTATTGTGGATTGAACTCAATCTCCAGGGGAGGCTGGGCATGGTAGGGCTGAAAGTCCCAATCCTTTAATCATGGCTTGGCCTTTCTAGCAACCAGCCCCCATGTTGAAAGCTATCTTGATGCCCCTCTGCCAGAAGTTATCTCATGAGCATACCAAAGGTACTCCTATCCCACAGGGAATTACAAAGTTTTAGGAGCTCTGTGCCAGGATTCGAGGACAAAGACCAAATATATATTTATTATCAAGGATGGTCATGGAGAAATGGGCATTCCCAAATTAAGCATGAGATGGACCTCCCAGTAGGGGTTGGTCAATCTGGTTTTCCCCAAAGCTTCCCAACCAAACCTCTTTTGGAAGAAATGAGTAGGTAACCCCAAATTTTAGAATTGGGGCAACAAGTCTATGAAATCACACTTCCTGGTGGGTTTGCTATAGTCCATGATGCTCTATAAGTGTCACACTCAAGGGAAGGGCCAGGTGAGAGGCAGCATGGGAGACCTGGAAGTGGATGTTGTCTGGGCCTGTGTATAAAGAGGCAGTAGGGGTCTGGACCGAGAGGGTGGAGTCCTGGTGGAATTTTGCATTTCAAAAGGTCCTTAGAAGTCCTTAGAGGAGAGACAAGCTATCCCTGTCATGTCCTGTCTGGAGTTCTGATCCACAGGATTCATGAGCATAATAAAATGATTGTTTTATGCCACTAAGTTTTGGGATGGTTTATCATTCAGCAATACTAACTAGAACACACAAGACGTTAATAGATATTATGCAAAAAAGAGGGGTGGGGATCTCTGTAATTAAATGTTTTGGAAGATGCTTGGCAACACAAATTCCAAGTAAAACAGGGTTTCATTTTACTACAGGACTCAGCCTTTTATATACAATGTGCTCTGTGAAGCTCCGAGAGAGATATGGTATTTGGTGTTCCCTTAACACATTTTTTTCATGGACTATCATTCTGCAAAAGGCGGATGGTCCAGCCCTTGTTTCATGGGGAAGACCTCTGAGCCCCAGAAAATTTCAGAGAACGGCCAGGACACATGTGAAGTCAGGGCTAGAATTCAGGTTACCGGGCACCTGGCTTAAAGCTGCACCCACAGGCTAGCTCATGTGGATGGTGCAGATTCAAGTGGAAATACTCAGAGGATATCTCCTCAGGCATCTCTTTTCCCATTTCTTCAGCCTCTCCTGCGCCTGGGCCTCCCTTCTCTCTGTCTCTTTCCTCACCCTTTACCGGCTCCCTCACCTATTCTTTCTGTGGAAACCTTTGGTCCTCCTTCATCGGCAGTCGGAGAGATGGGAAAAGGAAAAGGGAAGGAGAGGTGCTTCCACGTTCTCACCACTGGCACACGTGCACACACACACACGCATGCATCACGCGCACACTGCCCGCCTCCACAGCCAACCTCAGCCCCTCACAGCTGGGCCTGCCTCTGGGAAAGCTGCTTCTCCGCCCGGTACACTGCCTGTTGTCCCCTCCATCGGCCGGCTACTCCTCCCAGGCTGGGCTGGATGAGGAACACAGCCCTCCCTTGTCCCTCCTCTTGATATTTCCAGTAAAAGCACCTCGAACACAATCTCACTGCCACAACCCTAATTATGTGTGAAATCATTTTTTTTAAGCTTGAAACCAAAGCAAACAAGCTCACACAGAGAAGCCCATTCTCCCTTGCCCAGGCGGAGCGAACTAGCCGCTGTTGGGTTACCTCAGGCCTGCACAGAGGCCTGGCTGTGTTTCACAATCTGCTCTCCCAGCCAAGGTGCCTCCCAGGACTGCCCAGGGAGGCCGTCCACCCCCTCAGAGGAAAGAGTGGGTTTCAGTTTGTTCTGCACTTTCTACACAGGCTTACAGGAGCTTCACACATGCCTGTTACACTACGAGGCCAGAAGAAAACACACTTTGAAAAAAGTGGGGTGCTCAGGAGTAATGTGAGGCACTGAGCTCTACCCAGAAGACAAGGAGCTGCTTCCTGATCACATCAGATCATTTTCACCTCTGGACTATTTTTATTTCATCAGTCTTGTTTTGTATTGTATTTGGGAGCTTCAGGTACCTGAAAGTAGGGAAGGAAGATTATACCCATCATCCTTCATGTGTAGACTCTTTCTCTTGTTTCCATTTCTCCTCTTCTTCTTGCATCTTCTTTCCCATTCCCTCCCCACTGACAGCACATTCAAATTTATTTATTTGTTTGTTTATATTTCTTGAGGCTGAGTTTCACTCTGTCATCCAGGCTGGAGTGCAGTGGCACAGGTGTGGCCTCCGCAGACTCGACCTGCTGGGCTCAGGCGATCCCTCCACCTCCGCCTTCCAAGTAGGTGGAACTACAGGTGCATGCTGCCACACCCAGCTAATTTTTCTATTTTTTGTAGAGACGAAGTCTTGCCATGTTGCCCAGGCTGGTCTCAAACTCCTGGGCTCAGGCAATCCTCTCACTTCAGCCTCCCAAAGGAGGCATTCTTTGTGCCTACTAAATACATTTAAGGCTTTTGAAACACATTTGAGGCCTTTGTGCCTATCAAATACATTCTATGTGCCTTTGAAAAGGTAGCACTTTGGTGAGGGTATGTGATTTTAATGTATGCAAGTAGCGTTGCTAGAGATTTACCCTATTTCTAATTTTTTACTTTTGGCCCTATGTTTGGAGGGCATATCCGTATTGCTCTACAACCCTCTATACAGGATTGCTGTGTAACAGATCAGAACACGTGCCCTCTGCATTGATCCATTGTCTAGTGATGGATACCTAGGTTAACTCCAACTCCTAGCTACCACAAATAACATAATTATGAACATCTATATACCTGTCCTTTTCTGGAGCATTGCAAGAAATTCTTGGGCTTATATACCCTGAATTTGGATTGCTGACTTACAAGATATACATTCACCTGGTTTCACTAAGTATTTCTGGGTCAGTTTCCAGAATGTCTGTGACAGGTTTACATTTTCACCAACTGTGCTTGCGGTACCTGTTTCCTCACCCTCTTACCGGCACTCGCTATTATCCAACATTCCAATGGTTGCCAATCTTTGAGTAAAAGTGGTATTGCTGTTTTTGCTTAACCATTTTTCTTTTAAGTATTGAGGAAAAGTATCTCTTGAAAAAGTTTTTAGTAATTCAGGTTTCACCTTCTAAACATTTCTTACTTAAAGCCTTTTTTTTTTGTCATTTTTCTAAGTTTTCCTTGACAAGACCAAAAAAAAAAAAAAAACTTGCTGGAATTTTGATTGGAATTGCTGCACTGAATATAGATTAAAGGACAGTTTATATCACTACAATGTTAAGTTATCCATCCCAAGAATCAAGAATCATAGTCTACTGATGCCTAATAGAAATATGTGAATCACATATGTAACTTATAATTTTTAACAGCTATATTTTTTAAGTAAAAAGAAACAAATTAAATTACTTTTATTTTATTAAAAAAAAATTTTTTTTAATCAGAGTGTCAATCTGTTGCCCAGGCTGGAGTGCAGTGGCATGATCATGACTCACCACAGCCTCAGCTTCCTGGGATCAGGTGATCCTCCTGCCTCAGCCTCCCAAGTAGCTGGGACTACAGGCATACACCACCACACGCAGCTAATTTTCTGATATTTTGTAGAAACGACGTCTCACTATGTTGCCCAGGCTGGTCTTGATCTCCTGGACTCAAGCAATCCTCCCACCTCAGCCTCCCGAAGTGCTGAAGCCATAGGTGTGAGCCACCATGCCCTGCCTAATTTTAGTAGTACATTTTATTTAACCAAATATATCAGAAATACTATCCTTCCAACATATGATCAATATAAAAAGAATTAATGAAATCCTTTACATTATTTTGTTGTACTGGCTTTGAAATCCAGTGTCTATTTTGCACTTACAGTACAATTCAGTTCAAACTGCCCATTTTTAAAATGCTCTATGGTCACATATGGCTAGTCACTATGAATTGGATAACAAATTATAGTCACCATTTCTTCAGTTATTAGTGTATTTATATAATTTCTTTACATTTAAAATTTCACTTAAAAACATCTTGAGCATTTTTTGTTTTCATTAAAATTGTTGTTACTATTCCAAATGTTATTTTATTTTCTGGTTGGTTTTTCCTGGAGTACAAAAATGTTACTGATTTTTTTCCAAGTTGAACTTGAATCTGCTAAATTTACTAAACTCTTTTACTAGTACCTGAGGTTTGTGAATTTTGCTGGCTTTTTACAGAATTGTCATCTCATCTAAAAATAATAGCAATTTTTGTCTTACCTTCTAATTGGTCTTCCTCTTATTTATTTTTCTTATCTTATTGCGTTAACCACACCCCATATGCTATGTTGAATACTAAGCATTCTTGTCTTATTGCTTATAATAAAAAGTTTTCCTTTAAGTATGAAATTTTTGGTAGATAACCTTTTTCAAGGGTGTTTCCATCTATTCCTAATTTTCTTAGAACTTTAAAAGTCATAAGTTGCTGTGTACTTTATAAAAAAGCATTTCTGTATAGAATTCTCTCTTTGTCTTTGAAGTGCCTTAAAATGGTCAATTACATTGACTTTTTTTTTCTGATGTTGAACCATCCTGGTTTTCCTGGGATAAAACCTAATTGATCATGATGTTTTATTATTTTTTTAATTCATATTTTGATTAGTTCAACTAATATCTCATTTTGGAGTTTCACATCTATGTTTACAAATGAGACAGATCTAAATTCTCTATTCTTATGATGTCCTTTCTTTTTTTTTTTTAAGTTGGAGTCTCACTGTCGCCCAGACTGGAGTGCAGTGGCCGCTCCCGGCCACCACAGCCTCAACCTGCTGGGCTCTGGCAATCCTTCCGCCTCAGCCTTCCAAGTAGCTGGAACTACAGGCGCACGCTACCACGCCCGGCTAATTTTTTTTATTTATTGTAGAGATGAGGTCTCCCCTGCCCAGGTGGGTCTCAAACCTGTGGGTTCAGGCAATCCACTCACCTCAGCCTCCCAAAGGCACAGGATTACAGGCTGAGCCACCAAGCCCAGCTCTTATGATATCCTTTGTCAGTTTGGGAATCAAGATAACACTAGCTTTGTTAATCATTTTATTTCATTCCTTTATTTTTTATTTCTTTCTTTTGAGATAGGGTCTCACTCTGTCATTCAGGCTGGAGTACAGTGGCACAATCACAGCTAATTGCACCCTTGACCTCCTGGGCTCAATCAATCCTCTTGCCTCAGTCTCTAGAGTAGCTGGGACTACAGTCCTGTACAACCACACCCAGCTAGTTTTTGTATTTTTTGTAGAAACAGGGTCTCACCATGTTGCCCAGGCTGCTCTAACTCCTGCCCTCAGTAAATCCTTCTGTCTCAGCCTCTCAAAATGTTGGGATTACAGACATGAAACACCACACTTGGCCATCTCATTCCTATTTTTGGAAGACCTTGTGCAAGATAGGGATTGTCTGTTCCTTAAAAGTTTGATATAACTATCTGGTCCTAGGGCATTTTCATGGAAGAAAGTTTGTGCCCAGTGATGTGTACTTGTCTATACAAGTGTTCTATTGTTTTTTGTGCCATTTGGTCATTCCATTTATATCTTATGGGCCAGAACTGAGTCCCATGGCCACCCCACCTGTAATGGGAACTCAGAAACTAACAATTTAAAGTTTCAACTTCTAAAGAGAAAAGCCACAAGGAAGAAAAGGACTGAAAGAATACCAGCAGCTGCCACTCTGTAGAAGACAACATTTTGCTTGATCCTATTTTGTTTTGGTTATGCTTGTAACCAAATCCAATCAGAAATTTGACTCATTTACTTTTATTTTAATTACTAGCATATTGGGATTTATTTCAGCCTTGGGTTTACTGTATTTATCATCTTATTTTATGTTTGCTACATTTATTATATACATACCACTCTCTTTTCAAATTTCCATTGCATAAATCAGATTTACTTCTGCTGGATCGAAAGCTGTATGTGCTATTCTTATTCTTCTCGTTGTTTCCCTTAACTTTTTAAAAACCATACTTAGTCACTTTTTGCTTGTTTGTTTATTTGTTTGTTTGAGTCAGAGTCTCATTGTGTTGCCCAGGTTCGTGTGCCATGGCACAATCACAGCTACCACAGCCTCGACCACTAGGTTCGGGCAATTCTTCTGCCTCAGCCTTCCAAGTAACTAGGACTACAGCCTTCCAAATAACTGGGACATGCCACCATGTTCCACTAATTTATTTGTTTAATTGTAGAGACGAGGTCTTGCCATACTGCCCAAGCTGGTCTCGAACTCCTGGGCTCAAACAATCCTCTCCCCTTTACCTCCCGAAGTGCTGGAATTACAGGCATAAGCCACCGTGCCTGGCCTGTGTTCATTTTTCATTATCAATTTCCTTTTCCTTAGTGCTCACTCACCTCTTTCTCGCTGTACATCCCCTAAATATCATCTCTACCCTGCCACACTAGTATCACCTAGAATTGGTTCTAGATCACCAAAAGCATTTTTCTTCCTTTATTTAAAATGTCTTTTTAGGGGTGGAATTGGCAGTTGAGAAAAACTGCCAGAGGAGGGAGGGGCACACCTCATCAACAAGGGTACCTGCATAATGAACATTTGTATACCTAACCCTGAATTGTACCCCACATCTTTAAAATAAAAGGAAAAAAATTAATGTCTTTTTAGAGCATGACAAATCTGTTATTTACAAACCCTTATTTCCCATGTCTCATTGCTTTCTCCTTTCAAGAAGTCTAATGTTAATGTAATTCTTGTATTTGTACATGATCTGCTTTTCCTTTCTGTAAACTTTCAGAATTGTCTTCTGTATTTGGTGTTCTGAGATATCTGTAATGCATCTAGCTTGAGTATCTGTTTTGAGTCAGTCTGCCCCATCTGGTCCTCTAGGAACTTTTAAAATCCAAGTCTTTCTTCTTCTTTAATTCAATAAAATTTTTAATCACTATTTTCTCTTTTCCATATACTTTTCCTCTCTCTCTTGAATTCTTATTTAATGAACTCTACTAAGTGCTGAGCACTATTCCAGGTGATAGGGTTACAGCACTCAACATAAAGGAGGCCCTCATGGAACTTACTTGCATTTCGGTGAGGGGAGACAGGCCATAAACAAATGATCATATAACATGTCAAAGATTAAAATGCTATGGAGAAAAACAAAGCAGGGTAATAAGGATAAGGAGTCCCAGGTAGGGCTAGGAGTTGGTAGGAAGATATCTGAGCAAAGACCCAAAAGAACTAAGAAAGCAAGTCATGCAGATACCTAGGGAAGAACATGACTGACAGGGAAATGCAAGTGCAAAGCTTTGAAACCAGAGCATGCCTGGCTTGTGTGAGACACAGAAGGACATGGGGAAGACGGAGTAAGCAAGGAAGGCAGAGAACAGCAGAGAGACAGAGAGAGGTAGCTGGGAGCCAGGTCAGGTGGGGCCTTGTGGTCATGACCAGGACTTGGCCCTTTTCCTGAGAAAGGGAAAGTTATTGAAAGGTTTTGAATAGAAGAGTGACATGACCTGAATTTCCTTTTAAAAATCTCACCTATGGATAATAAAGGGAGCAAGAAGAACAGAAAAATTAGGAAAATATTGCAAAACTCCAAGTAAGAAATGATGATGGCTTAGACTTGGTGGAGGGTATGGATGTGGTGGAAGATATTCAGATGCTATATATATTTTAACAGTAGAACCAATGGGATTTGCTAGCACACTGGCTGTGTATGTAAAAGGAAGGCAGGAATCAAGGGTGATTCAAAATCATGAGGTGGCAGCAACAGCTCCAGGCATCACATCCAATTGAACAATGTCAATGGAAGAAGAGATTATCTCTTGTATTTCTCTCTAAAGGGTTAGGAAACCTTCCCAGAAACCACCTAGCAGAATTCTCCTCAGGTTTCACTGGCCAGAATTTTGTCGCATGACTTTGCCTAAACCGATCACTGGCAAGGGGATTAACAGATCTTAGACCTACAGCTCTCAAAGTGTGACTCAGGGACCTCTTCCAGCAGGTCTGTGAGATCAAAACCATTTTCATAATAAGATCAAGACATTATGTGCCTTTTTCATGCTCATTCTCATGAGCAGACAATAGAGTTTACTAGAGGCTACGTGAGGTGATCATGTCATTGCTTTGACAGCTCATGTAATATATACTTGTGTATGCCTCTGTTTTTGATCCATTTCTAAGGAAAGTAAGTTTAGGGTATAAATATATGCATTTTCAGAGATTAACCCAGTACTTCTGCTATGCTCTGATTTAGCTATGGTCAGTTTTCCTTGCTATAATCTGTAACCCCACTATCATCCAATAAATCATTACTTTGAAACCTCAAAGTTTTCCATGCATCTCTGCAGAGACACAAGAAGTACAAATTGTTGTCTTATTTTGAAATACTATTTGACAAATGTTCAAAAGCTTTTCTGAATATTTTATGTGATTATACCTATTGTTTTAGAATTTAGTAATATTTTATTCTGAAGCAAAAAAATTGTATGTATAACATTTATTTTCTTACATTTAAGGAGAGATCATTAGTTTTTAAAAGGGTCCTTAGAGACTTGCTTTCTCAACCCACCACTGTACCACCTACATCCAAAGATGCCGAAAAAAATAGAAGTGATAGGTCACAGGGTTCGCTGACTCATGCAGAGGAGGGATCTTCCCCAAAGAAACTGGAAGAAACTGTACAGAAGAAGCAAAAATGTGATGAAAAAAATCTCCCTCTCAACTAGATAGATATTGATTTTTTATCTGATTTTGACTCATGCAACAGAACGTTTCCGAAAAGCATCATGGCGCCCAAGGCCACGCTTGGAGTGAGGCAAGTAAGAATTGAAAGAGCCATCAATCTCAGTTTTGTGCCAGTGCAGGATTGGCAGAGTAAGCGTCTCCTTAAATCTTGTGTCCAAAGCACCTTGTTTACTGCATCCTGGCCCCAGCACTGATGAAGTCATTTAAGTTGGGGTATCATTTTAAGACCAGCGTTTAAAGAAAAAGAATTAAATGTTTTAAACATAGGTGTTATGAGCTCTTAAAAAGCCAAGAGTAGTTTGTTAAGCTTTTCAACCTCGAAATGAAAAAGTCACAGGGGCATTTTATGGAGTAAGTAAGCAAATTGCATTAACTGAGAGACTAATAAAATCTCATACAGTTGACACTGCTGAATGCTTGCTGAATAAAAACTCAGCAAAAGAAATAACAGCACTGTCACTTCCCAATATTAAAGCAACTTGTCAAATTAAAGATTCAGCTGCAGGTCATCTTTCTGGGCTTCAGAAAAACTCTCAGACTGGTTTTCCTCTGCTCTCACACCATGCCAATCAACACAGAACACTCTGTGACCCCAAAATATGTGGGGATTTCTCCCCACCAGCAAGCAAGCAATCGATTCTGCAGGAGATACCAGTTAGGTGTCAGTCAATTCAGTTCTGGCATTATCTACACAGAGATAGTCTCAGATTCCACAAGTTGAGGGCTCAGTTCCACAAGATGGTACCCTCCTTCCCACTAGTCCAAAGTCCAGAACTTCTGACCAACTGGCTTCAAGTTGGGGTTCCCATGACTCCTTGTTTGGGTTCTACTAATTTGCTGGAGCAGCTATTCGGAAGCTCTTTGAACCTAGTTTTCTCAGGTTTTTGTGGAAGCTTCATGATGCCAGCATTCCTTCCCCCAGGGCCTAAGGCTGGACCCTCTCTGAAATGAGGGTCTTAGGACCCACGTAAAGGCATAAAATGAGAGTCCTGCCTTGGGATGGGTGAAAGGAGGGAAAGAGAAGTCAGGAAGATTCTGTTTCCTGAGGCCTGAGGCCCAACACACACCACATTACCACAGAAGACTATAACATGGGCTATGGAAGTTTGAGTCAGGAAGTGGGGACGAAAACATACGTGTGAATGTGTGTGTGTGTGATAATACCACACTGAGTCTCAGACTTCCACTGCTGCATTCACCTGCTGACTCTGAGCCTTGCGAAGCCAAAACAGGCTAGACCTTCCTCCTTCCTCCCTGCATGTAGCAGCATCACGGTGACTTTACCACCATGTTTGTAGCATGCCTGGTTCAACGTTCCATCCTGAAGGCACTCAAGTACCTCCTCAATGAGGTCTGCTGTGACATCATGTCGAGCAACATGAACCTGCAGGGCATGGACTCATCCCACCTCTCCTTAGTGCAGACCACCCTGCGCTCCAAGGGCTTTGACAGTGACCACTGCAACAGCAGCCTGGCCATGGGCATGACCCTCAGCAGTACGTCCAAGTTATTAAAACGTGGTGGCAATTAATGTATCGTGACACTAAGGGTTGAAGATGACAGGGACACACACCTCAGCACTAGTATTTGAAGCACTATGAAGTTCATGGACTTGGATGTTGAACAATTTGGAGTTCCAGAACAACAGTAGAGCTATGCAATAAAGACGCCTTCTGGTGAATTTGCACGTATATAATGAGATCTCAGTCATATTGGATATGCTGCTGTAATTTCCTGTGCAAAATATGGAGTACCATTTTCTGCAAGTGGAGAAAAACTTGGAAGTGGAAACATTAAGTTGTCACAAACAAAGTAATGTTGATAAAAAGGAGGAAGTTGTTACTATAGAGATGAATGAACCAATTCAGCTAACTTCTGCACTGAGCTACCTGAGCTTTCCAAAAGCCTCTCCACACTCTTCTACAGTAACACTCAGTGTGCCTGCACATATAACCCTTGCTTCAGAATATAAAATTGCTGAGATGGGACACTTAAAGTCCTACTTGGCTCCCAAGATTGAAGATAAAGAAGGATCTTAAGCACTCTTAAAATCCAAGAAATTAAACTAAGCTCTTGAAGAACTGCTTCTGAGATTCCAGCATGTACTATAGTCTTTTCTGTCATCAAATTTGTACCTCTGAGTACATACACATATAGATATTGTTTTCTGTAAATAACCTTCTCTCCTCCTTCGTTCTCTACATTTGTTTAAATAATAAAGTCCAAAGTCAAATCTGATCTTGTTAACCTAGAAATACTTTTGCCTTACTTAGAAATATTCCTTGTGAGCCAGGCTCGGTGGCTCAGTCTGTAATCCCGCGCCCTGGGAGGCTGAGGTGAGTGGATTGCCTGAGCCCGCGGGTTCGAGACCCGCCTGGGCAACTTGGCGAGACCTCATCTCTACAATAAATAAATTAAAAAATTAGCCGGGCATGGTAGCGCCCGCCTGTAGCTCCAGCTACTTGGAAGGCTGAGGCGGAAGGATCACCAGAGCCCAGCAGGTTGAGGCTGTGGTGGCCGGGAGCAACCACTGCACTCCAGTATGGGCAACAGAGCGAGACTCCAACTCAAAAAAAAAAAAAGAAATATTCCTTGTGGTTTTTACGGTACAACAGGATTTTGACTCTAAGTACAGTTTTTACAATTGTTTTTCAATTTAAATAAAGTTATCTGAATTTCAATGTCATAAGGCAGTGCCTTCATTTGAATCACAACTACTGAATTCTCGCTAAAGCTACGCTTTCATCTAAATGTGGGGATTTTTTAGTCAATGGCAGCGTGGTGGAGATAGCGATAAAAATAATTTCAAATACAGTAGGTGACCAAATGCTTTGGGGGATTCATTTGTCAAATTTATTTTGTTACTATTCTAACTTGAGCTCAAGTAATGAACAGAGGAAATCAGGACAAATCCTATGTATTTCATCATTCTGTCATTTTAGTTAGCAAAAATTAACACTTTTCAGAAGTTTAATTTACCCAAAGTTGTATGGGCTTTCTAAGACTAGCTAGGGGAGTGTCACTTCTTAGTTTCTTAGTTCAAGAATCCTGGACTTTTCAGAAGATCTGCAATGGGCCCCAAGGAGTATGGTTCTGCACAACTTTCCCTAGTATGAGTACCTTTTTTTGAGACTTCACTCCTTTGAAGGATGAAGATGTCTTAAATTCTATGGACGTTAAATCCAACCCAGAAAGTGAAAAAGTTCTGCAACTGTAAAGACAGTCTGTTAAAAACATTCCCAGTAACTGCTGCAAGGTCACTGGCCTGTCGCATATTGAGAACTGCTTTATTATAATCCTTTTTTCCAATGTATCTTGTGTTTGATAGATTAAACAACTAGCTTCTTTGTTGTATTAGTTGGCCCAAGTTCTAGCTATTGGATGTTAGAATTCACTGCTTCCAGCAGTTAGTATTCACACCTATAGTGTAATGTGCTCATCAGGGGGGAGGAGATGGGTTGCAAAGGAGCCTGGTTGGGGTGATGGGAATATTATTTCTAGACTGGTGACAGTCTGAGACTGTATGCATTTGCCAGAACTCACCCAGTTGTACTTTACTGTGTGTAAAGTTATGCCATAAATAAGCCTAGTTTTTTTTCCTCATTTCTTTAGCACTTTAAGCAACATCATTTTAATTGAATTTTTATTTGAATTAATTATTTTTTCTCTTTATTTTATTACTGAGATGTAGAGTACAAGTCAGGATTAGGGGCAGGTGAAGTTTGGGCCTCCAACTTCTCCTGGTTTAGGATCAGGTATCCTCTGTGATGCTGCATGCCCTTCCCATACCCTCCCTTCCCTGGCAGTGTCCCGTGACTGCCAACCTCTCCCTCGTCATGTTGTGGTAAATGTTCAGGGCCCACTTATGAGTGAGAACATGTGGTATTGGGTTCTTTGTTTCTGTGATAGATCAGTAATTATGATGGGCTCTAAATCTGTCCAATTTGCTGAGGAACTTAAATTGTTCTACAAAAAAGATAACCCGCACACCCATGTCTATTGCCATTCTCTGCACAATAGCAAAAACATGGAACCAACTCTGCTGCCCATCGAAAGTGAACTGGATAAAGAAAGTGTGGTACATACACACGAAGGAATATTACAAAGTCCATAAGTTATGGACTTTGCAGTAAACCTAACTTTTTAAAAAGAAAAAACATACATAGCTGTGAACATGAAGACTGGGTTAATTTCCCATGGACAGAATTGTACTTTTCCCTTACAAATGGGCGAATGCACAAAGGTGGCTGGACTGGCTGTTTTGCTTGTATTTGTCACATAATCAGCACTAACTAATCATCAAAGATCTTTTATGCATGTGCCAGGCAACAAGCATGAGTGGTACTGAAATATGCAGTGTTGAAGAACTTTCTTCAATCGTATGGTTTATCCTAGAACAACTATGCTATATTTGCACTAATGGTGTAATGGCAGTGATGGGTGAAACTGATAAGGCTTTAGTATCAAGGCAGTGACAGACTGCACTCATAGCTATTATTTGCAGTAAATAAATAATTAATCCTACAAAGCCAGTTGGTTAGGCTTAGGGTTAGGGTTAGGGCTAGGGCTAGGGTTAGGGTTAGGGTTAGAATGTCCCTGATGAAGCAGTAAGAATTACTCATTTTATTAAATCTCAACACTTAAACATGTATTTTCAACACAACTTTTGAATGTCCTATGTGATGAAATGAAAAGCACATATAAAGCATGAAGGCGCCGGGCTCGGTGGCTCAGCCTGTAATCCCGCGCCTTTGGGAGGCTGAGGTGAGTGGATTGCCTGAGCCCGTGGGTTCGAGACCCGCTTGGGCAGCAAGACCTCATCTCTACAAAAAAAAAAAAAAAATCAGCTGGGCGTGGTAGCGTGCGCCTGTAATTCCGGCTACTTGGAAGGCTGAGGCGGAAGGATTGCCGGAGCCCAGCAGGTCGAGGCTGCGGTGGCCGGGAGCGGCCACTGCACTCCAGTCTGGGCGACAGAGTGAGACTCCAACTCAAAAAAAAAAAAAAAAAAAAGCATGAAGGCATGAAGCATATCTGCTTCCTCAAAGTACAATGGTGATGTAGAGAAAAAGCCCTTGCACAATTGAGTGCCAGCTAAACTAGAAGTTCTTTGCAGAAAACATCATTTTTACAGGAAAGTACAATGAACCAAATATAATTATCCAAGCTTGGATATTTGGTTAGAAATTTTCTTGAAAATGAACAAAGTGAACCTGTCATTTCAAGGAAAACAACGGACAGTATTTGTGACCAGTAATAACATTCAAGCTTTCAAATACAAATTTGAATTCTGGAAAATGTTGTATCTGACACTATGAACATGGCAGCATCCAATAAAGATTTTTGGTGGCGATATTAACAACGGTGATTCTTCTGTTGTATAACCAATTGTGTCAGCATTTGGAAGATATGCACATTTACATCTTTTCTAAAGGTTCATGATGAGTAGAAGATCCACTCAAAGAGCAAAATATACCAACATGTTTTGATGTAGCCGGGTATGAAAAGTTCATTGCTCTCATTTCAGGTACCACATTACTTTTAAGAAAAAGTATTTTTAACAAACTTTTAAGAAAACTACCTCATCCAACCACATATGAAAGAATGCTCAACTTTACTAAGCATCAGAGAAATACCAAAGCAAAACCACAATGAGATACCATCTCATACCAGTCAGAATGGCTATTAATAACAAGTAAAAAAATAACAGATATTGGCAAGGTTTCGGAGAAAAGGGAACACTCCCATAGTGTGGGTAGGAATGTAAGCTAGTTTAGCCTCTGTGAAAAGCAGTTTGGAAATTTCTCAAAGAACTAAAAATAAATTTACCATTCGACCTAACAATCCCACTACTGGGTATATTCCCAGAGGAGCATAAATTGTCCTACCAGAAAGATACCTGCACTCATATGTTTATCATGGCACTATTTATAATAGCAAAAACAGAACCAACCTGGGTGTCTATCAATGGTGTATTGGATAAAGAAAATGTGGTACATATACCCCGTGGAATATTATGCAGCCATAAAAAAGAACAAAATAATGACCTTTGCAGCAACATGGATGGAGCTGGAGGCCATCATTCTAAGTGAATTAACAAAGAAACAGAAAACTGAATACCACATGTTCTCACTTATAAGTGGAAACTAAACACCAGGTACACACAGGCATAAAGTTAGGGACAACAGACATTGAGTCCTCCTAAAGGGGGGAGGGAGGGAGTAGGGTAAGGGTTGAAAAACCACCTATTGAATGCCATGCTCACCACTTGGATGACAGGCTCAGGAGAAGCTCAAATCTCATCATCATGCAACATACCTATGTAACAAACCTGTATATGTACTCCTTGAATCTAAAACAAAACAAAATAAAATAAAGTAATAAATAAAAAGAAAACTACCTCTTGTTCAGTTTTGGTATAGTATCCAAGAAAATAATCCACAATTACCTGAAAAGATTATTTAAGGGGCTGTCCTCTCCTTTAAAACTAGATTGTCTCACTAAATACTATTGTGTTAAAAAAATACAGTAATTTTTCATAAAATATTTTAAATTAATATGTAATCCATCTTGCACTATTTTAAAATAAATTAATATATTTTAATTCTCAATTTAATTTCTGATGTAATATCAATTGATATGACACATAAACAAAAGCTCTTTGTGAATTCTAAATTTTTTTTTTGAGTGGTGGGAGTCTCACTCTGTTGCCCGGGCTGGAGTGCAGTGACATGGTCACTGCTCACCACAGCCTTGATCTCCTGAGCTCAGAGTATCCTTCTGCTTCAGTCTCCCGAGTAGCTGGGACTATAGGCACACACTACCACATCTGGCTAATTTTTTTATTTCTTTGTGGAGGCAAGGTCTTGCTATGCTGCCTAGGATGGTCTCAAACTCCTGGGCTCAAGCAACCCTCTCACCTCAGCCTTCCAAAGTGCTAGGATTACAGTCATGAGCCATTGCTCCCAATTTGGGTTCTAAATGTTTAAGTGTCCCGAGACCAAAAAGCTTTCAGAACCACTGGCTTAAATACAATCAAGATTCATTCTCTGTGACCAGCAGTGGGTCTAGACCCCAACTGAAACATACGGCTGCCTGAAAAGTCTCCAGGTTTCCTGAAGAAGGGATGAATGAGGACAGGGACCAAGCAGTCTGCTACAGTGCTTGTAGAGTGAATCCTGGCCTGGACCAGGGACCCTGGGACAATTCTGGTCAAGAGCTACTGTGTGAAGCTCCATACAAGGTTAGAGTGAGGGACAGGGAACCCTTCTCCTGAAGAACAAGGAAGCTTTGTAAGGCTCAAGGCATCTGCTCTGCAGGGCAAGTCATGGTTGGTGAAGCTCTTCTCTGTGAAGCATAGCTATTTTGACTTCCTTTTTTTGTTTTTCCATATTTGCAAAGTGAAAAGCCACAGCCAACAACTTCGTTCTCCTGCCTAACCATGCATTCATATCACTTACCTATTGAAAACCCTGAAAAATTGAGTGTGTACGAATAAAGCCCAAATTTTTGACATGCACTTAAGATTTCCTTCTTGTGGCCCAGTCTGTCTTCCCAGACTTCCAGAATAGGTTTAGCCTAGTGTTTAAGAGCATGCACTCAGGAGCTAGGCTGTCTGAGTTTTAGACTCGATTCTACCAACCACTTACCAACTGAGGGATCTGAGCAGGGATATGCTAGTGAATGCTTAACAATTGACTCTCAGGGTGAGCTTGTAGCCCTGGTTTCGACCATTTGCCAGTTCCTATGATACTTCCACTATGGTCAATTTCAAGCTACCAATGTGGCATCACTAAATTCAGGGCTGGGAAGAGAAGCTCACAATTGTCTCTCAAAAGCCAATTCAAACTGATTCCGGCACCCTACTTGGCCTTGGGCAAGTTACTTACTCACTGTAAGAGACAGCGCCCTCATCTGTAAAGGGGGGATAGGTATGTCTAGCTATGACACTGTTGTAAGGAGCAAAGTGCATAGTGCAATGACTCTCAAATTTAGTGTGCATCAGAATCAGCCGGAGGGTTTGTTAAAACAAATTTCTGGGTCCCAGTCCCAGAGTTTTTGATTCAGTAAGTCTGGGTTGGGCTTGAGGATTTGCTCTTCTAACAAGTTCCTGGGTGGTGACACTTTGAGAACCACTATTACAACGCCTAAAAAAAAGGCTGAGCTCAGTGAGTAGCACAGAGATGCCCAACACATGCTATTTTTATGATGTATCTGCACACATCCCATACTGTGGCCACGCTGAGCCTGTTGCCTTTCCCTGAACCTATACTGTACTTTCCTATCTCTGTACCTTAACTCCCCCTTCTCAATCCTCCCATAGAAATCTTCATTCACTTCACACACCATCTCCTCCTTAAAGAACCTCCTGGACTCTTCTAATTAGAATTAACCATTTCTAACCTGTTTTCTCTTAAATTTGCAGTCTCCCTTATAAGTTTCATCATAATTCATCCCATATTGGAACAATCAGTTCAGTATCTATCACTTGATTGTAAGTCCCTGGTGTAAAGAATAATGTCATATCCACTGTCATCCTAGCCCAGTATTTATCTGTAGAAGGAGTTCCATCAGTGAAACTACTTTCAGTTGCCTCCCTGTGACCAAACCTCTCCCACTGAAGGAACCTGCCTCATTCAGGGATATATGACCCATCCTCAAACTCATGTTCTGTAGGGTTAGATCAAAGGGCACCCCTCTGGGGTTAAATTAATGATATATACATACAAAACAAAAATATTGTGAAGTTGAGGGGGAAAAGCTCTGTAAGAAAAAAATCCATGTTAGTATACATGGTTCAGCTGTGATGCACATTTACGTAGTCATAGTATTGCTGGATACTGACCTATCCAAAATTATGATTTAACTATTGGGAGGAAGAAGACAGAAAATGTGCACATTTTGAGGCACTTTGGTGAAAGAAGACTAAATCTTCATCTTTAACACAGTGAGAATTCAAGAGACAATGCCTAAAACTTAAAAAACAAGGATTCCCATGTACATATTATTTCACGATATGGATATAAATTCCAGATAAAAAAGATAAGGTTGAAGTGGTTGTCTCTGTGAAGCAAAAAAATGGAGAGAGACAGGATTTGATTTGGGGGAAAAGGATATTATGGTTTATAGAATAATTGACTCTTTAAAGTGCATTCACATGGAGACATGCACAAACACACACACTCATCTGTGGGGAAAAAAAACAAAAACAGAATGTTTTGAAAAAGGACAAGGAGGAATTTATTACAAATTTAAAGTAATCAGAACAGTGTGGAACTGGCATAAAGACAAACATTTTAGCCAATGGAATAGACTGGAAAGCCTAGAAATAAAACCTCAAATATATGGTCAAGTGATCTTCAACAAGGGTGCCAAGACCATTCAGTGAGGAAAAGAAAGCCTCTTCAACAGATGGTGCTGGGAAATTAGGATATCCACATACAAAGAAGTGAAGTTGGACCTTACATCATATAAAAAATTAATACAAAAACCTAAACATGAAAAAAAAATAGAGAAAAACCTTTATGACATTGGGTTTCCTGGATATGACACCAAACGTATTGGCAACAAAAGTAAAAACAGACAAATGAGACTATATTAGAATTTAACACTTAGGTGTATCAAAGGACACAATTAACAGAGTGAAAAGGCAATCTAAGGAAGGGGGGAAATATTTGCAAATCCTATATCTGATAAGGGATTAATATCCAGAGTACATAAAGAACTCCAACAAACCAACAAAAAAAAATAGATAACCCAATTTTTAAAATGGGCAAGCATCTTGAATAGACATATCTCCAAAGGCATATGAAGAGATGATCAGCATCACTAATTATTAGTGAAATGCAAATCAAAGTTATAATGAGACATCACCTCAAATCCATTAGGATGACTACTATCAAAACAAAAAGCAAATAAAAAGTGTTGGTGAGGGTGTAGAGAAATTGGAGCCCTTGGGCAATGTTGGTGGGAATGTAAAATGGTGCAGCTGCTATGGAAAACAGCACAGCAGTATCAAAAAGTTGAAGACAGTATTACTATATAATCCAGCAACTCCGCTTCTGGGTATACATCCAAAAATATTGAAAGCAGGATATCAAAAAGATATTTGCACGCCCATCTTCACAGCAGTACTATGCATAATAGCCAAGAAGTAGAAGTAACTCAAGTGTCTTGTCACTGACAAATAGATAAACAAAATATGGTATATACATACAACAGAATATTATTCAGCCTTTATTTTTTTATAATCAATATTTTTTATTATGATGTTGTGAGGTACAATTAAGGGTTAGGTATACAAATACATTTCATTCAGGCACCCTATTGATAAGAGGTGCTTCCCCATCCCCAGACAGATATTTGCTACTGTTAATCCCATCTCCCTCCCCCCCGCAAGGTTTCCCACTACTGTCAGTCATTTTCTTATAGTATTAGATTGGATGTTCAAGGTCCATTATATGAGTGAGAACATGTGATACTCGGACCTTTGTTTTTGTGAAAAGTCACTCAGTATTAAAGACTCTAGTTCCATCCAGGTTGCTGCGAAATTCATGATTTTGTTCTTTTTTATTATTCAGCCTTTAAAAAGAAGAAAATTCTGATACATACTATGACATAAATGAACCATGAGGACATTATACTATGTGAAATAAGCCAGTCACAGAAAGACTGACACAGTATGATTCCACTTTTATGAAGCACCTACAGTGGTCATATTCATAGAGATGGGAGGTAGAATGGTGGTTGCCAAGGGTGGCCAGGGGGGTGGGGAATGGAAGTTGTTAAATTGGGTACAGAGTTTCAATTTTGGAAGATGAAAATTTCTGGAGATTGGTTACACAATGATGTAAATATATTTAACACTATTGAACCACAGACTCAGAAGTGGTTGAGATGGTAAATTTTATGCTAGTATTTTTTTTAAACCACAATTTAAAAAATAATAATAAAGAACAACACAGCAATTGGCTGTATATGCCCTGAGCTCAAAGGGAAAATCTAGACTATAGATGAAATAGGTGCCACATCTAAAACATGGTAATCATTAGGGCTCAGAATGCTAATAGCTTTGAACAGAAAGATAAAGGTACCAAGGACCCAGCTTGGGAAATATCTACATTTGACCTTGTGAGAAAGGAGTCTCCAAAGGTAACTAAGGAAGAGTTGCAGAGAGATCAAAGAAAAATCAGGAGAAAGCAAAGAGAGAGGAATATTTTGAACAAGGGGGTGGCCAACTGCGCCTCGTGCTGCTGAGAGACCAAGAGGGCAAGCAAAAGAAGAGGGAAAAATCCCTCAGCTTTAGTAACTCGGAAGCTGTAGGTAACATCAACCAGAGCCATTTCCATTGAATGATAGAGGTGAAAGCCAGTGGTTGAAAATACAAAAGAGAAAAGAGATCATCAGTGTGGGATTCTGAGAAGATGCATGAGGAGAAGGCATGAGCATTGCAGGTGAGGTGGAGAATTAGCCTCGGAGGGAAGGATGGAGGTTCCACTATTGTGATAGGAGCATTGAGGAGAGGGTGAGTGAGGACGCAGGTGCACTTGGAAGTTGCAGAATTTTAATCTACAGCTTCCATATTCTCTGTGGGATGTGGGAGAAGAACAAGAGTCTAAAAGACTGACAAAAGCGTTCTCAGAATGAGGCTGGGTAAGAGGGAAGGAGAGGACTCGAGGCTAGGAGAAGGCAGAGATCCCAATGGTGGCATAGAAGGACAGGGTCCAAAGGTGGACTGAAGGGGAGGTGGCTGTGGTCAAAAAACCAGAGTGGGGATTCATGAGATGACGCAGCCTCAGGGTACAACAAGCCAAGGTGAGAATCAAGATGTGGGTAGGTGAGGTGGTCACAGTAGAAGCCTCTAGAATGGGGTGCCAGCAGAAGAACTAGCTCTCCTGAGTCACAGTCCACCATACCTCCCTACTCTGCCAGATGTCACCAACCCCAAAATATCATGACATTGTCCTGACAACTGAAAACACGAAGACAAACAAATCTAATGCCTTCTGCATTCTGTTTCCCAGTCTGAGGGAGTATATTTTGCACCCAAAAGTGATCCTAAGATCTAACACCAGAAAAATATCAACCAGAGCTGTCATACAAATTTAAAGACAGCAAGATAATACCTGTATAATCTTAGTCTGAAAAAGAACAAGAGGTGTTTTTTCCAGGAAGGTAAATCTACTAAGATTGGCTTTGGCTTCCCCCACTCTGCCTCACCTCATCTCACAGGTGTTGGTCTCTTTAGAGAAGTTGCTCTCAAACTTAGCCACATGTGGGAATTACTGGCAACATTTTTTAAAAAACCCAGCAGCCTGGGTCCCATCTCTAGAGATTCTTGGCTGAATTGGTCTGGGACACAGCCTGGGAATCTGGAGCTCTATAGTGCTCCAAGGGATGCGATGCACAGCAGGGGCTGAGACCCACAGCTTCAGGGCCATTTCAGAGCAGGAGCAACTGTCTTCCCCAACATCCAGTCTACATCCACTTCCAAGGCAGCAGCCAATTGCAGGGGTCTCTGGGCCATTCTGGAGGAATGTAACATACAGCTTCCCCTTTCCTTACAGAAATGCAAGGCTCTAGCCCAGGCCAAAAGAAAATCATATAAAGCTGATTCTGATTGACATCTCCTGGAGTGGGGAAGTCGGGGGTGTTGGGTTTGCACATTTTGGACAGTCAGGCTGGTCAACATTCCCAGAAGCACTGATCAGGTGGAAAAGACTTCAGGTGTGGTGTGAAACTGGGCATGAGGGACAGTCAATCCTACGAGGAGAAGCAACCCAGACGGCAAACAAACAGGTCAGGGTGGACTGAGACCAAGTTATGTGAACAGCTCAGCGGTCACTGAACTCTAACAGAGCCCACAGAGTTGCCTTCTCTCTGTACTTCCAGAGACTGAAACTTTCCACTAGGGACAGAGCACTTGGAGACAGCGTGATGTGGCCATCCCAAGACAAAGCCAGAAAGTCCACAACAGTAGGGACTTGATGTGCACTCTTAACCTCAAGAAGGAGTCTCATGCTAAAAGTCTAACCAGGATGGGAATGTAGCCAGGTCTCATGGGGACTTTTGCAAGTCCAACAGAGGCCCTCTTAGGTTCCCAAACTATAGCAGCCATCGTGACACCCAGACCACAAGATTTACCCACACTGCTCACAAGGCTCTGCCAACCCCCATCTGTGCCCCACACATGGGGTTGCAATGACCTGTTGGTTTATCTATCTGTCTCTATCAACCCCTCTTTTCTGTAGTATCTCAGAACCCAGCAAAAGAGTTCATCATTATATGTCTAATGAAAACATGAAGGAAAAGGAGGGATGTGTCTCCTGTTCTTAAGAAAATCTGGGAAAGTTTTTTTGTTTGTTTTTGTTTTATTTTGTTTTCAAAATACACACATCTGTAGGCCTAATTCAGATCCTTTAAATCAGGCTCTTTGGAGGTACAGCTCTGGCACTGAGTGATTGTTATTCATATTCCTGATTAAGAATCATTGCTTTGCAATCAAAAGTTCTCATACTTTAGCATGCAGAGATGCTTGGCAAAAGGCAGATCTGAACAACAAACTATTTGAAAAGAGAAACCTAAAAAGCAATATCATCCAATAGCATCAAAAGTATGATCCATTAATAGATGAGTGGATAAATAAAATGCAGTATGTACATACAATAGAATATTATTCAGCCTTAAAAAGCAAGGAATTTCTAACACATACTACAATATGGATATATATGAGGTCCCTAGAGTAGTCGAATTCATAGACAGAAAGTAAAATGGTGGTTTCTAAAGTCTAGAGGAATGGTGAGTTATTGTTCAATGAGTACAGAGTTTCTGTTTTGAAAGATGAGAAAATTCTGGAGATGAATGAAGGTGATGGTTGCACAATAATGTGAATGTACTTACTGTCACTGAGTTGTACACTTAAAAATGATTAAAGTGGTAAAGAAATTCAGGGTCATGCAAGGGTTGTACTTGGGAACAGAGAGAACCAGCAGGAGTTGTTTTGTAGTAACAAGATGATGAGATGCCCCCTGGTTCCCACAGGAGGATGTGACTGGTTTGTCTGAATAATGCCACAGACTGACAGGGAACTGAAGCCTGTTAGGTGGAAGATCTGGTAGAGTGCAACTGGTCTGGCTGATAGGGTAGCTGTCCAACTGGGGAGCCTTTCCTGCTGGATGGGGGCATAGCTGGAGAGAGAAGGGAAACTCATGGTTATGACTTATGGACCCTGTGAGGCTCAAAGATGTCAAAGGCAACATTTGAAATTGTAGAGCTTTCAATACACCTGTACTCTGTTAATTGCAAAGCACTACTAATAAAAATTAAAGAAAACCTAAATAAATGGAGAGATGTACCATATTCATGGATGGAAATACTTAATATTGCTGAAATGTCAATTCTTCCCAAACGTACTCAAGTCAATACTAATCAAAGTCTCAGAAGGCATTTTATAGAAATTGTTAAGCTGGTGTTTAAATTTATATAGAAAAATAAATAAGCCAGGCTCAGTGGCTCAGCCTGTAATCCCACGCCTTTGGGAGGCCGAGGTGAGTGGATTGCCTGAGCCCGTGGGTTCGAGACCCGCCTGGGCAGCGAGACCTCATCTCCACAATAAATCAAAAAAAATTAGCCAGGTGTGGTAGCACACACCTGTAGTTCTGGCCACTTGGAAGGCTGAGGCGGAAGGATCGCCGGAGCCCAGCAGGTCGAGGATGCGGTGGCTGGGAGTGACCACTGCACTCCAGTCTGGGCGACAGAGTGAGACTCCAACTCAAAAAAAAAAAAAAGAAAAGTAAATGACTTAGAATAACCAAAACAGTTTTTGAAAAAGAGGAACTCACCCTACCTATTTCAAGAAAAACTATTTCAAGACAAACTATAAAATATAAACTGCAATAACCAAGAAAATGTGTTATTGAATGTTAAGAATAGACATTAATACAACAGAATAGAGAGGACCAGAAATAGACCTACATGCTGATTTTCAACAAAGGTACCAGGGCAATTCAATAGAAAAAAGCTAATTTTTTTCAGAAAATGATGTTGGTAAACTGATTATTTGTAAGAAAAAAAAGAACCTTAACTCTTACCTCATACCATACACAAAAAGTAACTCAAAAGAATCATAGGTCTAAGCATAAAACTCAAAACTTCTCAAAGAAACCAAAGGAAAATCTTTGTGACTCAGATGTCACACACACAAAAATATATTTATGACCTTGATATCCTTAGGTAGGATCAAAAACCTCTAATTGTAAAAAAGAAAAGATGAAAATCTAGATATCAGAATTAAAAACTTCTGTTCTTTAAAATTCACTGTTAAGAAAATAACAAGGGCCGGGCTCGGTGGCTCAGCCTGTAATCCCGCGCCTTTGGGAGGCTGAGGTGAGTGGATTGCCTGAGCCCGCGGGTTCAAGACCCGCCTGGGCAGCGAGACCTCATCTCTACAATAAAAAAATAAAAAAATCAGCCGGGCGTAGTAGCGCATGCCTGTAGTTCCGGCTACTTGGAAGGCTGAGGCAAAGGGATCGCCGGAGCCCAGTGGGACGAAGCTGCAGTGGCCGAGAGCGGCCACTGCACTCCAGTCTGGGCGACCGAGTGAGACTCCAACTCAAAAAAAAAAAGAAAATAAAAAGGAAAGCCACAGAGTGAGAGAAAAGATTTGCAATGTTTATATTCAACAAAGGACTTGCATCCAGAATATATAAAAGGCTCTCACAAATCAACAAGAAGATAAGCAATACCCCTTACTCACATACACAGTGAGCAAGAGGTTTGAACACATATTTCAAAAAAAAGATATACAAATAGCCAATAAGTACGCCAAAAAAAGTTCAGCATCTTTAGCCATTAGGAAAATGCAAATTAAAACCACACAGAAGCACCTTGATACATCCATTTAAATAATCAAAATTTAAAAGACTGACAAGGACGGGCTCGGTGGCTCAGCCTGTAATCCCAGCGCTTTGGGAGGCCGAGGCGAGTGGATTGCCTGAGCCCGAGGATTCGAGACCCGCCCAGGCAATTTGGTGAGACCTTGTCTCTACAATAAAAATTTAAAAATTAGCCGGGCATGGTAGTGCTCGCCTATAGTTCCAGCTACTTGGAAGGTTGAGGTGGAAGGATCGCTGGAGCCCAACAGGTCGAGGCTGCGGTGGCCAGGAGCATGCCACTGCACTCCAGTCTGGGCGACGGAGTGAGACTCCAACTCAAAAAAAAAAAAAAAAGACTGACAAAATCAAGTGTTGCTGAGAATGTAAAGTAACTGGGAATGCTAAACAATAAAATTACTTTGGAAAACAATTTGATAGTTTATTCTTAAAATATTAAATTAAGCATAAACTTATAATATAACCAAACAATTACCCAGGGGAAATAAAAATATACACACACATACTTATTCATAACAGCTTTATTCATAATAGCCTGAATCTGTATACAATTCAAATATCCATCAATAGGTGAAATAAATGAATTGTGATATACCTATACAATCCACCTAGTAGTTTAAAATGAACTATGGATACAAATAATATGGAAGAATATTAAAACAAAACTGAGCAAAAGAAATTGGACACAGAAAACACAGAATCAACATATTACATGCATTAGTTTCCAGGGCTGCTGTAATAAATTATCACAATCTTGTTAGCCTTAGGCATAGAAATTTTCTCCCTGGCAGTCCTAGAGGCCAGAAGTTCAAAATCAAGGCATCAGCAGGGATCCACCCGCTCTGGAGGCTCTGGGGGAGAATCTGTTCCTTGCCTCTTCTACCTTCTGGTGGTTGCTGACATTCCTTGGCATTTTTTGGCACTCTACGGTTTGCGGCTTCATCACTTCAATCTCCATGTCCATCTTTACATAGCCTTACCCTCTGTGTATGTGTGAAGTTGACCCTCCCTCTACCTCTCTCTTGTAAGGGCACTTGTGATGGCATTTACGGCCCACCTGGATAATTCAGAATTATCTCCTCATCTCAAAATTCTTAACTTAATCCCATCTGCAAAGACACATTTTCCAAATAAGGCAACATTTCCTAAACCATGGATTAGGACATGATATCTTTGGTGCCCCCCTTCAACTCACTGCATCACATGATTCCACTTGTATGAAATTCTAGAAGGAATAAAATTGATCTGCAATGACAAAAATCAGCGGTGGCTTGGAGCCAAAGAGGAGGAGGTGACTGACTGCAAAGGAGCATGAGGGAACTTTCTGGTGGTAGGGAAATACTCTGTTGTGATGGTGGTGACAGTTACATGACTGTAAATCAGCAGTTCCCAACTTTTTCGGCATTGGGGACTGGTTTTATGAAAGATAATTTTTCCAGGGACTAGGGGTCGGGGGGTGAGGGGTGGGAGTAGGGAATGTGCAGTCAAAGCTCACTGCTAATGTTAATCTGTATTTGCAGCCGCTCATAAGAAGAATGCAGCCGAGATCCCTCACATATGCAGTTCACAATAGGGTTCGCACTTCTGTGAGAATCCAATGCCGCAGCTGATCTGACAGTAGCAGAGCTCTGCTCACCTGCCACTCATCTCCTGCCATGCAGCCCAGTTCCTAACAGGCCACAGACCGGTAAATTTATCAAAATTCATCAAACTGTACCCTTACAATAGGTGCATTTTATTATACACAAATAGAGCTCATTTTAAAAGAAAGTCAAAAAAAATGTAGATTTTGGGACCAACCTTGGAAAGACCCATTTGGCAAGTATAGGGTGCCTTTTAAAAAAACAGCTCAGGTACCTGGGCAGCAGGTGACCCTGGAGCATCACTGGAGGAGAAGTACTCTGGAAGTTGAAGAAAGGACCCACCATATCCTGCTTTCCTTGGTTTCCACAAATACCCAAGTGCCAGGTGCAGAGCAGGGAGCATCCTGCTTTGAAGTCCTGCCCACAGTGAGCTCAGGCTGTTGGGAGACACACACCCATAACTCGCTCCAGCCCAAGGCAGCTATGGCAAAGATGATGAGTATAGAATCACAGAGAAAAATGAATTTTGACCCCAGAGATAAGTAAAAACTGTCTTGATGGAACAGCATTTCAGCTGGGCCTCATTGATAGAACTGGATTTTGACATGTGGAAAGGTCAACATCAGTTGCCTCTGGCTCACATCCCCTTTATCTGCCTTGGGTCCTCTGTCCCTCCCTTCCCATCCAAGTAGGCCACACAGGATGGCTTCTCCCAGGTGTTCTTCCTTGAATCCTGTCTTCCAGGCTTTTGCTCAAGCTGGATCTTGTGCCAGCCATGCTAATCCCCTCCTTAGATTCATCAGCAAAGCCCCAACAATGAGACTTGGCCTTCAACCAACGAGCATGCTAGGGAGAGAACCAGCCTGGCTGGCCCCTTTTCTTGACTACTCCAGCCCCAGGTCCCCATCCACAGCTCCAGTCAGACCTTCACGTTCAGAGAACTCAGCCTCTTTGACCTGACTCCCCGGTCTCTTCCCATGTCTGTTCTAACTCTGGTTTCTCATGAAGCCTCTACAGGTTTTTTAGGTGGGTCCTGCCTTGCACAGCAGAGGCACACTGTGGGTAGTTAGGCCTTCTCCTATGGTCTGGTTCCTGAGCCCCCACCTCCATTCCTCTCCCTGGCTCTTCCTAAGACTCCATTACTCAACTCCTGAACTCTCAGAGAGGGGCCCAGACAAAGGCCGCAGGATATCTTTGGCCCAAAAAGGAAGCACTTTAAAGCTTCTAAGACCCTGGTCCCAGTGCAAATTCCTGGATTTGGTCATGGGTGCCTTGCATAAGGGAGACAGCTTGGAATCTCTTAGTCTTCATCCTCCCAAGCTCCCAATAAGCTGGTAAACTGCTCCCCTACTCCTCTCTTCTTTGTTGAGGCAGGAAGGATGGCTTCCCAGAGCCAGGTACAAGCCATGACTGGGAATGTTGAGTCCTGTGCACCCCAGGTATGCCTCCCAGATTCTTTGTTCTCATGACCCATGAGATCTTCCATTCTTTGCCTGTTTCCCGCCTCATGGAGTGAGCAGAGCTCCTCCCATTGGCCAACTGAACAGTTAGGCCTATGAGGGTCCCAGGATGGGAAGTCTGCAGCCTGCAGGGCCACAACCATCTCCTGTAGATGCCTCCACTTTTTGGGGAGCTCAGTGGCCTCCAGTCTCTAGTCCCAGGAGACAAGAAATAAAGCTAGGGGAGGAATGAGACCTTCTAAGGAGCTAACAATCTTAGGGCTAAAAGAAGAGCTCACCCTAGCAAGTCCCCTGAGCCCAGCACCTTGTGTTAAAGCCTTAGACCCAGAGCATGTCCTGAGTGGGGCCTCCAGATCCTGGAGACCCTGGTAAGCAACAGCCACAGGGAGAAGGCTGCCTTCTTCTCTTTCCAGAAGAGTAGGCCTAGACACGGTCAAACTGGGCTCTAAATGGGGCTCCACCAAATGCTCAAGACCCCATCAGAGTGTGATGGGTTATTCTGGCAACAAAGACCCAGGGATTGGGTCAGCCAATCCCCCCACTGCACCTTTGTAACCATCACCTGCTCTGGGACCCTTAAGGAAGGGAGCCCAGTGACTAAAATAGGCAAGTGGAGCCCAAACCTTACTCCACCACCTGGAGCCTGACTAGAGATATCAATTAAGGCTGTTCACAAAATTTCAGCTTTCACTCTTCTGGCACATAGAAGGATTGCACTTCCCCTACCACTTTAGTTGCATGGAGTCGCATGACTAGTTCTAGCCAATGAATTGTAACCAGAAGTGACATGTGTCACCTCTGGGCTGGAGCAATCAGTCTCTGATGCACAACTCTCCAGAGTTCTCTTTCCCTCTGCCATGGCAACAAGTAGTGTCCCAGACTGGCTGCTGGAGCAAGGATGATGCTGACCTGGTGCCAGGCTCCTGAAGCCTCTCCTCTTGACCATGAGTAGGGACAAGAAGGAAGTCTTTATTTTTTCAAGTCACTGAGATTTGGAGGCTGTTGTTACTGCAGTATAACCCAGGCTATCCTAACTGAAACATAGGTCAAAGGCCAACCAGAGCTGCACATATTTAATATCACCTACTCCCAGGGACCATATAGCCTTGTTTCCCTTCTAACTTTGGATCCAAGCTACTGCCTCAGTCCTAACACAACAAAAGAGAAAGAAGGCCTCAGAAGCATGCCCAGCTTGATAATTCCAAGTGGATGATCTTCTCTGACCTAAGAAGCCAGTTCTTTGGGATTCAGTGGATTCCAGTGGGGAGTTAGGGTGAGGGTTAGGCTGCTACAGGCAAGAAAGCCCAGGCTCTCCACCAGATATCAGGAGTTGAGCTGTGATGTATGAACTGATGTCTGACATAAGACTCCAGAGCTCTAGCATTTCTTGCCTGGTTTGACTAAAGACACCCTGACTACCTCTTGTGCAGTTTCTCCTTGGCTACAGAGACCTCCACCTGCAGGTCCTAACCTGAAGTCTCCACTGGGACACTGCCTTCAGCCTCACATCTCGGTGAATTCCAATGTGATTCTGTTCTCCCATCAATTCTCTAACTTTTTATCTCCTGAGGGATGTAGCTTCTTACCTTCTTCCTTTGCTTCCAGCCTTTGTCAACTCAAGTCTCGGGCCACAGCCTTTGTTGTAAACTCACCTTTCTCTCCCATCATTGAAACAGCTCCCAACCCCACCATCTCCGGGAAGGTCTCCTGATAGAGACCAGTTGTTACTGAGGCCTCATTCATCCACCTGTAGAGCTCCCCACCCATTCTTGTTTCTGATCATATACTTTACTGCATCTCCCAAAGACAGAACTTGATTCTTGCAATCAAGTGGATAGGGAAAAGGGAAGAAATAATGAACACTGATGAACCTGCAATGAGCTAGTCCTTCTCCTTCATTCATGCAGGATGGCGAGGGGTTAAAGTCATAGGCTCTGGAACCAAATTGCCTGGTACTGAATCTCAGCCTTGCCACTCCCTGGCCATGTGATCTTGGGCGAGGTGCTTCACCTCTCTGGATCTGTTTTCCTTTTTTATTAAGCAAGAATAATTTGTGATGGGTACTAACAAACCATCAGTTGCTGTGGCAACCGAACGAGTTGCAGGACAGAAAGTGTTTTCTAGAGCAATGACTAGCACATAGTGCCCAATGCATGTGGGTTATTACAATTCACTTACATAGTATTTAAATGAGCCAGATGCAGGGGATACAGAGAGAATAAAATAGACCATTCATTCATGTGACAAATCTTCATTGAGGGACCGCATGTGTCCCACACTGTGATGGGAGCTGGGGACATGTGCCTCTGCCCTCATGAAGCTCACAATCCGGCGAGGGAGGGAGGCAGACACTGAACAACTGAATGGCAAACTGATCTGGGCAAGGAAAGGAGACGCTGTAACAGAGGTTGATGGAAGCAGAGGAGAAGTGGGGGTATTCAGGGAAGGCCTCTCTGATAGTTAAAGTCGAATGTGAAGACGAGGCTGTGGCGTCATGTGAAGAGCAAGAGGCAGTGCAAGGGAGATCCGTGGAGAGATGGAGGAGATGAGGCGAGGGAGGCAGACAAGGCCAGGCCACTCAGGCCCTGTTGGCCATGGTGCCCTCAGTGCAATCTGAAGCCATTAGGTGGTTATAAGCAGAGAAGCCGCAGGGTCACTTCTCACATCCTTCGATGGGGATACTCCAATACCCCTTTCATTGAGGAAGAAACTGAGGCCCAGGCTCACATCCCTGGTAAATGGGGCAGCTGGGACCAGAACAGCTTTTCTCAGCCCTAGCTCAGTGCCAGGTCACTACTTCTCACTTACCTCTGTGCACTAGGGCAACACCCGGTAACACCTGGCTGCCTGAGTAACACCTGGTTACCTCCAAAAGCCCTTCACCTGCTCATGGGGTCATGGAGCCAGTCTTGATTTAAACTCACACCTTCCCCAGGACCCCACCATGCACAAGAGGGTGTCCAGCAAAGGTTTTCATGCCAATGACTTACGCAAACGATAGTCACCCCTACGCTCCTTCATCACCACAGTTTCCATCCCCCACAACCACCCGAGTTGACACCCAAGCCAATAACCACAGGTAAACGTGTTTCTCCCTGGGACACGGAGTTAAACACACAACCACAGAGGTGTGTCTTGAGTCCAGAATGGAAGGGCCAAGGTGCCAGGGATGACAAATCCCCTGAGAATCCAACTCGAAGTTCCCTCTGGAGACATCCCTCCCCAAAATAGGCAGAGTGGGCCAGGAACACCCGTGCAAACAGCTGATCTACAAAACTCCCACTGTGGCCATGCCTTTCCTCACCTCAACCCTTTCTATTTTTATCAGGAGAGTGAGAGGGGGTTGCCAGGCGGGGCCATGCCGCTGTTTATGTCTGAAATTTGAAAAGATGCACAGTGTACTTGGGAGAAGGCGTTGCAGTTAAAGGAATTTCAGAGGAGAATTTCAAACCCTGCAGGGTGAATAGGTGCCTTGTGTTCTGGCTTTTGACTCTGGAAAAGCCGTGTTTTCAACCAAGGCATGTAGGGAGGTTAGAGGGGGAGAAAATGCGTGAGTGTGAGATTTGAACAGGGAGTGAGAGCCAGCTCACCTGGGCACAGGGACCGACTGATTTTCCGACTGGGCGTGCTTTGGGAGGAAGCCTTTCTGCCTCTCCAATATCATTTCTACTTACCCCCCAATTAATTCATAGACTTGTCTTGCTCTCTTAGTCTTCCCTAATTAGCCCCACTCAATTTAACCATTCTCTGCTCTGTATCTGTCATCTGTCTCCTCTTGATTAATGAGTTTTACTGAGTATTAACTTTCTTTTATATACATATTTGTTTGTTAAGGCTTTAAGTCACTCTAATTTGTTGGTTTTCTGCTTCCTAATTACACTGTAAGTGTCCCTTTGATCATTGGAGGTCTACTGTTTAACACACACAATTTAGACCTGGTGGAGGGTTTTACCTTGCAGTCACTACAATGGCACTAATCAATGCTATTCCTGAAACAGGAGGCATGAAAGGACAACAATGAAGTGACCCCCCAAGCCTAGCAGAATCAATGTCATCATGTCTCTCCTCTCTCTTCGTTTATCCTTCAGAGGTTAAACTGATTCTGACAGCTCTGTAGGCTCCTGCCCAGACTGTGCAAGGCCCTTTTTAAGCCAGGGATCCTTAGGAAGGCTGGGTAACTTCTAAGGGGCTGGACTTTCAACTTGATGTGGGACTTACAATAGACACAGTTCCCAAGCTCATAGTCGCTTATCTCATTTCCTTGGGTCTGGGAGTAAGTGCCAAGAAGTTCTAGCCTCACAGATACCTATAGCTACAAAAACACAACAGTTTAAAATGTTCATTAGCCACAAAGTCCCTAGAGATGCTATTGTCATGCGATTGCACTCTTGCTCTGTCTGATGAAATTTCACCACTCGACAACGTCTCCATTTCTTTTTCTCTAGACCCTCCTCATAGGTGTTATTTTTCGTTGGGTGTGTGAGGGTTTCTGGCATCCCCTCCCTATGTTTCTGGGTCTCTCTCTGTTTCTCTTAGCACCCATACATTTCTGTACCAACAGCCTCTTTCTCCATGTTTTCTGCCTCTTCTGTTTTCTCCCTTAATAACAATATGCAATTAAAATACACTTTAGGGAGCTTAAACAACAACACATAACAACACAAAGGGTACTTAGTCTTACACCAGGGGAAATGAGGACCACTTGGAGGCCCAAACTTCACCTGCCGGTAGATTACTTACACCTAATCCTGACTTATACCCCACATCTCTAGAATAAAATAAAGGAAAAATAAATAAGTAAAACAAAAATGTAAAACTTCCCAAAATCAAAATTTCAAGTTTTGAAAAAACAAAATCAAATAGAATTTAGCAGTTGCTGAATGGAGTTTAATGCCCCCTAATCTTATATTTGACTGCTCATTTCCCTGCACTCCAGATCCACATTTCTCTGCCTGTTGGCCGCCTCCCCCTGGGTGTCCCTTCACCTCTGAAAACCCAACTGTTTGCAACACAATTCTCTGTCTCTTCTCCCCAAGCCAGCCACTCTTCTTGACTTCCCTGTTGCTGTCACAGGAACTCCACATCTCCCAATCATTCAGGGTCAGAAGTTCAAGTCCATCCTTAATTCCTGTGTCTTCCTGTCCATTCTTACTGCCTTCGCTGTAGCATTATCCCACTGTCTGTAGATGCATTTTACATACCCTTCAACGTGTTGACTCACACCAGGTTTTAACTTTTTTTATAACCATCATGTGATTTTACATGAAAATCCAGCTATTTGGCTTCTCATGGAAAACAGCAATTGCTACTGCAGAAACAACATGACATGGCAACACAAGCCTGTTCCTGAATGGCAACATTCGGGAGGAGCTGGGTGGTTAGTGACTGCCTCGTGAAATGGGGCATACACTTTCCAGCGAAAGAAGGCAGAGACAAAGGAGCACACATGAGAAGATAACTTTTACATCAAGTTCAAAAAGAGACTAAACCGATCCATCCATCAGGTCAGAATAATGGTCTCTCTGGGTGGGGGTTATTGACCAGAAGGGGCACAAGGAAACTTTCTAAGGAGCTGGAAATGTTCTATACCTTGATCTGGGTTGCAATTACAATGGTGTTTCTATATGTAAAAAAGTCATCAAGTTGTGCACTTAAGATGCACTTTATGTATGTTATATATTAATAAAAGAAAGGAAGGGGAGAAATGTTGGTATGGTGCCTAGCTTAGTATCTGGCACATACTAGGTGTGCCAATAAATGGTTGCTATTTTTGTTTTTAATGTTAAGTATGAAGGCTTTGGAGCCAGGTGACCTAGGTTAGATCCCTGGTTCTATTATTTAGCAACCATGTGAACTTGGGCAGCTTACTAAACTTTCCTGTCCTCAGTTTCTTTATCAGGGCAATGGAGTTAATATAGTTCCTATCTCATAGGGTCATTGTGACATTTATTGAAGTGCATAGTACAGGGCCTAGCATATAGTGAGTGCTCAATAAATGTTACCCTAAAAGGAAGAACACCCTGACACAGGGTGCAACATGAATGAACCTTGAAGACATTGTGCTAAGCGAATAAGCCAATCACAAAAAGACAAATACTGTGTAATTCCATTTATATAAGGTGTCTAGAGTAGTTAAATTCATGAAGACAGAAAACAATGGCAGTTGTCAGGGGCTTGGGGGAGAGGTAATAAGGACTTACTGTTTTATGGGTGCAGAGCTTTAGTTTGGGAATATGAAAAAAGTTTTGAAGATGGATAGTAGTGATGGTTGTACAACAATGTGAATGTACAATGGGGGACCCTCCCAAAAAATTGAATTATCTTTTTGGAGGGAAAGTCCTTTTATAGTGCAGGCTTATCCTACCAGGTAAGTGTTCTAGGAACCCATCAATTTTTATCTGGAAGTTTTGAGAAGGTTGTGTCACAATTTGTGGAAGAAATATCTCAAGTTGTGGCAAATAGGTGACTCGTTCTTCCATCATGACATCACACTTGTTCATACGGCACAGTGTTCAGTCGTTTTAACCAAAAACAGTATTACCTCTGTGTTCTACCCTCCCTATTCACCCATTCTTGCTCTGAGAGACTTTTGTTGTTGTTGTTTTCTGGATGAAAAAGTCCTCAAAGGGAAACATTTTGCCCATGTGGAAGAGATAAACCAAAAAACAGCAGAAGTTCTAAAAGGCATCAAAATTGATGAGTCAAAAACTGTTTTGAGTCGTGGAAAAAGTATCTCTAGTGTATTGCATCAAATGGAGAGTACTTTAGAGGTGACCCAAGTTTAAACATGTAAGAACACATACACTGTTTTTATAAATAAATTCCAGGGCTTTTGGGGTACCCCCTCATATTCTGCACTTTCTCCCCTTAAAGGAATATGCACTAAAAACCCAAATACAGCAATAACAGCAACTAAAATGTCAAGAAAACTATTCCCAAGCACTGTAATATCCCATAAGTGCCAAATTTTATGGGAAAAGGTCATGCCTATGTCTTAGCAGATCATTTTTAAGCTATGGAGTCGCTGTCTGTACCTCTTCTATTTTATTTCTAGTGTTTGTGGGATACTATTTTTACTCATTTTATAAGTGTGTGTTCCGTATCTGTGTAAAAATCTGGGACAACAATTTTTCAGAATAATCCAATGTTTATCCATGAAAGAAAACAAAAATGCCAAGCCCAATGTGAGAAAGTCTGAGTAGTCTGTCCTAAAAGACTCTGATGACTGAAATAAGGGACTTCTGGGGTTTGGGAGGCAACCCCTTGGGGCTGGGAAGAGAGAGGGTGGGTTATTCCCAGGATCCTCGGGGGCTGGAGCCGCCTGGGCTTAAAGTACTCACTTCAGACACCACAAAACCTAAATCCTCCTACCTCTATCTCTCCTCTTCTCTTCTTACCCCAGACCTGCTTGGAAAATGTTTTTGTTCTGTTTCTTCTTTTTAAATATTTTGCTCTATTTTTAATCATTCACTTTGTCTCTTTACATACACACCTTTTAAATTTTTTTAAATTTTAGATTCAGAAGGTACAAGTGCATGTTTGTTACATAGACATGTTCCATACTGGTAGGAGTTGGGCTCCAGGTGTCCCCATTCCCCAGGAAAACGTTATTTTTTGATGATGATGGTGATACAAATCAATATGGTAACACCTCACTCAGCATCACTCGTTGAGTATTCTCAATGACAAAAATACTAGTGAGTAATGAACAAAATGTTTGCCATATTGCTCTTGTATAAATGGCAGGGCTTTGCCAAAAATAAGAATGTGCTATGAATTTTTTTAACTTTAAACTGAAGTCTTACGAAAATGAGAGTTTCATTAGACATGCCCTTCACTGTCTACGTCTTCGTGACACAGCACTTTGCTGTTACTATACGTCACTATTCCACACAGACCTGTGGGGACTCGTAAGTGTTTCATTAACTTACTCCGTGTGCTTTATGAGAACATTTCCCTCTGACTTTGCCGCTTGTATAGTGTTGACGCAATAAAACAGCAGTTTTCAAATGTCCCACTAGTTCTCAGTAGTGCCATTCCCTGGCCCATTTCTTCTCTAAGAAGGCTTTTTTACATTATATTTCTATGACCTTCGCTTCCAGAAAGGATCATGAGGTTCTCTACACATATTACATATAGTATTTATCATTGCCACTCTTCTCTGAGGTGGGTATTTTTGGCTTCTTTTGCAAAAACAGAAAGCAGTACACAGGAGAGAAGGTACTCACTCAGGGCCACCAAATTGCAGTGGGGTGGGGAGGAGATATTAACCTTGCACCTTGAGCCAGATCATTTGCTAGGCGCTGACACTTCATGCCTCATTTTAATTCTCACAGTTCCATAAGGTAGTTCCATTTTACAGATATGAAAACCAAGATCCAGAAAAATTGCCCAAGGTTCCCACGCCAGAACCGGGATTCACAACCAAAGCTACTGAACACACAGGGACTCTCCTCGCTCCTCAACTCTGTTTTGTTGCTTGAGATAGACAGAAATCTCTTTCATGGTGGCCAGTAGGAAAATAATCTCATAGTTTTAATTGAGTGAAAGTTTCAATGTTAACCAAAACTGTGACATAGCTCTGAAAGTCTATAATCTCTGGCCACACCATAGGAGCAGAATGTCCAAATGGTGAGAAAAGAGAGGTGCCTTGGCTCCTCCCTGATCAGTCCACAGCTGGGCTTGTGCATCCACTGCTGAGCATTGCATTTTAGAGGGCCATCCACAAACAAGGATTCCAGAGAGCCAGAGACGCAGAAGTAAACTCCACTGGGAAATAGTTGAAGGTCTCCTGAGGAGAGAACTGGAGAGGTGATGTGAGAACCTCTTGGACTCTCAATGACTCTCAATGACAGCCTGAAGGCTGTCCTATAGAAATTGGGGCAGACTGTGTTGCTCCAGAGAATATAATGGGACCTCTTGCTCATACAGGGGTATTGGATGAGCAAATTCAAAGGAATTCTGCAAACACCTTGTATCAGGACTCAGCAAGGTACTTACATGGTGTCCCCATGTAAGGGACAGAAACAAGCACTACATGGTGATACAGTTAGATGGACTGGTAGACTGGGCACCCTCTAAGAGTCAGTTTAATGGAGTGTAGAGGCCAGCCTCCAAGGTGCCCCCTGGCGATCCCCATCCCCTGATATTCATGTCCTTGAATGCCCCCTCCCACACTAATTTAGGGCTAACCCTGTGTGACTAATAGAATACAATGGAAATAATAGTGTGTAACTTCCAAAAGTAGGTCACAGAGGCATTGCAGCTTCTACCTGGCCTCTGTATCATTCACTGTAGTGGAAACCAGCTACCATGGCATGAGGACACTCAAGCAATCCCACTGGGAAGCCCAAATGGAGATCTGAGGCCAATGGCCAGCACCAACTTGCCAATCATGTGAGTAGCCCATCTTAGACATGGGTCCTCAAGCCCCAGTCAAGCCTTCTGCTGACTACGGCTGTAGCTGACATCTGACTGCAACTTCATGTCCAAGCCAGAACCTCCCAAATTCTGAGCTTCTCCCAGATTCCTGACCCAAAACCATGAGAGATATTAAATGACTATTGATGAGATTTGTTACACAACCCTAATAACTGGTATATGGAATATCATTCTAGGAAGGCTCTCCAGCACTCTTCTCTAGAACTCAGCTCTAGGCTAGGTTCTGTGCAATACTTTTAGAAACAGCCTGCATCAAGACATAGGAGTGGCACACTAGTTAGCTTTGTAGAAGATCTGCTACTGAGAGAAATAGCAAACACACAGAATGATAGAGTCAGGAACTAAGATCATCTGAAGTGGGAGCTGAGTTTGTTAGGGTAATTTTTAGTAGAAGCAAAGATAAAGTCCCACACTTGGATTAGAAAACCCAACTGTACCAGGACAAGCCCGGGGAGATGTGGGGTCACAGCAGTACATGTGAAACAAAGGTTTGAGTTGGCTGCAGGTTCAGAATGAATCATGATGAGGCTGTCATAAAAGCACGTAAAGGTAGGCTGCATTACCAGAAGCATAGGACCCAGGCAAAGGAGGTGAGTCCTCCTCTGGGCTGAGCACACCAACCAGATGACTGTTTTCAGTTCTAAGTCACTCTTTACACGGAACACAGGCAGTCTTGTCCCATTCACCGAAAACGAATGGGTGAGGGTAGAGGCCTGCTGACTGAGGCAGATGAGGAAGTGTAGAGAGGAGTGAGGATGTCCAATCTGAAGAAAGAGGAGGAGGAGGAGGAAGGATGTGAAATCACTGATTTCAAATACGGGAAGATCTGGCACCTGGCAGGAATTCTGGGGCACAGGATCCAGGAGTGGAAATGGGCCTGTTTTGTTGGAAGCTGAACCCACAGTTTGGGGTTCAGAAACTGTATCGAAACATAGAAGTATAAAAGAGCTGCCTGAAACTAGAACCACGTAAAAACAGGACACAGCCTCGGAAAGGAGTCAAGCCCATGGGCATGTCCAAGCAGAGTCTGATGTTCCACTTAAGGGGAAAAAGGGGAAAGCCATGGAGAGGACTGAATACTTTGAAAGGCTGTCCTCAAAGTTCTCCACACGCCTCTTCCCCTAACCCCCGCCCAGCACTGAGGTTCTCTTATTCTGTAGTTTTATGATTGAGTAGAACCTGCTGCCTGATGTCAGCACAGCGTTCTCAGCCCTCAGTGGGCATAAAACACCTGGGAGCTCCAGTTCCAACACAGATCCTAAGTCAATAGGTCTGGGAGGCCTGAGGCTCTGCATTTCAAATCAGCTCCCAGTGGACCCTGACAGTCTGTAGACCACACTTTGAGCAGCAAGAGGTTACAGCTCACCAATGGCAGCAGGTTGGACCAGGCAGCCTGGAAAAGGCATTAGGCAACTGTAAAGTATTCTAGCAGAGAAGGGATGACCAGCTACAGAAATTCTGCACAAGGAACAGGACTCCTGAACTGGACAGGAGGAGCCTGTCTGCATGCCACCGATGGCTTTCGGACACTCATGTCTTTTGAGTCTCTGAATACGACCTTTAAAGTGTCCAAACACTTCACCATCATCCTGGGTTTTCGGTATCCTTCAAGAGTAGTCAGTGTGAAGTCAAGCCAGCCTGCACTCAAACTCCATTCACTAACTTGGTGGCCTCTGAGCCTTGGTTCCTTAGTGTGTAAATGAACATAACACCCACTGGAGAAGCTGTCATATCAGGCAATGCCTGACACACAATAGGTGCCCAATATATGTTTCTTGGCCTCATTTCGAAGCTGAATGATCAATAAACATGTGTCCCCTTCACTATAAAGATGAATTATCTAATTAATATTCACCCTTGACTTGAATTGGTTTTCATCCATCCCACCTGTCCTAGAATGTCTGTCAACATGACCCCATTTTACAGATAAAGACAATCTATTCTCACCTAGAGAATCAAGCAAATACTGTCATGAACATGCATGGCCCTTCCTGTTGGAATTTTAGGAATTGGATTTTTCTAGAAAGATCATTTGCCCTGGTACAGACATTGAGGTCAGTACAAATAAGAGTTTATTTTACTTCTTTGTCTGAATGGGAAGCTGCTATTCACCCCTGAGGGGCTTCGGTCATCAGCATTTCGGAAGTGCCCTAGATGCTCTGAAACTTAGAGAACTGCCTGGGAGAAGCCAATAAATTCTAGCAGAAAAGAGGTGAAGAACCACTAACCCATGAAAGGTTTCAGCCACAGCTCCCAGAGGCAGGTGGGTGGAGTGGGCAATACTCCCTCTCTCTTGGGCCATCACTGCCCTGAACAGCAGAAAAACAAAGGACTCAAAGAGAATGTGCTGGACCAGGGCCAGTCCAGTGCCCAAGTAGAGGTAGCCAGTAAAATAACCACATGATTTCAGCTGAGTCACCCTGGGTAAACTGAGGCACTCCCGTTCCTTTTAATCCAGGAACTGATTAAATCTTGGCCTATGATCTTTGCAATGGCTAGCTCCCCCACCCCCCAAAGATGCCACCTCTTGCATCTCTTCATTCAGTCCTCATCCAGTGCTAGGGTCAGGAAGCATCCGCCACACTGACCCAGGCCACCACGTCTTAGTGTGAAGCCCCACCAGCTGCCTCCATGAGAACTCTGAAGGTCACACGCCCGCTTGGGCGCCCCAAAAGTGCTAACTAACCGGCAGCTAGTGTAGCAGAGAGACATGACCTTGGGTTTGAATTCAGACTCCACCAGTGTTACATCCCGGGGCGGGGGGGCGGGGAGACGGTGAGTTGTAATATTTACCTTATTGAGCTCTTTAGAAAAAATTAAATGAAATAGTAATGCATTTACACAACTGGCTCAAAGAAGATATTCAAAAGCTGTGAGTCCTTTTACTACACTTTTCTCCCGGAAACATTATCAAGGAGCGCTATAGCGGTCCTGGGAAATTTCTGCTTCATTTGAAACGTCCCTGGGGAGTTTGAAGACCCTCAGCCTTTTGCCCGAGGTTCCCAGCTCCCGGTACCCCTACCCGCCGCCGCCTCATCTCCTCTCTCCGCCCTCCCCCGCCATCCCGGTGTACCCCACCCCCAAAAAACTTTCCGCCAGCTCCTCCGTGAGGGTCCTTCCCAATCGTGGCCCGAGAGGAGGGGGCCGCGAAGCCCTCGATTACGCCATGCCGGCCCGAGCTGCAGACCCCCGCCGGGCGCTCAGGAGCCCCGTCCGGCCGCTCGGGGTGGCTCCGAGGGTGCAGTCCTCCGGGGGCCCTCCGACTGCGGAGCAGCCGACCGCAATGCAGACGCCGGCCCTCCAGCCCTCCTCGCGCCGCCTTCCTCCCGCCGGCCCCGGAGCTGCGGGTCCGCGCCGCCGCGGGGAGCGCTCCTCCCGCGCCCCGCGCGCGGGGCGGTATCCCCAGCGGCGCGCCGGTCCGGAGCCGGGGTCCAGCGCGCTCCAGACGCCTCTGCCCTGCCCTCCCCCTGCCGGCCGCCCCTCGGTCCCCCGGGGGTGGAGTTTCCCTTCGCGCTCGCCCCCTCCCGCCCCCCCACCCCTCGCGGGCCCTCCCCTCCCCCGCCCGTCCCTATGTATGTGTCACCGCGCGCCATGCCCGCCCGCCCGCCCGCCCACCTACCTCCCCGCCGCTCCAGAGTGGGCTCGCAGTGCTGAGGACGCGCGCGGCGCTGCTCAAGGTCTCTCTCTCCGCGCCCTCGCCGGCCGGCATCTGACGCGGGCGACAGGGGCCCCGGGCACCTCTCATCGTCCCTCCCTCGGCCAGCCGGGACTCCGCAAAGCAGCCGCGGCCGCTGCGGCCACCGCCCGAGGGGACCTGCGGACAGGACGCCGGCAGGAGGAGGGGTGCGCCGCGCCCGCGCAGAGCGTCGCCCCCGCTGCGCAGCGATACCCGGGCCTCCCGGGCCCAGGAGCCCCCGGCTGCCTCTCCGGGTGTGTGGGACCGAAGTTCTTGAAGAAAGGAGTCCAACTCTTCAAGGTAACCGGCTCCGTCCCTCCGGAGAGAGGCTCTCCCAGGGCGCCCTGCGAGCCGGGAGCGTGGCTGGGCTGCCTCGGTCTCCCCTGGAGCGGTGTGTGCTGGGGGCTCCCGGCATCCACCGGCTGCGCCCAAGGTGGAGTTGAGCAAACTTTCTGGCTGTTGCAGATTCCGAGTTCACGGGGCATAGGAACACGTGAGAAGGAGCACTTGTCTCCTGGTGCCCCAGGATTAAGGACCGGGGAGACTTGACTCCAAACACCCGTGTGATTTCAAGTCCTGGGGTCAGGGAGGACCCACAGTTGACAGAGTAGCGGCTCTGCAGAGTCAAGGAAACGCGGGGTCAAATCCCCGCTGTGCTGCTTTTGAACTGGAGGAGGTGCTTCGTCTTCCTGAGCCTTGGCCTGTCTTCGGTCAGCCGAGAGGCAGGAGGCCTCCTTGGCGGGGTGGCTGGAGGAATAAGTGAAATCCTGTGGACAGTGTGTCAGTCACACAGCAGGTGCCTACGCTGAGGCTGGGTTAACGCGTGGGTCTCACTCTTTGGCCGCTTGGCTTACTCCAGCGGCCACAGAGCCCCTGGAGAGGTGGGGGGAAGCCCGGAGGAGACTGCCAGAGCCTGGGACAGGGCCACTGAGCTCCGGGCAAGGGAGATGACAGCTGAGCGCTGGACATGCCCAAGTCCACAGAGAAGGGCCATTGCTCAAGGAAGAAGGAGGAGGGGAGATGAGGACGCATGACCGCGGGCAGTTTTTTCCATCTCTTGGCTCCTCTGCAAACAGGGCCAATACTGGAGGAGCAGGAACCCTTTCCAGCCCGGGGTGGGGCTGGAGGCTGTCAATGTGTCAAAGGAACCCACATTCTAGGCGGAGCACACTGTGGGGGTAGGGACTTGTCTCCGGTTGGGAGGCAGGATCCAACCCAAACTTTTCCATCATTATCCTTCCTCCTTTGGGGAGCAGGATTCTGATGGGATTCTTTGAGAGTTTCACCATTAGGAAGCTCAGGTTCCTGCATTTTGACTGATGTGTACATCCCAGTTCTGTGGGGGCAGCTCCCAAGAGGCAAAGGAGAAAGACACAAAGCTGGATTGGGTTAGCAGTGTGCTCCAGGTCCTGGGTGCTGCAGTGGGTGGGTGTCTGATCGTTTGGGGGAACTCTAGACTTCGAAAACACACCCATCTCACCTCAAGATGAGGATGAATGAATCCAGAAGGCACCATGACTTTCTAAAGGTCACACGGTGACTTAGGGGCCCTGGCAGAGCTAGAGCCTGGGTTTCCTGAGGCCGCAGTCAGTCCTTCATCCTGATGTGAGAGTCCGGAAGTCAGAGTTCTAATCCTCATCTCTCTTCCTTACCTTCCGGGTGGCCATGGACAAGAACAATCAGGTTGGCCCATGTGCCCTGGGCAAGGTGGTTTTGGAGGCACTGTGAAGATAGATACAGGAGTGTTGGCTTTTCCGTCACTGAGGATCAGACTGCCCAGGACTGGAAGGACACTAGGGAAGAAAACCCCAAGGCTTATTGGGGGTGGAGCTTTGGCGGGAAGTCTAACCTGAAAGAAAAAGTTTGCAGAACAGTGGTTCCCCCCAGTTTTAAAAGTTTTAGGTGCAGGAATTGTCCAAAGGAAGAAACTATCTCTTAGAGAGATGCTGGGAGTCCTCAGTTGCATTGAGCTGTGTTTAATTTAGATATAAGTGTGCAGTTTCTAGCCCACGCCTAGTACATTCATTCATTCTCCAGTGCCGTGTCCACCCAGCGCCACCTAGGCGCCAGGCTCTGTGCTCAGCACTGCCCCACAGCGGGTGCTCGGTGAGCGGTAGCTGCGAGATGACCCAGCAAGGAGCTTAGCACAGTGCCTCCTCCTGGGCAAGCCCTCAAAAACCGTTTGGTATTGTTACTATGATTATGATTAATTCTAACACTAATTCTGTTTCTAGAATTTTCAATGAAAATTGTACTTAAATGGGGATTCTTTTTTTGTTTGGTTAGCTGGTTTTTTTGTAGAGACAGGGTCTCACTATGTTGCCCAAGCTGGTCTCCAACTCCTGGGCTCAAGCAATCCTCCCACCTCAGCCTCCCAAAGTGCTGGGATTACAGGCATAAGCCACCACGCCCAGCAGAATTCTTTATTTCATGTTTGAAAGCCCTCCTCACACCCAGGCATGCCTCCTACCCCTGCTCCCCATCACACACACACACACACACACACACATACACACACATACACACACACACACCCATCCCCAGCAGCCCCCAACTCCTGTGTGCCAAAGTGGCACACTGCCCCTCCTTTCATGCCAACTCACCAGACAGAGAGGGGGCACTGAAAGAGGTCACCTCTTCTTGGGGAAGAGCCAGGTGGGTGGGCAGCCTGGCATGCAGGCAGACCCCAGCTCAAATCCCAGCTCAACTGCTTACTGGTTTCATGACTTTGATGAGATTACCAAGTCTCCAGTTTCCTCTTCTCTAAAATGGGGAGAAAATCCTCCAGTAGGGGGTTTTTGAGGCTTAAAAGACATAATGTTTCAGAAGCCTTGTCCAGCTCTCAGCAGTCACCACAAACCTTAATTCCTCTTCTTTAACCGTTCCTAGGCCCCCTTGGGTCACAAACACTAAGTTCAGGATAGTACCAATTCCAAATATTCTGTCTTAGTGAGAGGTTGTGTGTCCCAACTTTTGATGTGAATTTTTTTTTTTTTTAGTTGGGTCTCACTCTGTCGCCCAGGCAGGAGTGCAGTGGCACAATCATGGCTCACTACAGTCTCAAACTCCTGAGCTCAAGCAATTCTTCCACCTCAGCCTTCTAGTATCTGGGACTACAAGTGCATGCCACCAGCCTGGCTAATTTTTTTGTAGAGGTCTCGCTATGTTGCCTAGGTGGGTCTCCAACTCTTGGGTTCAAGCTATCCTTCCACCTCAGTCTCCCAAAGTGCTGGAATTACAGGCGTGAGCCACTCCACCTGGCCTAATTTTTTTAAATGAAGTCTTGTAGTACTGGGTCCCTCCCAAGGTCCTTCTTGTTGGGCACTTAAGAGGACCTCAGCTGAGCCAGGGAAGCCCATGCACCCCTGCTTACAGTTCCATTTTTTGTCTGTCTCTACTCATGCAGGTTGTGAAATCAATTTAGTGGAGGTATTCGTGAAATAGGAGAGAATGGATAATCTCATAGTGCCTCCCAGGTAGTAAGAGTCAGTATTGTTCCTGGAAGTTTTTATTTCTGTTATATATTTTGTTATATACCCTCTATGAGGGTATGTGTGTTTATAATATAAATGCATGCATGCAAATATATACAATTTTGATATTTGCTTTTTTTAAACTTGCGGATTGTGGCCAAAAAAGTTTGTAAGACTTTGGTGCCAGTGATGTTTCTGTTTCTGAGATATTCCTGCCTCGTGGCTCCTGGTAGCAGGCGCTGGGGTATCCTTGCTGCTGCTGCACCAACGCCTGGACTGGATGGTTAAGTGCTGGGGAGTCAAGGCAGCTAGGATGGAAGCTAGGGGTGAAGGCAGCAGAGGAGACATGTTCAAGGAAGAGGACCCAGAGTCAGAGAAGAAGCAAGGCATGGAGAACAGGCCTGCTTACAAGTGAAGCAGGGCAGGGGACAGGCCGTGGCTGCCCTGGGAAAGGGGTCTGTTGAAGGAGTATATCTCAGAAACAAGAGCCTTCTTCTCCTGCTGTCACTGGGTCCATGCTCTGGGCCCTGATGGGAGCTTTCACTGTTGCCCTCCTAACGTAAGGAAACCTTGTTCCATGGCCCGAAGGAGCCTGTGTCTGTGGTGTCTCCCTTGGGTGGCCGCTCCCCTTCCCCCAGGCCCAACAGGACAGCCATGCCATCCCTGCAAGGAGGTCTGGACCCCTGGGCATGGTTGGAAATGGAGTCTGCAAGGTGGGGGCAGCAGGCAAGGGAAGGACCGGAGGAGGGGAGCCGGAGTACAGGCAAGAGGAGGGCCAGAGAGAAGGGGAATTTGTAGGGAAAACGGTAAAACGGTTTCTTTTTTCAAAAGTTGAATCCAGGGCAAGAACGGAAATGGTGGAGTTTACTTTTAAAAACTCAGAGCCTTCTTGTAAGCAGCCGAGTGTATGAGAGAGAGTGTGTGTGTGTGTGTGTGTGTGTGTGTGTGTGTGTGTGTGTGTAGTGTGTGTGTGTGTGTTGTTCGCGCACTCTGGGAGGGCGGGCCCTGCGGGCTGGCCGGCAGTGTGAGAGGCGACTTCTCTCCCTCTCAATGGCCTTACAGTGTATCCTAAAGAAGCTTTTTGTTAAACTCATGAATAGGTGGATTTGGGGTGTGTGATGCTGGGCATCACGATTTGGATATTTGGTTACCTTTGAGGTTACATGTTTTTCTCTTTAAGACATACACTCAAAAAAGGAGTCACCTTTCCCATGTAGGGTCGCTATCTGAGGGGTCAGGGGTCAGAGTAAGAAGGAGAAACACAGGATTTGGCAAGTCTACAGTGCCTGGCCTTGGGGACAGCCCCTGTTCAGCCTCCTGGTCTCTGAAAGTCCCCAGACCACGGATGCCCTGGGTCTTTGAGTCCTATGATGGCCTTCATTTAAGAAATCACAAAAGGCACCCAAGCCCAGGGAGAGGAGTGACCATACCCCAGACCACCCAGAGCAGGTTGGTAAGCATCTGGAAGGAATCCAGACCTTCAGGTTCCCTTCCCAGAACACGCCACATTCACAAGAGCTTCATTCATTCATTCATTCACTTATTCATTATTCTTGTTTGTTTGTTTTTTTTGAGTTGGAGTCTCACTCTGTCGCCCAGACTGGAGTGCAGTGGCCACTCCCGGCCACCGCAGCCTCGACCTGCTGGGCTCCGGCGATCCTTCCGCCTCAGCCTTCCAAGTAGCCGGAATTACAGGCATGCACTACCACGCCTGGCTGATTTTTTTTTTTTTTTTTTTGTAGAGATATGATCTCGCTGTTCAGGCGGGTCTCGAACCCGCGGGCTCAGGCAATCCACTCACCTCAGCCTCCCAAAGGCACGGGATTACAGGCTGAGCCACAGAGCCCGGCTAATATTCATTATTCTTTCAGCAGCACTTGCTGCGTGCCAAGCACTGTGCTAAGCATGGATACACAGCAGTGAATAAGTCAACTCACTGTTTCTGCCCTCAGTCTGTTCAAAGCCTAACGTGAAAGACAGGCTGTAATCAACTTGACCCTGACCCTTCATTTCTCTAAAGCAGTGGTTCTCAACTTTTGCCTACCTCCTCATCCCAGGAACAGCTGTCCATGTTTGGAGATGTTTTGTTATCATCACAGGAGAGTGGGATGCTACTGGCATCTATGAATAGAAGCCAGGGATGCTGCTAAACATCTTGCAGCAAGCAGAAAAGCCTACACACACACACACACACACACACACACACACACACACAATAGAGAGTGGCCTGGCCCAAAATGTCAGTGGTGCTGAGGCTGAGAAACCTGCTCCAGACCTTTATTCAGTTACTGGGCCAGACCGCACTCAACAAGAAGAGGAAGACTGAGGATAGGAGGGTAAGAGGGAAGGTTTAGCAGGCAGGCCAGGGTAGACAACACAGGAAAAAGAAAAAAAAAGGCAGAGGCAACGCAGAAAGAATTTGGGCTTTGGAGGCCCAGGTCTAGGATGAAATCCTAGCTGTGTACCCTTGGGCAAGTCAGTTTCCCTCTCTGAGCCTCTGTTTCTGAGTCTGTTAAGTGAACTTGTGGGACGATTGTGAGAACTCAAGATAAACCAAATAAAGGGCCTGGCACAATAGACCTACAATAAAATGGCTGCCGTTATTAGTATCTTTGAGGCTTTTAAAAGTCCCGCTATGGAAAATTACAGCATCAGCAGGTTCAGACACTTGATCACAGAGCCAAAGAAGGTTGCTGTTTGGGGTGGGGTGGCCATAGTAATCCTTCTGCTTGGGGGAGGGATAAATAGCAGTGTCAGCGTCTCCCCCTGCACACAACTCCCAGCAAGGAGTGAGAAAGGGGAGGGTTTGCTCCAGTGTGCTGTCCTCCAATGTGTGCAGTGGGAGGGGCACGAGGCTTGGAGTCACATGGACTGGACACTGAGTGACTGCATGGCCAAGGGGAAATTGCTTCACCTGTCTGAACTCAGGTTCCTTATCTATAAAATGGAGATACCAAGGTCTGTCTATCATAGGCCAAGATCTGGTGAGAAAATTCTGTCCACAAAGGAGCCTTGTGGGGTTGTCTTGAAGCCAGTGCAGGGACCTTTTGTGTCTGGTGTTCACCGTACCTAACCCGGGGACAGGCACACATGTCAGACTAGTGTAATGAATGAATCAATGAATGGACCATCACACTACGAGTTCCTTTCCGTTCTTGATACCCAGATGGGCAGTCCTTCCCTTCACCACTCTTCCATCACTTGTAAGCCTGAAGATGCAGGGACCTTTGGTTCCATTAAGTGCTAGGTCAGGTGACAGCACTGGAAGGGTCCTCTAGAGGGCAGTGCAGACACAACAGTTGTACTGTGACCACTCAAAGCAGGATCCCCATGTGGAGTGGAAGATGGAAGGGTGGCTCACCGAGCTGAGGAGGAAGTCCAGCTACTGAAAAGAGGACAAAACCAGGATCAGGAACACAGAGACTTATCTCCAGGCAGGCACACCATTGAATACCTCCATTTTCCTTCAGTAAAATGGAGCCGAAGTCACAATAAATTAAGACCTTAACTAAAAGCCACTAGCGAAGGGATGGATTTGGGTAAGTCATCAAGCTTCCCTGAGCCTCTGTTTTATAGTCATAAAACATTAGAACAGAGAGGGCACCATACCACTCCCTTTATTCAACAGAGGGGGTGGTTGGGTCCCCAGGAGGGGAGGGCAGTTGGTTGAGGGTGGACACAGACCGCTCTCGGCAGAGCCACCGGCTTCAGCCCCTGCTTCTGAAGCTCCTCCCTCCACACCACAAGTCACCTTCAGACCAGTAAAAGGAGGCATCAGGACACAGCAACCCTGTGCCACCCAGTCAGAACCCAGCTGGGGACAGATTTGGCCCTGGAGTCATCCATTGACCACCCTTGGGACATCATCTAGCTCTGTCCCTCTGTGTCCTTGCTGGTTCCAGGGCCACTTTGCAGAAGAAACTCCTTCATAAGAGAAACGTTCAAGACAAGGGGGGAACCCAACCTCCTATCTCCTTCTGACAGCCTGGCTTCCCTGTACTCGCTGCCACCTCCAGGCCTGTGGAGGGGGATTTTTCCCAGCAAAGTCTGGGCCTTGGCCTGATCTGCTCTCCCACTCCTTTCTTTCTCCACCAGGTACCCCTCCCCGACCCTCAAATAACCCCTCTCACTTTGATCTGCATATCCAGATGGCTCAGGGGAGCACCTGGATTTTAGGATGACTCAGGGATGTAGTAACTGTTTTTCAGCTTTATAAAACACTGAAAAGGCAGCCTGGAAGCTCTCATTGGAGGGAGCCTTCAGTCCCTAGAACTAGAAGCATCTGAGGAACTTTTGAAAAATATGGATGCCTAAGCCCTAATGTGCCCCAAGACATTTGGCTTCAGTGGAATGGGGGAATGGTGTCAGGGAATCTGTGTTTTTCAAAAATCGCCCCGGGTGGGGTACGGGGAAACATCCCATATCAACAGGGTGCCTGAATGAAATGCAATTGTATACCTAACCCTTAACTGTACCCCACAACTTCACAATAAAAAAATAAATAAATAAATCGCCCCGGGTGATTCCCATGTAGGCTGGTTTGTGAATCCCTAGTTTAAAGCCTAGCAGTTCCTCCAGATATATGGGATTCTAAGCCCTTCTCTCTAGTCTTACCTCTTGGCTCTCTTGCCCTCCCCTCTCCAAAGGCAGAACTACAGCCTCTACCCCTAGTCCGTCCTTCACGGAAGTATGAAGGTCAAGGCCTGAGGCCTGCTTCCCCTGACTCCTCTTCCCTGCCTGAGATAGGGGCCCTGCTTCCGAAGGCTCCTCGAGCTGGGTCTACAGAACGTGCCTTCCAACATCAGCAATAGGCACTGCATGTAAAAAGGGTCTCATCTCCCAGGAAATTCAGAACTAAACAAAATTAAATGGTCCCTTCCCTGCTTCTCAATATACTGATGAACTTTGGAAATCCCCATCATTTCTCAAATTAAATTTGACCAGGGAGCGCTTTCTTCCTATAGCAGATTGAGGGACTTGAGCCTGTAGAGACACTGATCTAGGCAGTTGGCCAGACTGATCCTGCAGCAGAAGTGAGCCAAGGGGCAACCCAGGGAAGGGGGAGGCCCCACCAAGTAGGGCTGAAATCCTAAATCTCAATGCAGTCACAGGCCCAGTAAACCCTCTTCACCCCCTCACCACCCCCCCCAGGTGGGCTGGATCCAACCTCCCCTTTCTCACTTCACACCTACTACCTTTAAAGGTTGGCTGTGCTGGATGTTCATTTTAATCCCCCACCCTTTATTTTCCTGAATAAAAAAAAAAAACATGGAGAGAGAAGTAGAACCTTCAAAGTGGTTTACTGGAGGATGAGGTGGGATCTCAGCCAATTCCTAGCCCTGACATGTTCCCTATCCAAATCTGGCAGGCCCCTATCCCCTGTGTAAGCCCAGGGCCTAACCCTGAAATTTCCACTTGCTTGTTGGGCAACTCTATGGAGTGCCAGTCTCCTGGAAGACTCAGAATAGCACTTCCAGGGGGTGAACAGCCCCTGAAGCTGAGCCAAGAGCCACCCTGTCTGCATGTGAGTCTCTGTCTCCCATCCTTACAGCACCCTTCATGGGCATCACCCCCACCCCAGGCCTACACGGCCCGGCCAGGGGGCTTCTTCATCCCTCCCCGGGCCACCCATTCCCCCAAAGCAATCTCCTTCTGGGATTCATACTGGTCTTCTACCATAACCCATGTTGGCTTCTGCTGTGACTTGTTTTGTTAATGTTTTGGCCGAGAAGGTCCCTTGGTGTAGGGGTCCTGATTGCTTAATTGCCTTCACACTCGCTCTTGAGGGGCAGAAGTGCTGTTTCAGGCTGGCTCAGATGTGAGGGTGGCTTTGTTAGCCAAGGAAGGGCCTAGCACTGGGTTAGAGTCTCCTGGAGCCCCACCTGGGCCTCCTATCCGCTGTCTTCTCTGGGTGCTCCATCTGCCATATCAGTGACTCAGGAGCTCCCGGGATTACCCAGAGCCGAGTCAGCAAGACTCATACACCAGAGAATCCTCCGACAACTTCAGTGGCTGGAAAATGGGAATCCCACCCACTCCTTAGTCACCACAAGTACTGTGTGGAATGACTAGACCTTAGATGCATGCAGAAATCGATCAAGGTCATTTGCATATCCCTTCTCAGTCCTCCAGGGATTGCAGAGGCTGTCAGAAGACCTTAGAGATGGTTCTGTCACACTTCGAATCAAGCCCAATCCTCTTCCTGGGTTCACGGGCCTGTGATCCCGTGAGCTGGCTAGTGACCCCGCCTCCCCCATCACTCACTCCTCTCCCACCCCCAGCCACTTCCTTCTCCTCTCAGGGTCTTTGTTTTCTTGCCTGGATGCTCTTCCCACAAGATTTGGCATAGCTGTTTTGTTTGTTTGTTTGTTTGTTTGTTTTTCCTTGTCAAAATGTCACCTCCTCCGGGAAACTTTTTTTTTTTCTCACCCAATATAAGAAAACAAACACTCTGGCTCCCTGGCCACCCTTTGTTGCCTTTTCTTTGTAGCTTATCACTCTCTATAAGTTGCTGGTTGGTGGGTTTCCTTGGTGGTTGTCTCCCCTTCCCCCACCCCACCAAGAACAAGAAGCTGCATGGGACAGAAATCCCATCTGTCTAGATCACTCAGTGTCTCCAGCATGCAGAAAAGGCTTGGTATAAAATAGGTGCTCAGGAAAAGTTTGTTGGTCAGACAAATAACTTCAGTTGAGTGCTTTACAAACCATGCTTCAGACAGTCTGGGTGGGGTGGTCTATGACACCTCACAGGAGCCAGAAAGCTGGATCAAGAGGGGCATAGCCAGTGATTTGGGGGGCCCCTGCCAGATTCCATCTGAGCACCTCCAGTTTTCTGTCTTTTGAAAGCCACTGAGGTATTGCACTCTGCTTTTGTCATAAACAAGAAAATGGAGGCTCAGAAAAGAGTATGTCCTCACCCTGGCCCTGGCTCAGGGGCTCTGCACAGAGTGCCACCACCGCATGTTCTGCCACCAGCAGGAACCACCTGTGGCCCAAATGAGGAGAGAGTTGGCCCCTTCTATATGCCAACCCCTCTGCTCCCCAGCTCCCCTTGGTAGTCCATGCTGGCTCAGGCATCATGGAGGAGCACTGCTTTTAGGTACAGACTTCTATTTTTCAGTTCTTCCACTTTTGGGGCCTCAAGTTCTGTCTCTGAACCTAACACTTGGTTGGATGATTGTGTCTTAGCTGTGACTGCCTCCTCTTGCCCAAACTGAAGTTTGCCCACGTATGCACTTAAGAGAGTCTACCTCTTGGAGCAGAAAGGGATCGCTGGAATGCAAGAACAGCCACAGTTGTCTGACACCTGGAAGCTAGTTGGGGGCAGGGCAGATAACGAAATCCAAGATTAACTCCTGATAGGCTTGGCAGCTGCAACAGGCCCTGTTATACCCAGGGTTTCCAAGTTGCATAACTCTAGGGGGCACCATTCCGTTGCAGCCCCTGGAGTTGTGCAGTGCACAGCCTTTGCAAGTGATTGCACCCTACTCCTTCAACCATTCTCTGGGACTGCACTACAGCTATTGCAGCACAAAGGATAGATTCCTCTTTAGGTGTTCTAACTGCTGACCAGTGTGACCATGCCATCAGGAGGCACCCAGGCCCAGCGGGGCTGGGAGCTACCCTGGCTTCACTGATCCCCCACTCTGTCCCATGTCCTCCTCTCCTGGGACGGGGGAATGGAGAATTCCACATGTACAGAAGAACAGTTCTGAGCAAATTAAGACAGCTGAACAGACTCAGTTCTGCTTCTCGCTGAAACTTTTATCTTTCTTGTCCTCTGTGAATACCAGAGGGTAAGATGCAGAGTCCAGACAGAAATCTCAAGGAAACTTTTACTTCTGGGTTTTTCTTTAATAAAAAGCAGGAACTGGAATGTGGGTCTCCTGGTTCTGTTAGAAACAGCCCACATTGTGTCTCAGTGGGAATGGAAGGGAGGTAGGGAGGCCTGGTGATAGACTGGGGGTCAGAAAGCCAAACCAAGAAAATCACAAAGATTGGATTCAAAGTAGAAGGGCAGATGAGAAAGATACATCAAGCACAATCCCAAGACAGGAAGCCTTCTGTCTTCATTGAGAAAAGAAAGACAGAAGGAGAGGTTTAAATTAGACATAGGATTTCCAAAGAAATCTAAATGATCCTGAGGTTGACTACCAAGTGAGATCAGGGAATCACCTTTATTAAGAAGCTTTTCATTGAGTGGTAGTATTATAATAAAAAGTTACTCTTTATATTCATTTCTGAGAGCTGTATAACAAAATGCCTCAAACTGAGCAGCTTAAAACAACAGAAATGTATTGTTTCACAGTTCTGGAGGCTAAAAGTTCAAAATCGAGGTATTGGCAATGCCAAACTCCCTCTGAAACCTGTAGGAGAAACCATCCTTGCCTCTTCCTAGCCTCTGGTGGTCACCATAAGTTTTTGGCTTGCAGCTGCGTCACTCAAAGCTCTGCCTCTGTTGTCACTAGGTGATCCCCCCGTGTCTCCATGTCTTCACATGGATATCTTCCCCTTTAATAAGGACACCAGCCATACTGGATTAAGGGCCCATCCTAAAGACCTCATCTTAACTTGATTACGTCTGCAAAGACCAGATTTCCAAATGAGGTCACATTCATAGGCACTGAGGGGAATTAGGCCTTTAACATGTGTATTTTCTTTTTCCTTTTTTTTTTCTTTTTTTGGTGGAAGGAACTAGAGTCAACATATAACACCCTTTATTAACTTACTACTATGTTTCAGACCTGTAGTCTTCCAAGAGATTTAAGGAAGTCCCATCAGGGGAAACAGATCAAACAAAAGATGTACTCTCCCATCTGTCAGTACTTTTATGCAAACCAGAGACTGGGCAAGTTAAGTGGAAATCATATGAACACCCTTGTATGATCTGAGCTGAACTCCTGTGTGCACACACTTTACACTGAAGCAGCAGAAAGGTCTAGGAAGTAGGTCTAATTATTCTTATTTTATGGATGATAAAATTGAGGCACGGTAAGTAGTGGACCAGGACTTGAACTCATGACTATCTGATTCCAAAGTTCATGGTTGCCTGGCTATTCCATGTACTATGCTGAGAGAGAAGGCATATTTCTCAGTCTTGACCCTGGCATCTAGCATAAGAAAAAGAAGCAGAGGCCTGTCACCCAGAATGGCACTCGTGGGTCAGGATATGTATGTCAAGCTCTATTTATTTTAGTTGCCATGCCCAAGAACTTCACGAGGCTTCCTTTGTCTCTGAGTCAAGGCCACCTTCAACAGACAGAGACCATGAGCTGGAAAGACCTTGGGCTCAGAATCTGTTGAACACTGTGATGGAAGAAAATTTGGTCTCCCAGCAGAGTCTCAAGAGTTTTAGCACACTGAGTACTTGCTTGCCCCCCTACTGAGATACTCCTTCCCCTCCGCCCCAACTGGCTGCCACCTTGGTCACTGGGGAGTCCTTTGGCTTTGACACTCAAACACCAGTTCTCCCAATCGCCTGCCAGGGCTGAAGTTTATTTTCTGCTGTGATTGCCTTGAATGTAGATTTTTTTTTTAAGGATAAAAATTTCACTTTATTTTTAGAAACATTTTTCTTTTAAAAAAAATAAAAGACAACATAGAAACTTTAGGAAATATAAATGCTCAAGACGGAAAAAATAAAAACCTACTATAAACTTACAACCCAAATACAACCAGAATTTAATGTCTATCTGTCATTCTGATCTTTTTGCCATGGATAGATATACAGAAAGATAGAGTGCAATTGCATTCTGTGTATTATTTTGCAACTTGCTTTTTGTACTTAACGATATAGCATGAACATGTTTCCAAATCAGTAGACAGTTTTCCATACCTGAATATTTTATGTGCCAAACTCTCTGCCAGGCACAGTAGGGGATAGAAAAGAAGGAGGAGATGTTTTCCCTGCTCTCAAGGAGCCCATAGTCTAGGTGGGAAAGAAACATGTCTGCCATGAAATCTACCCATCATTCTGATGCTGAGATCCCCAGGTCCCCACCCCAGCACTGCAGTTTATAGTGCAACTGTGGGTGAATCTTTCCAACAGGGAAAATCGCACAGCTGTTCCCATCAAGTTCAAGTGGTTTTGAGCGCAACAAAAGTGCCATGGCATGTCATTGAGAGAGACAACTCTTTAGTGAGAAATTCTGCAGGTGCTCCCTCTGATGGGTAAGTGTCCCCAGTGAGCCAGAGACAAGATCCAGATTTGCTGTTCCCAGAGGTGGCTTCAGTTCCCTTGCTCCTTTCATAGTGCATATTGAGACAACAAGCATGTGTCTGGTGTTTGATGATGTGTATTTCTCATACATCATGGCCCTTCTAACAAGCCAACTGATTCATTTGCTGCTCAGATAAAGAAATAGTAGTTTGATTCAGCAGTGGAAGGGAGATTATTGTGTTAGGCTCATTGAAATAGCATGAAGGTCTCCAGTATGCTGCCTACCAGATTTTCAAGGGAAATTTGGATTATCCCTGGTTTCTGCCCTGTGTGTGGCTTTAGAGCCCAATTCCGTGAAGATATGTCTCCTCTGTGAGTATGTGAAGAGCTCCCAGGCTGCTGAAGGCAATGTGGAACCTGGGAGGACCCTGTGCATGTGAAGTCTTCCTTGGATATGAAAAACACTCCAGAAAAAAAAAAATGGAACCTATCCAATTGAGTTAACACACAAAGATATCTAGATACTGTGTTGGATAGGGCTATTGTCAGATTGATAGAGCCAGAAAGTAGAATGGTGGTTGCCAGGGGCTGGGATGAGGGAGAAATGGGGAGTTATTGTTAATGGGTACAGAGTTTCAGTTTTGCAAGGTGAGAAGAATTCTGATGATGGATGATGGTGATGGTTGCACAACAGTGTGTACACAACAATGTACTTAATGTCACTGAACTGTACACTTAAAAGTGATTAAGATGGTAAATTTTATGTTATGTGTATTTTACCACAATTTAGGAGAAAAGAGAATCAATTTTTCTTTTTAAGTAAGGAAAGCTAGCCTTCTTGTGAGGACAATGGCATTGAAGAAACACTGGCTAGAAAGACCTGGGAGGCAGCAGATAGCATGAGTCCCTGGAAGGCGCTTTCGTGAAGGCAGCTGCTCTGGCATCCTGTTGGGAGGCTAGTAGGTACTATAATCCTGACAGCCTCACAGGGGATAGTTACACAGCCAGGAAGGGCTGGCAGAGAACTGGGGACATGCCAGGGACAGCTGGAAAGGGAGGAAGCCAGGCGGGGAGTAACATCATGTTAATGTCTGCAGCTCTTCATCAACTGCTCTGGGACAGATCAGGTATCAGAGGGGAGTCTGTGAGGGGCTCAGCGAGCAAATCTCTGCCTCTTCTGGGGTTTGAGGCATCATTCTACAGCCCTGAGGGTCCCTGGTCCTTTGAGTCAAACTTTGAAACTGAGCCCACTCCATGAGAAGAACCTATTCTGTAGCAGGGACTCAATAAATGCCTGTTCATTGAATCCATGATTTAAATAAAGCTGGGGGCATAGATTGTCAAAGGCCCTTTGGTGACTAGACCAAACCTCCAAAGGATGCCATCTTTAGCACCTAACATCATCCCTGGCGTGTACACGGGAAGCAAGTAATTGATTAAGAGCACAGCTTTTGTAGTCAGATCAGTCTGGGTTTGAATTCTGGCTCTACCCCTCCCTGGCTGTGGGATTTGAGGTAGGTTCTCTACCCTCTCTGAAATTCTGTGCCCCTGGTTCTAAATTAGTACTAGTCACAGTGTGTCCCTCCCGGGACTATTGTGAGCATTGAATGAGAGGATGTGTATGTCCAAAATGCTGCTGGGCACCATGCGAGGCATGGACTTGAGCCTCAACACATGGTCATTTTTAGAGGAAGCAGTTGTAATAGATGCTCATGGACGAGGGAGGACCCAACGTGAGCAAGACCCAGCGCATGCCTTGTGAGCACAATCTGTTCACACACAGATCCACACTACAATCAACGAGTGCTTCTGCTGTGTTCAAGGAGAGCAAACTCAGTCATGATGGGAGTATCAGGGGAGACTTCACAGGAAAGGCACCAGCCAGCAAAGATACCTGGTGGCTGCCATTTCCTCCCAACACAACTCAGTCATTCCCTGAAGCCCTGAGAACCTCCTCATCCTCTGCAGAATTTGATCCTGCACCACCTGGACCTGCTCCTTCCTCCATGCCTGTGTGTGACAATCCCTTCCTTCTAGAATGCCCTTTCCCTGTCTCTAAATGTCCATAGTGCACCTCTCCATAGAGCTTCTGTTCACATGCTACCTCTTCCTCAGAGTTCTTCTGGGGCTCCCAAACAGGGTGATGCACATTCTGCATCCTTTCAGCTCCTAGAGCCCCCTCTCTCTGCCTCTCATGGGAAGGGGCTTTCCTTGTATTGTAGGATTTATTCACACATCTCAGCCCCTGTCCCACACAGTGAGCCCCTGAGGGTAGATTCACAGCTGGTCCATCTGTAGGTCCCTTTTCAGCACCTACTGCAAAGCCTTCCACGTGGTGAGTGTCTGATAGAGGTAAAAAGGAGAGAGGGAGGAAAGCCAAGAAGTGCCTGGGATTTTCTTGATGAAAGGCAATTCTGCCTGTCATGTGAAGCCCAGAAAGCATGCTGTGCCGAGAAGAGAAAGCAGTGCCACTGAAGGCTGCCCATGGGATGAAGAGGCCTTGTCCACTGTCCCCCTCAGCCAACACTGAACCATCCTGGGCAGGATATGCTGACCTGATGGAGCAGCGAAGATGCCACTTGGGAAGGTTCCCAAACCACCCTCTGGTTCAATAATTTGCTAGAAGGACTCAGAACTCAGCAAAGCTGTCATACTCACAATTATTGTTCACTGCAGCAAATGGATGCAGATCAAAATTGGCAAAGGGAAGGGGCACACAGGACAGGGACTAGGAGAGGCATGAGCTTCTGGTTGTCTCTTTTCAGAGGAGTTGTGTGGACAGCACTTCTTCTGGCAAAAATACATAAAAATGTGCAGGCTATCGCTAACCAAGGAAGCCTTTATGTCCAGGGTTTTTATTGGGGATTGGCCATGTAGACATGGCTGACTTAGTCTCCAGTCCCTAAAAGTCAAGTTGATGCCTCATGACCCAAAGTCTCCACCATACATCACACTGTTAGCATAGACTATCCAACGTAGCCCCAAACTCCAACATGAACAAAGGCACTCTTATTAGGCAGGACATTCCAAGGGCTTAGAGGTTACCTCCTGGCAGCCAGGAGCAAGAACCAAACCTTTCTTTGGTCAAGGTTAATCCTGCACTGCACAGAAAGACTGCTCTGTGAATAGCCTGAAATGATACACAAAATCCCATGAGTGTGTGCAACATTTCCTGAGAACTGGAGTCCACAATTCCCATCAGCTCTCAAAGAAAATCATGATCCAAAAGGGGCTAAGTGGACATTTTCTATGAGGTCTTGCCCAGCTCCTGGAATCGGGGGATGCAATGAGGGTCAAAAGAATGAGGTCTGACTCTAATTAACCCATATCCTTTCTTACCCTTGGCTAGATTCCAGGACTAGACTCCAAGAACCTGAGCATCTGCCCCAAAAGTTTAGAGGATTGGGCTGGTCACCCCTTGTTTCCTTTCAGCCACATCCCAGGAACCTGGCCCTCACTTTGCCCGGGAATCTCTCTGTAACCCCCACACCTGATGGTCCTTTCAGGCAAACAGGCAATTTCATCAGGACCCTTGGCTTCTAGAAACCTTTACTGAGATTGATTTTTAAACATGGGCTCAATTTCCACGCAGGGAGGCTATTGAGGCATCATGCTGGGTTCCCTAGCCCCTTCCCAGAGAGGAAAGATCTCTCTGTCCTGCCAGGTTGGCAGTCAGTGCCGAGTAAAGGGAACTCAGTTCTTGGCCCGAGAGCCCAGCCCCAGGAAAGGTGCTTGCGCCTGATGGAAAGTTTGGGCTGAAGAACACTGCTTTCCAAAGACCCAGGTCTGATATTTACACAAAGTCTGAAATTAATGCAGAGAAAACTTCCAAGTGCCCGGGCTGGAGTGGGAGGCTGAGAACAGGAAGGAGCAGATCTTTGGTACCATTTTGGGGATTTTTTTTCCCACAAAGAGAACAGGGCAAAACTGAATGTCCCTGGGTGAGTGAGTCAGGATCCATTAATCATGCCAGTGCTTCTCCACATTAAACTGGTGTTCCTGGGAATTTGCAATAGAGAGTGGGGAGGGGTGGGAATAATGGAGAAAGGCTGGTGGCACGGAACCAAATGCACCTTCAAGTGCCTAGCCTTCTCCAGGCATAGGTTTGGGGGCCATCCATGGCTGCAGTCACCCCATCCTCAGGAAGCACCACCCATGGCCAGCCTTCCTTCCAGCACCTGAACTCAGTCTCACTCCCAGCCCTTTGTAAATGCATTCACAAGGCTCTGGTCCAGCCCTGAGTCTTGTTTTGTCCCTGAGTGCTGTCTTTAGGATCACCCACCATTCCCTGCTTGGTGGCCCCAGGCCCATCCCTCCCTAGTCCTGCTCCTCTTTCAGCAGAAGAGGAGTGAGAATGGATATTTCCATGGGCTGATCCAGGCTACTCCTGACAGCCCCACTCAGGGTTATCCTCCTCCTGGAGCTTCTAATGCTCTCCAGGTCTGTGGAGGCAGGAATGCTTTGAGATCAGGTGACACTCAATAGTTATGACCAGTCTTAATATTCACACTCCTTCCCTTTCCACACTTAATCCAGAAGGGATGTTGCCTATTGATTAAGAACTGTTCATGCATTCTCTCAACAAATACTTCTTGAGCACCTACTGTGTGCCGAGCACTATTCTGGACACTGGGAATAGGGCAGTGAGTGAATCAGACAAAAGTCCCTTGGGGAGCACATATTCAAATAGGAAAAATAGGAAATGAACTAACAAACAGAAAAGAACAATAATTTCACATAATAATGCAAATAAACTATAACAGGGCAATGTGATGGGGAGGGACAGGATGTGGGGGAGAGGACAGGGTGATCAGGGAAGTGAGTACCAGGAAGAAAGAAGAGCAAATACAAATGTCCTTAGGAAGGAGCAAGGTTGTGTATTCAAGGCACAGCTAGAATGTAGCTGGAGTCAAGGGTTTGGGGAACAGAGTATGAGATGTGATCTCAGCAGGAGAAGGGGCAGATAACGCAGGACCTTGCAGGCCGTGGAAGGAGCTGGATTTTGCTCCAAGAACATTCACCCTCATCTGCCATGAGCACGTAGGCCAAGCCCCCTTTTGCTTCCGTCACCCTTCTTGACCTAGACTTGACACCCCTGGCTCTTTCAAGAGCCAGAAATGATACACGCTTCCCTCTCCCTAACACCTCCTGCCACCCCATTCAACAGGATTAGACAACCCAGGGGATATAGGGACTGCTGTTGGGTGTTCTGGTGGGAATAAGCAGAAGTTCAGAGCAGGTTGCCATGGGAACGGAGGAGGGTCCTCATTCCCTGTCTCTCCTCCTGACTGAGAATCAGCATGTTCAGAGATTCTACCCAAGTTCCTCCAAGTACCATGTTAGGAGTCAAGGGTATGAATCCAGGTTGTGTCCTTAAGGTACCCACCTTCTAGCATGCCATGTCTTCCAGAAAACTTGAGACGAGACCATTAAAATCTTATGTAGTGTCTGGATTCAAAGTGGATCCCAGAGAAAGGATGAAGAACAGTATATCTCCTGCCATAACAGATCCAAGTCAAAGCATTTTATTAGCAGGGACACATATAAATGAGTGAAAGGAATCAAGGCACAGAAGCCAGATAAAGGAGAAACTGACGTCATCTTCAAAAGTATTTTCTGTGCTCCATGTCCCAGACCCCAGGCTGCCCCTCTGTGATCAGTGCAGGAAGCAGCAGGAGGGGGCTAGTTCTTCCAGGTGTCGCAGACCAGGTGTAATGCAGGTTGGGACATTACAGAGGATCAGACACTCAGCTCACGGGAGAGCTCTACTGACTACCCATGAGTTGACTGATAGGAATCCAGATATTCTTGAGCAAATGATGTTCATGCTTTTGTAGGTACTAGCTGAGACACAGCCCATTTAATCAAGTCTTGATTAGAGCCCTTTAAATAATACCCATCTGAAAACTCCTGGAGGAAGGTAACAAGGACTGTCCACAGCCCTGCAGCACAGGAAAGGATCTGTGTAGTGGCCATCTTTTATGGAGACCTTGGTCAGTTTGCCTGAAGGACACTGGGGAAGAGCCACCCTGCTGGGCTGGGGGAACCAGCCTTGCAGTGGACCTTGGGGACACAGGGAAAGCCAGGACTGATGGAAGGTCCAAGAAGGAGTTAGGACTCCCAATTGGGAGCCTATCTCTTCCAGACTGCACCCTGCATTCCTCATTGGCAAGATCTTCCCAACCCTGCCATAATCCAGGCTCTCCACAAACCCAGGCAGAGCTGGATCCATTTGGGGTTTTCCTCTCTTATAGACTAATTAGGGATGCATTTTACCTCTCCCAACCCCGAAAACCTTCTGCGTCTGCAGTTCTATGAGAGCATTCCCTCTTTCCTCTTGATTGAAATATGTTTGTTGACTGAATTATGGAATGAATGAGTAAAACTAATGAATGTCGAAGGACTGGGAATGCTGAGAAAATCTTGGGATTTGCAGTCATAAAACCTGAATTCCAGACCAAACTTAGCCACTTACTAATTAACCTGTGTGTCTTTGGGCAAGTTACTTAACCTCTCTGAGCAGTTGTCTTAGTATCTATAAAATGAAGATAGCAATACCTATCCTTGCAAGGTTGTCTTAAGAATGAGAAATGGCATATTTACAGTATAGTTCCTGACATATTAGCAGGTCCTTCATGAAGATGGTACTTAGATTGTTCATGAACCACAGCGTAAGTTGATTCTGGCTGTAAGATGCCCACTGTTGCCTGAGGGTAGAGAGGTGACCACAGAGAGGCTCTGAGAGCTCTGTTGACAAGCCTTGTGTCACTGGAGGCAGCACTGACAGCATTAGGCTCTTACCTTTTTTTTTAAGAGACAGGGTCTCACTCTGTATCCCAGGCTGGAGTGCAGTGGAGCAATTATAGCTCACTGTAACTTCAAACTCCTAGGCTCCAGCGATCCTCCTGCCTCAGTCCCTCGAATAGCTAGGATTAGAGGGTCACACCACAACACCCTGCTAATTTTTAAATATTTTGTAGCCAGGGATCTCACTATGTTACACAGGCTGGTCTCAAACTCCTGGCCTCAAGCAATCCTCCCACCTCAGCCTCCCAAAGTGTTGGGATTACAGGCATGAGCCACTACACTGGGCCAGGTTCTTACTTTTCAGCCCACAGGTGTTTTTTTTTTTCAAGTGAGAAAGCAGAATCTATTGAGAAGACAGAAACACTCCCACAGTGGGAGGGGACCCGAGGGGCTGCCCTACAGTTTTATTTGAGCCCACATCCTATACCCTGTCTCAGAGTGAATGCAAACAAGTAGGTGTGTATGGGGGGAGCGGAGTCCCATTGTTTGCTGTCATTGCAGATCAAATGACCATTCAGCATCATTTAAATTAGATGCAGGTGCAAATTATATGTGGGTGTCGCGTCTTATGAAGTAAGCACAGGTTTGTTGAATGGCTACTATGTGCAGAGACTGGGCTCAGTGCTGGCAGTAGGTGCTCAGTGCTTTTACGCTAGATTAAATACAGTTCTGGGCACGCGCAGGGCAGGTGTTCTCTCTCCTCAGTGAGGGAGGGACCAGCACTGACGTGAGAAAAGAGACAGCATTCACAGAGGGCCACACAGAGTCTCTCATTTAAATCTTGCAGTGTCCTGGACTATGGATAGATCCTATCTAATCAGCACTTTAGAGGGAAGGAAATGGAGCCTCTGAGAGGTGAAATAATTGGGGCAAGGTCATATGCTCACATGCAAGTGTCAGAGCTCTGATTTAACAAGATCTGTCTGGCTCCAAACCACACTCTTTCCGCTGCCCCCCCTGCCCCCCCCAACCAGCCCACCCACCCACCCACTCACACAACCCTGCAAGTGGTTAACCTAGTAATGTAAAACAAGGGTGCCAAAGAAGCCACAAGCCAGGATGGTTCATTAATAAATTGGTGGTAACAGCAAGAAATGACACAGGACATGGGCAGAAAGGAGACAGGATCAGGCAGGGTAACTGGGGAAAGTTTCCACAAGGCGGCATTTGTGCCGGGCCTCAAAGAAGAGTAGGATGAGGTCAGATGTAGAGCTGAGAGGGTGTTCTGGAAGGATGTAACTGTGTGAGCAAAAGAAGTGGGGGAGGGCAGAGCCAGGCCTGAGCCCAGGGTTCAGACAGGGCACTGCCTGTAGGTAAGTCTGAGGCACGTCAGCAGAGGGTCTCAAGCAGCAAGGTGACAAGTCCGACCTGCAGGCATGACCCCCTCTGGCCTGACATTATATCTGTTTCTTATTTTCTTTTGCCCCTATTCTACCTCTTGAGACTTGCTCCGCCCTGCAGAGCCTCCTTCACTCCTCCTGGACAACCCCACAGCTCCCTTCTCTGCAGTCCCTGCCCCCTTGTTTCTTCCCCAGCACATCCAGGACATGCAGGCATCTTTCTGACTAGGCTGAACCCTCCCAGAGAACGTGCTCAGCCCACAGGCAAAACCCTTGTCTGTTGCCCTGGGTATTACAGCAAAACAGTAAGAGATGAGCTTGTTCTTGACCATGAGGGGGACTGGGAGGGAAGAGATGTGGCTCATTCTGTCCCCAGAAGTCGAGAAGGGGCAACTCTCACCTACAGTGCATGGAGCTGGCATTTACAACTTCAGAGAGCTCCAGAGCCAGTTCTCCCAATCTGCTCCCATTTCAGAGATGGAAAATCTGAGACTCGGGGTCATGCAGCCAGCTGAGTCAGGGTCAAAGTTAGGACTCAAAGCCTCACTTGTGTCTGCCGTCTCTGGGTACATATTTGTCTCCTCTCACTAGGCTATAAGCAACTCCAAGGAAAAACCCTCCTTCCCCTTCCCTGGGCCCTTCTGTCTTAGCAGAGAGATGCTCAAGGCCAATCCTAGACAAACCTGTGACCTTGAAGGGTTTATCTACAGCACTTCCCATCTCACTGACAACTGCCTTTTTCAGGAGACCCACATATTTGTCCTGAAAGCAGGAAAACGCTCATGGTATTTGAGTAAAGATACTTCCGTGATAATAGAATGAGAAATAAATTTGGAATAAGCAAATCAAAGATATGGAAAAAGACATGGGGGTGAATGAAAGTGAGGGAGAGAAGAAAATACAAAAAGAGTAGTGGCATCCACAAAAATTACCTTCACAGTTTTTCTGGGGGTAAAGCTTGCATTATGACCCCAATGTGCAGATGGGAAAACTGTAAACTGAGGCCTTACATGAGTGCCCCGGTGAGCAAGGACACAGCTAAGACTGCAGTTAGCTTCCCAGCACCCTCTTTCTCACTGTCACATTGTTCCACCATGTCTATTTAGAACACATGGGAAATTAGCAGCTACAGCTGAGGGCGCTCCACCCAGATGTGCCCCTGACGCAGGGTCCCTGGCCCTTTCCCTGTGCTGGGCTTGAAGTCCCCATCTCAAGTGAATATACTACCGCTTTTATGCACAGCTTTCTTTTTTTTTTTTTTTTGAGTTGGAGTCTCACTCTGTCACCCAGACTGGAGTGCAGTGGCCGCTCCCGGCAACCGCAGCCTCGCACGCTGGGCTCTGGCGATCCTTCCGCCTCAGCCTTCCGAGTAGCCGGAATTACAGGCATGCGCTACCACGCTCGGCTGACTTTTTGATTTATTGTAGAGATGAGGTCTCGCTGCCCAGGCGGGTCTCGAACCCGCGGGCTCAGGCAATCCACTCACCTCAGCCTCCCAAAGGCATGGGATTACAGGCTGAGCCACCGAGCCCGGCTTGCACAGCTTTCAAGATGATCTTGTCCATGAGTCAGTCACCAAAGAAGAGGCACTGCTGGGAGATTAGGCTGCTGATAAGTGACATACTGGTGGCCAGCATGAGGAGTGGTCCTTGCCTTTCGAATCCATCCTCCAGTACTTAAATCAGGGCCCCAGCCACTTGCAAATCTTACTGGTTTACCAGTCTACCAAATTCTAGTCATCCAACAAGATTTTCTTTGTTGTTTCGGGCACTGTATGAGTTAACACAGAGGGTTTTTTGTTTTTTTTTTAATTTAAGGCTTGATTTCCTTTTCTTTTTTTAATCTATTTTATTTTAAAGATGTAGGGTACAATTCAGGATTAGGTATACAAGTGATCATAGTACAGGTAAAGTTTGGGCCTCCATTTGGCCCCCACTTTGCCTGGTTTGAGATCAAGTACACTTATTAATGTGATATACCCCCACCCTTCCCTGGCAGTTTCTAGTTACTGCCAATCCCTTTCTTATAGTATTATGGTAAATGCTCAGGGTCCGCTTATAAGTGAGAACATGTGGTATTCAGTTCTTTGTTTCTGTGATAAATCACTGTGTATTATAGACTCTCCTCAAGGAGGTCACAGTTTGTGTAGTGATGCAAAGTTAGCAAACATAAAACAATAGGAGAAAAATCAGTTGCTAACGTGGATGTAGAAGCAGTCATATCTGGGGGAGGCACGGCCCACTGAGGCTCCCTGGAGGAGTCGGGAGGCTGCAGCAAAGGGGGCGGGGAGGAGGGAAATGCATTTAGGTATCCAATACACAGCTGCAGAGTCTGCACTGACATTGGGCTTGGGCTTGGGCGGAGCACGTGACATGGAGATGAACACGGCCCTGCCCTGCCCTTGGGCTGGCAAACTGGCCTTGGTTTCACAGCCCACTTCAGCATCCCCAGGGACACATGCAGGATGGCACAATGAATGGAGAATGAGACTTTGTTGGGTGGGAAAAGAGTAGCTCCCGTTATCCTTCCCCCAACCTTTTTCCTTATTTACTATTATAGTTGTGCATCACTTAACAGGGCTATGTTCTGAGAAACGCGTCATCAAGTGATGTTGTCATTGTGCAAACATCACGTAGTGAACTTATGCAAACTTAGGTGGTCTAGCCTACAACACACCAAGGCTATATGGGATAGCCTGTTGCTCTTAAGTCACAACCCTGTGCAGCATGTTACTATACTGACTACTGTAGGCAGTTGTAATACAATGATAAGAATTTGTGTATCTAAATATAGAAAAAGTACAGTAAAAGATTTAAAATTAGATGCCTGTCTAGGGCACTTACCATGAATGGAGCCTGGAGGACTGGAAGTTTCCCCGGATGAGTCAGTGAGTGAGTGGTGAGTGTGAAAGCCTAGGACATTACGGTACACTACTATAGACTTTACAAACACAACATACTTAGACTACATTAAGTTTACTTTTAAAATGAAGTCATCCTGCTATGATGCTGTAACAGCTACAGTGTCACCAGGCAATAGGCATTTTTCAGCTCTATTAGAGTCTAATGGGACCATCGTCATATATACAGTCCATTGTTGACCGAAATGTCGTTATGTGGTACATGGTGGTAGTTCTTTACAGTAGTAAATCAACTCTCAAGAGGGAAAAAAGAAAAAGAAAAAAGAGCTCTCACCTTGTTTGTAGTGTCTGCTGATTTCTGTGGTGTAAATACTCCCATCACAACAAATTTCAAGCTGCCCATGTGATATCAATGAACAGGAAGGTGGAAAGAGATGTTCTAACACAACGATGGTTCTTCTTGGATCCCTGAGAAGGAGGGACCCTGATTGTTACTCCTCTGGGCTGCATGTGGACTGTGGCCCCCGAAAGTCACACGCCACACTGAAGTGCTATCACTAGTCAATACAGCCATGCACATCACAAGCGAGCAGTGTATCTCTAGCTGAGACCTACTGAACGTAAAGTGGAAGTGGTCTACCTCACTGGGCTGACCACCACCTCAGCACGCAACACATGTGAGCCTCTGGCCCCACCCCTCCCTGCCAGAGGCCTAGGGCTGAAAAGATGACTTCTAAGATGTGTGGCCATTTTATTCATTCATTCTGCATACATTTCCTAACTGCTCTCTTACAACACTGGATGCCAGGGAGACAGTGAAGAACAAGACAGACACAGTTACTACCTTTTGAAGGTCGCTAACCCTAGGAATTATAAGGATCAGGCCCCCTCTCACTGGCTTCTGGTTTTGGCTCCATCTCCAACCTATCATATTGCCATGGGCAACTCACTTAACCTTCTTGGGCCTCCATTTTTTCATCTTAGAATGAAGAAGATGGACTTGATGTTCACAAAGGTCTATTCCAGCTCTGACCTTCTATGGCTCCAGGGAGGAAAGAGAAGTCTGAAAGTCTCGTGAGGAAGGATTGGATGAAGGGACCAGGGATGTGTTGATGGAGGAACAGCAGGCAGGAGAACAGATTGGATACCTGAAGATCTGTCATGCATTCAGTAAAAGAGGAGCGGGCATGTTTTGTGTGGCCAGTGATGGCGGGACTCATGGGTGGAGATTATAATAGAGGTGGGCCATTCTGACTCCACCTCTATGCATAGGTATATATAATAGACACACACACACATCTGTATAATAGAGATGAGGTCTTGCTATGTTGCCTAGGCTGATCTCGAACTCCTGATCTCAGCCTCCCAAAGTGCTACATAGATTGGCAACATAAGCCACACTGGCCTCTTGAAGGATCTTGAACACGATTAGAGCTGCTCATAGGAATGGGTCACTCTGTGAAGGAATGAGCACCTGCCATTTGATCAGAGGCTGAAGACCACCTGCCGAGGCCACTTAGACAGGACCCCTGGCAGGGAGGGCATGATTGTAAAGCACCATGAGCATCATTTCTGAAGGAGCAACAACAGCAAAAAGTCATCTGGTTCATTGTGGTATATGGAAAAGGCAAACAGGATGCAAAAAGATTACAAAAACACAGATAGATGCCCGAGGAAAAAGACTAGAAGGAAAACTATCAAAACACTAATAATGGTTGGCTTAGGACTGGGGATGATGGTGACTTTTTCCTCCTTTTCCCTCTTTGCCAAATGTTTGGTAGTGTAGTGATGTTGTTTTTGAAATGAAAGCAGTTTTATCTATAAAAAGTCATCTAGTCCAGCCCTCACCCCAGCACAGGAAGCCTCCCTAAAACGACTAAACTCTCCTCCAATCCCCAAATTCTAAGAGGCTCCCTGAGGCCTGACGATCAGGGAGGTGGGAGTATTGATGGATGCCTGCTGAGTGTCCAGCTCCATGCTGGTGCAAAGCCAGAGACACTGTACCTGGCCTGGAGGAGGGAAGGTGGTTGTCACACTGTCTCACTCCATCTTTGAACAGCCATGGGGCGTGTCCTATATGACTAAGCGGTAGGTGACCAGCCAGGACTGGGATCCAGGTCTGAGGGCCTCCACTGTACATGGTGCTGGAAGAGGAATCCTTGGCCAGGGAACAACCAAGGGATGGAGTCTAGCTGGAGGTGAAGGGTTTTCCTGTCTCCAGCTACAGAACACACGTGTGCACACACGCACAACCTCAGCTCAGGTTCACAGAACTTTACTTTCCCCTGTCAAATCTCCTAATAATTCTCTAGGAGAAAACCGATTCCTGAAGGATCAACCCAACACATGGCTCTCACCCATCTTCCCTAGCATCTACTTCCTACTCCTCAGACTCCTCTTTCTATTTCATTTCAGGCTCCTCTGCCCTCTTCCTCTGCCCCAGCCATGCAGTCCCCCTTGTCACCACCTAATTTTGATCCCCATGGAGAAAGGCCTCCCTGTAGACAGAGCTGTGCTGGGACTTGGGCTGGCAAAATCGGTCTCCTCACATAAAAGACTCAGTGAGTCCTGGAGACACTTGGAAGCCAGACAGAATGGAATTTCTCCCTATTTTCTTTACGGCTGAGAAAACACACACAAACACAAGAGCATATTTATTGCGATATTTCTATCCCAAAGTTTGTCTTTTAAAAAAGATGAAGAAATAAAATTAGTTTCTCTGCTCACTCCACCCCATCCCTATCCTCACCCCCTCTTTCATTCCTTCTCATTTCCTGGTCTAGGCCAGGGAGAAAAACAGAGCCGTCCAAGCCCACAGAGAACTCCTGCATCCCCGGACAATGTCCAGTTTGTTCAGAGAGTGAGGCAAGAAACACAGCTCCGAAAACATACACAAAACTTCCCAATGAAGGGTGTTCTGAGAGAAGAACAGGCGGGCCTTGTGTCTGAAAATGAATCCCTGAGGCTCTGGGAAGAGAGGGGCCCACAGGTCCAGGCCCCTCCACAGCATGGAGAGGACACCTTACCCTCTAACCTCTGGGGAACTATTTCCCAGTCACACAGGGCTTGAACCAGAGCTTCACACCTCAGCGGCCTCTCACTATGCCAGACCTGGAGCCCAAGACCTTTTTTTTAAAGGCAACATCTAAGTAGAAAAATCCCTAAGGAGAAACAAGGACTTGCTTCTCAGAACTTTGGGATTTTCCAGACTTCCTCCAGGGTGAGGGCGACGTGGCTCACGCATTCATCCCTATGCCCTCAGTGGCACTCACACAGACAGCCCTTTCATTTCTCGGGTGAACAGTATACGTGGCATGAGTGAAGCTTAGGTGGTAGAAAGATGCCACACTCAAACAACAGGCAGAAAAGGGTCACCCAACATCCTGGGCCTGCACTGCCCATGCCCACACCCCAGGTGGTTTCCGATAGGAACACCAGTGCCCCCAGCCTGCACCCCTCCTGGGCCCAGGGGCTCTTGGGGTGCTCCCCTCAACCCAAAATTCATCTAGCCTCAGCCAATGGTGACTGAGCCAAGAGCGACACCTGCTGGGCCATCAGACTCTGACAGAGCTGAGGTCGGGGAAGCCCAGGGCACTGCCTCAGCCTCCGACAGCGCCACCTTTTCTTTAGTTCCAGGTCCTCCATCTCTCCAAGGGCTTCCCTCTTTGGGATGCAAACACCCCTCAGGCTGGGTGCTGTGGCTCATGTCTGTCGTTCCAGCACTTTGGGAGGCCATGGCAGAAGGATCTTGAGCCCAGGAGTTGGAGATCAGCCTGGGCAACCCGTCTCTACCAAAAAATAAAAAATAAAAAATCAGCCAGGCCTGCATGGGGGCATGTGCTTGTAGTCCCAGCTACTTGGGAGATTGAGGTGAGAGGATTACCTGAGCCCAGGAGGTTGAGGCTACAATGAACCGTGATCATGTCACTGCACTCCAGCCTGGGCAACCCTAAAAAAAAAGCCAAACCAAAAACACCTCTTAAACCAAAAGTCAGTGCTCACTGACTAGAAGGAAGGTAAGGTAGGTGCCCATGCAGGTTCACAACTGGGGGAACATCACTAGGCGTGTGTCATGGAGTGCAAGTCCCAGGAGGTGCCCTAGACACACCATATAGGCCAGCAGTGCTGTCTTGGCTTCACCTTAGAACCTTCTGGGAAGCTTTAAAACGTCCTGAGGTCAAGACTGAAGGGCAGATAGTTTCAATGTGCAGCTGAGGTAGAGCGCCACTGCTCTGGGTGATCTCCTATAAATTCGGTTGGGACTTCTTGAGTCTACCTGTGCTGGAGTCGGGGCCCAACTGGAGTCAGGGTTCCAACAGGGGATGCCCTTTATGTGGTGGTGATCACAGATCTGTGACAACCTTATCGTGACAGCTTTCCAGCAGATGACAATAAGAAAGTCATGTTTTTCTAATTCACATGAACTCATCGCTTGAGCCAGCTGGAGGCTACAGGGATCCTAGGCCCCACTTTTCTCCTAAATTGCTCATCTGTTCATCTCACAGCCTCCTCAAGAGCTCTCTAGGTGGCTTTCCACCATCTTTCCGTGCCACCATCGAAGTGCACATGAACGTCCTGGCTGATGCTCTCAAGAGCATCAAAAATGCCGAATAGAGACTCAGACACCAGGTTCTTATCAGATCATGCTCCAAAGTCATTGTCTGAGTTCTAACTATGAGGACGAAGTATGGTTACACTGGCAAATCTGAAATCATTGATCACAAAGCAGGAAAAATTGTTGTCAACCTCACAGACAGGTTAAACAAGTGTGGAGTGATCAGCCCCACACTTGATGTACAACTCAAAGATCTAGAAAAATGGCAGAATAAACTGCTCCCATCCCGCCAATCTGGTTTCATTGTACTGACAGCCTCAGCTGGCATCATGGACCACAAAGAAGCAAGATGGAAACACACAGGAGGGAAAATACTGGGATTCTTTTCCTAGGGATGCAAAATGCTTCAACAGAGAAAAAAAAAAGAGCTCTCTCTAGGTGGTGGGAATTCCCTCCCTGACTTGAACCAGGACCCTGAATCTTGCCTGAAACCTTGATGCATAGTCCATTCTAAAACACACAAGATCCCTGGATTTAAAGTTGATGGCGGGCCTAGCTTTTCTTAGCAAGGTTTGGGTAATTCAACTTTTCTCGGGGCCTGGAGGATTGTGTAGTCAAGATTCTCTCAGAAACAGACCAACAGGAGACATAAACACACAAACACAAACACAAACAGACGTATATATGAGAGACAGAAAGAGATTCCTTGTAAGGAATTGGCTCGTGCAATTAGAGGGACTGGCAAGTTCCGAGATCTTCAGGATGAATTGGTAACTGGATCCCCAAGAGAGCTAGTGCTGTAGTTCTAGTCCAAGTTTGAAGTCTTGAGGCCCAAGAGAACTGATGGGGTCATTTCAGTTTGAAGGCTGATAGACTTGAGACCCAGGAAGAGCTGGTGTTTCAGTTCAAGTCCAAAAGAAGGAAAAAACAATGTCCTAGTTCAAAGGCCATGAGGCAGGAAGAACTCCAAGAGGGGATCGGCCTTTTGTTCTATTCTGGCTTTCATCTGATTGGATAAGGCCCACCCACATTAGGGAGGGCAATCCATTTTACTCAGTCTACCAATTCAAATGTTGATCTCACCCAGAAACACACTCATAGACACACCCAGACCATTTCTGAACAAATATCTGGGCACCCTGTGGCCCAGTCAAGTTGACACATAAAATTAGCCATCATAGGAGTTCGTTAGTATGAGCCTTCACTGGCTGAAAGGTGGGAGTTGAGTTTTATCAGCCTAATGCCTGGAATTAAACTGAGAAATCTGGGAAGGTTTTATGAGGAAAGGATTCTTGGGGAAAATGTCTCACAAACCACATGCAGCCTCCTTATCTGGGTGTGATTTGAGATCCTTGAGTATGGAGTTATTGCCTTGTGTTGAATGCCACTTGACCCTCCTTGACCTCACCATGCCCAATAATGCCTCTGCCTCCCTTCTTCCAGGTGAACTATGACCACTTTACTCTTGGTTTTTGTGACTCTGAGGGTCATCGCTGCCGCCATCTCAGTAGAAGTTTCAGGTGAGGAAATTCTCATGCATGGCTCATTTATTCAGTAGACCTGAGTACTGTGTTCTGAATACTGGGTACTGAACCTGGTGCTGCTTGTCCCATGGATATAATTTCCCCTTTCCTGGCCTTTTTTCTGCCTCTGCCTTATGGGTGCAAGCATAACTACAGTGGGAGAGCACCCATGTGCAGGCACACACACACACATCCAGGAGCCTGGCTCAGATAACACTGCTCCTGGCTGCCCTCAAGCCCAGACAGCTGGCAGGAAGAGCTCCCGGCAGTGCTCTCCTTCCCAGAATCCTTCTCTCCATGGATCTCACCTAGGACTGCACAGCGAGCTTGGACTAAGGGCAGAACATAGTCCAACAAATGGAGAGATTAGCTGCCCTGGGAGGATAGGATGGGGCAACAAAGAAGAGAAGGTAGTCTGAGAGATGCCCCCATGAATCGAAAGGTCTTTGGCTTTTTGGCAAACTACCTTCAGGAAGTCCCCAACCTGGTCTCAGGCATGCAGCAGGCAAGAGGTATGTGAGAGGGGACCCAAAAAAGGTGGAATTACTTTTTGGAGGGTGGGCCCCTTGTAGTACAGGTTCTCTCACTAGGTAAGTGTTCTGGGAACCCACTGGCATTAGAGTACCAGTTAGTGTCGTTGTGAGAAGCTGCACTCAGCTTCAGTGAATTTTTTTGGAGATTCTTTGAACTCATTTGCCCATTTCATGATGGGTCATTTATAAGCACACCTGTCTACACTGTGCTTAGTGTTCCACAGTTTTTTGAGAGGGGAGTTTTTTTGAGTTGGCGTCTCACTTTAGTCTCCCAGGCTGGAGTGCAGTGGCACGCTCAACGGCCACCACAGCCTCGACCTGCTGGGTTCAGGTGGTCTTTCCACCTCAACCTTCCAAGTAGCTAGAACTATAGGCACATGCCACCACACCCAGCTAATTTTCTGATTTATTGGAGAGATGAGGCCTCACCAAGTTGCCCAGGTTGATCTTAAACCCATGGGCTCAGGCAATCCTCTCACCTTGGCCTCCCAAGTGCTGGGATTATAGGTATGAGGCACTGCGCCTGGCACATTCAGCAGTTTTTGACCAAAAATGTCATGACCCCCATCCCCCACCCTCCATATTCACCTGACCTCACCCTGGGCAATTTTTTTTTTGTTTCTCTGGATGAGACAAAGTTCTTAAAAGGAAATATTTTGCCGATATGGAAGAGGTGAAACAAAAAACGGCAGAAGCACTAAAAGGCATCCAAATTGACAAGTTCAAAAACTGTTTTGAGCTGTGGGAAAAGCATCTCAATAGGTGTATTGCATCAAATGGAGAGTACTTTGAAGCTGATTGAAGTGTAAATTTTTTATAAGTAAATTTTGGAGTTTTTTGGGTCCCCCTCGCAGTTCTGCTAGACAAGCCCTGAACCAAGTAAACAAACCTTCCACTGACCTTGAGGTGCTTGACTCCAAAGTCAAGGTTATCTCCCTTAGACCCAGGCAAGAAAGGACCCTGCTCTGGCCTCCTCTAGCCTCAATTCTCCCCAAAAGAGGAGTCTGTAGCACCCATGGGCCATGTCCACCCAGATCTGCACTCCTCCTTTAGAAGACACTCTGGGTACCCAAGATGCCCAGCAATCCCTGTCCAAGTGGGCCCAAGCCACGTTGAAGGCCTGCATGGGTCCATCCTCCTACGAGGATACCACACCCCTGATGGGAGGCACCCCTGGGTCCTAGGGAAGGGTTAGGGAGTGGCCGTTTGAATGGGGTTTGGGCAGAGCTGGAATGTGTGGGCTGAAATAAGCACAGCGTGTGCGGGAGACCCCCTCACAGTGGGAGCCAGTGGGGGGAATTAGGGGTCCTGCTCCCCCTCTTCCCCACAGCCACCACATCTGAATGTAGAAATCCAAGAATTCTACATTAAAATCTGGCTTTGTGGTACATTTTGAGAGGTATAATTTTCTAGTAGGAAGACAGAACCTATTGTGTTTAACCATCTATGGCCTGATTGATAACGTTTGCATGTGGCATATGGGCCTTCATTTGTACTGTTTCAGTGACTCAGATATCCAGGCCCTGGCTGTACCCTGGGGTGGTAACTAGGGTTGTGTGAAGGCTTTATACACTGCCAAGTTGAGTACCACAGTCCCTTTTGGATCTCTCTTGAGAGCCACCCCTGCTAGCCAAGCCATGTCTGAGGGTGCGAGGGCCACACATTGAAAGGAAGATGCCTGTGGAAGGGGCCGGGGGACTGTCCTGGACTTCAGAAGATCAAGGCTGGATTCCAGACAGTCCTGGCTCCTCTTTCCCTGTTCTGTTATGTACCTTCCACCCACAAATATCTGAAACATTTTTATTTCAACCTGTAGGTTCTCCTGACAGAAAGGGTTTCATACATTTATGATTCACCATGAAAGATGCTATTTGGGGGAGGGGAAGCTGTTTCTTTTCCATTCCAAGCAGATCTTTCTCTTCTAACAGGATTGGGTAAACATACTGCACCTTCCCTAGCAATCCGCTCCTCTCTTGCCTGGGTGTAAGGGAGATAACTTCGACTGAGTTTTTCGGTGTCGAGTTCTATTCCATCCCCTACCCCTCATATGACTCTTTGCAGACTAAGATGTCTGATCTCCTCTGCTACCTCTCCACCTGGGCTCCCTCAACCCCCGAACAGCAGAAGAGAGTGACTTGGCAAGGTTAGGCTAGAGCCCAAAGCACACCTCTCCAAATGGCACATATTTTGGAAGTTTTGTGTGCTCACTTTAATGTTGTGTAGATTATTCTTATACCTCATAATATTTTTTTTCTACCCCTAAATAATTTCTCCCAAAATCTTTGAGCTAAGCTGTCACCTCAAGAAGATGAGACCTATTTATCTCATGGTTTGGCATCCCCCGGGGCACCCCAGTTTGAGAAGCAGAGTGTTTCCTCCGCCCTCCTCTCGAACCCTTTTCTGGCTCCGTAGTTTCTGTCTTGAGGCACAGAGGCCAGAGGTCTTGAGGAATGCCACCCTGGGAGGAGTGTTGCAAGGTTTCCTGGGAATCCCCATATAACACAAGAGTGTCCCCATCATAGACACAGACACACTTGCTGGCTTTTAGTCTCTCGGAAGAGGGCATTTCCAGAAGGATGGACGGGGAAGCTGGGGGGTCCTCTCTGGGCACTAACATGTCTGCCTCCACCCCACCCCTTCCACACAGACCATGACAACTCGCTAAGTGTGAGCATCCCCCAGCCGTCCCCACTGAGGGTCCTCCTGGGGGCCTCCCTCACCATCCCCTGCTATTTCATCGACCCCATGCACCCTGTGACCACCGCCCCCTCCACCGCCCCCCTCACCCCGAGAATCAAGTGGAGCCGCCTCTCCAAGGAGAAGGAAGTGGTCCTGCTGGTGGCCACCGAAGGACGCGTGCGGGTCAACAGCGCCTACCAAGACAAGGTCTCGCTGCCCAACTACCCGGCGATCCCCAGCGACGCCACCTTGGAAATCCAGAGCCTGCGCTTCAATGACTCTGGGGTCTATCGCTGCGAGGTGATGCACGGCATCGAGGACAGCGAGGCCACCCTGGAGGTCGTGGTGAAAGGTGAGAGCCTCCCGCTGGGACGCTGCTTCATCCGCAGAAAGAGCCGGAAGGGTCTCCTCACCAGTGCGTGCACAGACAGGCTGGCTTTCAAGCTGCTCCTCCAGGCACCTGTTTGCATTTTAGTCGAGTTCCATCACTTCAGTGGCTTCTTCTGTAACATGGAGCTGGTAATTTTATTCTCTCTGAACTTTTGGGAGAATTAAATACTATCTGGCCACGGTCGTGGATAAATGACAGTGAGTTCTTCACAACAATCCTGTGATTCTGTGGGCCTTGTGATCAACCTTACAGACAAGCACAAGCTGGGGTTAAGTCTTGCCTGAGGTTACCCTAGAAGTGAGTCCAAACAGTCTCCTGACGCTTCTACCAGGTGTCTTTTCCCTTCCTCTCGTTCTCAGTTTCAAAAGCCAAAGAAAGGGCTGGAGACTCTCTGGTCTCCTCTCTCTCTACAGTCCAAGGAGAACGGTTGGTTTCTTGGTTACCTTTGGGACTTTGGTCTGCACCCTATATTTCCCAGAGCTAGGTGGGAGACACCATCAAAGACGGTCCACTCCTAGGTGCCCTGTAAACAGAGCTCCTACTAGAATGCCCCTGGGCTGAGGCTGCAGGTGTGACACTGAGTGTCTCTTTCCCCAAAGAAATATGGGGTCCTGGAGTGACAAGAAAAAATTATAAGGAGGCAGATTTCAGTTCAAATCAAAGAACTTTCCAATTATTGAAATTATCCTAAGTCTTCAAAAAGGAATGCCTTGGGAGGAAGTGAGTTCCCCGTTACAGGGTGTTCCAGTGAATTCAGCAAATGTACAGGGGGAGTCGGGCATCAGCCTGGACCAGACAGTTCTAAGGTCCCTTTGACAATTGCCACAATCCTGTGGGGGCCTCAACGATTGGAGACTGTGCCTAATGCCCGTGTGCACGTGTCTTGCAGGTATCGTGTTCCATTACAGAGCCATCTCCACACGCTACACCCTCGACTTCGACAGGGCACAGCGGGCCTGCCTGCAGAACAGCGCCATCATCGCCACGCCCGAGCAGCTGCAGGCCGCCTATGAGGATGGCTTCCACCAGTGTGACGCGGGCTGGCTGGCCGACCAGACCGTCAGGTGAGCCCTAGCCACCTGCAGAGTGGACATCAGGGCTGGGAGTCCAAGGGTCAGAGGCCACAGGGCAGTGGGCCAGGTGATGGGGTGGAATGTTGACCAGCACCGAGTTGGTGTCAGCATGACACCATGGCCTGCGCAGATTAGGGGTCAGGGTCATGCTGTGCTCAACACAGGCGTTCAATGACCCGACACAAATCCCTGTTATTTGCTCTTGCAATGGAGTATGTGGTTCCTAGCAGTCTTACTCTACACGGCGTTATTTTTCCTACCCATTTTTTTTCTTTACTACAATTTTCTCAGTTACTGGGTTTTGTTTCTGCTTTTGTTTTTAACTTTAGTGTTTTCTATATTTTCGTAAACCACCTTACAACCTTTTAGTTTTGAATAAGGAAAGACATAAATTAAGCTTCTTGGTATAGCCCCAGTGTAGCCGCTGGGAAATATCAGAGCAGATAGAGCCCTGACTTTAAGGAATCCCAGCACATGGTGCATGAGCCTGTGGAGACAAGATGAGACAGCTCATTTCAGGTGGACTGTAGCTCCAACAGCAATGGCCAGAACCACAAAGCCTCAGGAAGAAAATAAAGGGAAGCCGGGCTTGGTGGCTCAGCCTGTAATCCCGTGCTTTTGGAGGCCGAGGTGAGTGGATTGCCTAAGCCTGCGGGTTCGAGACCCACCTGGGCAACTTGGCGAGACCTCATCTCTACAATAAATCAAAAATGAGCCGGGCATGGTAGCGCGCGCCTGTCATTCCAACTATTTGGAAGGCTGAGGCGGAGGGATCACCGGAGCCCAGCGAGTCGAGGCTGCGGTGGCCGGGAGCGGCCACTGCACTCCAGTCTGGGTGACAGAGTGAGACTCCAACTCAAAAAAAAAAAACAAAGAAAACAAAGGGAAATGTCAATGCAGTCATAGGGTGGGCAAAAAATCTTAGGACACAAAAGCCACTAACTATTAAAACAACAAGATGAGACAACAGTCTAACATGGTTTAAGAACCCACATCTTGTCATCAGAAAGAGTTGGACTCAAATTCCAGCTCTAGCCCTTGGAAGCTGTGTGACCTTGGACAAATTATTTAACATCTCTGAGCCCCAGTTTCTTCAAGTGTAAAATAGATTCATTATAGCACTTGGCTCATTAGGTTACTGCTAAAAAACCATAGGCCATGGGCCACATCCAACCACCCCTTGTTTCTGTAAATGAAGTTTTATTGAACATAGCCACACCCATTTGTTTATATACTGTCTGTGGTTGCTTCATGCTACAGTGGCAGTTGAGTGGTCATCACAGAGACCCTATGGCCTACAAAACCTAAACTATTTATGGTCTGGCCTTTTCTTTTTTCTTTTCTTTTCTGCTTTCTTTTTTTTTTTTAGAGACAGGATCTTGTTGCCCAGGCTGGCATGCAGTGGCACCATCATAGCTCACTGCAGCCTCAAACTCTTGGGTTCAAGCAATGCTCCCACCTCAGCCTCCCAAAGCGCTGGGATTACAGGTGTGAGCCACCATGCCCAGCCTATCTGACCTTTTGTAGAAAAGATTTATGGGCCCCTGATAGAGTGCGCTTGGTACCACTAAATATTCAGTAGAGGGGGCTGCGTTTAACCATGAATAACTATAAAAACAGAGAGACAGTTCACAGATTCAGAGCAGACATTGTAAAATGCAACGTGAAGCCTCTGTTTTTTCCTATGAAGGAAGAGGATTTCAGGGCACAGGCCGTGAGCTTCCCTCTGTTCGCTGAATGTCACACCTCTGCTTTGGGTTCCTGGCAGGTACCCCATCCACACGCCCCGGGAAGGCTGCTATGGAGACAAGGATGAGTTTCCTGGCGTGAGGACATATGGCATCCGAGACACCAATGAGACCTATGATGTGTACTGCTTCGCCGAAGAGATGGAGGGTGAGGCCACCCCGCCCACCAGGTGGCACCTGGCTCCCTTCCCATGGGCCCCTCCCCCTCCCAGTCCCCACTGACACTCAGGATCACACAGGCCTTCTCTGTGCAGGTGCAAGCTCAGGGCCTGACACACTCAATCTTCCTCTGTCGTGAAGGGGCAGGGAGCGGACTACATCCTTCATTCTCCACTTTGGAAAGGGCCCCCACATCTGCAAACTGCCTGGTGGCATCACTGGGCCCAAGGCCTCATGTCACAAGGGGTCTCTCACCTCAGACGGCCCCTCCCACCCAGGACCCTCACAACTCTGGGCACCCTGTCCCAAGGTTCACTGCACCAGGAAAGCCCAGCCTTCGCACCCTCGAAAGAGACCCCAGGGCTGTCCAGGGTAGGCCCATCAGAAACATGGTTCCCACGAGTGCTGGCTGCCCAGCCACCCTCTCTCTGCATCCCTGTTACCAGGACCCAGTCCTGTCCCAGGCCTGCCCAAGGGGCTAGTTCTGAAGAGCGTCAGGGGCGGCGGGGGGAATCCAGGACCTTTTCTCTGTTCCATAAAGGGCACCGATATTGGTGACAGAATTGCCTAGGCACATGAGTGACACCCTTTCCACCATCTGTACCCAGTTATCCCTTCAGACATCCCTACTCTGCCACCCCCCCACCACACCCCTCAGCAACAAGCACCAGCACCTCCATGCTGGGGAGATAAGCCCACCAACCGACACAGTCTGAGGCCAGGGTAGGCCCCAACTCTCCCATCACTACAGCCCCCTGCCTCACTCTCACCCCAGGGACCAAACTCCTCTACTAGGTGCCAAGTATTTGTGTTCCCACGTTTGGCTAACCAAAGACAAACAGAACAGCCACTGAGTAGGGGCAACCACCACCACCTCCCGACAGTGCTGCCAGCCCCACCTGGGCCCTTGGCACAACCTTGTTAGGTCTTTGGAAATATTTTTTAAGACTCACTGGCCCCAAATTATGCTTTTATGGACTCTACAGGGCCTAGAGACCCCAGTTTGAGAACCACTGCTCTAGGGGGTCAAAGTCTGATGCCCGCTTTTCCCATGAGAATTTAAATTTTGTCAATAGATTTGCTTCGGGCTGGTACTGCTTAACCCCTGGGAGAGACCCTAACGGTGAGAAGTCACACAGCCAACGCCGCAAAGATGCTTGTGGGCGAAAGAATGTGCCTCCCGGCTCTCACACTTGCTCTATCCTTTGCCCAATCATTTGAGCTGCTGCTTTCTTGGTCCCCCTGCTTTAGGAAATTGATGCCGTCCTGCCCAAAAGCCCAGAAAAGAAAAAGAAAGAAAAAAAAAGATGGAACATAGGAAATGAAGGGCAAATTCAGAGATACAGACACATGAGACCAGGGCTTAGGAAGTTAGAGGCCAAACTCCAACTCCCGAGACCTCGTGGAAGGGCGTGGATCTCTGGGGACACGGGGCAGGGAGGGAGAGGGAGACCCTCACCCTGCCGGCTGTGTCCTTCACAGGCGAGGTCTTTTATGCCACGTCTCCGGAGAAGTTCACCTTCCAGGAGGCCGCCAACGAGTGCCGGCGGCTGGGCGCCCGGCTGGCCACCACGGGCCAGCTCTACCTGGCCTGGCAGGGCGGCATGGACGTGTGCAGCGCCGGCTGGCTGGCCGACCGCAGCGTGCGCTACCCCATCTCCAAGGCCCGGCCCAACTGCGGGGGCAACCTCCTGGGCGTGAGGACCGTCTACCTGCACGCCAACCAGACGGGCTACCCCGACCCCTCCTCCCGCTACGACGCCATCTGCTACACAGGTCGGGCAGGGGCTGGAGGCGGGAAGGGAGGGGTCGCGCCACTGACATGGGGGCCCGGGGGGAAAGAAGATCTTGGAAAGGAAGGGTGGGTTTTTGCCCCTTGAAAGGGCTGCTGGGTAACCGAACCCCATGTTTTTAGCGCTGTCTCTCCTCCCCACCCCCACCCCCCATTTTCACTGGTTCGTAGGAAGCGCCAAGGGAGAGACGCTGCAGCCTGCAGGGCACTCAGCCCTGTCTCATCGGACCAGCATAGAAGAGGGTTAAAAGCATGAGCTTTAGAGTCTGTGCTTTCTCAGATCTGAATCGCAGCTCCGCCACCTACTATTGTGCTCTGAGCCTCGGTTTCCTCACCTACCTAGCGTGCAGATGCTGGTACCGCCTGGAAGATGGCAGGCGCCTGATATGAACCCATGCGACCACAGGAGGGCGCTGTTATCCGCCCTTTCAAATAGTACGCACTTTTAAAAGCGGAGTCGACGTGCCATTGAAAAGACTAGTGGTAGCAGGACGCGGTGCTCATGTCTAGAATCCCAGCACTTTGGGAGGCAGAGGCAGGAGGTTTGCTCTAGTCCAGGGGTTCGAGACCAGTCTGGGCAACATAGCAAGTTGGTGTGGTGGTGCTGACCTACAGTCTCAGCTACTTGGGAGGCTGAGGTGGAAGAATAGCCTGAGCCCTGGAAGGTGAGGCTGCAGTGAGTGTAAACAGATGAGGAAAAAAAAAGAACACAACAAAGAGTAGTAGAATGTCTGGCAGAAACTTTATTTTGAAAAATAAGACTAAACTCTTTAAATAAATTTTTTGTCTTATATCTAACACAATTTGAGGTATAATTATAGTTGTGTTAACTCTTCGAGGAAAAAAAATCAATGAATAACATACATGAAGACTTGTCAAATTTTTATGAGTTTTTTTTTTATATAACACAAGGACGGCCCATTTCATGTTTCATTTTCACAGCCTGACCTTACAGGAAGAGAGTTATTTATTTTTACAAAGATAATGAAACTGTCTCCCCAAAGCCTCTCTTAACCTTTTGACCGTCTAACTACCTTTTTGGAAGTGGTTTCACTCTCACAAGACCTTCCTTTGTCCGCGGCTATGAGGCAGGCGGTTCTCCCAAGTCACCTTCATCCATTTCATGAACCATATCTCCTGCAAGGTGGTACGACTTCTCTTTATAACTCATTTACCTGGTCCCATTGGATAGTTACGACTATCAGGCGTCCAGCAAGATGCTCGTGAGATGGGGGAAGTGGTGGCAGGTGTTGAGCAGGAGGGGATGTTGGGGTGGAAACTTTATAAGTAGTCGACTTGCCAGTCAGGTGTGGTGGCTCACGCCGGTAATCCTAGCCCTTTGAGAGGCTGAGGCAGGAGGACTGCTTGTGCCAAGGAGTTCAAGACAAGTCTGGGCAACACAGCGAGACCTCATCTCAAAATATATATAAAATTTTATGTTTTCATTATAAAAGCAGTCAGCTTTTTTTTTTTTTTTTTTTGCCTACTGGTAACTCACATTCTTTTGCAATCTTGAAGCTTTGGGGCTCCTCTAATGAATAACCCGGTAGCCGAGAACCCCTGCAATGTGCCCACCAAGCACCTGTCACACAGCCGTTGTCCTCCGGCCCCAGCAGGGAAGGAGAGGGTCTGATGCTCACCTCCAGCCCGTTCCCCACCCCCATCAGGCCAGCAGTCCCAGGCTGAGCGGCTAAAGCTTGTCTTTGCCCCTGCCCCAGGTGAAGACTTTGTGGACATCCCGGAAAACTTCTTCGGGGTAGGGGGTGAGGAGGACATCGCCATCCAGACGGTGACCTGGCCTGACGTGGAGCTGCCACTGCCCCGAAACATCACGGAGGGTGAAGCCCGAGGCAATGTCATCCTCACCGTAAAGCCCATCTTCGACGTACCCTCCACTTCCCTGGAGCCCGAGGAGCCCTTCACGTTTGCCCCTGATGGAGAGGCCACCACCTTCCCTGAGGCTGAGAACGGGACCGGAGAGGCCACCAGCACCTGGGGCCTTCCCGAGGAATCCACACCTGGCCTGGGTCCTGCCACGGCCTTCACCAGCGAGGACCTGGTCGTGCAGGTGACCGCTGTCCCTGGGGCAGCTGAGGTCCCTGGGCAGCCACGCTTGCCAGGGGGTGAGTACCTGCCCCTCAGGGGATGCATCGGAGACAGGTAGAGAGAACGGACCTATGGGTGAGGGATCATCCCCGGCTGTACCCCCAACTTAGCCCGCCCCTGTGACAAGCTTCTCTCCTCTCAGACCCTGCTCTCCTCGTCTGTGAAGCAAAGAGGACTGGACAAGCCAGTCATTTTCATACTCTTTTGCCATGAAGGAGTTTCTTCGGATGAAGTAGTACGTAAAAGCCAGTGTATATATCAAGGCAAAGGTGCCACACGGATCTCAGTGGAATGGAGAACAGGAACTCCTTCTGTTCAGGGCTCCTCCTTACCCCACCAGTCATCCCCACAGTCATTCCACAAATAGAATCACTAGGAAACCACGGCAGCAGGTGACCCCGAGTTCTCTCACTGCTCTGACCTTCCAGGACAAGGGTCGGTAAACTGACCAGTGGGCCAAGTTTAGCTGTACCTGTATGGTCCGGGAGCTAAGAACGGTTTTTACATTCTTAAATAGTTGAGGGTAACAAGTCAAGGAAAAATAATATCCTGTGACACATGACTATTACGTAAAATTCAAACAAGTAAAGTTTCATTGGAACAAAGCCATACCCATTTGTGGACGTGTTGTCCATGGCAAACTTAGGATAACCGTAGCAGAGCTGAGTACAGCTGGCCCTTGGTATCCGGGGGGGTCTGCATCCTCAGATTCAACCAATCATGGATGGAAGATAGCCAAAAGAAAAAAAATATAACAAAAGACAATACAGACTTCAAAACAAGGCAGTATAGCAACTATTTGCATAGTATTTACATTGTATTAAGTATTATAAGGAATCTAGAGAAAATTAAAAGTAGCTAGGAGAGACCAGGCATGGTGGCTCACACCTGGACTCCTAGCATTTGGGGAGGCTGAGGCGGGAGGATTGCTTGAGACCAGGAGTTCGAGACCAGCCTAGGCAACCATAGTGAGACATCCATCTTTAAAAAAATAGAAAAATTAGCTGGGCATGGTGGTGTGCTCCTGTAGTCCCAGCTACTCAGGAGTCTGAAGCAAGAGGGGGGCGGTGGCGGGGAGGCTTGAGGAGAACACCCGGCTCGCCCTTCACCTGATGGTCTGGTCCTGCAGCCAGTCGGTGCCACACTGCTCATAGCCCACTTCGTAGGCGGCCTGGAGCCCAGGAAGTCAAAGCTGTGTTGAGCCAGATTGTGCTACTGCATTCCAGTCTGGGTGACAGAATGAAGCCCTGTCTCCAAAAAAAAAAAGTAGCTGGGAGGATGTACATAAATTATATGCAAATACTACACCGGGACTTGAGCATCCAAGCATTTTGGTATCCGAGCGGGTCCTGATTACCGAAGGACAACAAGTTGTAACAGAAACCATATAGTTTACAAAACCCAAAATATTTGCTATCTGGCCCTTTCCAGAAAACGCTTCTAACCCTGTTCTAGGATGATGGCATTCCTGGTGCTTAATAAATGACTGGGGGCGTTACACAGCATACAGCCCAGATTCTCCCCAAACTCAAGTCCTTGAACAAGAAGGACATTCTGGCGTGGTCTCCACAAAGGCCTTGGTGGTGTCCGCTCCTCAGGGGAGGAAGAGATGACCACCCACCATCATACTCACAAAGCCACCCAGAGGATTCTGACCTCGGCTCAGATAGATCCAATATGCCAGACAGAAGGAGCTGGGTCCCCTCCATGCCCATGGAGCCTTGAGAACCGGGCACCATGGGCCCCGGACCTGACTCTCCCTCCTGCTCACCCTCTCCTCCTCACACAGGGGTCGTGTTCCACTACCGCCCGGGATCTGCCCGCTACGCGCTGACCTTCGACGAGGCGCAACAGGCCTGCCTGCACACCGCGGCGGTCATGGCCTCGCCTGAGCAGCTCCAGGCCGCCTACGAAGCGGGCTACGAACAGTGTGACGCCGGCTGGCTGCAGGACCAGACCGTCAGGTGAAGGGCGAGCCGGGTGTCCTCCTCAAGCCCCCCTCGCCGTCCCCCTCCAGCTTGACCCAGTGCCCTTCCATGCAGCAGTGCTCTTCTGAAGCCAGGGATCCCCCAGGGACTCCCAGACCCTGCCCTCAGCTGCTCAGGGAATTCACTGCATGAGGGGCTACTTTGGCTTGAATCTCATCAGACAACCGAAGACATGCTGGTCCAAGGCTCTGAGTAGTCTCCATCTTCATCCTGGGGCCCTGCATCTCCCAGCCCCCAGAACAGGTCCTTATCTTGCCCTCCCACCCTCCTCTGCAGATACCCCATCGTAAGCCCACGGACCCCATGTGTGGGTGACAAGGACAGCAGCCCGGGGTCAGGACCTACGGCGTGCGCCCGTCATCAGAGACCTATGATGTCTACTGCTATGTGGACAGACTTGAGGGTATGGGCTACATTCTCATTTTTCGGGCCCTAGATGGGTAGGGGGCTGCCAGGGAGACACAAGGAAAAGGGAGAATTACCACCCTCCAACCCATTCCCACCTAGCCTTCCAAGTGGAAAAGCATCCTGTTTACAAAAGAAGGCCCAGCCAGGTGTGATAGCTCACACTTGTAATCCCAGCAGTTTGGGAGGCCAAGGCGGGAGGATTGCTTGGGCCCGGGAGTCCAAGACCAGCCTGGGCAACATAGTGAGACCTCATCTCCACAAAAAGTAGAAAAATTAGCTGGTCATGGTGACAGGTGCCTATAGTCCCAGCTACTCAGGAGGAGGCTGAAGTGAGAGGATCATATGAGTCCAGAAGGTCAAGACTGTGGTGACTGAGCCACTGCACTCCAGCCTGGGCAACAGAGTGAGACCTCAAAAAAAAAAAAAGAAGGTCCATCCAGCCCCCTCTCTCAGATGAAGCCCCTCTCTCCCTCCTAGGCAGTTCATGTGGTTCCCTCAGCACTGCCGGTGAGCAGAGCAGATGCCTTAACAAAGCAATGAGTTCTGTGGGTAAATAAGTCAACTTATTATAAATAAATGTTGCTGGGTGTGGTGGCTCATGCCTGTAATCCCAGCACTTTGGGAGGCAGAGGCAAGACGATTGCCTGAACCCAGGGGTTTGAGACCAGCCTCGACAACTTGGTGAGACCTCGTCTTTAAGTCAAAAAATTAGCCAGGCATGGTGGCATACGCCTGTGGTTCCAGTTACTTGTAAGGATGAAGCGGAAGGCTCATCTGAGCCCAGAAGGTCGAGGATGTGGGGGCCATGAGTGTGCCACTGCACTCCAGCCCAGGCAACAGAGTGAGACTCTAAATAAATAAATAAATAAATAAATAAATAAATAAATAAATGTTATATACACTATCTGCCTCTTGGAGAGTCCCAATACCTGGGAACAAATCAAAGGCTCTAAGAAGTCCTGCAGGAAAAAAAAAAGAAGAAAAAGAGAACAAACCTCTTTAACGCTATTTAACCAACAATGCGCAAGCATTGCCAAAGCTTATTTAATCACAGATCTTTATTTTGATTTATTTATTTATTTTACTCTGAATGAAAATTACCAAATTCCTATGCCACTGATCCCAAGTTAGGAAATGCTGGTGTCCTGGGAAGATTTCAGCTTCCCACTCACTTGTTTTGGCCAAGTCATTTAACCTTTCTAGAGCTCAGTTTCCTCATCTAAAAAATGGGGCTGATTTATACCCACATCAGAGGCGTTTTTGAGTATTAAATGAGAAACACATGAAAAGTACCTGGCCCAGGCAGGTGTCCGATAAACGTGAGCTTCTTTCCCCCAAGCTGGATAGGCACCCCAGTGGATGTGGGCAGGTCCACAGCTGTCACAGTAGTCACGGTGCTAAGTGCCAGGGGTAAACGGGAGAGTGGAGGGTGCCAAGGCCACCCGCCTGTCTTGGCCACGGGAGCAGATGCCTCCGTGATAAATCAGAAAGGAGGGAAAATTGTTTCCCTGTGAATGGCCAGCTCATCCTAGTTCCTATGTAAACAGTGCATTTTTTACCACTGGGTCCCGGTTCCCAGGAAGCCCCAGTCCAGAGCAAACAAGAGCACTTAGTCATCTGTTTCCCCTGACCCAGATCTAAGGGAGAGTGGTCGAAGAAGGAGCCCGACTGAGGTAGGGGGCTGGGCTTAACCCAGTGTGTTCCAGGGCGAGTGTGGAAGCCTGGTGAGGAGAGGTGGGGGCAGGGGAGCTCTGCCCCTGTGTGAGCAAGAGTGCTCTGGCCATGGGCATGGAGGGTCACCCCACCCCCTCCTCTGCCCCCAGGGGAGGTGTTCTTCGCCACACGCCCCGAGCAGTTCACCTTCCAGGAAGCACTGCAGTTCTGTGAATCCCAGAACGCCACGCTGGCCTCCACGGGCCAGCTCTACGCCGCCTGGAGCCGCGGCCTGGACAAGTGCTACGCCGGCTGGCTGGCCGACGGCAGCCTCCGCTACCCCATCGTCACCCCGCGGCCCTCCTGTGGCGGGGACAAGCCAGGCGTGAGAACCGTCTACCTCTACCCCAATCAGACCGGCCTCCTGGACCCGCTGTCCCGGCACCACGCATTCTGCTTCCGAGGTAGGCAGCCTGCCCTCTCCTCCAGGGCTCCGCCCCCTCCTGGGCCGCACCCCTCCTAGCCCCGCCCACTACTCTTTCCCCGAGCAAGCCTGAAAAAATCAGACCCTCTGGGGAAGGGGCAGCTCTGGATTGAGCATGACCTTAGGCTTTGACCCCAAGGCAAGGTCATCCTTCCAAAGTTCTCCAGAGACGAGAAGTAAGAATTTGAACTCTAAAATCAATCAGACCTGACTGTGAATTATGACTCTCTTAATAGCTGTGTGAAAATGGGAATATAAAGTTTCCTACTTCGAAGAGACTTACTATAAGGATTAGCAGGGATTGTGTATGTGATGCATTTTGAATAGTGCCTGGGACATAGAAAATGCTCAATAAATGTTAGATTTATTATATATATGTGTATATATATATGTATATATGTGTATATATATATATATATACACACACACACACATAATATAATACATAGCTTTACCTTATACCTATACCTTGTCAAATTCTCTACTAGTAAATATTTTTGTCATGAGTTTAGTCAAATTACTTTATTCTTCCTCACTAAGCACCAGTAATTCATGTTTTTAATTGACCCATGCAATGGACGCGCTGCCAGGTCAACTATGTTTCCCAGTTAGACTTCTGAGCGTGACATCTTCAAGCATTGCATTGGGTGTGGCCAGGGCGTGGCCAAGGCATTGCTGGCTTCTGATTGGATGAGTGCTTGCAGGGTTTTTGAAGTGTCTGGGTGCTCTTACTAGAATGTAGATTGTGGTAACAGCTTGTACCATATTTTAGGTATTATACATCAAAACTGAGTATCTGTGCAACTTCCCGTGAATCTATAACTGTTTTCAAATAAAATTAAGGAAAAAATACTCAAATGTCCCTAAGCTTCCCAGACTTCAGGGTCACTTTTTAAAACCCAATTCAAAGCTCAGCCAGGTCTCCCCAGCCAGCCTCAACAAAGTCAATCCCCTTCCAGAGGATTTGGTGAAGCTCTTGTCCCAGTACCCCGCTCCCTGCTTTGAGCAGCAGAAGCCAAACCAATTAGCCTCCCAGCAAATTCCCAGCCACGCATCCCAACATTCACTCCATTCTAACCCTCGGTGAATTCAGCCTTGTATATTATCCTGCAGAGAAGTGTGGCTTTCCTCCTTCCCAAGCCCCTGCTGGTTTTTTTTCCCAAACCAGAACAGTTACCCTCAGTCAAGGAATCCTGCCTACCCCCCCTCCAAATGCCAGGACGGCTTCTTGGAATTTAAATAGCATCCTCTTGTTTTTGGCCCCAACACACTTGGAACATAATCTCTGTTCCCAAGAAAGTCAGCATCGTTCAGTAGTTGAGAGCATGGAGTCTGGAACCAAATGCTTGAATTCAAAGATTAGATCTGCCACTTATAAGCCACTGACCTTGGGCAAATTATGTAACTCTGTGCCTCAGTTTCCCCATCTGCACAGTGGAATAATAATATTAATATCATAAAACCGTTATGAGATAAAATGATTTTATATACATAAGGCTTTTAAAGCAATGTCTGGCATGTGTAAGAGTCTTCAGGAGAGGTGTCCCAGACTATCCTGAACCAAACTGCTGATGGTGTGTACATACAGACATTGTATAGTTGATGCAAGTGACTCTTATTAATTAAGAAGGCAAGAGCCATCTCTGTGAACTGGGAGGTGAGGTGGGAGTGGCCCAGCAAGGCTCTCGAACAGGCCTGACCCATCTCAGAGTCCCCTTTCTCCTCTCAAAAAGAGCAGGCCGCCGGGCTCGGTGGCTCAGCCTGTAATCCCGCGCCTTTGGGAGGCTGAGGTGAGTGGATTGCCTGAGCCCACGGGTTTGAGACCCGCCTGGGCAGCGAGACCTCATCTCTACAATAAATCAAAAAATCAGCCGGGCGTGGTAGCGCATGCCTGTAATTCCGGCTACTTGGAAGGCTGGGGCGGAAGGATCGCCGGAGCCCAGCAGGTCGAGGCTGCGGTGGCTGGGAGCGGCCACTGCACTCCAGTCTGGGCGACCGAGTGAGACTCCAACTAAAAAAAAAAGAAAAGCCAGCCTGGGATGGGTCACTGAAGGGAGGGACCTTCACCATCCATATCCCCTTCAGGTGTCTCAGCAGTGCCATTTCCAGGAGAAGAGGAGGGTGGCACACCCACACAGCCCTCTAGTGTGGAGGACTGGGTCGCTACCCAAGTGGTACCTGGAGTGGCTGCTGTCCCCTTGGGGGAGGAGACGACCACTGTCACCTTGGAGGAGATGACCACAGTCCCAGACTTCACCATTGAGCCAGAAAACCAGACGGAATGGGAACCAGCCTACACCCCGATGGGCACAGTCCCACTGACAGGTTAGTGTGGCTTGGGCTGTGGGGCACACCCTGAAGCCTCACCCCCTGTTGATGGTGTGCTGGGGGGATTCTCTCCCTGGGACCTGTGTGCTGTTTCCCCAGCCCTGACAATGGCTGGGTGTGCTGCCGTGGGCAACTGCAGCCACCTCAACTGACCTCTAGACCCGCCTCAGGCTGACAAGAACAGCCTTATTCATAAAGCACTCCCACCCACATTCACTCTTCCCTTTCCTTTATTTCTCCTGCACATGCTCCCCAAATGCCCAGCCCTGTGCCAATCAGAGGGCTCTCAGATACCCAGTCCTCCTGCACCGACACCCCTACCCTAACCTTCTTAACCCTCTCTTGTAGGAAGATCTCCAAGAGAAGGGAAAGAACCAGGGAGGGACTTATTGGTGGAAGTCTTACTGCGACCTGTCTCCTTGCCTTTTTCCTCCTCTTGCCCCTCTTCTGAGCCAGGTCTCCCCAGCCAGAACTTCCTGAATTCCATCTGTCATGATTAAACCAGATGGAACTTAATAGAATGAAAGCAGCAAAGCTTGCTGGAAAAGGTGTTTTGAGAAATGTTGACTTACAGGAATGAACAGATTTCCCTGTTGCAAACCTTCTCAGAGCCTTGAATATGCTAATGTGCGCTGTAGGTCTCCAAGAGGAGGTGATGTACGCAGTGTCCAAATGGACCTGACCACAGAGCCTTTTGTCCCCACAAAGCATTGTTAACATCTAGTGGCTCCCAACGGGGGCAAGGCTGAATTAAAGCAATGTACAGTAATGTTTGTGTGTCTAGTAGAGTCAGTTTCCCTGGGGTCTGAGCATCTGAAAAAAATAGCGTATCAGAGCCTCCCACTAATTCATCCAGCCATGCACCAGCATGCTGTGCACGGTTCCCAAGCAATCTGGCAGTGCCAGGTGCTCCTCTAGGTGCTGGAAATGCAAAGCCTGGCCCCCTTCCATGCCAGAAGATAAGGGTGCATCTGGAGAACAGGTGGGAGTCTGGCCCAGGGACCCTACCCAGCAGCCACACCTGCCTGTGGCCCCTTCCTCACCCTTCTCCAGGACAAGAATAACAGAGTCCTCTTTGGCATGAAGGTGTGGCTTGGCACACTGGTGACCACTGGTGGGGACTTACCAATACGAAACGGGCTCCAGCGGCCCCAGGGAAATGTTTTCCAAACTGCAGTTCCCAAGCACTGGTTTCAGCCATATCTGGGAACCTACTGTTGACTCCCCATCTCTTTCTTTAAATTGACTTGCTTTAAAAAATAAATATAAATGTATCTAAAAAGAAATGCAGCCGGGCCCGGTGGCTCAGCCTGTAATCCCAGCACTTTGGGAGGACAAGGCAAGTGGATTGCCTGAGCCTGCAGGTTCGAGACTAGCCCGGGCAACTTGGCGAGACCTCGTCTCTACAATAAAATTAAAAAAATAATAATAAGTCCGGGCTCGGTGGCTCAGCTTGTAATCCCAGACCTTTGGGAGCCGAGGCGAGTGGATTGCCTGAGTCCGCGGGTTCGAGACCCACCCGGGAAACTTGGCGAGACCTCATCTCTACAATAAAATTTTTTAAAATGAGCCGGGCGTGGTAGCACGTGCCTGTAGTTCCGGCTACAGGGAAGGCTGAGGCAGAAGGATCGCTGGATCCCAGCAGATCGACGCTGGGGTGGCTGTGAGTGTGCGTGCCGCTGCACTCCAGCCTGGGCGGAGGGAGACTCCAACTCCAAAAAAAAAAGCAGGGCACGGTAGCATGCACCTGTAGTTCCAGCTACTTGGAAGGCTGAGGCAGAAGGATCACCAGAGCCCAGCAGGTTGACACTGGGGTGGCCATGAGCATGCCACTGCCCTCCAGCCTGGGAGACTTCAACTCAAAATAAATAAATTTTTTTTTTTAAAGAGAAATGTTACATGATGGCTTTCAGTGGTCATCCCGATGTGTTTCTGGTAAATACATTAAAACACATAACTGTCAAAATAAAAGGAGTCTTTTTTTGGGTCTCGCCTGAATTCATCAGGCTGCCACGACCGCTATTCTTCATGCCCTGCCTCTCCCCACCACCCCCAGGATTCTCTTCCAAGCAGGACTGAATCGTGGACCTGTTAGGGGGACCCAGCACTGCATCTGGGAAACAGGCCCCAAAGTACTTGCAAGGCTAAAGCCCAGTGAAGCCACCTTTTAAATAAGAAACAACAGCAAAAGGAAAGAATGTCATTTTGAATATTTAGAATGGTGGGGTTTTCTTTTTTATTTTCTCTATTTTTCGAATCCTCTCTAATAAGACTCTCAGAACTGAAAAAAAAAAAAAGTTAATGTATAAACAGCACCTGGCCCTCCTTGCCTCCAGGGATGGATTGGAATGAATGGTTCAGCATTGTGGAGGGCTTCCATTTCTGAACCACCAGGGCTGGGGATGGGGAGGATGGGAGTTTGCTTCTCTATTACTCTCCCAGGTGAAGCTGGTGCTGCTAACCCAGGGATCACACTTGGAAAACCATGGAATTAGAGACATGAGAAGATGTGGAAGTACTTGAAGGATGACATTGACTGTCTTCGGTGGTGGTCAGGCCCCCACAGGCATGGGTTATGTGGATGTCTCCCCCTAGAGTCTCACAGAGTACAGGCTGCATAGCCTGTGGTGCTGAGGGTAGTCAGGGGGAGCTCCCTGGTCACCTCCCTTCCTCCCTCTCTTCCTTTCTTTCTTCTTTTCCAAGCACATGGTTTCCTTGGGAAGTATCTGGGCACATCTATGATCTCTTGAGAGAAAAGTTTTTACTGTGTGAAGAAGAGTTCAGTTTCTATGTATGAACTTAAACGGGAGCAAAGTTAATAAGCCCACACCTGTCCTTCCTCCTCCTTTCCTCCAGGGATCCCTCCTACATGGCCTCCCACTGGCACAGCAGCAGAGGAAAGCACAGAAGGCCCTTCTACAACTGAAGTGCCCTCTGCCTCAGAGGAGCCGTTCCCTTCAGAAGAGCCATCACCCTCAGAGAAGCCATCGCCCTCAGAGGAATCATTCCCCTGGGAAGGGCCGTCGCCCTCGGAGAAGCCATCGCCCTCAGAGGAGACATTCCCTTCAGGGGAGCCATCAGCTTCAGAGGAGCCATACACAGCTTCACCCCCAGTGCCCAGCAGGACTGAGCTGCCAGGCTCTGGGCAGGCATCTGGGGTCCCTGGCATCAGTGGTGACTTCACAGGCAGTGGAGAAGCTTCAGGACACTTTGACTTCAGTGGGCAGCCCTCAGGAGACAGGGCAAGTGGAGGAGACCTTGACTCCAGTGGTCTTCCCTCCACAGTGGGCTCAGGCCTGCCTGTGGAAAGTGGACTGGGCTCAGGGGATGAGGAGAGAATTGATTGGTCCAGCACTCCTGATGTTAGCAGACTGCCCTCTGGAGGTGATGGCCTAGAGGGCTCTGCCTCTGGAGTCGGGGACCTCAGTGGACTTCCTTCTGGAAGAGAAGGTCTAGAGACTTCTGCTTCTGGAGTAGGAGAAATCAGCGGGCTTCCCACTGGAGGAGAAGTTCCAGAGACTTCCGCCTCTGGAGTAGAGGACCTCAGTGGGCTTCCTTCAGGAGGAGAAGTTCCAGAGACTTCCACCTCTGGAGTAGAGGACATCAGCAGGCTTCCTTCTGGAGGGGAAGTTCCAGAGACTTCTGCCTCTGGAGTAGGGGACCTCAGTGGACTTCCTTCTGGGGAAGTTCCAGAGACTTCTGCCTCTGGAGTAGAGGACATCAGCAGGCTTCCTTCTGGAGAAGTTCCAGAGACCTCTACCTCTGGTGTAGGGGACCTCAGTGGACTTCCTTCCGGAGAAGTTGTAGAGACTTCTGCCTCTGGAGTAGAGGACCTCAGCAGGCTTCCTTCTGGAGAAGTTCCAGAGACCTCTACCTCTGGTGTAGGGGACCTCAGTGGACTTCCTTCTGGAGAAGTTCTAGAGACTTCTGCCTCTGGAGTAGAGGACCTCAGCAGACTTCCTTCTGGAGAAGTTCCAGAGACCTCTGCCTCTGGAGTAGGGACCTCAGTGGACTTCCTTCTGGAGAAGTTGTAGAGACTTCTGCCTCTGGAGTAGAGGACCTCAGCAGGCTTCCTTCTGGAGGGAAGTTCCAGAGACCTCTGCCTCTGGTGTAGAGGACCTCAGTGGACTTCCTTCTGGAGAAGTTGTGGAGACTTCTGCCTCTGGAGTAGAGGACCTCAGCAGGCTTCCTTCTGGAGGAGAAAGTCTAGAGACCTCTGCTTCTGGAGTAGGGACTGACCTCAATGGACATCCTTCTGGAAGGGAGGATCTCGAAACCTCAGCTTCTGAGCTGAGGATCTCAGTGGAAAAGAAGACTTGGTGGGTTCGGCTTCTGGAGACTTGGACCTTGGCACACTGCCCTCTGGAACTCTAGGAAGTGGGCAAGCTCCAGAAACAAGTGGCCTTTCCTCTGGATTTAGTGGTGAGCATTCTGGGATGGACCTTGGGAGTGGTTCAGCCTCTGGCCTGCCTGATTTTAGTGGGCTTCCATCTGGATTCCCAACTGTCTCCCTCGTGGATACTACATTGGTGGAAGTAGTCACAGCCTCCACCACAAGTGAACTGGAAGGGAGGGGAACTATTGGCATCAGTGGTGCGGGAGAAATATCTGGGCTTCCCTTCAACGAGTTGGACATCAGTGGGAGTGCTAGTGGACTCCTTTCAGGAGTTGAACTCAGTGGTCAAGCATCTGGGTCTCCTGATATCAGTGGGGAAACATCTGGACATTTTGATGTCAGTGGACAGCCATCAGGGTTTCCTGACATTAGTGGGGGTACATCTGGTATTTTTGAAGTCAGTGGGCAGCCATCAGGGTTTCCTGACATCAGTGGGGAAACATCTGGAGTGACTGAGCATAGCGGTCTACCCTCTGGACAACCAGATGTCAGTGGAGAAGCATCTGGAGTCCTTTATGGCAGTGGTCAACCATTTGGCATGACCGACTTGAGTGGAGAAACATCCGGGGTCCCTGATCTCAGCGGACAGCCATCAGGGTGGCCAGGGTTTAGCGGGGCAACATCTGGAATCCCTGACCTGGTTTCTGGTTCCACAAGTGGCAGCGGTGACTCTTCTGGCATTACATTTGTGGACACCAGTTTGGTCAAAGTGACCCCTACTACGTTTACAGAAGAGGAAGGCTTAGGGTCTGTGGAACTCAGTGGCCTCCCTTCTGGAGAGGCAGGTCTGTCAGGCACATCTGGGACCGTGGACATCAGTGGACAATCTTCTGGAACAACTGATGCCAGTGGATTTATATCCGGGACCCCAGAATTCAGTGGCCTACCAAGTGGAGTAGCTGAGGTCAGTGGAGAATCCTCTGGGGCTGAGATTGGGAGCAGCCTGCCCTCAGGAGCACATGAGGGCAGTGGACTTCCATCTGGTTTCCCCACTGTCTCTCTTGTAGACAGAACTTTGGTGGAATCTGTAACCCAGCCTCCAACAGCCCAAGAAGCAGGGGAAGGGCCTTCGGGCATTTTGGAATTCAGTGGTGCCCATTCTGGAGCCCCGGACATATCTGGGGACCGTTCTGGATTATTGGACCTAAATGGTCTGCAGTCTGGGCTGGTAGAGCCCAGTGGGGAGCCACCAAGTACTCCATATGTTAGCGGGGACTTTGCCAGCACCCCTGATGTTAGTGGAGAATCTTCTGCAACCATGGGCTCCAGTGGAGAAGCCTCAGGACTTCCAGAAGTGACTTTAATCACATCTGAGTTCGTGGAGGGCGTTACTGAACCAACTGTTTCTCAGGAACTCGGCCAAAGACCCCCCGTGACACACACACACCCGCTTTTTGAGTCCAGTGGAGAAGCCTCTGCATCTGGGGACATTAGTGGAGCTACGCCAACACTCCCCAGGTTCAGGGTAGATGAGTCACCAGTTCCAGAATCCAGCAGCCAGACGTCTGCCTATCCTGAGGCTGGCATGGGGGCCTCTGCTGCCCCTGAGGCCAGCGGAGAAGTTTCTGGGTCCCCTGATCTGAGTGAAACCACCTCTGCATTCCACGAAACTGATCTCGAGAGAGGTTGGGCCTGGGGGAGAGCAGCAGCACTTTGACTCCGCAGGAAGGCCCCGGCGAGGGGTCAGCTGCCCCAGAATTAAGTAGAGAATCGACCACCCCTTACGCCGTGGGCACAGAGGTATCAGGCCTGCCTTCAGTCACACTCGTGGCTTCTGGAGACAGGACTGAAATCAGTGGAGATCTGTCTGGTCACACCTCAGGGCTGGATGTTGTCATCAGCACCAGCATCCCAGAGTCCGAGTGGACCCCGCAGACCCAGCGCCCCGCAGAGGCGCATCTAGAAATCGAGTCCTCAAGCCTCCTGTCCTCAGGAGAAGAGACCCAAACAGCCGAAACAGCCACCTCCCCTACTGACGCATCCGTCCCAACTTCTCCAGAAGGGACAGGTGAATCAGAGTCCACCGTTGCAGGTATGGTTAGGATTTTCTTTCCTTGCAATGCGTTGGGTAGTTCGGACTGTAAGTTACTGCCACAGAGCAGGAGACAGTGCAGCCCTAAGGTTCCAAGCACAGCTCCACCTCAGGCAAGATTCTTAACCTCTCTGAGCCTCATCTGTAAATTGGAAATAGTACCAGGGAAGATCAAACAGAATATAAATGTAGATAAAGCAAGCCCCTAGCATCTTACTTTGCACAAAGTGTACACTTAGAAAGATTAAGTGGTTACTGTTACAGTGGAATTATATCACATGAGTTTTTATTCATAAATTCAACTATCTGTATTTGGCACAGGGAGAGAAAAGGATGACTATTTAGGCAGATGATACTAGAAATTCTGCTCCTGCACCCTGCCCCAGTATGTAAAGAGCAAATCTGCCAATGACATTTATGTCCAAAGGTTTATGTTGTGCAGGGTTAAAACCTGCACAATTTAAGGACCTGTGAAGTGTCATTTTGCCTATCTGACTTTAGACACTGCGTCCCCACCCCCATCCCAATGAGAAGAGACTTCTGTACCATCATGATGGTCTCACCTCGACATATTCCTGGGCAGTGGGCAGTGGGCAATGGTAGCAGATTTTCCTTTGTTTTTTGTTTTGGGTCCCTTCCACCTCCCTTTGTGCAGAGAGAGCTTGCATAATCAGAGACCCCGCCCCCCTAGATGCTGGGGGCCAGGTGCCCAGAAAGGACAGGGTCCCCAGAAACATAACGACCCAAAGCCAGCCTCGTGGACTGCAGAAGCCTTGGGCCCCAACTGCACAGTCTCAGAGGCTATGCTGCTACCAGGTGGCTGTGATCCCGATGCTCAACTTCTCCCCTGGGGTTGCAGCCCCTGCCAGGTCCTGTGCTGAGGAACCCTGTGGCGCTGGGACCTGCCAGGAGACGGAGGGACACGTCATATGCCTGTGCCCCCCTGGCTACACTGGCGAGCACTGCAACATAGGTAAGCCCCCCATTGGCTGTGGGGGGTAAGGGCAGGGGTGTGGGGCGGACTCCTTCATCCCCAGAAGTGGCCCCTGGAAGGGGAGGTGACCAAGGCCAGCTGAGGCTCAGGCTTTTCAGGCTGGGAAGGAGAGGTGCACAATGACACATGGGGACAGAAGCCACAGGGCAAACATGGCTAATCTTTTTAGAATGACTAATCTACATGACAATCTAGGAGAAAACAGTCAAGGAATTAAATTAAGCTGCTAGGTAGTTCGTTTTCTATCAAGACAATGATTCTTTTATGAGTAGAATGCAAAGTGTGCTTGGATTTTAGAGCTAAAACTTGAGACTTCAAAGAAATGTTGAGCTTGGGCAAGCATCAAATACAACCAGTCACACCCTTCTGCTTCTGGTGGGGAGTCTCTGAGGGAGCCAATCTTGCATCCTGCGGAACAAACCCCAGCAGAAAAGCTCCTGCAGTCACCTCCATGCTTGGGTCTGGGTGGGCTTAGGTCCCCTTCTTGCCCTGAAGGAAACAACCCCATACAGAGCTTCTTACCCCATAGAGTGTTTCTTACCCTAGCACAGGGATTCATGGTTGCCGTGACCCAGTGGTGCAGTTCCCCTGGGCACCCAGCACTCAAGCCTGTTTGTCCTAAGCCATGGGCCAAGCAGCTTGCGGGATGGGTGAAGAGCCTAGAGATCCTGTGACTTCAGATGGCCCCAAAACAAGATGATCAGAATCTACTTGTCATTCCGTGAACACATCCAGGGCGTGTGGGCACGATGACATCTCATCTATCCAACACCACCATGCGTCAGGGAAGAATGCCTAGTCACTTCCAAGATCATATTCTTGGGTTAGCTGTCTCCACTGCCCCAGTGTTCCTTACCCCCTGCCTCTCTCTTAGGTCAAGCATCAGAGATGCAGGGTCTTTCATAAAAGGGCTTCATTCCTAGGACACATGCAGACCTGGAGAAACGAATCCTGGGGACAGACAACCCCCACCATGCTGGGCGAATGTCCTCCAAGTTTTTATATCAGACCCAAAGAAGGATTCTGTTTATATGTGCTAATATATATGCAAATTAACACATCATTATATATTATATACTCATGTAAAATGGATATACTGCATACTTAGCCCTTATACAGTAAATATATATGTCTATATAAACAGGCATTAGAGTAGGTATCCATTCACTCTTTCGCCCATGTGTGGGGCCAGAACCTGAGAACACTGTGGTCCCCAGGTCAGAAAAAGTGGGGCTCTCATGGTAAGGTCCTGGCTTACTGCCAAAGGGACAACATTTCCACTGGACCATAATGATCCCAGAGACCGTGGCTGCACCCCTCTGTCACTCACTCCTGATGGGTGACCCCATTCTTAGCAACTGCTTCCCAGTCTGATAAAGTGAGGCAAAAATATGACACCGGTATCAGAAGTCACAGCAAGACTTGTGTCCTTGGCAGCCCTGAAATTAGTAGTAGGTGACAGTGGGCCTTAACTACTCAGCTGTAAGGACAGGCTTTCCCTGATCGTTAATATTTCCAAGGGACTTTCACTCCATGGTTTCTTCCCAGACAGCTCTGGGAGCAGCTCTGTGACAGCTTGATTATCCCAATTTGAAACAGGAACACAAGAGGTAAAGTCATTCACCTAACTCCACTGAGTGAGTTGAATCAAGAATCAAGGTCTTAACTCACCTTGTTGAGCACACTCAGTTTAATAAGAAACTCCCTCTTGAGCCGGGCTCAGTGGCTCAGCCTGTAATCCCGCACCTTTGGGAGGCTGAGGTGAGTGGATTGCCTGAGCCCGCGGGTTCGAGACCCGCCTGGGCAACTTGGCAAGACCTCATCTCTACAATAAATCAAAAATGAGCCGGGCATGGTAGCGCGCACCTGTAGTTCTGGCTACTTGGAAGGCTGAGGCGGAGGGATCGCCGGAGCCCAGCAGGTCGAGGCTGCGGTGGCCGGGAGCAGCCACTGCACTCCAGTCTGGGCGACAGAGTGAGACTCCAACTCAAAAAAAAAAAAAAGAAAGAAAGAAACTCCTTCTAGAGTCTGATAACCAGTTGTTGTTCTCAAAGAGCCTGACTCAGGGGTACCAGAATGGAGAGGGACTGCAGAATCTGAGTTGGTCTAATTCAGCACTAACAACCAAGCCCTCCCTTTCCTCATTTGTAAGTAGAGGTTGATGGTAGTGGTTCTCAGCTTTTAAAGATTATGATGCCTGGGACCTGCCTCCACGGACTCTGATTGAAAGGATTCTGTGGCCTTGGCTTTGGTTTTTGGGGGGGTTTTGAGTTGGAGTCTCACTCTATCGTCCAGGCTGGAGTCCAGTAACACACTCACAGCCACTACAACCTCGACCTGCTGGGCTCCAGCGATTCTTCTGCCTCAGCCTTCCAGGTAGCTGGAACTACGGGTATGCGCCATCATGCCTGGCCAATTTTTTTGATTTATTGTAGAGATGAGGTCTCACTAAGTGGTCTAGGTTGGTCTCGAACCCATGGGCTCAGGCAATTCTCTCACCTCGGCCTCCCAAAGTGCTGGGATTATAGGTGTGAACCACCACACTTGGCTGGGTTTTATTTTTTAACTTCCAGATGACTCCAGTGTGCAGCCAGGGCTGAGAACTGCTGCTGTAAGGATTAAGACCAATCAGCTGGATGTGGTGACTCACATCTGTAATTCCAGCACTTTGGGACTCTGAGGTGGGAGAATTGTCTGAGCCCAGGAGTTCAAGACCAGCCTGGGCAGCTTGGTGAGACCTCATCTCTACAATAAATCAAAAAATTAGCCAGGTGTGGTGGTGCACATCTGTAGTTCCAGCTACTTGGAAGACTGAGGTGGAAGGATCACCTGAGCCCAGCAGGTGCAGGCTGCAGTAGCCATGAGCATACCACTACATTCCAGCCTGGGTGACAGAAGGAGACTCCAACTCAAAAAAAAGATCACTCATGTACAGCCCCTGTACATGGATGGCATTTAATAAAAATTGGTGTCCTGTCCCCATCTCTTACTTCCCTGTGTAGGAAAAGCTTTAGCAACTCTAAAGAGCAAGTGGTGAGAATCTGTTCATCAGCCACCATCTTGCACTAGAACCAGAATCCACAGATTGTTAAACAGACTGTGGATCAGTATTCTCCAAGGATTGTAGGTGGCAAAATGCAGCAGTCCTATATTCCTGTGATGATACTGAATACTCAGGGAAAACTCCCACCTGTAAGAAGGGTCAGAGGCTGTATCTAGTCCTAAAAAATGTTTAGTGGGAGTCTCTCTGAACCTACTCTGGTTCAGAGGCTGCTCAATTAAAAAAATAAGCTGTCACCTTGTTTAGTCAGTATTCCATTAACAAGTTCTTAATAAGTTATTAATCAGTACTTTTGACTTCCAAGTGAACATCTGTTTACTGAATACCTAGATTTTTTTAATCATTAATTTGGGCCGGGCTCGGTGGCTCAGCCTGTAATCCCGTGCCTTTGGGAGGCTGAGGTGAGTGAATTGCCTGAGCCCGCGGGTTCAAGACCCACCTGGGCAACTTGGCGAGACCTCATCTCTACAATAAGTCAAAAAAATTAGCTGGGCGTGGTAGCACGCGCCTGTAGTTCCAGCTACTTGGAAGGCTGAGGCAGAAGGATCGCCGGAGCCCAGCAGGTCAAGGCTGTGGTGGCCGGGAGCGGCCACTGCACTCCAGTCTGGGCGACAGAGTGAGACTCTAACTCAAAAAAAAAAAAAAATCATTAATTTGGGTCTCCACCTCCTGGGCTCAGGCAATCCTTCTACCTCAGCTTCCTGAGTAGCTGGGCACCATACTGACTAAATATTATTTTTTATAGCGACGAGGTCTCACTATGTTGCCTAGGCTGGTCTTGAACTCCTTAGCTCAAGCAGTTCTCCTGCCTCAGCCTCCCAATGTGCTGGGATTACAGGCATGAGCCACTGCACCTACTTAAAGTCTTTAGCAGTTGCAGGACTGTTCTACTCTGACTCACTTAAAAGGCAGCAGCATCTTCCCCACTTCTGTTGCTGATAGCATCCGGAGGGATTAGGCTTGAATCTGAACTTTTCCATCCTGGCTGCAGTTTAGAATCACCTGGGTGCATTTATGAAGCATCTTGCCTGGTCCACACCCTGAGATATTCTGATTCAATTGGTGTGGAGAGAGACTCCGGTGATGGTCCTTTTTTTTTTTTTTTTTGCAAATCTTTAAATTAAAAAAAATGTAACTACCCTAGTGATTCTAATGTGCAGCCAAGGCTGAAAAATATTGTTCTAACCAGATCTCATGTCCAGTTTTTCAGTCATCACTGGTTCTGTGTGGCCACTTACCTCCTCAACTGGAAGAGTATGGACTACATCAGCTTCCTTCTGTTTTACTGCCATTTTTCACTTTCTAAATTTAGAGCTCCGATCTGTGATCTGATGCTGTGCCTCTCTCTAGGGACAGTGTTTAAATTTCAGTGACGCTTTCATCCCTGGGAAATAAATTTTTTCAAAGCAAGTGAAAATACAGGGTTACAAGTGAAAATACAAAAATACATATTATACCTACTTGATTTCACTTATCCAAAAAGTTCATGGGTAGATTTTGCAGGCGACTAATTGAATTCAAGAAGCAGAATATTAAAGTTATATTCATGATCAACTTTTGAAATATAAAAGATGTAGGGCATGGTGGCTCACGCCTGTAATCTCAGCACTTTGGGAGGCCAAGGCGGGAGGATTGCCTGAAGCCAGGGGTTCGAGGCCATCCTGGGTAACATGGCAAGACTTCATTTCTACAATAAGTTAAAAAGTTAGCCAGGAGTGGTAGCGTGCACCTGTAGTTCCAGCTACTCGGGAGGCTGAGGTGGAAGGATCACCTGAGTCCAGAAGGTCAAGACTGCAGTAGCCGTGTGCCACTGCACTCCTGCCTGGGTGACAGAGTAAGACCCTGACTCAAAATAAAATAAAATATAAAAGACTTGAAATAACAAATAATGATAGCATACTTTGTAATTTAATTATGTTTAACTTAAAAGCAAATTGGGACTGGTAAATATGCTCTTATAAGCCTTCTCTTAATTGAGTTGCAGGCCCAACCAGAAGGTCTGGGTATCTGCTGAGGTCTGTGGATCCTATCTGATGGATCCAATGTCTTTGCAGAATGCAGAGCATCCATTGGGTTGAGAAATTGTCTCTCCATTTCTTTTTTTTTGAGTTGGAGTCTCACTTGGTCGCCCAGACTGGAGTGCAGTGGCCGCTCCCGGCCACCGCAACCTCGACCTGCTGGGCTCTGGCAATCCTTCCGCCTCAGCCTTCCGAGTAGCCAGAATTACAGGCATGCGCTACCATGCCCGGCTGATTTTTTGATTTATTGTAGAGATGAGGTCTCGCTGCCCAGGCGGGTCTCCAACCCGCGGGCTCAGGCAATCCACTCTCCTCATCCTCCCAAAGGCACGGGATTACAGGCTGAGCCACCAAGCCCAGCTTCTCTCCATTTCTTGAGGAGATTTTCCCTAATTCATGCCCAGGGAAGTTTTGTCCAGACTCACCACATACAGCTGCACAAGTTGTGCACTGAACAACTTGAGGAGTTTCATTCGTATTGTTGCCTTTATGATTGGCAACTCCTTTCATTGAGAATCATTTGAGTGGTGTCTCTCTTCATTCAGCATTTTCCGTGAGCCAAATAAACTCTCATATGTGGAGGTACTAGGCTCTGACCCAGGCAAAAGCGAGACAAGACCTATTCAGGGTGGAGGTCCGAGGTCTCCAATTCAGACACCAAAGTGATTATTTGCAAATATCTCTACTCCTCTCGCCTTTACTGGGGCTCTCAGTTATTTTCTCCCCTCAGTTGGAGGGCCTTGTTCAGGAACAAACCATCCCTCTTGGTTACAGTAGTGGGAAGAGGACCCTGAGAGTCCTGATGCCTCCCAGGGTGCCTGCTCAGTGATGGTAGGTGAGCACTTGGTGGCTTTAGCAGAAACGATAAGAAGATGCTGAGAGTCCAGGACCCCAGTGTCTCTCTCCCTTCACCTGGGACAGAGGCCTCGCGTAGTTTCATTTCCCTACCCCTCCATCTCTTCTAATTTGTCTCCTCCACATACAGATTGGGAAGTCACTTCACTTGTTTTCTTACCTATAATTGGCAAAATATCTGTGCCACCAGACCGTTGGAAGGACAATATGTGTGTGAGTCAGCATTTGCTCAGAGAAGGCTCTTGATAGTTACGCTTGTCTCTCTTCCCTCTCTTCCATCATGAAGTCTGCCCATCGCCCAAAGCCCTTTCCTCTTTCCCTGTTGGCACCTTGTCTGGAATCCCTCACTTTGCACGCACAGCAGGGCCCAGCCCAACTCCCCTATTGGTTCCAGAAGTCAAGAGACGTCCCAGTTGCCCTTCACTGAAAGAGGTGGGCAATGCAAGGCCAGAATGGCTCTTCTAGCCAGAGGAAGAGGAGATGAGGTACACAAGCCAGAATGGCTAATTAAAAAGCCCCACCCAGGATATCCGCCCTCACCCCACTGCCGAAGTTGCTGACTCAGCCTCTCTAAACTGCCCAATGGCAACCACAAGCTCCCTGGTTTTCAGCTTTGTGGCCCTTCCTTCCCTCATCATCTGTGAATCCAGAGCCCTGCAAACAGACAGCTTGTGAGCCCAAGCATCGGTTCCTTCCGTCTCTGCAGGCTTCTTAGGTTTTATGCCCTGGCCAAACACGGAAGGAAAACAACATGGCTTTGGGAGCATGGGCTGTCTAGGGGCAGGTGATGTGCAATCAGCCTCTCGGACAACTGAGATCCCCTGGCCTGACCTACAGCAGGGCCACCTGCCTCTTCCATCCTTTCTCCCCTGGGTCAGCCAGAAGCCCCAGGGTTGAAGTCTGGCTCTTCTCCTCAGAGGCCACTCCTGTCTCCTGCTCTGTACAACTGCTTTAGTGCCTATATTTGCTTCATTTCCTTGCCCAGTGCTTCCCATCTCCCATAATGATGCTAATGGACAAAAGAGGACAGTCGCTTTCCTGAGGCCGAAGAGTCGGCCCCCAGCTTCTGCCCTGCAGACTGGCCTGACCTATTGCTGCTACTGCTGCTGCTGGGAATCCTGGGGGATGCTGGGAATCCAAGTGCATGCTGGGATTTCAGCCCATTCCTCCATGCATTTTGGTTTTGCTTGGAACAGTTCCAAACACGGAACTGTTGATTTCTAGTCCACGGTGTGCACTCCCTGAGATGAAGTGAAGGACTTTGTGGAACATGAAACACATCGGACACGGAGATTAGGAGCGTCCTAGGATGAGCAAAATGCTGAGAACTGGGAATTTTCAGGCCACCTGAGGCACAAACCCAGCTCTGGCTTAGGAGATGTCTACTGTGCACTAGCCTTAGGAGTTCGGAGGAAAATGCTTTTGCCATCTTCCCAGAGGGCTGACTTTAAGGTGTGGTCTGCTCTTATAGGAACCAAGAACTATATCCTGGCATGTATTTAGGACTCTGGGGACCTATTCCCAGCACAGGGCTTAGCTGCTCTTGTGCAGACCACCTGCAGACATGTCGTCGGATCCTGAAGGTTGTATGAACACAGCTGCACATACCAAGGCTTAGCATCTTCAAGTCACATGTCATGGAGCCCCATAGCCATGGAGCCTACTCAGCAAATAATTTTATTGATCTCTTGGCAAGAGGAGCTTCATTATACCATTTGTCATGCTCCCAGGGGAGGAAAACCAGTGGGAAAAAAGATAGCAGGAGCCAATGAAGTATGAATACAAAAAGAGCAGAAGAGATCCCCTAAATGTTCTGATTTCTCAGAAAGGAAAGACCAAATGAGAAGATTCTGTTCTCACCATGGCTAACTGATGAAAATTTGAGGCAAAGAACAATGACTTAATCATTCAAGTACCACAAAGAAGTTTGATCAGAAAGAACATCTTGGGACCAAAAGAACAGAAGGAAAGAAGAGCCTACCTGAGAAGATGAAGCTGATGGGAATCTGCCTGTATCCCATCTGGTGCTGGTGGGTGGCCACTCACCAAGCACCACCCTGGCTTCAAACACTTGTCTCCCACTGGCCAGGATGGAGTCCCTCTAGAAAGTGTGATTCACTGAAGATATCTGCCTTCTGAAGTCTTCAGCTAGAAAGCCATAAGGGAAATATTGAGCAGGATTTCTGGCATCAGCCAGAAAGATGCTGGCTTATTTTTACAAGATATATTCCCAGGGAGGGATGTCACTGATGTTGTTCTGGGAGACTGAAAAAAAAAAAGGTATTCTAGAATCTTATTTACTGAAGATAAAGAAGGTGTCTGCAACCCAAGAAGTCTATGAATCTTGTACAGATATTCCATACTGCCATTTTCTTACAGAGCTACACTCTGAAGATAATTTCTAGACTGTTCATTCTAGCACTGCACAACCTTGCTCTATTTCCCCTTCATAACTACAAAGGAAGCCAGGAAAAGAAAGACCCCTAACCAAGCTTCAAGAACTTGACTTCCAGCATCCTTGCTTACTACCAAGTTCACAGCCAGTTCAGAGCCCATGGCTTCCTGAAATACTCGCCAGAGAAGGCATCAACCCACTAGGAAACATGGCTCCATGCTCCAAGCTTGTCAGTCAAGAACCACACACATCCAAGAAAACCCTTGTCTGGATCTTTGCTTCAGCACTCCAAGATGGCGGCAGCAGCAGCAGCAGCAACAGTTCTTAGGAAAACCAGCCAGTTCCCAGGGCTCTGGAGAACAGCAGGGCTGGCCACCCATAAGGATACCATGGTGCTTGTGAGGCTGGAGGTGGAGCAGGAGTCCTAATGGTGGCCCTTGGTTTCTTGCAGACATTGATGAGTGCCTCTCAAGCCCTTGTCTGAATGGAGCCACCTGCGTGGATGCCATCGACGCTTTCACATGCTTATGCCTTCCCAGCTACAGAGGGGACCTGTGTGAGATCGGTACGGCCGTCTCGGCTTCAGCTAATGTTACTAACTGCTGCACCCCCTCCTCCTCCCTTACCCTTCCCTTCTAACCACAGGCTCCAGGCCCTGGCTGGGACCCCCAAGATCCATCCAGACAGCCACTCCAGGGCTCACAACTGAAAAGCCTGTCGCACTGATTCCCACTCTTTCTCTTACTCTCCCCCTTGAAAACCCTCCTCTGGGCCACTAGCTGATCTGACCATAGGACAGATGTGCAGGTTGGGCCATCCTGCACTTTGAAAGGTAGGGCTCTGGGAACCTTTCAAACACTAACCTTCTCCAGGGCTTCCAGACCTGCTGATGCCACCACCGAAGTTGATGCATGTGTCAGACTAAGAGGACAGAGCTGACTTCATGCATTTGTCTTGAAAGAAGCTATGGGGTGAGAGTCGTTGGTTCTCACTCTGGATGACAGTCACAGATCTTCTCAGTGTGGTTATGAGCATGTGTCTGCCCATGGGACCTTTGTTGCCCTTCATGGCCCTAGAAGCCACTGTGTCACTCTGGCCACACTGCCTTCCTCTTCTGGGGCGAGAGCTATGGTTGGTCTGCCTGAGACCCCTCATGTCACCAGCACACTCAAGTCATGCATGAGCAAGGACTGCTTCATGTCACCTTCTCCTCGTCACCACCATGACAGCTGCTGTGTCAATGCCATGCTGGCCCATATTTCCTTTCTCCCTCCCTCATGCAAGGCAAATGACTGGTCAGAGAGAACAGAATCTTGTTGTGAGGGGCAGGAGCTGACTTTCCTTTCTTGGGCCTCGCCAACACCTCTGCTTCTGCACCTGGGCAGGGACGCCAGCTCTGCCAAGACAGCTGTGAGCCAGGAGCTCTTCCAGGGCCAGACTGAGCATCCAGCCCTCTCACCTGGGGTGTTCCCTAGTATCCCCCCAGCCTCCTGGATCTCGGGGGCTTCCAACTCAGAAAGGGGGAAATGGGACCTTTGGATGCTGGTAGCAATGGCCCACGCAGAATTGGAAGTGTGCAGGGGCTCAAAACCCTTTTCAATGAACTTTGAAGTTGGATGGCCAGAAACTTCCAGAAAGTAGCTGAAACTCCCAGGAAGTCTCCCTTTGGTCTTAAGCAATGTAGAAAGGTAGTTTGGGATTGCATTCCTTGAAGGCACTGCCAAGCTTATAGATGTAAGGCTTCTGGAAGAAAGACCTACACACCTCTTATCCTCGCAGCCTCCCACCCTCCATCCTCATCCCCAAGATCTCAAGAAATTGGTGCATGGGATCTTGGTTGGAGTGGAAGTGGAGGTTACGGGGATTTTTCCCCCCAAGATGCCAAAACATTTGCAGGAGAGAAGGGTCTGGAACGTTCATGCAGACCACAGCTCTTGGGTTCCAGACTAAGAAAGGGGATTCTGCTGAAATGAAGACAAGGTCCCCATTGGGCTCTGCACTTTGATGGAGCAGAGAGATGGTACCAGAGTCCCCCAGCTGAGACCTGGGCCTAGGTGCCCAACTCAGCAGGGCTGCATCTCTTCTCCCATTTCATCCTAAATCCTCGCCACCCTATGGGCACCTCCTGCTTCAGCTTTGTCCCTGCCTCTCCCAGCCTTCCTGGAATTCTGTTTTCTGCTTCCTCAGAGCCTCCATCCTGCATGGCCCTGCCCACCCCCCTCCAGAGCAGCTGTACCTTCCAGCTCTGCCTGCCCAACTCAGCGCTCAGGCAGCCAGAGGGCTTAAAAACGGACCCCACAAGTTAGCCCTGGGATGATACCTCTGGCCCTCTGAAGCCTCTCTGCCTCTTTCCAACCTATATCTCACCACTTGGGAAGGCGTTGGTAGCAGAAGTACCAAAGGCCTCTCCACAGCCCCTCCTGCTGTTCTGTGTTTTCTCAGGCTGCTGGCCTTCCAACCTCCTCTCTCTCTCTACTGTCCCCAACTGTCCCTCCCCCACCTTGCCAAGCATTCACCCCTTCAGCCTAAGATTTATTTCCCGCAAGTACTGGTCCTTCCTTCCTGACACAGCCAGACTATTGCGGCACCCACCCAATCAGGGAGGCTGCCATACAGCCTGAAGGATTCATAGCCCCCACTCAGCCCCAGGGTGCTACTCCTGGAGGTCCCAGGGAAAGAAGAAAGAGGGGGACCTTGGAATTCTCTGTCCAGTGCTGTACTGGCAGATATTTAACAACCAGCTCTCACAGAAGAGGGAGCCCTGATTGGTAGCATCTGCCAATTCCTGAGATATAAATGCTCCCACCAGACCCACTTTAAAGCTACCAATGTGATGTCACTGAAGGCAGAGTTGGAAAGAGACACGATAGGCTCTCTCAAGCCTGAGTGACTGGCTCCAATATGTCCCTGCCTCCATTCCCCTAGGCTGCTCCAAGTCCCTTTACTCCAGAACTGAGAACCCTTTACAAATTTAGACTTGTGAGGAGAGAAGCATCTACTCTCCTCCCATTTGCCACCAAAACAATACCCAGGGTCCCCAGGATCATGGATGCCCAGTTGGCTGTCTCACCCTCTAAGAGTAGGCACAGTGCACTCAGCTAGAATCAGCACTGATCAATGCCTTTAGAGGTCTGAGTTTTCTTTGGACTCAGTAAGGACTGACTTCTGATCCTCTGGCCCCACCCAAGGTTCTGTGGGAAGAAAGCTGCCAGGTCCATTCGGTGTCGCAGTGCTGCTGGCTCCCACTGCCTCCACGTACTTCCCACAGCCCCACCCCTCTCCCTGGAGCCGTGGAACCACGTTTTGCCTTAAATCTCAAAACCTCCCACCTCCCCACCTCTTTTTACTTGGCCTGCTGACCGCTGCCAGTCCTCCAGAGTCAGCCTCAACAGGAGGAACACTTGGGAGGGAGCCAGTCAGGGAAGGCGTGACATCAGGGAAAGAAAGGGTCCCTGGCCTTTCCCAGAGGGGGAGCATGCTCAGAGGCTCCTGGGCCAGAAAATCCTGGCTTCCACTAGAACCTCTCTCCAGCTGGGCCTCTCCCACCCCTGAGGGTACAGAGTCTAAGGCAGGGTGAGTGCAGGAACCTATGCCATTAGGCTGGCAGCATCATCAGTCCCCAGTCAGCCTCGGGCCCCGCCCTTCAAACCCCTGACCTGTGTTGCAGACCAGGAGGTATGCGAGGAGGGTTGGACCAAGTTCCAGGGCCATTGTTACCGCCACTTCCCTGACCGCGAGACCTGGGTGGATGCGGAGAGCCGGTGTCGGGAGCAGCAGTCACACCTGAGCAGCATCGTCACCCCTGAGGAGCAGGAATTTGTCAACAGTGAGTGTGGCAGGGTCTCTGGAGCCTGAGGGAAGAGTGGCCGTGTGGGCAAAGGGCCTCGCCTTTCAGAAGTCAGCAGACTTGGGCCCAGTGAGGCTGTAGGAGTAGAGCTGGGAGAAAGACTGTTGTTCCTTCCCATAGTCTGAGTTCCCTGAGAGAAGAAGACAGAAGCTTTGGGGGCCAGCAGCTCTGGCTTCACCCGGGGCAGCCCACTGCCAGTCAGAGCCAGCCCCAAGTAAACCTGTGGCTATCATCTGCCTATGCCAGCTTGGAGAGCTGGTTCAAAGTGCACTCCAGACACACGTGTGTTGAGACCCTCCTGAGGACCTTAGAAGCAGGTGACCTAGGCCAGGTGTAGTGGCTTACACCTGAAATCCCAGCACTTTGGGAGGCTTGAGCCCCAGAGTTCAAGCCCAACCTGAACAATGCAGTGAGACCTTGTCTCTACCAAAAAAATCAAAAAATTAGATTGAGTGAGAGTGAGACCCTGAATAAAAATTTTAAAAAGAAGAAAGAAAGAACAGGTGGTCTGCTCCTAGGAGCCCATCCACCTCTTCCCTACTCCATCCCCTCTTCCTCCATGAGCTCAAGTTTCTCAGACACTCTCAGGTGTTCAGGCCCAATATCCTCATCCTCTCTCCAGACAATGCTCAAGACTACCAGTGGATCGGCCTGAATGACAGGACCATCGAAGGGGACTTCCGCTGGTCAGATGGACACTCCTTGGTGAGTTCTGCTCTGGATACCAGGCACAGCTAGCAGCCCAGAGGAGAGGGGCTGGGATAAAGACCCCCAGAGAGAGACGCCCTCAGACCCCGTGCAGATACGCACTGAGTATCCTTATCTGAGCTCTTTCTGAGCTCCTGTGAAAAAAACAGAGGAAGGCTGTGTGACCAGTTCCCTGGGGGGCCCATGGGTTCTACTGTTGGACCAGGAGCCCTCGAAGACAGGAATTGTGTCCCCTTCGTCTCGGCCTCTGGAGACCAGCCCAAGATGGACTGGTTCAGTGAATGACCAGCATGAGGCAAGGCAGGGAGCTGGGAAGGAAATGAAGGAATAGCAGCACACCACCATGAGGGATGTGTGGAAGCTTAAGAGAGAGGTTTCTTGCCCATAAAAGACTCGAATCTGCTTGAGGAGACAGAGAGAAAGCAACATAGATGTTAAATGTATGAGCAGTCAGTGCTGCAGGTCAGGAAAGGGCTGAGGACTCAGGAAAGCCTCCCTGGAAGAGCCAGATTTGAAGGGGTGGTGGTGGGAAAGAAACAGTTAAGTTAGAGGAAACCCCAGAATGCTCTGTCCTGAAGCAAGGCTGGAGGGATAAGCCTGGGGCGGGGGGCTTCTTGGGGGGCAGAGATGGGACTTGAGAGGCACATTTCTACCATCTGGCCCTACCTAAGCAAAGTAGCCTGTGTGGTCAGCCCTTGGCGCCCCTTGTGGAACGGAGTAGAGTCAGCTCATGGACAGGAACTGTGAGTCTTGGGATTTCTGAGCTCCTGAGAAAAAAAGAGGGGCAGGCTGTGTGACCAGTTCCCTGGGGGATCCATGGGCTCCACAGCGATTACAACCCTGGCAGGATTCGCAGCAGCCTTTGTACCGTTACCAGCTAAGCTGGAAGTTGGGCTAAAAGAGAGAGGAAGTGGGAAAGAGGCTCCACGGAAAGAAAGTTGGGTCAGGCCAAGTCGTGCTATCCCTGCTCCCTCCTCACCCCCTCCCCCTTCCTCCCCACAGCAATTTGAGAACTGGCGCCCCAATCAGCCCGACAACTTCTTTGCCACTGGAGAGGACTGTGTGGTGATGATCTGGCATGAGAAGGGCGAGTGGAATGATGTCCCCTGCAATTACCACCTGCCTTTCACGTGTAAAAAGGGTACCGGTAAGTGGGTCCCAAGAGGGGCCTGCAGCGGATAAGATCAAGACTTTCTGCTGTGGGTGAGGCTCTTACTGTGGGACCTGGAGAGAGTCCCTTGTCTCTCAGATGCTAACGTCTCCTCACCTGTTCAACAAGTCGACTGGCAATGACTGGGGGACCCCTTGCAACACCAGTGCCAGTGGAAAGGGCAGGCTTGTTCTCAGGGGCTGTTGCAGGGACAGTACGTGCATGAAGGTCACAAGGCTAGAGAATGGTACCCTCCCACTCCACACTCCACAGAATCCCTTGGATAGCAGTAGAGGAAGGTGACCCACAAAGGCTGCTCAATTGGGAGCCTCAGCCAGGCTTGGTGGTTCAGCCTATAATCCTGCGCCTTTGGGAGGCTGAGGTGAGTGGATTGCCTGAGCCCGCAGGTCCGAGACCCGCCTGGGCAGGCGAGACCTCATCTCCACAATAAATCAAAAGATTAGCCGGGCGTGGTAGCGCGCGCCTGTAATTCCGGCTACTCGGAAGACTGAGGTGGAAGGATCGCTGGAGCCCAGCGGGCCGAGGCTGCGGTGGCCGGGAGCAGCCACTGCACTCCAGTCTGGGCAACAGAGTGAGACTCCAACTCAAAAAGATAAAAATAAAAAAAACTGGGAGCCTCCCCGTCTTAGGGGTGGCCAAGTCCATCAGTAATAGAGTCGCAGTTGTTAGGTCTTGCGCCTTCAGCTTTAAGTCTGTTGGGCATCAAGGTGCTGGTAGGACACGTCTCACCCACTCTGCTTATGGCCTGTAATCCCAGCACTTTAGGAAGCCAAAAGGGAGGATCATTTGAGACCAGGAGTTCAAGACCAATCTGGGTAACATAGGAAGACCCTATCTCTACAAAAATGCACACACACATACATACATACATGCATACATACATACGTACATACATACATACACAGACAAATAAATTAGTCAGGCATAGTGACACACACCTGTAGTCTCAGCTACCGGGAAGGCTAAGGTGGGAGGATCACCTGAGCCCAGGAGGTCGAGGGTGTGGCGAGCCATGATCGCCTCACTACACTCCAGCCTGGGCAACAGAGCAAGACACTGTCGCAAAAGAAAAAAAGAAGAAGACATGGAGTCTGCATAGCTGTCATCCTCCCTCTTGTCCTCTCTTCATCCCCTTAAGACTCCTCCCTCTGTATTGTCCTCCAGCTGCTCTAAGTCACTGAACCAGTGGTTAGAACCAATCGTTTCCAGATTCTTAGCACGACATGAAAATGCCCAGGGCTCACCACTGGGTGGCGGTGCTCAGTGCCCCTCCTGTGATGCCCTGGGTCGCAGCCAGTGTGGGGCATCACTAAAGCCCTTACGGGAGCTCCTTCTCACAAGTGTTTGTCCCTCAGTGGCCTGTGGAGACCCCCCCATGGTGGAGCATGCCAGGACCTTTGGGCAGAAGAAGGACCGGTACGAGATCAACTCCCTGGTGCGGTACCAGTGCACTGAGGGCTTCGTCCAGCGCCACGTGCCCACCATACGGTGCCAGCCCAACGGGCACTGGGAGGAGCCTCGGATCACCTGCACAGACCGTGAGCATCATCCCTCCTACCCCTCACTGGGCATAGGGTTAGATTCTGCCAGCACAGCCTGGCTTCTCCCTGTCCGTGGAGCTCAGCAGTGGCTCACCCTCTCCCGGGCGTCCTGCACCCTCTGCAGGGCTGAGCAAGGGTAGCGAGGTCAGAGGGCTGCTCAGTCACAGATCGCTGTCTCCTGCCCCCGGGGAGGGCCCGGTGCCAGTCCCAGGAGAGGGCTCACTTTCACTGAGAGGATGAAGGAGAAACCCGTGGTTTCCTTTTCAACACCTACTGAATACTCTTAACCCAAGGAGATTCAAAGAAAAATCAGCACCAACCGGGGAAGTTGGTGGAGCCTCGGCTGTCTTAAGGAGTCCTGGTTTCCGCAGGGGAGAGAGGGTAGGCTGGGGAGAGCCTAGGCTGAATGCTTTCTTTCCTGGGCCACCGATGTGTTTTCCTCTCCCTTTCACCCCAGCCGCCACCTACAAACGCAGACTACAGAAGCGGAGCTCACGGTCCTTGTGGAGGAGCCACCCCAGCAGGGCCCACTGAGAGGAGCTTCCAGGACGCGCCTGGGATGCTGAGTCCAGGAGCCAGCCAGGCTGGTGGTGCATCCCACCCAGATGGTGTCTTCTTCTTGTTGCTTTTTGTCCTATAAGGAATCCCATTAAAGAAGCAAAAAAATAAATCCCACATTGTGTATGCACCCACTCACCCCCCAAATCACCAAAAACACATCTAATTTGTCCCCCAAATGCCAAAGCAAAGCCAACTGATTGTAACCCATGGACTGAGTTTAGAGACATTTCTTCAATCTCCCGTCGTGCCTTTCCAGGGACCAGTGCAGGGACAGGGGAGAAGGGGAAGGGTTAAGTTAAATAAAGAAGATTATTTTTGTTTCCTGACTTTATCCAAGAGCAGTGCAATCGTTGGTTATTTCACTTCCAGGGAGAGCTAGGGAGGAGGGAGGAGGGCCAGAAGGAGCTGGAAGGGGCAGAGGCCCGAGGGCTTGGAGGGCTTGAAGAACTTGGACCTGACTTCAGCTGAATGTATTGGGCGAGAAGGAGCCAGGAGGGCTGTACCATCTGTGGGGGGAGAAACCTTGGGGGAGAGGGGCAGGTTCCTGCCTCCTGCCGAGGGGGAGTGGGCAGAGGAGAGTCAGCAGAGGAACCTTCCTCTGCACAGGGTCCAGTTAGCTCCAAGGGTCCCTCTTCCAGTGTTCTCTCACCTGGGTCTGCCACCCTAACAGGTGTCACCTCGGCAGGGCTGGGTGGGGGGCACTTCCCAGCAAGAGTGCCACCCAACCCTTCTCCCCCCCACCCCCGGGACCGTGCAGGCACCAGGGTTCCGTGCACCTATTTATATTTTTGAAAACTAAAGATGATGATATTATAATAATAATAAAGACATTGGAAGAGACTGATTTCTTTTCTTTTCCCTTTTTTTTTAATTTAAGGCGGCAACCATGACCCAGGGTCTAAACTGAAGGGGCTCTTAGGAAGGGTGGCAGTGGGGACAGGTTTTGATCAAATGATCCCAAATTGGTGCAACCAGAGAGCCTGGACAGTCACATCTCTTGTGCTTTATTTTTCATTAGGATGCCGGTGTGTTTGATGGACTCTCTGAATGTGTGTGCATCTGTATATGAATATGGAGTGTGTGAGCATGTGGCATGCGTATACGAGTGTATGCCTTATGCCTGGGTGTGCCTGTCACATATGCAATGTGTGTGGGATTTTGCGTGAACACACTGCCAATGAACAACTCATGTATATGTCTGGTCACCTACCATAGTCTAGTTCTTAGTGTTTGCTCATATGGGACAGTTCTTTGGTAAACAGAGTCCAAGAAGAACAGAGGCAAAAATCAGGATTTATAAGAAAGAAGAAGAAAAAAAAAAAACAAGCTGAAGACAGTCTGGGAACAGTGAATCTTGTATGTACATTTTTGGAGTCAAATGGTTAGCCAGCCACTAGCAAAAAGGCCTGAGCTTTCTCCCTTCATTAGGCTGTAAGATATCATCAGAAACCACTTCAATTGCTTACAGATTCCCTGACAAACCTTGAGAGTTGAGCTGATACCTGCATGTCGGGCAGTGTCCTTCCACCAATGCCCCCTCCTCACCATCACAGTCGTTCTCATCACTGTCGCTTGACATGCCATCAAGTCTTTGTGCATGTGTTCATGCATTGGTTGGCACATGCCAGTGTGAGAATGTGCATGCTGGTAGCTTTTGGGGTCTGGGTGTTTGCTAGTAAATATGTACCTATAACTCTGGGAAGAATGGCCCAAGGAGAGGGTACAGCACTGGCCACATAGTAGGGGCTCAATCATTATTTGATTCATTTATTAATTAACTGATAAGTTCGTGGGGCAACTGTCTTTACTTTCAGACTTGAGTGTGCACCAGAATCACCTGGAGGGCTTGGTTATAACAGTTATCCAACACAGCAGGTCTGGGGTAGGGCCCAGGAGTTTCTATTTCTGGCAAGTTCCCTGTGATACTGGGGATCACATGTGAGAAGCATTGAGCTAAGTGAAGAACTGATTGAATGACTGATTGGTGAGTGTCAGAGGCTTGCTTGTGCCTGGTTTCCTGAGGCGGGGTGGGGGTAGGGGGCAAAGGATGAGGCACAGAGAAGGGTGGTCCCTGAGATCTCTGGACTCTGAGATTCTCTGAAGGGCACATCCTCCTCCATCTTCCGAGAGGCACCTTCCATCCTTCCACTGAGACTCATACAGACACACCGCCCAGGGTTGGGGACGCAAGGAGGGGTCCTCAGCCACTAGGCCAGCACTGAGGCAGGACGAGTCATGGGGCAGGCAAGGCCAGAGCCAGGTCAGCCTGAAGGGCCAACCCACAAGAGTTCCTTCCCCAACCCAGTGGGCTGACCCAGCTGACCTGTGACACCTAGGGTAGGTGCTGGGCAGGGGACTGGGCCTGAGACTGAAGGATAAAGAGACACAGAAAAGGGTTGGAGACGGAGGAAGGGTTCACAGCACCATTTATTGTTCAAAGTACCTGAGTGTCCCTCTCCAAATGAAAAAAATGAAAACAAAACACAGACCATCAAACCAAGTGAGGAGGGGGGATGGAGAGGGAGATTTCTCTCTGTCCTCAGATTTACCCAGAGCATAGGGACTCACTTCCAGCCCCAGTCCCTCAGAAGACTGACTTGGGATGGCAACTTTGAGGAGAAATAGGAGGGGACAGGGAAGGCCAAGCCCAGTTCCAGAGGCTTTGAGGCCCTCTTTCTCCCCAGGCTGAGGCCAAGGAGGACTGCAGCCACCATAACCCGACTCCCTTGGGCACCTTGGACAGGCCACTGACCACTCTGGGCACCATCCTCCTCCGGACTCATTGCCTAGACTCACTGTCGGGCTTCTAAAGCCCTCAAATATCCCAGAGGAGAGGGCAGGAGGATTCCTGGAGAAGGAGCCTTGGGGGGTCCACCTGAGTAAAGGGAGGCATTAGATTCTGCTGAATTTACCAAAAATAGTAAAAAAAAAAATTTTAAAGAGGCCAAGTACAGTGGTCTACACCTATAATCCCAACACTTTTAGGAGGCTGAGATGGATACATTGCTTGAGCCCAGGAGTCTAAGACCAGCCTGGACAACTTAGCGAGACCTCGTCTCCACAAAAAATGAGCCAAGCATGGTGGTGCATGCCTGTAGTCTCAACTACTTAGGTGGAAGGATTGCCTAAGCCCAAGAGGTCGAGGCTTCTGTGAGCCAAGATCATCATGATCGTGCCACTGCACTCCAGCCTGAGTGACAGAGTGAGACTCTGACTCAAGATAAAAATTTTTTGTAAAGAAAATGCAAGTTAGGAATCATAAAAGCAATACTAAAATCGCCCCAACCCAAAAGAGAAAATAAAATACACTCAAATAAATACACAACCCATGAAGGGAGGGGCAGGGGCAAGCCCCAGGTCCTAGTGCTTGCGATAGCAGTAGACACCATACAAGTTCTGTGGGTCTGGAAAGCCAAGGCTCCGGACCCCAGGCTCTGGGGGCCCACAGTTAGGACGGGGGTGAGCCACTGGGTAGCGGACACTGCCATCTGCCAGCCAGCCAGCATCACAGCGGTCCAGGCCATGAAACTTCCAGGCGGCAAAGAGTTGTCCCACCCTGGCGATCTGGGCTCCATCTTCCTGGCAGGCCTCCCTTGCCGCTGTCAGCGGCAGCTTCTCAGGGTGCTCCAGGTAGTACACCTGCCCTGGGGGTAAGGGGGGTATGAGTGCTGGGCAGCGCAGGGGGCGGGAGAGGACAGCAGGGCCCACAGCAACACCAGCCCCTAAGACCTGACAACTGTCTGAACCCAGGGAGCCACCATGCTGTGGACATCTGCAATGGACACTTTGGGGACACTCCCCAGTCCTCACCTTTTCCCTGAGAGTGCCACCTAACCTGCTATAGGGCTGGGGCCCCTCTAGTCATGTCTGTACTCCCCACCACCCTTCCCTATTTGCACCCTGGGTGGGCACCCCTCCTAGGCTGGACCAATTAGAGTCTCTCACATATTCAGTCATTTACTGAGCAGCTACTATGTGTCAGGCACATTTCTAAATGCTTGGCATGCAGCACTGAACCAATTTCTGATTGTGCTTATCTTCTTATGAATAATACTTTTGTGAGCACAGACTGTGTTTTATGTCTGTGATGCCCCAGAGCCTAGTCTAGGCCACCAGTATGTATGGTAGGCACCCAGACAATGTTTGTTGAATGAATTAACCACGATGGCAAGAAGCAGCAGCCTCAAAGCACTGAACTCAGGATATTGCTTCACTATCAGCTGGTGCTCCAGGCCTCCAAGTGGAGGTGCCAGCAGGGCAGGCAGAGGGGTCCAGAAGCTCCCAGACACTGTCCTCCTGCAGGTCCCAGACAGCCATCAAACCCACAGGCCCAGGTGTGACCATTCCACTCACCCTTGAGGGCAGCGGCGAAGCAGAACACATCGTAGCGGTGCAGGCGGCGGTGGCGCAGGCCGTAGCTGCGCACGCCAGGCGCCAGGTCCAGGCCGCCACAGTGATGCCGGGGCAGTGTGATAGGATACTGCACCGAGGCATCCTGCAGCCAGCCTGCATTGCACCAGTCAAGACCCTCCTCCCAGGCCCGGAAGAGCTGCTCGAAGGAGGCCACCACCGCGTCCTGTTCTGCACAGACCCGATGGGCCTCGTGGAAGTTGAGCCTGTAGCGCCCCTCAGGGGACTGGTAGGGGAAGACCACACCTGGGGAGGGAGGAAAGAAGAGCAGGAGGAGGGAGCAAGGGCCCAGCTGACTGGACACCCCAGCTCTACCCCCACTCCACTGGGACATGAGGTCCCCACAGCACACTGTCCCTCAGAAAAGTTCAGCAAACCTCTGATCTCCTATCCGTTGCCCAAGTCCAAGGCAGAGCCTACATCTGCTTGATCTTTCCCTCCTAGAACTAGCCCGGCACACAGCAGTACTCAGAACACATCCATCCGCTTGTTAAAGTGATGAATGAATCAGTCAGCTAATGTCCCCAACTACAGAATGGGAATTATACCTAATTCACAAGGCCACCGTGAGAGCATCCAGCAAGGACATGCTGTTGTCTACAAATGGGTTTTGGCCTCTAGAGGCCAAGTTTGGGTCCCAGCTCTCCTCTCAATAGCTGAGACCTGACACATATATGTTATTATGACTGCGGAAGTTTCCTAGAAGAATGCAAGAAACTTTCCAAGTGTGACAGATGATTTCCAGGGAAAGAAGAAGCCCTAGAAGCTGTGGTAAGAGGGGTGATAAAAGGTCCTCAAATAAAGGAGGCTCAAGGTTGGGAGGTCTTGGGGAAGGGGACCACCCTCCTCGTGGCCAGGGTCTGATGGGGACCACAGGCTCCTCTCAAAAATTAACATTCATGTTTGACATTTTACTATCATAAAAAGTTTTTTAAACATCCAAGATCCAGTTCCTACCAAGTCAGATGAAACTTAAGAACTAAGGTGGGCCTAAGGGTCTAGAAAAGGACACTGCTTGGCTGGTGTTGCTCACTCAGAGTCCTTGGAATCTCCTCACTGAGGCCGCTCAGGAATATCCTGGGCCCAAACCTCCAATCTCAACAAGGCAGGAACCAGGCACTTGGGAAAAGCAAGCCGAGGGGGCACAGAAGCCCACGGGCCCCAATAATCAGCTTACAGCCTCCCCGTGTGTTTGCAGGGGGTTATTTTATGCCTGGTCCCGCCCCAAATTCCTAGCCCTCACAGTCCCAGGAACCGGGGAACAGTCCCCACCACTCCCAATCATCTCACACTAGGCCTGCCTCGTTCATCTGTGTTGCCTGCTAATCCTGCTCACATCTCAGCTCTGTCTCTAAAAAGCTTTGGGATCACCTTCCTTCTCCCTCTCTCAGAATAGGGTGTGAATGAGAGGGAGCAGAGGGCAGCAGATCATGCATTCAGACCTCAGCTCTGCCATTTGCAAGCTGCATGACTGTAGGTAAGTTACTTGACCTCTCGGTGCCTCAGTTTCTTCATCTGTAAAATGGGGTTGGCAATAATAGTAAATTCCTTGAGGGGTTGTTTTGAGAATTAAATGCAATTACAGTCAGGCACGGTGGTTTATACCTGTAATCCCAGCACCCAAGGGGGAGGATTGCTTGAGACTAGGATTTCAACCAGCCTGGGCAACAGTGAAGTCTTGTCTCTACAAAAAAATCAAAAAATTAGCCAGGCATGGTGGCATGTGCCTGTAATCCCAGCTACTTGGGAGGCTGAGGCAAAAGGGTCACCCGAGCCTGGGAGGAAGAGGCTACGGTGAGCTCTGATCATACTACTGCATTCCAGCCTGGGGAACAGTGAGACTCCAACTCAAAAAAAATAAAATAAACACAATTGTGAATCTAAAGCACAAAGGTCTCCCCTGCATCCCCAGGTACCAGCGTCACCCAGTCCCTGTCAGGGTCTCACCCCGCAGCTCCAGCTCCACCAGGCCGCTCTCATCCTCCAGGCCATCAATGACCTCGCAGCGGTAGCGCCCGTAGTCCTCCAGCCGCAGATTCCGTATCTCCAGCGAGACATCGCGCTTCTTGTCCTGCCGCAGGTGCACGCGGCCTCGGAAGTCGCCGAAGGAGCGGACCCTCACCCCGATGGCCACAAGCACGTCCTGCTCCGGGACCCCATTCTCCGACAGCTTCCACCATTTGATGCGCACAGGCCTTGGGGAGACAAGAGCCGGCTCATAGTGGTAGCGGCAGGGCAAGGTCACATTGGCCCCTTGGTAGGTGAACAGGGTCTCCTCAGGCGTCTCCACCACCAGCTTCACTCCGTTGAAGAGGCCTGGGGAGAAGACAGGGTGCATTTGGGGACCTGCTGCCATATGTCTGTACTCTTCAGGAGCCACCCTACACACCCTCATCCCCAGCGCTCTCCAGGTTCAGGTGTTACAGATTGCAAAAACGGCTGCCGTGTTCCAAGCCTCGCTGTACCCACACACTCTATGACGTGACTTTGCACCTCCTTCCACCAAGAGGTGACATTTACTCCCACTCTGAGTAATCTGTGCTGGCCTCATCACTTGCTTTAACTAAATGAAGGCCATGGAAATGGCTGCTCCATGGCGTCTGTTCTGAGCTTGGTCCCAGGAGGCCTTGCTGTTTCCACCCTTTCTCTTAGAACCACCATGAGCACATGCCCGGGCTCACCTGCTGGAGGATGAGGAGCCACACAGAGCAGAGACAAGCTGCGGCCACCCTAGACCAACCAGCTTCAGTGGATCTGCCAGCCAACTGCAGATGTATCTGTAAGACCCAACTGTACGACATGGAGCCCACTCCAAAATGCTGACCCACAAAACCATGTGATAAATAAATGGCTGTCATCCCAAGCCACCAAGTTTGGGGATGATTTGTTATATGTCAAAAGCACTGACAGGGCAGGCAATGAGAGCGCCCCACACACGAGGTATGTGGCGAACATGGGCAGCCCTGGCTTGAACCCCCCAGTCTCCTTCCCCACTATGCTGGCCACAGGAGAGCGCAGACCCCCCCCCCATCTCTGGCGGTCTAACTGTCCACCATGACTCTTCCCAAATCCCTAGCAACCCTGGTGAGCTGAGGCCAGAACTTCTAGAGGAGACCATACTCAGGGCTGAGTCACAAATAAAGACAGAACCCAACAGGCAACAAAAGAATCAAGTTTATGGGCTAAGGGTGCCTCATTTGTAACTTGGGACCCCCTATTGGGACCTTACTGTCTCATTCTCTTGGGTCTGGACTTCAAGACAGGCTCGAGGTACACGAGGTGGGGACAGGGGGCAGAGATTTTGTCATTGTGACAAAATACCATATAGTCTTGTAAAATAACCCAGGAGATGTATATTCATTCACCGACTTAGAAAAAGATTTATTTTCTGTGAAGTGATAAGGGACATTACAAAACAATATGGATAACATGAGATAAGTTTTGTTAAAGAAAGTTTTCTTAATTACATATGAAATGCTGGGAAAACATGCAGGTTTAATATCCCTTATCTGAAATGCTTGGGACCAGCAGGGTTTCAGATTTCAGATGTCTTTCCGATTTGAGATTATTTGCATTATACTTACCAGTGGGCATCTCTAATCTGAAAACCTGAAATCCAAATGCTCCCATGAGCATTTCCATTGAGTATCATGTTGGTGCTTAAAAAGTTTCAGATTTTGTAATTGCCTTACTAGACTGTAGTGTGGCCATGTGCTCTTTGAGCTATGGTCCCACCATGTTTTCTTAAGCTTTGGCCCCCTTCCCTATCTTGGGGAGGTGAATCCTTTCTTTTTCTCTCTCTGAATAAACTACATTGTCTAATCTGAAAAAAAAGTTTCAGATTTTGGAGCACTTCAGATTTTTGATTTTCAGATTTGGGGTGCTTAACCTGTACTTAAGAAGTGAGCAGGTGTTCCTCTGGGTAGGGAATTCCAAGTGATTTTGCTCAGACACATTCAGGGACTGAAAGGAAAGAGAAAAAATGAAAAGTTGGCCTGTAGCTTGGAGGAATCATGTGTAGGAAGTTTCCGTTTTTAAAACATCCTTAAAATCTCATTAAAGTAGTGCTTGTACAACAAATGACATAAATTATGGAGGAAAAAAGTATGGTAGGCTAACAATGACCTCCCAAAATATCCAGGTCCTAGTCCCGGAACCTGTGAATGCTACCATAAATGGCAAAATGGATATGTTTCAATTAAGGATCTTGAGATAGGTACAGAATACTGGATTTTCTGAATGGGCCCTAAATCCAAGTCCAAGATACTTTTTAGAGGGAGGAGGCAGAGGAAGATTTGCCTACAAGAGATAGACCACGCAACTAGGGAGGCAGGATTGGAATACTGCAGCCATAAGCCAAGGAGTGTCCTAGCCTGTTCAAGAAACGGAACAGGTCTTCCCTAGAGTCCCAAGGGAGCACAATCCTAGTAACACCTTGCTTTCTGCCCAGTGAAACTGATTTAGGTCTTCTGGTGTGCAAAAAAGTGAGAGGATATATTTCTGTTATTTTAAGCCACCAGGTTTATGGTAATTTGTTACAATAGTCCTAAGGAGACTAATACAAAGGGAGAAAAGTCCTTGCAGGCACAATATTTTACTTAAAGGTTGGGGAGTTGGGGGAGAAGGTGAGGGACACCCAGCCCACCACGCAGCTCATGAGCCAGGCTGTGAGCTCTTTATGGCAGGGGTTGAATATTATTGATCTTTTCATTGTTTCTACCAACAAATCTCAGCTTGTCTTCTTAATAACTGTATGATGTGGGCACTGACTCAACTCTCCAAGCCTCAGTTTCCTCCACTATGAGGTGGGATAATAATAGTATCTGTTTTCAGGGCTGCGAGGGCAGCTGGCATCAATTCAACCTGGTGTTTAAATATTTTTATTTGGCGGGGCTCAGCCTATAATCCCAGTACTTTGAGAGGCCAAGGCGAGTGAATTGTCTGAGCCCATGGGTTCGAGACAAGCCCCGGCAATTTGGCGAGACCACGTCTCTACAATAAATAAAAAATTAGCTGGGTGTGGTAGTGCATGCCTGTAGTTCCAGCTACTTGGAAGGCGGAGGCAGAAGGCTAGGCAACAGAGTGAGACTCCAACTCAAAAATTAAACAAATAAATAAATATTTTTATTCTCACCACTGCCCACATCAAAGTTTTTGCAAGGATTATATGAGATAATGTATGTAATGTATCTAGAAGCATGCCTAACCCAAAATAGGTACACAATATCTACAAACTTAAAGTCTCCCGCCCAAGGCCACGCAGCTGAAGAGGCAAAATTATAAGATTCATACCTGTGTTTCTTTTTTTTTTTTTTGAGTTGGAGTCTCACTCTGTCGCCCAAACTGGAGTGCAGTGGCTGCTCCCAGCCACCGCAGCCTCGACTTGCTGGGCTCCAGCAATCCTTCCGCCTCAGCCTTCCGAGTAGCCGGAATTACAGGCGCACGCTACCACGCCCGGCTGATTTTTTGGATTTATTGTAGAGATGAGGTCTCGCTGCTCAGGCGGGTCTCGAACCCGCGAGCTCAGGCAATCCACTCACCTCAGCCTCCCAAAGGCGCGGGATTACAGGCTGAGCCACCGAGCCCGGCTCCAAACCTGTGTTTATTTAACTCCAATCCTCCTTTCCTCTGGGAGACCAAGGAAGGTCACACTGAAGCTGGATCATGAAAATTTGGGAGGACTTTGGGGAAAGTATAAAAAGACTAAGAGACTCTAGCTCCGTGTCTAAGGAACTGATAAACACAGGGTAACTAAAGCACCTCATCTTAGGAGCACGGCTGGGTCACTCCGAGGGTCTAGATGCAAAAGGGCTGCTGCATCACACCCTATCCCCCATCCCAACCTGAAACCTGCCTCTCTCAGCAGGAATCAGGGGAGGTCTTGGTCACCCAGCAAAGCAAAGAGCTGAGCACAGGAGGCCACCCACCTTCACCATGGCCATTGCCCGGGCTCCGGCCATTGGAGTAGTAGAAGCCATTGTAGAAGGGCAGTCCAGAGATGCCGGCAGCAGAAGCAGCGGGACCAGGAGCAGGAGGCCCATTGCGTTCTACGAGGCTGCAGCACCAGGGTGTCCTAGGCAAGGCTGGGTCCCAGGGCAAACTGGGAAGAGGAGGGAAACACACCAATTAGAGAAACCCCGCTGCAGAGCTAGGGACCTCCATGCCATCAGACTGAAAAGCGCATTTGCAGAGCACCTTCCACATGTCCCAGAGCCGAGAAGACAGCAGTGAGAACCTGGAAGAAGTCCTGCTCTCAGAGGGCCACATCCCGCAGGCAAGATGGGCAATATGGAAACAGACAAATCCCAAGAAGGAATTGGGAGGCAGCAAAACAGATCTTGGAGAAGATTAAGCATGATGATATGACAGCAGCAGTGTTTTTCAAGCCACGTGTTTGAATTTGAGAGATTGTGAGCACTATTCTTTTAACGAAACCAAATAGACTAGACTAGAACAGAAAATATCAGAGTGCAGTGCAAGTTTAATGAAGAAGTCGGCCAGGCTCGGTGGCACAGCCTATAATCCCAGCACTTTGGGAGGCCGAGATGAGTGGATTGCCTGAGTCTGTGGGTTCGAGACCCACCTGGACAACTTAGTGAGATCTCATCTCTACAATAAATCAAAAATTATCTGAGCGTGGTAGTGCACGCCTGTAGTCCCAGCTACTTGAAGGCGGAGGTGGAAGGATCGCTGGAGCCCAGCGGGTCGAGGCTGCAGTAGCTGGGAGCATGCCACTGCGCTCCAGTCTGGGCGACAGAGTGGGACTCCAACTCAAAAAAAAAAAAAAAAAAAGTCCTACTCTGTAAAATTTTTGTTTCAGTTTAGAAATGTCCATGGGGGTAAGGTAGGGGCTCACTCTGAGTCAAGGTCAAAAAAAAATGTTTAACACCATGTTAGAGCAACTGGAGGGACACACAAAATAGACAGTTGACCCATGGGCTGCAGTGTGTTGATTTGATTTTTTTATATTATGCTAAAATATGTCTTGTTAACTGAGATTTTTTTTTTTTTTTGGCAAACCCCCTTCCTCCCCTACTTCAATGTCACACCCAAACCCAGGGAAACACACCAATTAGAGAAACCCCGCTCATTCATGGTACCCTAATTCCTTCACACCCACCATTTACTGAGCACTCTCAACAACTGAGAGTTGGTCACCCCTTGGAGGAACCCGGTCTAGGGAGGGGCCAGCAGTCATGATGCTGTGTGGTGAGTGAAGAGTACAGAAAAGGAGAATGAAAGCACAGGAGTCGGCCAGGTGAAAAGGGACTGACAGGTTTTCCCAGCGGGGTACAGTCACCAAAGAGGTGCAGAGGCCAGCAAGAGCACGTGGGGGCGGGGATGCTACACATCCTCCATTTGGCTCCCACATCCTCAGGTCCGTTGTCCACCCTTCTCTGCCATGCATCGATCCCTGTGGGTCACTTGTCCTGGGTCCCCTGGTCCTCTGGCTTCCAGCAGGATTCAGCCCAATGGGAGACACTTACAGGTGATGGGGGAGAGGGAAGACAGGGTATTTCGTCCCTGCTCCCTCCCACCCCAGTGCCTCTGGTATAGTGTCCTCAACTTCCTCATTTGATCCCCTTCACCCTACTCTCTAGAAATCATCCCTCCACTAAAGGCTCTCTACTGGAAACATCTGGGTTGAATTCTCCTTCCTGCCAAGACTTCAACTGCTATAGAGAAGAGGGGATGAGGGGGTCACCAAGGCAGGTGTCTAGATGCTTTGGGTGTCTGTTCTGGAAGGCCTGTCCTTTGTCCTAGAGGTCCTGGACTGTCAATGATGGTTTTAAGTAAAGAAGTCACAGGATTCAATTCACATCTTAGAGATATACCTCAAGGGGGATGAGTGGACCGGGACCCAGGAGCAACAAGACCAGAATGACAGCAGGTTTTTGCAAATATAAACTACGATTCATGTATCAGGTAGCAGCAGGGAAGAATTCTTAGGGTGTAATTTAAAGCAAACAAAGCAGAACACACAATTTCTACTCAGCTATGATTACAAGTATGTAGTCTTATGAGTGTCTGTGTACAGGAACCAGAAGGAGAGGGAACAGGAAAAAGAAAGAGGAAGGAAGGGGAAGGAAAGGGGATGGGGAGGGGAGGGAAGGTTTCAATGTTCCCATTTTCAAAACTGGAACAATAATGGTAAGTAATATTTTACTGGGTGCAATCCAGCTGGGAAATGGCAGAGCTAGGATTTGAACCCACTCCAGCTCCAAACCTGGAACTGTAATGCCAAATTCAGGGAGACAACTGTAAAGAACACAGTCCAGTGCCCAGCACTGAGCAAACCATTGTAGGAATTAATTTATTTTCCTGTCCTTCAGGGTCCACGTTTTGAACCAGGAGGGAAGAGGAGTGAGGATTTGTTGATGCTTCGTGGGATGTCCGGGCCCACCCTGTCTCTGGGCACCAGAGCCTCCTAGAGCAGAAAAGCAGCCACTGCCTACAATGTTTCCAGCCTCCTACGGATGTGACACAAAGGCTCCCCAGTGAGAAAAGGCTTCCTGCGGGTGAACAAATGCAGGCATTTCTGCCACAAAGAGACACAAGTAGCCATGAAAAAAATGGGCCTTTTTGCAAAATCATGCATTAAAAAGACAAGGGTAGCCAGGCATGGTGGCACATGCCCATGTTTCCAGCTATTGGAAAGTCAGGGCGGAAGGATCACCTGAGCTCAGCAAGTCGAAGCTGCGGTGGCTGAGAGCGTGCCACTGAACTCCAGCTTGGGCAACAGTGAGTCTCCAACCCCTCCCCCAAAAAACATAAAAGGTTGAGTGTAGTGGCTTATACCTGTAATTCCAGCACTTTGGGAAGCCAAGGTGAGAGGATTGCTTGAACTCAGTAGTTCATGACTATCCTGGGCAACACAGTGAGATCCTGTCTCTATTTTTAAAAAAAATCATCAAAATATTAGCTAGGCATGATGGTGTGGTGCTGTGGTCCCAGCTACTTGGGAGGTGGAGGCAGATGGATCATCTGAGCCCAGGAGGTCAAGGCTGTGGTGAGCTGTAGGACAGACTACTCAAAACATATAAACATAAGCAACTTTATCACCAGAACTAACACAAAACAGGACCAACCCTAATGGAAAACACTAGCACTGTTAACTCTCCATTGACAGTTGTAGTCGACACCTCTGACAGTACTTAGCAGCCTCCACCACTGGGAAAAGCGCTTCCTCCTTCAAGATGGAGATCCTTGCAGACATTTGATGCCCATAGATACCAGATTTGCCAAAATGAATAATCTGACCTGAAGGGAAGTTTTCTTCAATCAATTTTTTTTTAATACAGGGATATGTCTTTGCAATTTCTTCATCTGATTCCTAGTTTTATCTGAAAGCACTAAGTTCTCTTAAGCAGCTAACCCGATCATGCAGAAATTCCTCCCTCACCAAATCCAATGTGTCCTCGAGCTGCGATGGTGAGAATTTGGATACTGAGAGTTTGGAGAATCAGGGCAGGAAGGGACACTGCATTATACAAATCTATTCAGTTCCTGAGTTTTAGACAGTGAAGAGCAAGAGTTTGGATAGTGAGGAACATCTGCACGTATACTACAAAAGAGGCACTTTCTGCAGGATCAACAGCATTTATCTTTTTTTTTTTTTTTTTTTGAGTTGGAGTCTCACTCTGTCGTCCAGACTGGAGTGCAGTGGCCACTCCCGGCCACCGCAGCCTCGACCTGCTTGGCTCCTGCGATCCTTCCGCCTCAGCCTTCCAAGTAGCCGGAATTACAGGCATGCGCTACCACGCCCGGCTGATTTTTTGGTTTATTGTAGAGATGAGGTCTTGCTGCCCAGGTGGGTCTCAAACCCTCGGGCTCAGGCAATCCACTCACCTCAGCTTCCCAAAGGCGCGGGATTACAGGCTGAGCCACCGAGCTCGGCTAACATTTATCTTAAGGAAGCCATGCATTGTTGAGGCTTGATCTTTAATTGTGAGGAATCTCCAACCATTCACATGCTGGAAAAATCACTACTGAACCGGCGCAATGCCATGTTATACTGACATTGTCACCCCACCGTTCCGACCAATAATAGTTGAGGCAAGTCACAGCTCAGAAACAAGCACTGAAGAACACACTGGAGCACTTTCTGGTGTCCTCGGGTCACCTCTGACATTTAGAGCCACAGAGCATGAGTCTCAGTCAGACTCAGAGACCTGGCACACACTCACAACCTCAAGCCTGGGCACCATACTTGCTCCCTGGTTTTCAAAGGTCTTTACATCTAGCAGGTCATGTGATCCTCTCATGTCCGGCAAGAATTCTTTTCTCCCCGTTTAATCCAAAGTGAACAGAGGCACAGAGATATGAAGCAACTAGGCAAAGGTCACACAGACAGGGGGTGGTAGAGGCAGGACTCTGTGGAACTCTTTTCAGCCAGTTGCCATAACAGTCTGTCATAGTCAAAGATTGCTTTCCACCTGTCAACACACTTTCATGGACACGATGGCCTGGGGACATCCCAGTGTCAGAAGTATTATCCCCATTGTACAGACAAGGAAACTGAGGCTCAGAAATGGTAAGATGCTTGCCTAAGATTATCCAGGTAGATGAAGGAGTTGGGCCCTGACCTCATTTATTCAACAAATATTTATTTTTGTAGTTTTGGTTGTTTTAATCGTTGTTGCTGTTGTTGTTTTTTGAGTTGGAGTCTCACTCTGTTGCCCAGGCTGGAGTGCAGCGGCACGCTCACACCCACCCCAGTGTCAACCTGCTGGGCTCAGGTGATCCTTCCACCTCAGCCTTCCAATTATCTGGAACTACAGATGCGCACTACCACACCTGGCTAATTTTTCTTTTCATTTATTGTAGAGATGAGGTCTCACCAAGTACCCCTAGGCTCAGGCAATCCTCTCGCCTCAGCCTCCCAAAGAGATGGGATTACAGGATTGAGCCACCAAGCCCGGCCTATTCAATAAATATTTATTATCCATCAACTATATGCCAGGCACAGTTCCAGACACTGGGGACACAAAACAGAAGTCCTTGTGGAGTTTTACATTCCAGGGAAAGAGACGGACAATAAACTCACTGTGTGATATACATGATGTGATACGCTTGGTGCCTGTGATGGAGAAAGATGGGGCAGGGGTAGGGATGCTTCTCTAGATAGGAGGGCTCAGGAAGGCCCCTCTGAGAAGGGGAGAGACAATGAAGGCATGAGATGTGAAAATCCTGGGAGAATAAGCATTTCAGGGAGAGGAACTTCCAGCAAGTGCAAAGTCCCTTTGGATTTTGGCAGGAGATTTGAACCCTCTGGAGGCCTGCGAGTGAGAGGGGGCGTGGGAGAGATGTCCAAGTGGCAGCCAGAGGTCCTAGGATGTAGCACCTTGTACTTGATTCTAAGAAAGGAAGACACTGAAGAATTTCAGCGGAAGAGTGGCATGAATCTGACTTATACTCTAAAAGGATCCTTCTGGATGTCTTCTGACGTCCAGTCAACTGTACATACTCATCCTGTCTCCTCCTTTCCAAGCTAAAAACAATCAAGTTCCCTCCATCAATTCTGGTCTCTCTCTCAACTTCACTTACTATGGCTGATTAACTTCAAGGGGAAGAGAGTGATCTGGTCAACACCTCTCTTTGACAAATGCTTACCCAGCAATGGTGCCGCTTCACACTGGGGAAGGAGTCAAGGAAAACAAAGGGAAAGATGAAGACAAGATCAGCCAAGAACAGTGTCCAGAGGACGCTGGCTCTTTCCCAGTCCTCGCTCAAGGGGCAGTGGCACACAAAGTCTGAGGCTTCCAAATAGACTTGCTGAGTTTGGATACAGGCTCTGCCACCTGCTAGCTAGGTGACCCTGGATAGGTCACTTGACCTCTCTGAACAGAAGATTCTCTCCCTCCAGAGAAGACTACAAGGGAAGCTCAGGGGCTGAGGACCAGGACAGCCCTGAGAGTTGAGGCTAACACACAGAGCAGTGTCCTGCATGGAAGTCAGGAGTGGCAATTGTCACTTAGCTGCTGCCCATCCCTGACCACTACCACTCCCCTACCCTAGCTATCCAGACACTAGCCCCTCAGGGCCACCACAGAGGTGCCACCAGTGGAAAGGACCAAGACCACGTCCAGTCCAGTCACCTCCGCTGTGGGTGGATTTCCCAATCAGCTGGAGGCTTCCCTGCCCAGGACTTGGACTTGGGCTTGGGATTAGAAGTGGACATGCGTGTATCCTGCTGGGTGACTTGGGTCACTCACTCAACCTCTCTGTGCTTCCATCTGTAAAAAAAAGGAGGCTGGGTGTGGCAGCTCATGCCTGTAATCCCAGCACTTTGGGACATAGAAACAAGAGAACTGCCTGAGCCCAGGGGTTCGAGACCAGCCTGGGCCACTTGGCGAGACCTCGTCTCTACAATAGATCAAAAAATTAGCTGGGCATGGTGGCACACACCTGTAGTTTCAGCTACTTGAAAGGCTGAGGCAGAAGGATCACGTGAGCTTAGCAGGTCGAGGTTGCAGTAACTGTGAGCAGGCCACTGCACTCCAGCCTGGGCAACAGAGTGAGACTTCACCTCAAACAAATAAAATAAAATAAATAGCCGGGCTCGGTGGCTCAGCCTGTAATCCCAGAGCTTTGGGAGGCTGAGGTGAGTGGATTGCCTGAGCCCGCAGGTTCGAGACCCGCCTGGGCAACTTGGTGAGACCTCATCTCTACAATAAATCAAAAAATTAGCCGGGCGTGGTAGCGCACGCCTGTAGTTCCGGCTTCTTGGAAGGCTGAGGCGGAAGGATCGCTGGAGCCCAGCGGGTGAAGGCTGCGGTAGCCGGGAGTGGCCACTGCACTCCAGTCTGGGCGACAGAGTGAGACTCCAACTTAAAAAAACAAATAAATTAATCAATTAAATTAAATTAATAAACAAGGAAATTAACAACACCTCGCTAAAGGGCTGTGGTGAGGATTGTATAAGATAAATTATATCCAGTTCCTGACACATAGCAGGGGTTCAACAAATAGTAGCTAATATGTATTGGACAAAGAACCTAGTAAAAAGAATTCAGGCTCTAGAATCAGATTGACACCCTGGATCAGTTCTGGCTCCACCCATTCACTAACAGTTTGTCACTGGGCAAGTTACTGAACTTTTCTGAGCCTCGGTTTCTTCAACTGTAAAATGGCAGGGTGGGGGGGGAACGTCACAATAATACTAACCAGAAAAAACATTTTTGTGAAGATTAAGGGAGAGAATGTCTTCAGGGCGCTTAAAATACTGCCCAATAGGGAGAAAACACTAAAAAAGATGAGCTGCTATTACTCTCATCAGCAATTCGTAAAGTGAAGTCTCACAGTACCTCCGCAGATCTTTCTTTTCTCTCACTCCCTAGCACAGAAGGCAACTGCCACTGTCTTCTCTTCACAGTTGAGGAAACCCAAGTCAAGGGCATGAAGACCAAAGAACGACGCAAGGCTTTATCTTTGTCAAATATCTGCAGCTTAGAGAAAACTAGGTTCTCTGATAGCCACCGCCTTGCTTTTCCCAGGCCCCACTCGCCTAAGGACCCCTCCAGGCCAGAACAGTAAGCTGAGGCTGGGCTTGGCGCAAAGGGGTTGGGGGTGAGGGTAGGAGTAGGGGTAGGGGTGGGGAGGGGGAGGGGGGCACCTCCCCACCAGATTCCCATTCTCACTGGGTCACTCACTGGGTCACTGGTGTGTCCCAGTCCCCCGGATACCAGCATTGCCGTCCAGGTCTCCACCAGCTCGGCTCCAGGAGAGGAATCTGACACCAGTGCCCTCTGTTTGGACAAGGTTTTACAGGCGCCTTTGAAACCCGCAGCCCCCAGAAAGTGACCGCCAGAGCTTCCTACCAGCACTCCCAGCCTGCCCCACCAGTGTTCCCAGTTCCTGGCCCATGCAGAGTCGCGGAAGGGGCTGCAGAGAGCAGAGGCACTCCGGAGCGTTGGACAGGTCCAGACAGGGTCATAGGCTGCCTGCGGCCACCCAGCGCCCCGCGCTGTTGCCTTCCTGGCCGCTCAGGGGGCAAAATTCCTCCCTAGCGGCCGCCATCTCCCACTTAAGGCTCTACTTCTCCTCCCTCCCTACCCCTCTGGCCTCGCTGTCCCTCGGGCAGAAACCCCAGTCTGGAACCAACGTCCATTGCGTCTGCCCCGGGCCGGTCCGAGAGGGGCTAGTCCGCCCCCCGCCGCCTCGCAGGTTGTCCCCAGGCTCTCCCAGGACTCCCACGGCCCCCGCAGCATCCAACAGGTGCCCGGGGCAGAACCCGGGGCGCGCAGGGCCAGGACCAGACGCGAAGGAGGCCAGCGGCACCGGCAGGAAGAGGGCTGGACCCGGGCGGCGGTCTCTGAGGCCACCGGGATCGCTCGGGCTTTGCCTGCTCGCGACACGCACGGGGAGGGGTCCGGCGCAAGTCGGCCCGCGCCCCCGCGCCCCCACCCCACTTGCGCCCGGGCGCCCCGCGCCGGCGAGCCGAACCCAGCTCAGCCCAGCCGGGGCCTCCGCGGTGCCCAGCTCGCTCCCCTGCCCCCTTCCCGGAAGGGGGTCCCGCAGAAGACCCAGAGCAACCCGGTCAGCACAGGGCCCCAGGAGCGCAGCAACCCCCCGACCACGCACCAGGCAACTCCTCCACAGCCGGCGGCTTAGGAAATCTTGAATGGCCAGAAAGGAAGCGGCAGCCGACAGCCTGCACGCCCGCGCTCGACTAGACCTGCTCCTCAAAGGAGCACGCCTCCTTTCCCTCCCAAAGGGAGGAGTCGGGGCAGACTGGAGCAGACTCCTGACTCTCCTGGGGGACCGCCTGGGCACCACTCCCAAACCGCGGAGCTGCTGGCCCAGCTGGCCAAAAGCAGTGGGACTAAGCCGGTGAACCCCCACTTGGGCACTCTGCAAGTAGCTATGGCTGCTCCCCACCTCTGGGACAGGAAGGGGTGTGAGTTCTGTATACTGTCCCTTCTCCCAAGAAAGCGAAACTCCTGCCCCTGAGTTTAGCTCTCTTGACACTGCCAGATTCTTAGCTCAGGGTCAGGAACATGGTAGAAACTGTCCCTTGTTTGTGGACTTGACTGAGTAACCCAGCACAGGATGGGGTGCTCCCAGCAGCCTGCAGGGGCTACTAGGCTCCTGACTGGTCCAACAGGAATGGGCCATCCCTTAGGAACCCTGCCATCTATCAACACTGACATCCAGGCAGCCCATCTTGGATACCTCTGTTCAGACAGGATGCTGCTTTCTTGGCCAGACTGATGCTGGGGAGGTGTGGGTGAGGGGTGGTTTTTCCTCAGCAGAAAAGACTAAGGAGGTTCTTCAGTTTGGGCTGAGAAGGTCCTGGGGTCAGAGGGCCCTGGGGTCACAAAGCCCAGAGGGTCTTCCTAAACACATCTCAAGATGGTCGTGTGTGTGTGTGTGTGTGTGTGTGTGTGTGTGTGTGTGTGTGTGTGTGTGTGAGAGAGAGAGAGAGAGAGAGAGAGAGAGAGAGAGAGAGACACAGCCAGGAGCAAATGAAAGCACAAATAACTCTGGATAGGTAAACAGCATCCAAAAGAAGTGCCAGGCTTGATGGGGGAAAAGGGATTCAGTGAAGTTTCCTCTGCAGGGAAGAGAGACATATCCAACCACACAGGAAAGTTGAGAAATAAACAGGGCACAGGTACCCACTTGAAAACTCTTGCAAACTTCTCCAATGACGATAGACAGATTCTCCAAGGCCTCTGACGGGCCTGACTTCACATGGGTGCCTGTGTGCATTCTTTTTTAGTGCCCATGAGGCTATCAGGTCAGCCTTACTACATCCATTTCACAGATGAACTGAGGCCCAGAGAGGTTGAGTAAATTGCCCAAGGTCACCTAGAGCCAGGATTTGAACTGAGGTTGTCTGACTGGAGGCTTCAAACTTCTTCACTCACCATACTTAAACCAGGAATGGAAAAAGGAGTCGACTCCTGGGAGAGGCAGGGTCAATGGGTCCCAGTGCTGACAGCTACTACGAGTATAGAGAGGGGGTGGACAGCAGGGAGGGTCAGTTTTGTTACAGTAAGGCTTAACATGTCAGCCAGGGGTAGGGGGTGGCCAGCAGGTGGAATCTCAATGCTGGCTCTCTGGCCTGCAGTCAGGAAAAAAAAAAGTGAATTCATAGAGGTGATGGTAAAAGCCACATAAGTGGAGAAGACTGCCCAGCAAGAAGAGCCAAGGAATGAAGGAGTCAGGATTGAGGGGACTCTGATCCAGGCTCCCAGGAGGGGTGACTTGCAGAAGACTATGGCCAACCCACCCAAGGCCACACAGATAAGAAGGGACTGAGAGGTGGCTTAGGCAAATCCCAGACTCACATCAGGTGTCCTGAGTCAGGTGGGGGCCTGGTGACCACTGTCCACCCATCTGCCAAGCAGCCAGTGAAACTGGCCCACAGGAGACACAAGATACAGCAAACAGGCAGGGTCCCAGATGGGAGCAAAGCTGTTTCCCCTTCTGCAAACCTCCAGTTAGATACTGGGAAGGCTGTCTCCAGGAGAGGCCAGGACGAGGGTTCAGGGTCGGGGAAATGCTCCCAGGAGGGGGTCCTGAGGCCAGTCACCACCAGAAAGATGTCACTCCAAACCCCATCCCCACAGCACCAAAGGCTTACAGAGGGAGTGGGCTGAGAGGCCTCAGGGGTTGGGAGTCCCACATCCCCTATTCCGAGTCTTTGATTCTGTGTCCCTGCCAGCCAAGAAGCCCCCAGCAACAGCTCTCAGGAAGGAGTCACTTCCAGACCAGGTTTCACTCATCTGGTTCCAGCAAAGCCACGCCTCACTCTGGCAGCCTCCTGGCCAGACCTCCTGCTGCCCAGAAGCCAGCCCCTCCCGCCTGTGCAGCTCCCAAATTTGGTGAAAATTCATCTTGGAAACTAAGGTGTTGATTCCTTTCCAAGCCAGTCGGTCCCTCCTCTGCCTGCAAACCCTGCTCCCAGATCACTAGCCTGCACTGACTATATCGCAGCCCCCCTCCTCACCACTTCTTGATGCCACTCCCCATGGGGGAGGGCAAAGGGTATCTCTGGAGCTTTCCTCCAGCCCTGGAGTGCACATGCCCGTGGCATGTGCTGGGCCAGGGGGCCTCGTGCCCACTTGGCAGAGCCCTGGCCCCCTCCTCCCATCCCACACTGTACCCCACCCCAGGACCTCCAGAGCTCTGAAAGCAGCCCAGGCTCACAGGGTTTCTAATAGCTTCTCCAGCCCACTACGCCAGCTGCAGAGAAACGGAAAATCACCAAAGGGGAAACCTTCCAGGAAGGGAGCCAAGACAGTCATGGAGACCGCCTCCGTGCCCAGCACGCTGGGCCCCAGGGCCAGAGGGGATGGAAGTTGAGTCAGGCTGGAAGTCTGACCCCTCCCCCGATAGTCTTCCTCCTCCTGCTGTAGTGGGGAGGGTGACACAAGAATGCCAGGGTCAGGGAGGACCGAGGGTAGAGGCTGGGCAATAAATCCCGTTCTGAGGGAGCAATGATGCACAACAGCAAGAGTCCCAGTGAAGAATATAAATATATTTAGAAGCTGCCTGTGTACTGTGGGGTGAAGAGCCAGCACAGAGGGTCCCCCATGCCCACCCAGCCAACCCCTCTCCTTCCCCAGCCTTTCTCTAGACCTGCCCAGCCCCCTTGTCTTACTAGGCTTCAGGACAAAGGTCAAGAGAGGTCTCCAGGGAGATAAGAGGAGTGCCAGGGGGTCAGGGAGCAGCAGGAACAGTGGCAGCATGGTACCCCAGGGCTGATGGACAGGAAGCTGTTATCTCCAGCCTGGCGCCATGGGCTTCCTCGGGGATGTGGGAATGTGCTGTGTGGAGAGGAGCTGGGGAAGATACAGGCACTTCTAGAGCTACCCCAAGCCTGGAGTTGGGGGTCCAGAGAGATGCAGGGAGCCCACACACCCTTTCCCATCCATCCCAGACCTACCCCACTCCCTCAGTGCCTAGGAAAATGGGGCGATGCGAGGGCTCGGCGCCAGGGGCCCGTGAGAGGTGGAGGTGAGGATGTGGGAGGGAGAGGCGACTGCCTGGTGGCCCTGCCTCTAAAACCCCCTCACCCTCCCCGCCCTCCATCAGAGCCGTTACAGTCAGGGAGGGCTGAGGAGGCAGCAGGCTCACAGAAGGCAGGAGGACCAGGGAGGGAGGGGCAGGTGGCCACTAGCAGCCCAGCAGCTCCAGACGCAGGGTGATGCGGTTGTGCCAGGCCACGGGCAGGATCCGCACATAGCGAGCCTGGATGGGCGTCTCGAACACATTCTTCTTGTAGGAGTTGTTGTCCGAGTTGCCGCGGAAGATCTAGAGGCAGAGGGGGTGTGTCAGGAGGGCCCCGGAGCCAGCCCCCTCCCCTCGGAGCCCCAGGCCAGACTCCCGGGGAAGTCAGGGCAGGGGGAGGGCAGCTGGACAGACACCCACCTTGCTCTTGCCGGTCCTGGGCTCCTTGTACTCAGTCCACTGCCGGCCGTCGTTGCTGTAGGCCACCTTGTAGGATGCCACATACTGGATGTGGCCAAAGTCACGGGCCCCCTGGGTGATGACGCCCGTCACCTCCCTCTGGGAGCCCAGGTCAACCTACGAAGAAACGAACCCATTATCTTCACAAAGAGGCAGATGCACTGCGGCACGAATTCTAGTTTTGGAAGAAGCTACTTTACTTGGCTGAGCCTCAGTTTCCTCAGCTGTGAATGAGCATGCCACACATGGTGCTACGCACTTCACTGTGATAAAGTTCGTATTTCAGAGTCTGGTCCCTGGCCAACTCTACTCCAAGCCCTGCCTTGCACCTGCACTGGGGTGTGATGGTGCACCAGGAAACTACCACCCTCCCCACAGAGAGATCACTGTGCTGGGAGCAGTTGTCCCTTGCCTCCAGAACAGAGGAGGTCTAAGGCAGGCTGAAGTCAGAGGCAGCTTTGCAGAGGACACCAATTCTGCACCATAGGCTCAAGGCAGACCTGGGCCATCTGCTTCCAGAAAAGTCTAGCCTTTACTCTGAGCCTCCCCAAGAAGGAGCAGTCGCAGCCTAGAGGAGAAAGAATGGCCCTAGAGGCCCCTGCAGGGCTGTCCATAGCTTTCCATTGGTCCTGAGGGAGTCCAGAGACAGGCAGCTTCTCATGGACCCCCAACTCCACAGCATGCTTTGAAGGGCGCAGAGACAGACCTCCTGCCCCCAGGCCCTGACATCCCAGGGGACCAGTCATCTGCTCTGGATGGGCAGTCTCAAGATCCAGAGCACACCGGAACAAACCCATTGCCTTCATTTGGACCATCTCTAGTGAGGTGCAAAGAGGCAGGTGCACTGGGGCATCAATTCTAGTTTTGAAAGAAGCTACTTTACTTGGTCAAGCCTCGGTTTCCTCAGCTGTGAATGGACATCATAATACCACCACTTTGCCACACATAGTGCTAGGCACTTCACTGCGATAAAAGCTCATATTATATGTCTGTAATCCCAGCACTTTGGGAGGCGGAGGTAAGAGGATTGCCTGAACTCAGGGGTTCCAGACCAGCCTGAGCAACTTGCGAGACCTCGTCTCTACAATAAATAAAAAAATCAGCTGGGCATGGTGGCACACACCTGTGGTTCCAGCTACTTGGAAGGCAGGCTGCGGCAGAAGGATTACGTGAGCCAAGCAGGTCGAGGCTGCGGGGGCTGTGAGTAGCCAATGCACTCCAGCCTGGGCAACAGAGTGAGACTCCGACTCAAAAAAAAAAAAAAAAAAGATCCAGGCACAAACCTAACTCATTGCCAACCAGCAGGGGAGCCCAGGCAAATCTTCATCCTCCTAGGACTCGGTTTCCCCATCTATAAAACAAGTTCTGTTTTCTGTGACTATCTTGTGTTTCCCAGCTTTGATAAAATACAAGGGCTGTCCCATGATAGCTTCTCAGACACTCATTCACAGGACATGCACTGTGCTCAAGGGGAGAGGTCCTGAGAGGCCTGGATCAGGTCTCCTTCCTCTACCCGTTCTGCTGTCTGTGGGTTGTGCCTTGTCTCTGCCCCCACACGCATACACAAACTTTCTCCACCTGGGGGGCTCCATGGAGAAAGATGGGGCAGATGAAAGAAAAAGCCAAGGAAAAACAAGAACCTGGGCAACACAGCGAGTCCCCCTCTCCACAAAAAGTAAAAAACCTAGCTGGGCATGGCATTACACTGGCAGTCCCAGCTACTGGGGAGACTGAAATGGGAGGACCACTTGAGCCTGGGAGGCCGAGGCTGCAGTGAGCTAGGAAGAAGACCCAAAAAACACCAGAATGTATTTATAAACAATTGTGTATTTATTCTTACATGTTTAAACTCCAGTCACCTTCAAAGTACTTTCTGTTTGATCCAATATACCTATTGAAATGCTTTTTCCACTGCTCACAACAGTTTTTGAACTCATTAACTGTGACGCCTTTTAGTGCTTCTGCCGTTTTTGCTTCTCCTCTTCCACAACAGCAAAGCATTCCTTTTTTTTTTTTTTTTTATTTTGAGTTGGAGTCTCACGCTGTCGCCCAGGCTGGAATGCAGTGGCATGCTCACAGCCACCGCCACTTTGACTTGCTGGGCTCAGGTGATCCTTCAGTCTCAGCCTTAAAAGTAGCTGAAACCACAGGTCTGCGCCACCACACCCAGCTAATTTTTTTTATTTATCGTAGAGAGGAGGACTTGCCAAGTTGCCCAGGCTGTTCTTGAACCCCTGTACTGAGGCAATCTTCTTGCCTCTACCTCCCAAAGCTCTGGGATTACAGGCACGAGCCATCACATGCCCGGCTAACATTTCCCTCTGAGGACTTCTTTTCATGCAGGGAAACAGAAACAAGTCACGCAGAGGAGATGAAGTGAATATGAAGTGTGGGGCACCAGGGTCATGCCGTTTTGGGTCAAAAACTGCTAAACACTCAGTGCAGTGTGGGCAGGTGCGTCTTCATGGTGGAAGAACCAGTCACCTCTTTGCCACAACTCGGGATGCTTCTTCCACAATGCAGCCTTCTCACAACAAGGCTAGCTGGCACACTGATGCCAATGGGTTCCTATAATACTTACCCAGTGGGGGAAGCCTGTATTATAAGAGGCACGCCCTCCAAAACAATAATTCCAGGTTTTTTAGGTCTCCCCCCATCTAATCATGCCACTGCACTCCAGCCTGGGGAACAGAGCAAGACCCTGTCTCTAAAAATAAAAAATAAATAAAAACAAAGAAAAACAAGGCTTTTCAGACACTCTCCTGGAGAACAGAAGCCTGGGTTGGGAAAAGATCAAAGATATGGCAACCCAGCCAGGTCCCACCCAGCACCACCTGGACCCAGTTCTGTATCCCCAGAGGGGCCTGACCCACCTGCAGCCACTCGGAGGCGCTGTTGCTCCGGGCGGTCCATGCATTGAACTTGCCCTGCTTGTCCAGCCGTGCATAGGAGGGGTGCCAGCTGAAGGCAGGCAGGCCCCAGGTCTTGTAGGTGCTGGAGGCCGTAATCTGCCTGTCAGGGATGGCGTTGTTCTTCAGGCCCAGGTATTCGGAGCATCCTGCCAGTAAGGTGGGCTGTCACCCGGTCTGGGGTCCACAGCTCCCAGGGCTGTGAACACCAGGCCATGAAGGGGCGAGAAATCTGTGGGTCCCAGCAGCCCCTGGGACTATTCTGCTTGCTTGCTGTCTGTCCCTCTAGTTCCTCAACTCACCCAGCTGGACCCAGGCTTTCACCCGCAACCCTGACTTGCCACTCACAGATCACCCAAGACCTCTCACCCACCACCCTTCTCCCTCTGCACCAGGACAGCCCCCTGTTCCACCACATCCCACTTCCTTCAAGGCCTGATTTGCAAGACACCTCCTCCAAGAAGACTGCCCTGACCACTTCACTAGGGTGGCACTTCTCCCTCCTCTGGCCTCATAGCACTGCCTTCAGTGGTCCTATGGGTACAGTTGCTATCTACACTAATAACAACCACCTTGTTCATGCACTTCAGTCATTTAGTCTGCCACAGAAAGCAACCTTGAATGAAGCAGAAATCAGTAACCCCATCCTACAGATGAGAAAACTAAGGTTGAGAGACATTGAGCATCATGCCCAAGTCTCACACACACAAAGTCCTAACCATCACGCCACACTGTGACATCTTCTCTACCACCTGGGCCACAAAGACCTGCCTGGCGATGACCAGTGATGATCAGGAAACCGTTCCTGCCCTCCAGCAGCTAGAAGGCAGAGAAATCAGAGAACTCCTGGGGCTCAGGAATATCCCTGTATCCCTTCTCCGGCAGCCCCCACCCAGTACTTCCCAGAAGGCCTTTGCACACCCAACAGATGTTTTGGGGGTGCTGTCACACAGGCCTGTGAGGGTCGGCCTGGGGAGCTGGCCTTCTGAACTCAGCCCTGCCCCAAACACTCAGGAATGTGCCGGCTGTTTTGCACTCCCATCTGCACCTGCATGTGGTCAGAACAGGGGATGGGCAAGAGATAAAACTCCAAGAGAATAACGGGCATGTCTCCCACCTGATGGACTCTCACTCCACAGCAGTCTGTCCCTTTAGGAGGCTAAGAGGAAGGGGCGTGGCCCGGGAGCAGGCTAAGGATGCCACTGTCCTCCTGCCATCTGCCTGCAGAGTTTGCTGCCTGCCGGGGACCATCACCTCCAGATGGATACACCAGAGAACCCCCATGCTCCCCACAGAAAGGCCAAGAAGGGAGGCCTGAGGCAGGCTGAAGCCAGGGGGCAGCTCTGCAGAAGACACCAGTTCTGCAACATGGGCTTGAGACCGACCTGCTACAGGTCATCGGCTTCCAGCAGATCCTAGCACTCATGCTGGGCTTCCCCAGGAAGTCAGCTTTCCCAGTAAAATAGCTGGGTGTAGGGCCAGTAGCAGACAAGGGCCAGGACTCTCAGCACTTTCATTCTGGAAAGTTCCTTCCCCTCTCTGAGCCTCAGTCTCCCCATGTGTAAAAAAGGTACTTCTCCCAGATCACTGGGGAATCCCCCTAATATAACAATTCTGTTTCAGGCCAGACATGGTGGCTCACGCCTGTAATCCCAGCACTTTGGGAGGCTGAGGTAAGAGGCTGGCTCTCCATCACTCAAGCCTCCACCCGAAGGCCATCTCAACGCTGCATCCTTGTGCTGTTCTATTCCCTCATCCCTAGTCACCCTCATCACATCCCTGTCTAGTTTTCCTTCAGAGTTCTTTCTGCGCTCAGTTCAAGACCAGCCTAGGCAACGTAGCAAGACCTTGCCTCTACAAAAAAATAAAATAATTAGCCACATGTGGTGGCACATGCCTGTAGTCCCAGCTACTCAGGAGGCTGAAGCAGAAGGCTCACCTGAGCCCAGGAGATTGAAACTGCAGTGAGCTATGATCACACCACTGTACTCCAGCCTGGGCAACAGAGTGAGAGACCTCAACTCAAAAAAAAAAGAGGCAGTATTGGTGAAGATGAATTAAAAAAAGATTCTGTTTCAGAGGCCTAGGGTGGGGCTTCATTTCTAGGAAGCTTTTTTTTTTTTTTTTTTTTTGAGTTGGAGTCTCACTCTGTCACCCAGACTGGAGTGCAGTGGCCGCTCCCAGCCACCAAAGCCTCGACCCGCTAGGCTCCGGCAATCCTTCCACCTCAGCCTTCCAAGTAGCTGGAACTACAGGCACGTACTACCATGCCCAGCTAATTTTTGATTTATTGTAGAGATGAGGTCTCACCAAGTTGCCCAGGCGGGTCTCAAACCCACGGGTTCAGCAATCCACTCACCTCAGCCTCCCAAAGGTGCGGGATTACAGGCTGAGCCACCAAGCCCAGCTTCTAGGAAGCTTTTAGGTGACACTGACACTGCTGGACCATGGATCCCAGCCCCCACCAAGGTGTACCTCACTCTCCAGGCTGCAGCACCACTGGCCTTCCTTCTACCCTTCTACATGCCCCAGGGTCTTTGCACCTACCAGTTCCTCGCCTGCAAAGCCCTTTCCAATGCCTTTTCCTCTTCACGCCACAGACTCTCCATCAGTCAAGCCTCCATCCAAGGGCCATCCCAATCCAGCATCCTAGTGCTACCCCATTCCCTCATCCCAAGTCACCCTCATTGCATCCCCCTCTAGCTTTTCTTCAGAGTTCTTTCTGCTATCTGACCTTCCTTTTATTTGCTCCTTGCCACAAGTCTGTCTCCCTCACTAGAATGCAACTTCCATGAGGTCAAGGATCTCACCTATGTTGCTCCCGAGAGCCAGATACTCAGGAGAAGCTTAACAAATATCTTAAGGAACATCGGCTGAATTTAATAATTACTCATTTCACCGAAGACACCACACCTGTCTGCAATGAGGAATCCTGGTACAGGGCACCAGAGCCTCTGTGGATTTCCAGGTATAACCAGACCTCAGCCCCACCCACACAGGCAGCCAACTAGAATGCCCACAGGGAAAGGCGGAGTTTAGATCTTTCAGGAAGTGGAGATGGCAGCTTTGCTGCTCGGTGTGCAAGGCTCAGCCTGGCCAAAAGCGGGAGCCAGCTGTGGCCGAATCATGCAGGCAACTTTGGTGGCCAAGGGCTTCAGGCCTAGACAGCAAGTGGCGAGGGACTCTGGGGAGAGACACACAGACCTGCCTCTGCCCTTCGCTGGTTGGCTAAATTGCCTTTCAGTATAAGGCAAAGTCTTTTACTCCCCACTGAAACAATAAGGCTCAAAAGGCAGTGACCCTGGGAGAAGAGACACACCAACTCAAGTTCATACTTAAAAAAAGACTTCAGGGCAGGTGCAGGGGCTCACATCTGTAATCCCAGCACTTTGGGAGGTTGCAGCAGGAGGATCGCTTGAGCCCAGCCTGGGCAACATAACAAGACCTCATCTCTACCAAAAAATAAATAAATAGAAATAAAATTAGCCAGGCATGGTGGTGTGCACCTGTAATCCCAGCTACTCAGAAGGCTGAGGTAGAAGGATTGCCTGAGCCCAGGAGGTTGAAGCTGCAGTGAATCGTGATCATACCACTGAACTCCAGCCTGGGCAACAGAGTGAGACCCCAACTCAAAATGAAATACAGTAATTATATACAAAGACTCCAATCTAGGCAACATAGCAAGACCCCATCTCTAGAAAAAATTAGCCAAGCGTGGTGGCATACACACTTGTACTCCCAGCTACTCAGGAGGCTGAGGCAGGAGGATTGCTTGAGCTTAGGAGATGGGTTACAGTGAACTATGATCAGGCCACTGCACTCCAGCCTGGATGACAAAACGAGATCCCATCTCCTTAAAAAAAAAATGTCAGGCATTGAGTGGTATCTGAAATGGGATAACAGGAAGAGGGAAAAGGGAGGCACAGGAGGAAGGGTCTTGGGTAAAACAAGACAGTCAACAGCTTAACTGCCATTATCTCTGCCTAGCGAGCCCTGTAGTTCCACTTATAGCCAGCAGGTGGCACTGTGGCTGCAAAGAGAGGGTATTATACCCAGCCCTCCAGCGGGAAAGCTGGACTGAGCTGGGCTGAGACAATCCATTAGCCCAAACCCTGCACGATGATCCTGCCATGGTGAGCTTTTCCTGGCTCTGCAGAAACGTCCCTTTCTGCTCCCCCTACCTCTCCATCTAGGAATCTCTTCAGAAAGGGCAGCAGGAAGCCCCTATGCTGCTCTTGAGGGTGGGCTCTAAAAAGCTTGGCAGGGACCACCCTGAATAGGTGGGGTTGAAAGCCCTGAAATCTAGACAAAGTGTTAATAGCTACCAGCTGTGTACCCTTTAAAGTAATGTATCTAGGTCTCACTTCCCTCATTCATTCATTCATGCTCTCATTCATCAAATATGTATTGAGCACCTACGAAACAGACACTGTTCTAGGCAATGAGAATACCACAGTGAACAAAACCGACGAGTCTTCTGCCTCATGAAGCTGACATCTGCAAAACACAACTAATGCTACATGTTCTAGAAGCCACAGGAACCAGCCAGTCAGAATTTTCTCTACCAACCAGAATCAGTGAAAATACTTTGGGTTTTTTGTTTTTTTGGTTTGTTTTTTTTTTGAGTTGGAGTCTCACTCTGTCACCCAGACTGGAGTCCTGTTGCCGCTCCCGGCCACCGCAGCCTCGACCTGCTGGGCTCCGGCGATCCTTCCACCTCAGCCTTCCGCGTAGCCGGAATTACAGGCATGCGCTACCAGGCCCGGCTGATTTTTTGATTTATTGTAGAGATGAGGTCTCGCTGCCCAGGCGAGTCTCGAACCCGCGGGCTCAGGTAATCCACTCACCTCAGCCTCCCAAAGGTGCGGGATTACAGGCTGAGCCACCGAGCCTGGCGGGTTTTTTTTTTTTAAGTTGAAGTCTCACTCTGTCGCCCAGGCCGGAGTACAGTGGCACGTTCACGGCCATTGCAGCCTCAACCTGCTGGGCTAAGGCAATCCTTCCGCCTTAGTCTTCCAAGTAGCCAGAACTACAGGCACGTGCCATCACGCCCGGCTAATTTTTTAAATAATGGTAGAGACAAGGTCTTGCCAAGTTGCCCAGGCTAGTCTCAAACCCCTGGGCTCAGGCAATGTCAAAGTGCTGGGGTTACAGGCTTGAGCCACTGCACCTAGCCGAAAATACTTTGAAAATTAAAGTGCACACTCAGTGATATATCACAAAAATAAAGAACAGAGTACCATATGTTCTCACTCATAAGTGGACCTTGAACAATTATACTATATAAGAAAGGGATTGACAGTAGTGGGAAACTGTCAGGGGAGGGGGTGGGATTGGCAGTTGAGGGAAACTGCTAGGGGAGGGAGGGGCACACCTCATCAACAAGGATACCTGCATAATCAACATTTATATACCTAACCCCGAATTGTACCCCACATTTTATATTAAAAAAAAAAAGAAAGAAAACTAAAGTGGTATCTTCTCCTCTCCCTACCGGAATGTCCAGGCCATGGGTTGGCAACAGCAAACACCTGAGCAGGACTGCTGGTGGCCGGGCGACCCCCTGGTGTGTGTTTCCTGTGTGAGCCCAGGTCTCCAGGCCTTGTAACTGCCCTACCAGCCCAGCCTGGCTGAGTAAAGGGGTAGGGAAGGCCATCCCCTTGGGTTGGCCACAGCCCCCGGCACTTACCGTTCAACTCACAGCCAAGAAGCTCAAAGCGCAGGGTGCAGGCCCACTGGCAACTCACAGGAAACAGCCTCACATACTGCGCCTCCACAGGGACCTCAAACAGGTTGATCTTCAGGCTGTTGTTGTCCACGTTACCCACAAACACCTAGGAGGAAAGGGCAAGATTGGCAGCGTGCTTCCACGTGGGCAGTCTCCCTTCCTGGGGTGGCCTCACCTTCCTCTTCAGACCTGAGAGGTAGAGATGTGGCTGGAACGGTGAGGAGGACTCAGCAGAGCCAGCAGGGCTCAGGCAGCCACCCTTCCTTTGGCCACCCCACAGTCCACAGATTCTCCTCTCACCTTCCTCGATCATCATGGGGCCTGGACATGAACCCCTATCTTTCACACAGGGTCACCTATAACCTATAGGCTGCCCCGGTGTAAATTAGGGAACATCAAGACTTTTTTTTTTGAGTCTGAGTCTCACTGCCGCCCAGGCTGGCGGGCAGGGCATGCTCACGGCCACTGCAGCCTCAACCTGCTGGGCTCACGCAATCCTTCCGCCTCAGTCTTCCAAGTAGCTGGAACCACAGGCACGTGCCACCATGCCTGCACTAATTTTTTTTATTTATTGGAAAGACGAGGTCTCACCAAGTTGCCCGGGCTGGTCTCAAACCCCTGAGCTCAGGCAATCCTCTTACCTCTGCCTCCCAAAGTGCTGGGATTACAGGTGTGACCCACCATGCCTGGCATTCTCAAGACATTTTATTATGACAATTTTCTGGCAGAAGTTCAAAATACAATGTATTATAAGTGGTACCCCTTAGTAATGAATTCTTGAACCATATACAATCTGCACAACTGTACATGTAGCCCTAAAGACTTAGGATGAAACCCAGCTCCACCACCACCACTCTCAACAGGTCACTGTACCGTTTTGAGTCTCACCATTCTCATCTATAAAGTGAGATAATTACTTGTAACTGCAGAACACAGGCACAATCTGGTTTTCCCAATTTCTAGAACCCAAGATGCACCTTAAGACCCACATCACGACCAATCCCCCAGATACCCTCCCCTCAGTGGGGGCCCTCAGTGCTAGAAGCCCAGGGGGTGCTGACTATTAACACTGCTTCAGGGCCCAGCAAGCCCTACCTTGTCTCCCAATTTCTCTGAATCCTGGATGAAGCTGAACGTGTGTCCATCAAGGCTGTAGGCCACCTTGAAGGTCTTTAGGTACTCATGAGTCCCCGCACGACTGGCACCCTGCGTCACCACACCCGTCACCCGCATCTTCCGCTGCATGTTCACCTGGACCCGGGGCAAGGAAGATGGCACCCTCGTCTCCCTGGTTCTTCCCAACCAAGATCCAGGCCAACCTACCCCTCACTCCCCCAACATGAGGGGGAGCAATACAAGTAGAACAACTGACCTCACAGGGGCTTCCCCCTCTGGGCCTCTCAGGCTATAGACCCAGTGGCTCAGGGAAGCACACGAGGGGGCCATCGCCCCAGAGGCCTCACCCAGGGCAGATGGCACCTCCACAGCCTGGGCCTGCTCCCCCCTATCCCGCCCACCCACTCCAGGCCCCCAAGGTTGTCTTCCATTTAGACATTCACCCGGGGAACCTGCTCCCTTGGTACCTGAACCCCAGTTAAAACCCCTCATGGGACCCCCCCCAGTGCGGCACATTCACCCACCTTCTCCACCCCCACCAGCTCGCCTGGGGCTGTCCCCTTTCCATACCTGGATCCAGGGGTTCTTATCATAGTTACTGGCCGTCCAGGCATTGACGATGCCTGTGAGGTGTAGGCGGGCCAGCTCTGGGCCCCAGCGCTGCAAACCCAAGAAGCCCAAGTGCACAGATGAGGCGGAGATCTGGGAGTCGGCAATGGCGCCCTGCTCCATGCCCAGCGGTGTGAGGCACTCTGGGGAGGGAGATGGCAGAAAGGTGCCCACTTGAGCAGACTGCAGGACCCGGCTGGGACCCAGAGGGCAGCAGAATAAGACCATGTGGCCTCTGCCGAGGACTCAGAGCCAAACAGAACCTCAGAGCCTCACCCAGAGCAGAGACCAGGGATAATGAGGGCAGTGCCATGGAGGGGGTGCCATGTGCATGGCAGTGCAGGAAGGAAGAGGTGGGGGCCGAGTCATGGGATGCTGGGACCCGGGGTCCTCGTGGAAGGTGGGGTCTCCCTCCAGGTTGTGGCAGGTGAACTCATCCTCACAGGGCACTAAGCAGCAAGGATGCTGGTGTGGGGGTTGGACTGAGGGGAAGGAATTCCAGTGTGGCCTCCTCTTCCTCTCATCCCCACAGGAAAGGTCACCAACCGCGGCTCAGTCCTTGGCCTACCCAGGAGAGTGGCTTTAGGAGAAGAGGTACCTTGGACGGCAGCACACAGGACCTGCACTGCCCACAAAGCATTAAGCAAATCTGCCTGGAGTTTTCCAGAATGCCACTGGCAGGAGTCCCCTGGGTGGGACACAAACCCCATTCTGTTTTCCCTTGGACTCACTGCACCTCCCACCTTGGGTCCTCGCCCAGCCACCTGCGAATGTGCCCCCAGCCAGGTTCCCTCCCCTTCACCATGAACAGCAGTGTGGTCCCAGGGGTCCAAGCAGAGTGTGTGTGCGCCAAGCAGAGAACCCAGGGATAGATCTAGCCTGATGTCAACATTGGAAGCTCAGGCTACTCCAGCAGAGATAGTAAGCCACAGAGTGAAGCCTGCCGCCCAAGGTCAGAGCTGGCCAGCAGCTGGGCAGAGATTTGACCCCAGTCTGCCCCCAGGACTATCCTCACATCCCACCATGTGCTTTCTTTGGGCCTGCAGGGTGCTGATGGCTCCAAGGAAACACACATGACCAACAAGGAAGGGCTGCAAAGGTCCTTCTGTGGGGTTCTACCCCCTCCCTTCTCCCCAGGTGCAGCCTGGGGCAGACACCAGGCTGAGAGGTCAGAAGAAGGCTAGATGGAGAATTCCAGCTCAGGCTCACGCCTGGTTACCTCAGCTCTCAGGACAGTAATCAGCAGGCCCACCTGGCCCTGCACAGGGCACTGTCACCTTAGCAATCCCTCTCCCTGCCACACACACAGTCTTTCCACCAGGATCTCAAACACATCTGGCCTCAGCCGGGGCCTCAATACTCCCCCCCCACTGAGGTAAAGGACATCCGGGCACTTTACCTGTTGTTCCCCAGGGGCCCCGTTCCCACCCAGCGGGCCCAAGCCCTCCCTTCCTCCTCCTGTGGGTCAGCAAAACTTAGAGCACACCCCACATCTGCCTGAAAGAGACAAGATGTTTGTCCCTGGCCCAAGGTGCTCAGCGACTGACCCACTGGTCTACGGAAACCTGGGAGCCCCCCACTCCTCCCATCCCTGGCATGAACGTGGCGACCAACTCACCCAAAAGCAGGTGAGGAGGAGTCTCGGTGTGGGTAGGAGCGCTTGTGGGAGGGATTCGAGCTGGTCCAGGAGGGAGGACAGCACAAAGAGCTGATGTTAGCTGGGCACCCCACCCAGGGCCATTCTGTGGCTGAGTGGACAGCCAAGCAGGTGAAACGGACAGTCCCTCTCCACACAAAGGGCCTCTGACCACCTGACCGGGAGGGACCAGCCCGGTCTGCCCAGGCCTCACCCTTCTCCCCAGCTCTGTGATGAGGCCACAAGTCAAACTTGGGCCAGGAACCATCAGACCCTGAGGCCAAGCCTGATTTACTGAGTTCCTTAGCCCGAGAAGATTAAGAAGGCGTTTGTTGTCCCTTCTTGGGTAGAAAATTAGAAAATTCCCAAGACTTAACCCTAACACTGTGTGTCTAGCTCATGGTAACTCAAGAAACAGCACTCCCATAATCACCACGGTGACCACAACCCCTCACTCCCCTGCAGTGACATCCGGCCTGACCTGCATCCCAGGAGAGAAGGCCAGGTCGAAAGGAGCCCGTGGAGGGACGGCAGGACCTTTCTTGCCCCTTGGCCTAACTAAGGCTCTGTCCCTCCCCCTAGCTCCCCAGAGGTGGCCTTGACACAGGAAACAGGATCAGCACAGGGTCTGTGCCACCAGGGCTGTGGCTCAGGCTCTGTCCCCAGGAGCAGCCCACTCCCCAGATACTCACGGGTCTCACAGTGGGTGCCCATGTAGCCCTGAGAACACGTGCAGGTATACTGGGTGAAAACGTCCCCTCGCCGTTCCTCGGAAGTCACCTGGCATTCACCATTGTTGAAGCAGGGGTTTGGGGAACAGGGATCTGGAAACAGAGAGGCAGGTGATCAGGAAGGAGCTAGGGACAGAGACAGGAAGCAAGAGATAGGCCTAGCCCAAAAGGACCCTCCACCCAGATTCAGCCCACCATCTCCTCCCTCTCCCCCACCCCCCCAATCTGCTCGATGGACCCTGAGCCAGCCTGGAGCCAAAGGAGGGTCAAGTGTAGGTGACCCAAAAGTGGGAGAGCCCAGCCTTCCAAGTGGCCTGGGGGTACCCAGAGAAATGCTGGCTGACAACAGGAGAGGTGCATGGGACCACTGAACACTTGGGGGGGAGGTGGCAGCTGGGGGTGTGGTGAAGAAGGTAAGGCCTTGGGTAGGTATCTCTGTAGTAGTCTCAGTCTCAACACTTGGGGGGGAGGTGGCAGCTGGGGGTGTGGTGAAGAAGGTAAGGCCTTGGGTAGGTATCTCTGTAGTAGTCTCAGTCTCAACACTTGGGGGGGAGGTGGCAGCTGGGGGTGTGGTGAAGAAGGTAAGGCCTTGGGTAGGTATCTCTGTAGTAATCTCAGTCTCAACACTTGGGGGAGAGGTGGCAGCTGGGGGTGTGGTGAAGAAGGTAAGGCCGTGGGTAGGTATCTCTGTAGTAGTCTCAGTCTCGTTGCAAATGAGGCCCATGAAGCCTTCGAGGCAGAGGCAGTGGAAGGAGGCATTGTCCTGGCCCACAAAGCAGGTTCCACCATTCAGGCACTGGTTGGAGTCACAGATGTCACCTGCAACGGCAGCCCCAACTCAGCAAGTCAATCACCCAGTAAACATCTGGGGGGCCCCCGAGACACAGAACTCAGGTGCAGCCTCAAGCAGCTGACAGGAAAGAGGCGAGCAAGTCCACAGACGATGACGAGGTGCCCTATGCCTAACAGAAGCCAGCCGAGGCTGCCACTACAGGTGATTTCTGCCGGGAGATGGAAGTTTCCCGGAGGAGGGGACATTTGAGCTGGGGCTAAAAGACAAGAGTAGAAAGGAGCCAGGCTGGGAAATAAGGAAAGAACATTCTAAAAGTCGAAACACAGAGGGCAGGCATGGTATGCTGGAACATAGTAAGATGTGGCCAGAAGAGGGCTGGGGCCAGACTGGGAGGGACCTTAAGAATGTTTAGATTGTCATCCTGCACACCAGTGGCTTTTAACCTTCCTTAAGCCTCCTCGCCCTTGTCCACTGGGAGAGAAAAAAACGACAAGAAACAGGAAGCTTCTCAATTGTCAGGTGGAAGCAGGAAGTTGATTCCAATTCCAGAAAGGAGGTTGAAAGGTCCAAGTACAAGGATGCTGATGGCTCCCCTGGGGTGGGGAGGGTCTAGTGACTGAAGACAGATCCCTCTGGCCACAGGATGGATATCCATCCCACCAACGAGGGTAAAGGAAGAAGGCAGGAGAGCATGATGAGAGAGGAAGGCAGGGCAGAGGGGTGAGGAGGCAGGGTGATTTAAGAGCTGCTGGGGGACAAGGGCTAGAGAGGCCACCAAGACTTCTGGATGAGGCCTGAGTTACAGATGTGCACTATCAGCCCTGATGGAGAACCCAGGAGGAAGAACAGGCTGGGGTAAGACAGACACTGCAGGACACTAGGTGGGACTGCCAAGTAGCCCTCAAATCCTGCTCTCATCCCAGAAGGGAGTTCCTTGAAGGCTAGGCTCCTGGCCCACTTCCTCAGAAGCCCATCTCACTCCAGACTGTCCTCACTCTCGACTCTGATACTCAGCCGGGGAAGTGCTGCCCACTGAGGCAGCCGAGCCCCAAAAGGGTCCTCTAGCTGACCTTAGCATCCCAGAAGGGCTGCCCCAGACAAATCCATCCTTTGGAGTAAGACATGAAAAACCTTTTCTCCTCTGTTCAAAGTCACCCATCCCAGGCTGGGGGTTCCTCCTGAAATTCCAAAGCCCCAGAGAGCTCACCCAGCTGCAGGGAAGCAACATCTTAAGGAGAGATCAGCCCAGAGATCTCCACCTCAGCAGGACCTCGGGAGCTTAAAGGCGGCTCCCAACAGCTATTAGTCATTGGCTTTAAATAGCAGGTAATCCCCTCCTCTGACCTGGCAGGCTGCTGCGGGCACTGACACAGAGGCTTGGGGATGGACTCTTCCTCCCCTCCCAACTGTACCAGTTCCAACGGTGTCCTGTTCCAAAGGCCTTAGATTGGCAGGGTCTGGGTCACCTGGTGTAAGGCAGCTGTGGTGTTTCTCCCTTCCAGGAAAAGCCAGACCACCCTCTACAGAACAACCTGTGGGACTTCAGGGTCCTGCTCCTTGAGAGATTTTCCCAGGGACATGTGGCCAGGGCTGAGGTTGGGCAGACAGAGAGGAGGATTAGAAAGGGACTGTGAAGACCCGCCTGTCTTTCATGTTCCTGGGAGGAATGAGCACTCTCAAAGCTCCAGCCTTGGGGGACAGGGGAGTCACAGAATGGTAGGGTTGGGGCCCTGCTGTGACCTACCTTGCTTCAGTCAATCTTATTTCTATGATAAAGGGGCTCCCGGAAGAGTCCTTGGCCTGACTGCCAATGGACACCCCTTTGCCAGAGCCTCATGGTGAAGAACATGAGGCATCCCCCACTATCCCGCAGGAGGCCCAGCTGGCCGCCGGAGGCCTCCTGGGCGGGGGAGAGGAGGACCAGGGAAGATACAGCCTCTGGCCAAGGCCGCGAGAGGGAGGAAATCAGGAGATTCCCCACCAGGAGGCAGCTCTTTTCCAAGTTCCTCCCCAGCCTCTGAGTCCGCTCCTGGGGCCCACCCAAGACCCCGCGTCCATGCCGCCGACTCCCCAGGCCTTTCCTTATCTAACCAGGCACGAATAAATGGGGGTGAAAACATCCAGCGAACTGTCCAGTCAATCGGGACTGGGGGTAGTTACCGGGGAAAAGTTGCCTGGAGAAGACTTGCCGATACAAGAGTTCCAGACTCCTCCAGGTGGAGAAGGATCGAAAGTCAAACGCAGTTCCACGGCCTCATTTTACAGAAGGGAAAAGAGAGGCCCGACACAGCGGATTCCTTTGTTATGTGTAAGCCACATCCCTGGGGGCAGCAGGGCTGTCACCCAGTGTCCCGAGTCCCCGCCCAACGCGCAAGCCTCCACCACTGCCCAAAGGACCCAGAGCAGAGACGGCGGGAGAGGCCGGGCGCGCGCCCCACACTCCCTCCGGAGCGCAGAGGGTGAAGCCGCCCCTCCGCCGGGCCCCGATGCTCAGCCCAAGTTTGTAAACAGTGGAGGTGGAGGGAGGGCGCCGCGGCGAACTTCCGAGCGGCGAGGGGAGGAGGGAGGAGGGGCGAGGGCGCGAGGGCGGCGCGACCGACTCACCGGAGGCGGCGAAGTGGCCGGAGGCGCAGAGCAGCACGCCGCACAGGGCGGCCAGCAGTCGGGGGCCCGGCATGCTGCGGGGTCTGGGCGCGGGACGGAGCGCTCGGCGGATCACACCCCGCGGGGTTCTGGCTCCTTCTCCTCTGGGACTGGAATAAATCAAGCAGCTCAGCACCTCCCACTGGCCATGTGCTCCGCCCAGGCCAGCCGAGGGCGGGCTCAGGGCGGGGCTCCGCGGCCTGGGAGGGAACTGGGTGAAAGCGATGGAGAGGTCCGCGGCACCCCCCAACCCCTCCCAACCGCCCCCCCGCCCCGGCCTCACTGCCGCCGCTTGTCGAGCCGACGGCCGGGTCCCGGGTCCTGAGTCTATTGGGGGAGAACGGGTTCAGGCGGAGTGAACAACAATATTTTTTAAACTTAAGAAAAGATGCTAGCCGGGCTCGGTGGCTCAGCCTGTAACCCCGCGCCTTTGGGAGGCTGAGGTGAGTGGATTGCCTGAGCCCGCGGGTTCGAGACCCGCCTGGGCAACTTGGCGAGACCTCATCTCTACAATAAATCAAAAATGAGCCGTGCGTGGTAGCGCGCACCTGTAGTTCCAGCTACTCGGAAGGCTGAGGCGGAAGGATCGCCGGAGCCCAGCAGGTCGAGGCTGCGGTGGCCGGGAGCGGCCACTGCACTCCAGTCTGAGCCACCGAGTGAGACTCCAACTCAAAAAAAAAAAAAAGAAAGAAAAGATGCTAGAACGTATTCATAATCAGAGGAATGCAAATAAGGACTACAATAAGTACCGTGTTTCACTTCACAGATTGGCAAGTTTCAAGATGTTAACACAGTTCCTGGAGGCTACGGGGAACAGGTACAAGCATGCTTTGCCGAAGAGAGTATAAGTTGGATCAACTATTCCAGGGGGCTATTTAGTAATCATACCTGTCAAAATGACAAATGCTGACGCCTTAAGACATAGCATTTCCACGCTTACGCGTTCGTTCTGCAGAAACTCACATGTGCGAAATGACAACAAAGATCATTGTTGGCCCAGCGCAGTGGCTCACACCGGTAGTCCCAGGTACTTAGGAAGCTGAGGCAGGAGGATAGCTTAAACCCGGGAGTTCAAGGCAGCAGGGAGCTATGATTGGAGTCCCCACACTGTAGCCTGGGTGACAGAGTGAGTGAGACCCTGTCTCAAAAAAAATTTTGGCCACGCGCACTGGTTCACGCCTGTAATCCCAGCACTTTGAGCCCGGGGATTTGAGAGCAGCCTGGCCAACTTGGTGAGACCTGGTCTCCACAATAAATCAAAAAATTAGCCGGGCTTGGTGGCTTGCGCCTGTAGTTACAGCTACTTGGAAGGCTGAGGCGGAAGAATCAATCACCTGAGCCCAGCAGACTGATGATGCAGAGGCTGTGAGCGTGCCACTGCACTCCTGCCTGGGCAACAGAGGGAGACTCTGACTCAAAATATATATGTATATATTTGCATTTTATATATATATATATATATATATATTTTTTTTTTTTTTTTTTTTTTTTTTTTTTAGTTGGAGTCTCACTCTGTCGCCCAGACTGGAGTACAGTGGCACGATCCCGGCCACCGCAGCCTAGACCTGCTGGGCTCTGGTGATCCTTCCGCCTCAGCCTTCCAAGTAGCTGGAACTACAGGCGCGCGCTACCACGCCCAGCTAAGTTTTTTGATTTATTGTAGAGATGAGATCTCGCCAGTTGCCCAGGTGGGTCTCAAACTCGCGGGCTCAGGCAATGTATATATCTTATACACATAGCCTGAAGGTGATTTTATACAATACTTCAAATAATGTTGTGCATGAAACAAAGTTTGTATTAAGTACTTATGTGTGGAATTTTCCATTTTTGGTCTCATGTCAGTGCTCAAAAAGTTTTGGATTTTGGAGCATTTCGGATTTCAGATTTTTGAACTAGGGATGCTCAGCCTGTACCAACATTGGTTTCTTACTTTTGACTAATGTTCCATGATGCTGTAAGATTTTAACAATGGGGAAAACAGGTGAGGGGTATACAGGGACTCTCTGAACTCTCTTTACAAGGTTTCTATTAATATAGAACTAGTCTGGCTGAGTGCAGTGGCTCAAGCCTGTAATCCCAGCACTTTGGGAGACTGAGGAAAGAGGACTGCCTGAGCCCGGGAGTTCGAGACCAGCCTGGGCAACTTGTTGAGCCCTCGTCTCTACAATAAATCAAAAAATAAGTCGGGCCCGGTAGCGTGTGCCTGTAGTTCCAACTACTTGGAAGGCTGAGACAGAAGGAGCTCCTGAGCCCAGCAGGTGGTGGCCATGAGCATGCCCTTGCACTCCAGCCTGGGCAACAGAGTGAGACTCCTACTCAAAAAAAAAAAAAATAGAACTATTCTAAATTTTAAATTTTATTTTTAAAAAAGGTTGTGAGAAAGGCACAAGCCTGGCTGATCAAGAGAATGAAGGCCACTATAGCTGGGCTGACAAGGGGGCAGGGGAGTAGAACCCAAGAGACACAGAGTCACACAGGGGTCATCCCTGGCAGAGTCTTGTCAGCCTGGGTTTGGATCCTGGTTCGCCATCTACCTGGTGGGTGATCTCAGGCAAGTTCTTCCACCTCTCTCTGGGCTTCAATTTTATCATCTGTAAAATGGGGTAATAATAATGCCTTCCTGGTGGTTTCTAGCTTGGGTCTGATATGCACATGACTTCTGGTGAACGTGTGCCTGCGTATCTGTTGGTTAGTTACTTAGGAGCCGCTGAGTCACAAGGCATGCACATGCTCAGCTGTAGCAGATGTTGCCAGTGTTCCAAAATGGTTTTACCCCTCCAGTAGAATAAACACACACACACACACACACACACACATTCTCTCTCTCTCTCTCTTTTTTTTTTTTTTTTTGCTTATAGAATAAAAATTTAAATAGAGAAGAGGTCTTGCTATGTTGCCCAGGCTAATCTTGGCCCTCACACAATCCTCTTGTCTCAGCCTCCTAAAGTACTGGGATTACAGGCATGAGCCACAGCACCTGGCCACAATCCCCATTCTTTGCCATTCACTCAGTAAACAGAACGTTGAGCAAAAGAAACCAAACAAAAAGAGTACATGTTCTGTGATTTCATGTATATAAATGTCAAAGGCAGGCAAAACTAATCAATGACTTGAAAGTCAGGATAGTGGTCACTCTTGGTGAAGGACTGGTGACTGGCAGAGGAGCAAGAGGGGCTCCTGGGGTGAGGTAGGGTGGAGGGGCTGGAAATATTTGCTTCTTGGGGGAAGCAGCTACACAGGTGTATTCATTTTGTGGGAAATCACCAAAGTGCATACTTGTTATTTATGTAATTTTTAAATTTATATTGCACTTTATGGAAAGCTTACATTTTTTAAAAAATTCTATTAAAGGCCCTGGCGGAGACAATGTCAATATTTTTTTAAGATTCTGGCTGCTATTTGAAAAATGAGTTCTAGCCGGGCACGGTGGCTCAGCCTGTAATCCCACGCCTTTGGGAGGCTGAGGTGAGTGGATTGCCTGAGCCTGCGGGTTCGAGACCCGCCTGGGCAGCGAGACCTCATCTCTACAATAAATCAAAAAATCAGCCAGGCGTGGTAGCGCATGCCTGTAATTCCGGCTACTTGGAAGGCTGAGGCGGAAGGATCACTGGAGCCCAGCAGGTCAAGGCTGCGGTGGCCGGGAGCCAGTCTGGGCAACAGAGTGAGACTCCAACTCAAAAAAATAAAAAGAAAAAAAAGAAAAATGAGTTCTAAGGAGATAGCAGAGAAGCCCAGAAACCAACTAGAGGCTAGTGCAGTGGGTCCAGGAGAGAAACACAAGGGTTGATTGGGCCAGGGGCAAAAGAATGGAGTTGGAAAAAGTGAATAAATACTGTCTCTATATTGGAAGTTGAACCACCAAGACTTGCTGGTGGGTAGGATGTGTAGAGTTGGGCAAGAGAGAAATCAAGGGTGCAACCCAGGTTACAGCCTGAAAAACTAAGTGAATGGTGGTACCTATTTGGAAATAAATTGCCTGTTTACCTGCCTATCTCCTCCATACCAGGTGAGCGCCTTATCTCCAAGACTGGGTACAAAATCCAGCACAAAGGAAGCACCCCAAGAATATTTGATGAACAAATGGAATGACTACCCACTATGGACAGAACCAGAAACAGTGTGGAGGTAACAGAAAATAAGATGTTAGAAGCCGGGGTCGGTGGCTCAGCCTGTAATCTCGCACCTTTGGGAGGATAAGGTGAGTGGATTGCCCAAGTCTGCGGGTTCGAGACCCGCTTGGGCAACTTGGCGAGACTTCATCTCTACAATAAATCAAAATGAGCTGGGCGTGGTAGCACGTGCCTGTAGTTCCAGATACTTGGAAAGCTGAGGCTGAAGGATCACCGGAGCCCAGCAGGTCGAGACTGCGGTGACCGGGAGCAGCCACTGCACTCCAGTCTGGGTGACAGAGTGAGACTACAACTCAAAAAAAAAAAAGATGTTGGGCAGGGTGCAGTGACGCACACCTGTGATCCCAGTACTTTGGGAGGCCAAGGGGAACAGATAACTTGAGCTCAGGAATTCGAGACCGACCTGGGCAACACAGTGAAACCTTGTCTTTACAAAATATAAATACATATGACCTATATTTATACATATATATGTGTATATACACATATATACATACATATATTATGCATGTGTGTGTGTGTGTGTGTGTGTGTGTGTGTGTGTGTGTGTGTGCGTGTGTGTGTGTGAGGTGTGGTAGCACATGCCTATAGTCCCATCTACTCAGGATACTGAGGTGGAAGGATCACCTGAGCCCAGGAGGTGGCGGCTGCTGTAAGCCATTATCGTGCCACTGTGCTACTCCAGCCTAGGCGACAGAGTGAGACCCTGACTCAAAAAAAGAAAGGAAGGAAAGAAGAAAAGGAGATACTCAAGATACTCACAGTGCTCTCAGTGAGTCCGAATGAGGGGTAGACTGCTGCTGTGGAGGAGTAAGTTCCCTGTGGCTGGAAAGATTTAAGCAAAGGGCATGTGTCAGGACAGTGAGAGGGACCATGAGGTCATATGATCACTGAAATCTACACCATCTCTAAGATGCTGGTTTGGGAAGATTTGTCAAGACTCCCCAACTCCATCGATGTGGCAGGAGGGATGAAATTGTCCAGTCCAATCCCTCCTCCTGCAATTTCCAGCACTCTCAAAAGTGGGTGTCGCATGAGCTTGAGCAGAACACCCTCCAAATGCACACTCCCTCTTCCAAACCAGATGCTCTGGGCACACATCACAATCTGTGAGCAAACACCCCAGCCCAGGGACCAAACAACCCCCTTTTGTTTCCAATCTAGAGGCCAAGGGCCAGAGGCCAGTGCTGGGGAATAAATATGCCTTCAGTTTAAAAATGTAAAAGTGTTTTCTTGCTGAAACCAAATGGGCCAGTCAAATTCAGAGGCTCCTTTATGTGATTTCCATACTTTAGTTGGGTTTCTGTTGACTCCTGTCCTCCACTGAATTCCTTTGGCTGCTCCCTCCTACCTGACTAATTTCTCCTTCTCTGGATGCCTGCAGCCCTGACACTTGGAACCAGCCAGTGGTCTCCTATTCACAAATAAATATGTCCTAAATATGTCTTCTCATTCAGTGTGTCTGCTACTCAGAGTCAGGCAACTGAATGTGGAACAGTAAAATTTAGAGCCCAGGACCTGGATTTGAGCCCCAACTCCCCATTTGACCTGCCTGACATCCTTTGCTGAGCTGCTGATCAGGCAATATTTATTTAATTGATTCAAAGTTTATCTCCTCTCCTCCTTCCCTGGCACCTGTCAGTGGTAGCTATTGACTCAGAACCAGAACTGTTCTAGGAGCCTGAATCTGCTGTGGAAATGGAAGACACCCAGGCCTGAGTTGGGTATTTAGTCTGCTGAGTAGGAAGGACGTGGAAAAAATGCCTTAGAAAGATTTATTTTTACAGGGCTCTCAGCAAAGCCTTTGTAACTGGGTCAGCTGGACATCTGGACAACCCATCTCACCCCTCAGTCCGCAGTATGGCCACTTCCAGAAGAACATCAAGTCCTTTCTTGGAACTCAGACCCAGGAAGTTTTGGAGCAAGAGCCCCAGACTGGGCAGGGTTGAGGGGCGGGCAGTGAACCACACTTCTAGAAAGTTTGTCGCTGGCTAATCCCTACCCACCCACCTCTCCACCCAGCATCCAGACTCTCCAATTCCTCCTCCCTTCTCCGTCTCTCAGCTGGAAGGGCCTCTCTTTATAGAACCTAAGTGTCTGGGAGCCTTTTCAATGCAAAGATCCCTGACCTGTTTGGGGACTGAGTATCCCCTTTCTCCTACCCACTGCTGCCCATTTCAATCCAGTAGCCCAGGAGAACTTGTCAGACACTCACTTTCCACTTTTCCATTTTGTCCGAGAAAAAGTTAACCCGGTCAATGAACTGACTCCTGGCCGGGCGCGGTGGCACAATCCTGTAATCCCAGAACTTTGGGAGGCTGAGGTAAGAGGATCACCTGATCCCACGGGTTCCAGACCAGCCTTGGCGAGACCTCATCTCTACAATAAACCAAAAAATTAGCTGGGCATGGTAGTACGCACCTATAGTTCCAGCTACTTAGAAGGCTAAGGCGGAAGGATCACCTGAGCCAGCTGATTGACGCTAGGGTGACCGTGAGCATGCCGCTGCACTCCAGCCTAGGTGACAGAGTGAGGCTCCAGCTCAAAAAAAAAGAAAGAATTTCTGACTCTTTGCTCCAAACCCACTGCTCTATAGCTCTGACCTCAACCCCTCTTAGAACTCAACTCCTGAGTCCTAGCAGATGTCAGGAAAGTAGGATTGCCAGGTGAAGGAGTGGGCCAGCCTAGCCTCTGCCAGTTTCCAAATATGCCATGAGCCCAAGGTGAGCCCAGCTTGTCTGGATGGAACAACATTCTAAACTCCCAGAGAGGGAACCTGAGATTTCATCTGCTGCCTTGTGTCCTTGGCTATCAAGCAGCAGCCTCCCTACCTAACACTTATTCACTCATTCAAAAATAAATTATTAGCCTGGCTCGGTGGCTCAGCCTGTAATCCCACACCTTGGGAGGCTGAGGTGAGTGGATTGTCTGAACCCGCGGATTCAAGACCCGCCTGGGCAACTTGGCGAGACCTCATCTCTACAATTAAAAAAAAAAAAAAAAAAAAAAAAAACTAGCCTGGCGTGGTAGCGTGTGCCTGTAGTTCCAGCTACTTGGAATGCTGAGATGGAAGGACCGCCGGAGCCCAGCAGGTCGAGGCTGCGGTGGCTGGGAGCATGCCACTGCACTCTAGTCTGGGCGACAGGGTGGGACTCCAACTCAAAAAAAAAAAAAAAAAAGAATAAATAAATAAATAAAATAATTTATTGAGTAACTACCAAGCTATGTGGTATGGGGAACTACTCAGGACCCCAGAGTTTGTATAAAGATTATTTTAAACTGAAGACATTTGAGATTCAACAGATGCAGAAAGAAGCCTTCTCATAACTTCCCTTATCTGAATAAAAGCAGAAATTTCTCATTCTTGGAGAAGAGAACTGACATAAATTCCCTCTTTGATGATGGGTTTGCTCCTAAGAAAGAAAGAAAGAAAGAAAGAAAGAGCAAGTCAACCATGAATCCCCTCTCTGGGTGAATTTTATGGCCCTGAAGAAAACAGACCACTGAGATCTCTATAGACAAACATTATCACAAACTTTCGTATCTTCTGTCTGTTCTCCTAAAAACTCCATTTGTCTTTCCTACAGGAAACTATTTGCTCTTCCCTTAGGAAACTTTGCTCTCTCTTTCCTTTCTCCTACAAAGTTATATATAAGGACCTAATTCTTTTTTTTTTTTTGAGTTGGAGTCTCACTCATTCGCCCAGACTGGAGTGCAGTGGCCGCTCCCGGCCACCGCAGCCTCGACCTGCTGGGCTCCGGCGATCCCTCCACTTCAGCCTTCCAAGTAGCTGGAACTACAGGCGCGTGCTACCACACCCGGCTAATTTTTTGATTTATTGTAGAGATGAGATCTCGCCAAGTTGCCCAGGCGGGTCTCGAACCCGTGGGCTCAGGCAATCCACTCACCTCAGCCTCCCAAAGTGCTGGGATTACAGGTTGAGCCACTGAGCCCGGTAAGGGCCTAATTCTAACCAGCCATTTGAGTTACTTCTCACTGAGCACTCCTGCATGTATGTACATTGCATGCATGAACACACTCTTTTCTCTTGCTAATCTCTTTTTTGTCCATTTAATTTGCACACCCCAAGTACTGAACATGAGAGGGAAGAGAAATAGTTTTTTTTTTTCCTCCCCACAGTGAATCCTGTTTTACCCCTCAGTTCTCAAAAGGTCTGGAGCCGCAAGCCTCTCACCTAGTACTTCCAGTCTCTCAGTCGTAAGACATTGACCTCTTTTCAGGGTTCTCGGAGGTGCCCCAGTTCTTTGCCTTGTTCCTCTCCTGTCTTCACCCTCCAAGTGTACTAACCTCAGAAGAGGAACGGCCAGGGTCTTGAGCCAGAATCTATTCCTTCCTCAGCATATCCTCGGGTCTAAGTCTTTGTGGAATCTAGAGTCTAGATTAATGCACGGGGGCTCCTGCCAGGCAACGTTGTAGCCTTTGGCCAGGAACGGTTAGGCACACCAAGTTTAGACCCCTTCAAAGTCTCACAAGCAAAGTGAACTGCAGAAAATCCTCTTCATTTTTCCAATAATCCAGCTGACACTTTGTTGAATCAGATGCCTCATATTTCCAAAGGGCAAACTTTCCTTCTCACAACTAGTGTTGCCTAACCCCTTAAAAGGAAAGGCAAATAAATGCTCCTAAGGGCCCTACCGTTTGTGAGGCTACCTTTCTGATACTGAGATAAGTCTTCACACCACCCAGCCCCCAGCCCCTTGAGCCTGCCAGGACCGGGGCGGGGGGTGGGGGGGGTCCAGGCTAAGCCCAGATTCCTTAAAGGCTCCTATCAACTACACACACAGAGAAGCAGCAGAAGCTTTGAAATTGCCACTTGTAGAGGCACAGTTGCATTCTTGGTTTGGAGTTGGGGGTTGGCTTCCTCCTCTGTCACAGTCTGGGGGTGGGAAGTGGGGATTCTCCCAGGATCTTAGTGTTTGGGCATGCAAAGGTCAGGTGCTTAAGGCATCCTGGCAGTTGGAAATAAACCTCCCAGGAGTAACTTGATCCCTACAGATAGATGTGAACATCAGCAGCCCTGGCTGTGAAAATTGGGGCGCTTCTGTGGGGGCAGACACGGAGAAGGCAGAGTCATGTAGAAATGTAGAAATGTGTGTTTTCACAGCTCTGCGAGCACGTCCTCCCCCATCTCTGTCCAGTCTCTCAGACACTTCAAGGAGAAGAAAGGACAGGAGGGAACCGAGAGATCTGAAGTGCCTTCTGGTCATCAAGGGACATTATTAGCACATGAGGCAGCCATGGAGATATGAGTCCTCCAAACTGGGGCAGAACCTGACTCTGTCGTTTTTGTAGTGGGGTGACCAGGACTGGGTACATAAAGTGCTGATCCCAGCACAAAATAAAACACAAAGACACTTTGTTCCAAAATCATTGTTAATTTCAAGACTGAGAGCAGGGGTTCAATGAAGTCTGAGTCCTACTAAGCAAGGTGCCCCTTGAGACTGCAGAAGTCTCACGTCCATGAAGCCGGCCGGCCCATCACAGGAATAGCCTGGGAACAAGTTCCTTCTCTTTCTTCGGACTCTCATTTCTCAAAGGGTTGTTAAAGGAAGTCCCTAGGCCTCCACGAAATTGGTTCCCTCCTTCTCCCATCCCCCACCCCACCCACCTTGCTCCCCCCACACAGATACTCAAGTCCCTGCTATAAAATGGTGAAGCATTTGCATATAACCTAAACACACCCTCCAACCCACTTTAACTCATAATTAGGTTATTTATAATATCTAATACAATGTAAATGCTATGTAAATAATTGTCATAATGTATTTTTAAATTTCTACTTTTTTATAATTGTGGTGTTATTTATTTTATTTCATTTCTTTTTGAATACTTTTGATCCACAGCTAGTTGAATACAAGGATACAGAACTTACAGACACAAAGGGCTGACTGTGGTTGCAATCTGCACAAGCCCAGGTTCATAAAATTGAGACAAGATGTGTTTTGTTCATATATCATTTCTTGTTTCACAAAACTGTCAGTCTTTTTCCTCTTGGTGATCACAGTGCCTGGCATACAGTGGGTGCCCAATAAATGTTACAGATGCATCATGTTCTCAAGCTGAACCTAGAACCAGCCTCCCTTTCAAAGAGGACTGGTCAGCCAGCTGCCTTGATCAATGTTCCTACTTTGCTCAAGTCACTAGATCCTTGGGCTTTGACCTCCCGAATTTCCACCACTACTCCAGGAACCAGACCTTCTACTTTAGTTTTCTTCCACCATTGAAACTGTAGGTTCTGCCGGGCTCAGTGGCCCAGCCTGTAATCTTGCGCCTTGGGAGGCCGAGGGCAACTTGGCAAGACCTCATCTCTACAATAAATCAAAAAAACAGCCGGGCGTGGTAGCACATGCCTGTAATTCCAGCTACTCGGAAGGCTGAGGCGGAAGGATCGCCGGAGCCCAGCAGGTCGAGGCTGCGGTGGCCAGGAGCGGCCACTGCACTCCAGTCTGGGTGACAGAGTGAGACTCCAACTCAAAAAAAAAAAAAGAAACTGTAGGTTCTCCCTGCCACGGTGGCTCAAGCCTATAATCCCAGCACTTTGGGAGTTTTTTTGAGTCAGGGTCCCACTCAGTTGAGCCCAGGCTGGAGTACAGTGGCACCATCACGGCTCAACACACCATTGACCTCCTGGGCTCAGGTCATCCTTCCATCTCAGTCTCCCAAGTAGCTGGGACTACAGGTGTACACCACCATGCCTGGCTAATTCTTTTTTTTTTTTTTTTGTAGAGACAAGGTCTCAATACGTTGCCCAGACAGACTGGAGATACCAGCTTTAAGTCTACAAGGAAAAAAATGACAATAGACAGGTTAGTGGTGGGGGAGCATACAAATTTATTTACATGGTGAGGGGGTATGCAAGGGAGTAGGCCCTTTGTCCTCTGAAATTTCACTGAAAAATTAAATGATAAAAGGTAAATGAATAGCAGAAAAGACATATAAATGTATTTTATATAGTTTTATACAACACAAGAGCCTTTTAGAATGAAGGCCCAAAGATACAGGGGAAACAGTCCATTGTTATTCTTAGGTTCAGCAAAGTATGAGCAGTCATATAGAAATGTGATTAAGCTAGGCATATTAATCTTCCCTGATAGATACAAATTCCTAGGGAGGGTTTTCATGACAACTGGCTTCCTTTTGGAGAATCTGTCTTTAATCAGGTAAGGAAAATTCAAGAAAAGTCCTTATGTGCATCTGCTGTTTTCCCAGATGCCTTCAATTTGAGGCAATCAGTGAGGCAGAGTAGGTAGCACAGGTTAGACATAGATAGATAAATTTCCCATAGGTAGGTTTTAGGAAGTGTTCTGACATTTTTGAGATTACATTTTACTGCAGGCCAAACTGGCAGCCTACTCCACCCTCTCGAAAGAAAACTCCATCAGATTCAAGACTAGGACAGCCCAATCTTTCAATTCATGATACAGCATTATAATCTCTAAGAATCTTTCAGGTTCCCTATCGAAGGTGGAAGGCCAAAAACCACCTCTTAACTGACGAAAGCAATAGAAATTATAATATGACTACCATTTAGCTAAGAAACTTGTAAATTAGAATCTGGCAGGTCTTTTGCAAAAGACAGTGTGGTCAGGACAAGATCACCCCTCCCCTTCTCTCCTCCCATTGGAAGCCCAGGGATGTCAATCTCCAGAGTGATGGATACATGAGCTCCACCCTCTTTAGCATATCAATCATTGTGACGGTATATCTGGTCTATAGTAAAGAGCAAAAGTGCGGTTTCTTTCATCCGTGCCAACTCTGGCATGTCTCCATTTCTTTTCCTCCTTCTTTCTCTAATAACCTTTGTTCGAAACTTTGCTGGCCGCTCTAAAATTCATTTTAGAAACAAGCCTAAGAATCCACGAGTTTTGCACTGCACCCCACTAGGCATCAATCAGCATACCAATGTGCTGTTTTGGGGGATGGTATTTGGGGGATTCATTCAAAACCTTAGCTACATGCTTCGCAGCTTAATCCCCCAGTTACAGTACTCAAGAAGGTATTGCAAATACTGTACCGTAGGTGGAAAAAATATCTTATTAGTCAATCTTGAATTTCACAGGTTGGCGCAAAACATTACTTTTCCCATGAGGGCAGGCTTGGATATAGACACAGTCATCGCTTTTTCTCTCTGGTATTTCTCTCTTTCCCCTGTTTGTCCTCTCTGCCCTCCACACAAGCCTGGTGCCACCCTAACAGCTGCCACGTGTGGTCCTGCAAACTTGTTCCTTGTTCCATTCTAGGGAGGAGAGTGGGCGATGGGGGCCCACCGACTCTAGGGGGCTTATGCCTTTCAGATTCATCAAGGTGAGAGTCTGTGGGCAGACAGAACTTTTTCATCACCTCTCCTACTCTGACTTTGCTGCATTCTTATGCTAAAAGACATTTCTAGGCCGGGCTCAGTGGCTCAGCCTGTAATCCCAGCACTTTGGGAGGCCGAGGTGAGTGGATTGCCTGAGCCTGCAGGTTCGAGACCCACCTGGGCAACTTGATGAGACCTCATCTCTACAACAAATCAAAAAATTAGCCGGGCGTGGTAGCACGCGCCTGTAGTTCCAGCTACTTGGAAGGCTGAGGCGGAAGGATCGCCAGAGCCCAGCAGGTCGAGGCTGCGGTGGCCGGAAGCAGCCACTGCACTCCAGTCTGGGCAACAGAGTGAGACTCCAACTCAAAAAAAAAAGACATTTCTACTAGGGTGGGGAGGAAAAGGAACAAAGGTAGGGAGCCCTACAGAAAACCAGGCAGGAACCCTCGCCTCAGTAGATCCACACTTCCAAAATGGCCCTGGAAAACTTCAAATGGTTTATTAAATTTTTCATCCTGGGCTGGGTGTGGTGGTCAAGCTTACAATCCCAGCACTTTGGGAGGCTGAAGCGAGAGGATTGCCTGAGCCCAGGGGTTCGAGACCAGCCTAGGCAACTTGTTGAGACCTTGTCTCTGTCTCTACAATATATCAAAAAATTAGCCAGGCGTGGTAGCACTTGCCTGTAGTTCCGGCTACTTGGAAGGCTGAGGCAGAAGGATTGCCTGAGCCCAGCAGGTCAACACTGGGATGGCCATGAGCATGCCACTGTACTCCAACCTGGGCAACAGAGTGAGACTCTGACTCAAAAAAAAAAAAAATTTCCGCTGGGCTCGGTGGCTCAGCCTGTAATCCCGTGCCTTTGGGAGGCTGAGGTGAGTGAATTGCCTGAGCCCACGGGTTGGAGACTCTCCTGGGCAACTTGGTGAGACCTCATCTCTACAATAAAAATCAAAAAATTAGCCGGGTATGGTAGCGCATGCCTGTAGTTCCAGCTACTTGGAAGGCTGAGGCAGAAGGATCGCCGGAGCCCAGCAGGTCGAGGCTGCGGTGGCTGGGAGCGTGCCACTGCCCTCCAGTCTGGGCAACAGAGTGAGACTCCAACTCAAAAAAAAAAAAAAAAATTCCATCATCATGCTGAGCATTGTATCTGCCAGACCTGGTGTTGAATGCCAATGGGACACGAAGGTGACTTGGGGAGCTCGATGTCCCATGGGAAGGCAAGCGAAGCATATGTGCCCAGTGACACATCTAAATCAGACCATAGTGGCTCTCAGAGACAGGACAAACTGCTCAAGTCACACACAGCACACTCGGAATTTCTCTCCATAAGGTCTTCTGGCTGCAGATCTAATGCTTTCAACAGTCCGGGATCTCTACAGAACTCTGAAAATCCCAGACCAGAGAAAACTTTTCTCCATGAAATAGTAAGAGGATGCTCACTTGTGGCCTGACCTCCCTGAAGGGCACGTGGGAGGGGGATTCCTGGAAGGTCTCCCTACGCCCTCCTCCTTCAGAATTGGCACTGGCACCCTGGCTCCTGCATTCCTGGGGTGACAACCCCTGCTTGCTCCCAGGACTTCCAGAGAGCTCCTGCACAGCTGTGGCCTTGGACAACCTCCTCCTTGCCCACTCTAAGCACCCTGACCGTTTGCCTTGACATTGTCCTATTGGGGCTCTGAGAACGGCCCTCCAAATTAAAGGCCTCAGGAGCACAAGTTTCCCTCCAACCTTCACCTGTCCCCCTGGCCCCCCTAGCCCCTCCTTTTCCCCTCAGGCTAGGCAAAGAAACAAGAATCACTCTTCCCCAAGGCAGGCCCTAGAAACCCAAACCCATTGTCCCTAAAGCCAGCCATAAAACCCCCAAATTTACCCTAGCTTTCTTTCTGCCTCTCTGTGTAAAACATGGCGGTAAAGAAATTCTCTGACCTATCTTGTCTGATTGTCAGTTGAGAGGGTCCTGCCCATACCCAGAAGAAAGAAAAGCTGCACAGAGACATCAAGAAGAATCTAGACAGATAAGCCTTGCTGGGCTTCCCCGCTCACTGTTAGCATTACATCACAGCCTTTTGTCTACTCACATTTCTACTAGGCTGTGCACACTTTGTTGAACTTAAGTATAAAGATGGATAATTACCCCTATCTTTGGGCCTTATTCTGAAGGCTTTCATGCCACATAAAACAATGATCAAATACATTTGAATCCTTTTTCTCCTATTCATCTGCCTTTTGTCAGTGATGTCAGCGAAACTTCAAAGCGCAAAGGGGGAGTTTTCCTTTGGCCCCTGCCCTGCTGTCAAAATCTCCAGGCTGCCTCACCTCCACAAGGTGCCACCAGCAGCCACTTTGAGGGGGCTCTGGCCTGCATTACGCTGCCCAGTTCTCAGTTTTACCCAAAACGATGTGAATCCTACATCCCCAGCACCAGATGGCCCTTCTTTGCCATCTGCCACAGGACAAGCCCATTGCTGAAGATGCCCTGTCCCGTGATTCTCCAGTGCCCAGGTTAGGGGCCCCCTTCCCCAAGGGTATGTGTGGACTCCAGTGAACACAAAGCTCCCTCCGCTCCCCACTTTCTTTTTTTTTTAGTTGGAGTCTTACTCTGTCGCCCAGACTGGAGTGAAGTGGCATGCTCCCGGCCACCACAGCCTCGACCTGCTGGGCTCCGGCGATCCTTCCGCCTCAGCCTTCCAAGTAGCTGGATCTACAGGCGCAAGCTACCATGCCCGGCTAATTTTTTGATTGATTGTAGAGATGAGGTCTCACCTGCCCAGGTGGGTCTCGAACCCGCGGGCTCAGGCAATCCACTCACCTCAGCCTCCCAAGGTGCGGGATTACAGGCTGAGCCACCGAGCCCGGCTGCTCCACACTTTCAATAGTCCTATTTCCGCTCTTTCAGCGAAACTTCTCCTAGTAGACTGGACTGCAGCCTGCCTCCTTTCCTTTATCAAATCTCCGATTGTACCCATTTCACATTTGGGAGGATGAAGCATAGAGACATCTCCCATTGGCTGTTTTCTCAGGACAGAGCTACTGGATGCCTTGCTTGGAAGCCCAGGACAGGGCAAAAAGTGTAAATCCTGGCTTGGGACACGGGATCCCCTGGGGAGAAACCCCCTTGGAGCTGGCAGCCTGTGGCAGCTCCTGGCTCCCAGCACACCCCTCTAGCCCAGCCAGCAAGCCTGGATGGGGGACAGGCAGCCGTGCAAGATGTGGCACCGGAAGCTGCTTGCAGCCTCCCAGGGGACCATTCAGACTGAGCCGGTTTTTTTGAGGAGAGGGGAGCCTGAGGAAAAGCAGGCCATGGGGAGGTCACAAATGGGACTCTTTGTAGGGGAAAGCACAAATACACATTTAACTACCAATGGCACTTCCTCATTAGCTCAGTCTGGCCAGCTGTCCCTACTCCCCTCCAACTGCCACCACCCCCTGCCCCCCCACCTTCATGCCAATCCCCACGAGGAGGCTGGCTGGCACAGAGCTTGGGCACAGAGCGTTCCTTCCCAGTGCAGCAGTGAGACCAGACATGGGAGCAGATGCACATTCTCAGGGAGGCCGGTCGCGAGGCCTTGGCAGGGACCAGCACAGCTGCCCATCTCAAGCAGGGCCATCAAAAGGAGGTGAGGCGTGGGAGCGGGCCCTCAGAGGAGCCACCACAGGACCCACAGGGCTGCCATCGGGTCTTGGCAGGGAGAGAAAACTTTTTTGCTCTTATAGAGGGTAAAGAGAAAAGCAGCATGGCCCGGCAGGCCAACTCCTGCCAGTCTTCAGGGGGCGGAGAACAAAACCCTTTTTTTTTCCAGGTCCTCGAACCCTCTGCCAGGATGGGCCATTGGTTGGTTCTTTCCCAGCTCCCTTGGCACTGGGAGATGTGGCAGTCAGAGCTGCCCAGGGCTCATTGAGAAGAGTCCCTGAATGGGCACATCCAGGGGGCCCAGGCCAGCTAACGCTCCCGCGCGGTCAGAGCCTCCCCATTAGAAGAGTGGGGCAAGGCTCTGCATTCAGAGAGACTTACATTCACAGACCAGGCTCCATAACCCCTCAAGGGCCTCTTCTTTAAAATAACGGGGATGGGGCATGTTCTTAGTAAAAAGGCAAGGCACAGAATGCATGTATATAGTGGGGAGGGGATGGTGGAGAGACGCAATATTTATATACATTTACCTGTGTGTGCGTGAAACATAAAATGTACTGGGAGAACAGAAAATGGGCTGCTTGGGTTGCCTTCAGGAAGGGAAATTGTGTGACCAAGAAGCAGAGGAAAGAGGAAGACATTTTGGAGCTTTACAATTTTAGATTATTTAAATGTATATATATGCTCAGGCTACAGTGCAGTGGCCCAATCACAGCTTACTGCTACATCAAACTTCTAGGCTCAAGCTATCCTCCCACTTCAGCCTCCTGAGTTGCTGGGACTACAGGTGTGCATCACCAGGTTCTGGCTAGCTTTTTTTTTATTTTTGTAGTGATGAGGTCTCACTATGTTGCTCAGGCTGGTCTCTAACCACTGGGCTCAAGCAATCATCTCACCTCAACCTCTCAAAGTGCTGGGATTATGGGTATGAGCCACCACACCAACTCAGATTGCTATATATACTTTTTAAAGATTTGAATTAAGAAAAGCAAGGATAATGGTGAGTCCTCACTGGATGGTTGTGAGAATGAAATGAGTTAAGGCAGATGACAGTAGGATGCCCAGCATGCAGACTCTCAGGAAGTGGGCACACACACTGGCTCACGATGCTGGATGAGGAAGAGTGCTAAGTGGGCACGGTGGATCCTGCTGTGAGGTAGGACCCTAAGATCCAGAAGGGGCCTGCCCAGGGTCACACAGCTAGAAGTAAGAAATGATGGATCTTGTTAGGTAGAATCCTGTTCCCAGGGGCTGATGACATTGATAGAAACTATAAAAGCTATTAGAATCTTGGAGACATGAGTGCCAAGTGAAAATCAGACCCTCCTGGGGTAACAAGACTTTCAAGATCTACCTTCAAAAGAGTAAGGGCCACGGGTCTTGGCTGACCAGGGCAGGGACTTTGGGCTGGGGCCTGAGGCAGTGAGGCTTGATGTCAGGATCTGGCCTCCTGTAGGGTCAGGTCGACCTTAAGAGGCCCGTCTGCAGAGGGAACACTGGCTTCTCTCTGTGGTGTCTTCTCCCAGCCCAAGCTTGTCAGCTGCTGGAGATGAATCCCTTTTCAGAATGCCCCCAGCTCCCTCCTGCCCAGCAGGCTTCTCTTCCACTAACATTGCATGCCACTGTGCCAGGCCGTGGGGACACCAAGAGGTCAAAGACACCTCATAGAGCTTCTAGTTTAATTGGAAGATAGGGCAGGCAGATTTAGATCAAAATCCCAAGGACACAATCCCAAACATTGAAATCCCCAAGGATCAAAATCTTGGAAATCTAAAATCTTGAAAATCACAGTCGTCGGGTAGTTGCTTTGTGTTAGGCAGAACTATTCCCCCGTTATTGTCTTTATTTGGAAATTAAGTAAGGTTTAAGGAGATGCATGGCTGCCAAACAGACAAGGGATGGATGTGTTGACTTAATTTGGTGGCTGTGAAAACAGAAAACTCACTTAATGGCATCAGCTGAGCAATAACCAGACTTTCAAATGATCAGCATATACTTACAAAATCTGTAGACCAACCGGGTTTGGTGGCTCAGCCTGTAATCCCACGCCTTTGGGAGGCTGAGGTGAGTGGATTGCCTGAGGCTGCAGGTTCGAGACCCGCCTGGGCAGCGAGACCTCATCTCTACAATAAATCAAAATGAGCCGGGAGTGGCAGCACGCGCCTGTAGTTCCAGCTCCTTGGAAGGCTGAGGCAGAAGGATCGCCGGAGCCCAGCAGGTTGAGGCTGGGCGACAGAGTGAGACTCCAACTCAAAAATAAATAAATAAATTAGCCGGGCCTGGTAGCGCATGCCTGTAGTTCCAGCTACTTGGAAGGCTGAGGCGGAAGGATCGCCGGAGCCCAACAGTTGAGGCTGCGGTGGCCGGGAACAGCCACAGCACTCCAGTCTGGGTGACAGAGTGAGACTCCAACTCAATAAATAAATAAATAAATAAATAAACAAACAAGCAAAATCTGTAGACCACAACGACTCTCCAAATACAAATGCAGCAAGTGTTTCAAAGATGAAAGAAGTGAAATTGCAGGCGAAAAATACAAGAAATTTCCCCTGCCAAATTATTCAATTGTGTAGGACTTCTGCCCCTTCATATATAGTACCACCGTTGCCTTCAAAAATGCCCTTCGTCAGCAAATAAAAGATTTCAACAAGCTCAGCGACCTTCTGAACCAATGACTGGCTGATATTGAGGTTCCTCCAGTGTTACAAAATACATGAAATGGTGAACTATTCTTGATTAGGTATTTGACTGTTGAAGAAAATGGACTAAATATAAGATATTTACCACTAGCCGGGCTCGGTGGCTCAGCCTGTAATCCCGCGCCTTTGGGAGGCTGAGGTGAGTGGATTGCCTGAGCCCACGGGTTCGAGAGCCGCCTGGGCAGCAAGACCTCATCTCTACAATAAATCAAAAAATCAGCCGGGCGTGGTAGCGCATGCCTATAATTCCGGCTACTTGGAAGGCTGAGGCGGAAGGATCGCTGGAGCCCAGCAGGTCGAGGCTGCGGTGGCCAGGAGCGGCCACTGCACTCCAGTCTGGGCGACAGAGTGAGACTCCAACTCAAAAAAAAAAAAAAAGATATTTACCACTGAATTTAACACAGAAAAACTAGCACATCCTTCACTTTGACTAATGGATAGCACTTTCTTTTTTTTTTTTTTTTGAGTTGGAGTCTCACTCTGTCGCCCAGACTGGAGTGCAGTGGCCACTCCCGGCCACCGCAGCCTCCACCTGCTGGGCTCGGGCGATCCTTCCACCTCAGCCTTCCAAGTAGCTGGAACTACAGGCGCGCACTACCACGACCAGCTAATTTATTTTATTTTATTTTAGAGATGAGGTCTCGCCAAGTTGCCCAGGCGGGTCTCGAACCTGTGGGCTCAGGCAATCCACTCACCTCGGCCTCTCAAAGTGTGGGATTACAGGCTGAGCCTCCGAGCCCGGCTTAAAGTTTTTTTTAAATTGACACATAAAAATTGTACACATTTATGGGGTACACTTTGATGTTGAAATACATATAAACATAGTGATCAGATCTGGGTAATTAGCATGTCTATCATCTCAAACATTTATCATTTCTGTGTGTTGGGAACATTCAATACCCTATTTCTAGATATTTGAAACTATATATTATTGTTAGTGATAGTCATCCTACAGCACTATAGAACACTGGAACCAATTTCTTCTATCTAATTGTAATTTTGTATTCTTTCACAATTCTCTCCCTATCACTCCCTTGAATGCCAGCAGGCTTGGGGAGAACTGTCTCAGCAAGAGAGAGGCAGCATTTCCCAGTTGGGCCCAGCGTGCTGTTATGGCTGACTCCTTGGGAAGCTGTAAGTCTCTACCCCAGAAGTGCAATCCTTGATCTGTACCTGAGACCAGGCTTTTGGCTCCATCACAGGAAAGAATTCAAGGACAAGTCACAAAAAGTAATGTCAAGAGCTTTAATTTGAACCGAAAGCACACTCTTGAGAGAGGAGAAAACAGGAGGGAGATGCCCTAAAGGATAGGGAGTGCTGGTTTTTATATCATTTTTCTCTGTCAATCTCATGTCAGTGAAAAGCCACAGGAAGTTTGTGTCAGTTTCATATCAGTTACAAATCATAGGAAGTTTTTAACCTCTGGCTGTTCCTTTCTGTTTGTTTCCCATGCCTAAGCTAACTAGCCTGCTTAACCTTGACCCTACCCTTCTTAGCCTTAGTATCCTCTGTTTTACTTTTCATTTCTGAGATAGCTTTTTTTCTTTTTGAGTCGGAGTCTCACTCTGCCACCCAGGCTGGAGTGTAGTGTCATGCTCACAGCCACTGCAGCCTCAAACTGCAGGGCTCAGGGGATCCTTGCTCCTCAGCCTACCAAGTAGCTGGGACAACAGGCATGTGCCACCGAGCCCAGCTAATTTTTTTTTAATTTGTTGTAGAGATGAGGTCTTACCAAATTGCCCAGGTTGGTCTTGAATCCCTGGTCTCAGGCAATCCTCTTGCCTCAGCCTTCCAAATTGCTGGGATTACAGGCTTGAGCCACTATGCCTGGCTGATAGCTTTTTTTTAGCTTCCACATGTGTATGAAAACACACATTGCTCAATTTTCTGTTCCTGGTTTATTTCATTTAACTCAATGTCCTTCAGTTCTATTCATGCTGCCAGGAATGATAAGATTTCATTCTGTTTTGTGGTTAAATAGAGTTCCATTGTGTGTATATGCCTTTTTTTTTTTTTTAAGTTAGGGTCTCACTCTGTCACCCAGCCTGGAGTACAATGGCAAGATCCCTGTTGACCACAGCCTCCACCTCCTGGGCTCAGGCGATCCTTCTACCGCAGTCACTGAATAGCTGGGACTACAGGCACACGCCACCACATCTGACTAATTAAAAAAATTTTTTTGTAGAGACAAGGTCTAGCTGTTTCCCAGGCTAGTCTCAAACTCCTGGACTCAAGCAATCCTCTCATCTCAGCCTCCCAAAGTACTGGGATTACAGGTGTGAGCCACCATACTTGGCCCCATATACCACATGTTCTTTATTCAACTGTTGTTGGACACCTAGATTGGTTTCATATCTTGGCTATTATATACAGTGCTGTAATTAACATGGGGGCATAGTTATCCCTTTGATATACTGATTTGCTTTCGTTTGGATAAATGCTCAGTAGTAAATCAAATGATAGCTCTAGCTACAGTTTTTGTTTTGTTTTTTTTCTTTTTTGGAACATCCATACTGTACTTCAGAGTGACTGTACTGGGTTTTCATCCCCACT